>CM016616.1:23141726-23810705 GCA_005393395.2 Gossypium australe | reverse complement strand
CCGAGCAAGAAAGATGTTGTATGGGTTGTGGTAGATAGACTTACGAGTTGGCAGACTTGTACGTTTTAGATATTGTAAGGCTTCATGGAGTGCCTTTGTCGATTATATCGGATAGAGATCCGAGATTTACATCCAGATTTTAGAAAAAGTTGCAAGAGGCCTTGGGCACAAAGTTGAGTTTTAGTACGGCTTTTCACCCCCAAACCGACGGACAGTCGGAGAGGTTAATACAGATACTTGAGGATATGCTCCGATATTGTGTTCTTGAGTTTCAGGGTAGCTGGGAAAAGTACCTACCATTGGTAAAGTTTGCTTATAATAACAGTTTCCAGTCGAGTTTGAGAATGGCGCCTTATGAGGCTTTGTATGGGCGTAAGTGTCGAACGCCTTTGTATTGGACTGAACTCAAAGAAAATCAGATTCATGGGGTCAATCTTGGTTAAAGAAACCGAAGAGAAAGTAAAGATAATTCATGATTGTTTAAAAGCTGCTTCCGATAGACAAAAGTCCTACTCGGACTTGAAATGAAAAGAGATCGAGTTTCAAGTTGGAGATAAGGTATTCTTAAAAGTATCACCATGGAAGAAGGTTCTTAGATTTGGCCAGAAAGGCAAATTGAGTCCGCGTTTTATCAGACCATATGAGATCACCGAGTGGATAGGGCCGGTAGCCACTAGATTAGCTTTGCCGTCTGAATTGGAAAAGATTCACGATGTATTCCACGTGTCTATGTTGCGACGCTACCAATCAGATCCTTCGCATGTAATTACACCGATAAAGGTTGAAATTCAACCCGACATGACTTATGGCGAAGAACCGATTAAGATTCTAGCAAGGGAAGTCAAACAGCTAAAGAATAAAAGTATAGCTCTTGTGAAAGTATTGTGGCAAAGACATGGGGTAGAAGAGGCTACATGGGAGATCAAGGAGGCTATGAGAAACCAATACCAAAACCTTTTACAGGTAAGATTTTCGGGGACGAAAATCCCAAAGGGGGGAGAATTGTAACAACCCGATTTAGGGCCTAGTCGGAATAGTGGTTGCGAGACCATAAATCTGAAATAGAAATATGTGTTTTATGATTTTTATGAGGCTTATGATGTGTTTGCATGATTGTGTGAAAATTTCATGAGGAAATTTTATTTATTAATGCTTAAATTGTCCATTAGGACTAAATTGCAAAGATTAGAAAATATGAGATTCTAGAATATTTAAGTATGAAATTGAATTATAAAAACTACTAGAGGTCCTTATTTAGCAATTAGACCATTAAATGTCATGATGGACAAAAATGGACATGGGAAGGAAAAATATCAAGAAATCTTAAGGGCATTTTTGTCATTTGGTTAATAAAAGAATTAGAAGGGAAAATGAAGTCAAAAAATTCATGTCCATCTTCTTCCTAAGTTCCGAAATTTTCAAGCTCTCCATAGCTAGGGTTTCATCATCTTTCAAGCTTGATTGTAAGTATCTCCTAGCCCCGTTTTTAATGTTCTTCGTATTTTTGAGATCCTCGTAGCTCGATTTAGCTATTTCTAGCTATATTTTGAGCTAGGGTTTATGTTCAAAAATTTACCCATGTATGACATGCATGTAATTTGATGTTTTATGGAAGAATATGAAAGTTTGATGTATGATAAATATCTTTTTCTAAGTGATTTTCATGAAAAATGCATAAAATGACCAAATTGTAAAAGTTATAAAAATGGCCATACATGAGTTAAATAGTGGAAATTAGGGGCTGTTGTAGTTAAGAAAACGATTCAGCTAGGCTTGAAATATAAGAAAGTTGAATAAAAATCATTTTACGAGCCTAGGGGCAAAAGTGTAATTATGAGAAAGTTTAGGGAAAAATCGTAATTTTGCCAAAGTGTGATTCATGAGTCAATTTAGTCAATGTGAGTATTAAACAAGTGAAATTGTTATTATAGATCAAGAAACACGAAGCCCAGACTGAAACTGAGGAAGGACAAAGTGTTGGACTAAATCGAACATCCACACACATTTTGAGTACCGAGGTAAGTTTGTGTGAAATTAAGGCTACATATGTTATTATGTTTAAATTACTTACTATTATGAGAAATGCATATTATTTTCATGAAGTTGATTAATGATGCTTCGATGAGAATATGTTAAGTTGAAGTCCCGGTTGAAGGTTCGAAATAATGAGGATACCTATGTTACAACATGAGATAAGGAAGGTCCCGTATAAGACCATGTCTGGGACATGGCATCGGCACCGAATGTAGGTCCCATATAAGACCATGTCTAGGACATGGCATCGGCACCGAACGTAGATCCCGTATAAGACCATGTTTGGGACATGGCATCGGCATCGAATAAGGAAGGTCCCGTATAAGACTATGTCTAGGGCATGGCATCGGCATCGAATAAGGAAGGTCCCATATAAGACCATGTCTGGGACATGGCTTTGGCACCAAAGGAAGATCTTGTGTAAGACCATGTCTGGGACATGGCATCGACATCGAGTTAAGAGATCCCGTGTAAGACCATATCTGGGATATGGCATCGGCATCAGCGTCAAAAGGTGATCCCATGTAAGACCATATCTGGGATATGGCATTGGCATTGTGATACATGTATGATGAGATTGAGTATCCTTCGATATTCCGAGTAGTTCAACGGGCAAACGAGCTAAGTATGTAAAGATAATAAGGAGCTAAGTTATACAAGGATGACAAAAAGTTCCATTTAAGTTAAGGAAAATAATGATTAATTTTATGTTCAAGATAGCATAAATGCTAAATCATGTGCTGAAGTGATACAGTGAGTAAAATTACGAGTTATGAAAACCGTAATGTGATATGTGATGTGTAACAACCCGATTTTAGGGCTAGTCAGAACAATGGTTTCGTGACCGCTAATCCGAGGTTGAAGGAAATTATTTTAATATTATTTTATGTGTTATAACATGTTTATAAGGATGTATGAAAATTTTGGTGCATTAATTTTGGTGATTTCATGCTTAATTGTGAAAAAGGACTAAATCGTATAAAGTGCAAAAGTTCCATTATACAAGGTAGAGGTGTCTAATAGCCATAGAATATTAAATTGGAGGTCCTTAAAGTGTAATTAGGCCATTAAGGGTGTGTTGGCTGGCCATAGAGACAAGGAGACAAGAGCATTAAATTTTTGGTCAAAATTTGGTGAAATTATGTGATAAAAAAATGAATAAAATAATATGAATAAAAGAGATATCATCTTTTACTATTCATGCTTCTTTTACCACCGAAAATTTAAGGGAAATTAGAGTTATTAGAGTTCAAATTTTCAGCAAAACAAATCTCTTGTAAGTAAGTGATTTTAAAGGTCTTTCTTGATAATTTTTGTACTTTTGGAACCCCCAAAGCTTAAGCAAGCTAATGAGGGGACTATTTTGCAAAATGGTTGAAAGTTTAGGGACTTGCCACGAGAGTGTTTATGTTTTTTGCTGAGTTTTTATGGAAGAAAGTGAATGTTTGTGGGTTAAGGAACAACTTTTGTGAAAGGTGTTACCATGAAAACACCTAAATGGGACCTATTTGTAAAGGTTGAATTTGTGTAATAAAGGCATGAAATGATGGGTTTTTTAAATTGTTGTAAGAGAAACAAATGTTCAGCTAGGCTTGTTTAATGTGAAAATGTGACGAAAAATGATTTACAAGCCTAGGGGAAAATCGTAATTTTACCAAAGTATAAGGGCAAAAAGATCATTTTTGCCTAAGTAGAAATTTTGATGTATCATGAGTTATAGGGTGATTGAATGAGTAAATTTTATTATTATAGATCAAGAATAGAGCGGAAACAACCTTGACCAAGGGAAAGGCAAGGTTACGGACTAAATCGTTGATTAATTCGTTTTGCACCGAGGTAAGTTTATGTGTGAATGAAACATCTTTAATACATATGTTGCTACTTATTGGTGCATTGTATGAATGAGATCAATTATGATTGAAATTGATATATAGTGAGTAATTCTCGTATGAACCTCGGAATAGATATGTAAGTGCGGAAAAATGTCCGTAATAATTATTTGGTGAGCTGTGTGCGATACCACCTTAATTATCCTTTTTGGTGGGCTGTGTGCGATACCACCTTATTTTTTATTCACGATGGGCTGTGTGTGATACCACCATTTATATTATCATTTGGTGGGCTATGTGCGAGACCACCGTAAATATTCTTGTTGGTGGGCTATGTGCGATACTGTAACACCCCAAACCCGATCTATGCGTTAAGACCAGATTTGACATGTCACTCAAATGAACATACATCTAGTCTTTTAAAGAAATCGGATTTTCAAAAAAACACTTTGACGTGGAGTTTATTAAAAACCAAAGGTTGATTACTAAATCTAATAATTTGAGTCCTATAATTGAAACTTAAAAAAATTGATTTAATATTTTGAGAAAATTTAAAGAGTTCGAAAGTAATTTGAAAACAAACATTTAAAAATGTTGTAACAGAAAAATTACTGAGTTAAAAATATCTAAGAATGAAAACCCTTTTTGTACGTTTATTTAAGAAAAACGTTTATTTCTGTTTTTAGAAAAATAAACCCATTTAAGTATTTAAGGCATATTATAAAATCCATCCAAAAGTAAAACATCCATAAAAATTTAACCAGAGGCCTTATTACAAAATAGCAAAAATAATAAAAAGTACTTAAAAAGAAATCTGTAATTTAAATAACCCATAATTCGTAGTATGGCCTCCACTGAGTCGTCCCCGGCCCAAGCCTCCATCACTGATCATTACCTGAGGAGGGTAAAGAAAACAGGGATGAGTTACTTAGAACTCAGTGTGTAATCCACTTACCATTGTCACTGGGCCAAAATTTTAATTAAGCATTTATTGGGCCAAAGCCCATTACAATCATAACATAATATCATATATAACATGCATGTGTTATGCAATTTCCCAACCAAACCTAGTTTTCCATCCGCTACACACCACCCGTACCAACCAACACACCTGTGGGGAGCTTTAGTCACCCACCCCGCCAACACACCAAACTGGGCATTAAGCCATATATCAAACTGGGCATTAAGCCATATATCAATTTGTGGACAAGCCACTAGAATTTTGTAGCAAAGCTACCAGAACTTCTCTTCGTCAAATATCCCAACCCATGCAAATCATGTATATAATATGCACATCCAATTACTACAATCCATTCATATAATTATTACAAACATACGGCCCATTATAAAAATTCTCACATTCTGGCCCATATCACATTTTGGCCCATGTAGCCAGTCTCACATATGGCCCATAAATCAAGTATCACATTTGGCCCATTTATCACATATCACATTGGCCCATTTAGCAAAATATCAGATTGGCCCGTTAGCAAAATATCAATCGGCCCATATAGCAAAAATATCAAAAACGGCCCATATAGCAAATTACCAATCGGCCCATATAGCAAATATCAAATGGCCCATATAGCAACATATTTCAATTTGGCCCATAAAGGGTATTTTTCGTAATTCGGTCCATAGGGACATTTCGTAATTCGGCCCATTAGGGGCATTTTTGTAATTCAGCCTGTAAGGGCATTTTCATAATCCGGTAATCGTACCCACTAAGGGTAATTCGGTAATTTACCCTCTAAGGGTATGATGGTAATTTCGCAACCTAGGCTTAATTACTAATTTGGGGCATAAAATCGAAACTGTCCATCTGCATCATACTAAATAAACTGACTATAACTCGAGTTAGGAAACTCAAAATCTAAATCCGTAAATTTTCCTTGAAACTAGACTCATATATCTTTCTAATATGTTTTTTTCAGAATTTTTAGGTTAACCATTTAGTACAGTTTATTCCTTAAAGTTTCCCTTGTTTCACTGTCCAACGATTCTGACCTCTCTTACCTTAATCTCAAATATCTTACTGTACGCTTTTCATATACTACTCTCACTTGTTTCTATTGAAAATAGGTTCACTAAGGAATCCATACATATCAATTATAGCTCTTAATTCACTTTGTACAATTTTATACGATTTTTCTAAGACAAAACAGAATACTCCGAAGTCATTCAGAACCAGTCTCACTAAAATTAACATATCTCAGAATATAAAATTCCTTTTCCTCCTCTGTTTCTTCCATATTAAAATAGACACAGTATGCTTTAATCTGATATCTTACTCACTTTGTAATTACTTTTATCCAATTTTTCATGATTTTTCAAATACACGTCACTGTTTCTGACCGAAACTATTTTATTACAAAATACGATTACCACTACGATCATACGCACGCCCGAGTGATCACGGATGCCGGTTTTCGGTTTTTCTTTGGTATTTAGACCGATTCACTAAATATTTCATTCAAAATTTTAGAGAAGTGTGAGATTACACACCATATACAGAAGGTACGGGATTACACACCTTATTCGGAATCCGTAACACTATACTCTCCGTGGCACCTAAAGGTACAATCGGTCAACTATTAGTCCAAAACCCAATTTACAACTTCAACCAAATATTGCGATTGATTAACAATCTATCACTTACCAACAATCCGAGTCTCTTATTACGAGGGATAGGTGTTCGATTGGCCCTCCGATAAAGTACTTCGAGTCCTTAGAAGTGATTAACACAAAAACAATGTTAGCCATACCTTATTCGGCTTGAGAAAGAATCACCACAATACACCCCCTTCACCTATATACGGCTTGGAAGAAAAAGAAAAAGAAATGAAAAGAGGAATATACGGTCACTTACCGATTTGATTAAGAAGAGATTGTCCAACACGAAAGGAAAAGAAATGGTGAAGAAGTAGGGTGGTAATAGGTTCGGCTATGGAGAGAATCGAACAATGATATTCGGCTATCAAGGAAGGTGGAAAGAAAATGAGTATGTGACCAAACAAAAGAGAAAAGCAATGCACTATTGTGCTAATATGTTTCGGCAAGGAGGGTTGCAAAATTGGGAGAAATGACACAAAGTTGCCAAAGGGAATTTTTGCCAAAACACTACTAAGTCTTAACCAAATGCCAAAATAAAAAAAAAAATTCAGCTACCTAGTCTCCCCAAAACCGTCCACATGCATCCCCCCTAGGATAAGAGTTTGGCCACCCAAGCTTTCCAAAACATCACCCACGAAATAAGCCTCATGTCCCCCTTTCTTTCCTATTTCTCTTGATTCCTTTCCCCAACTTCCACCTTGCCTTATTTCTTTAGCCCCCATCCCAAAAATAAAGAAGTCAAACTTGCAATAGATACCTCTTGGCCGACACTTAAGGAAAGAGTGCAAAAATATTAGTCAAAATTTGCACACAAAGTGATTTGAACCTCTTCCCTTCAAGTCCATCATGTGGCATCATATCCTTCTTACCAATAGCTCATTTATGCAAGCACTTTACTCATTTATTTCTATAAGTCTTGAAGCTACTTACCATCTCTCCTTAAAGTGCTAAAATACCAAATTTTTCCTAAGGCCCAATTAAACCCGAGACTTTATAGAAACCTCGTAACCTTCTAAATTCACTTAACTAATAAGTCCAATTTGCAATAACACCATTCTCATATTCTCGAAGATTTTAAACACTCCTAAGCCCAAGGCCCAATGGGCCCAATCCTACTAGGCCCAATTTCGGGATGTTACAGATACCACCCTATTATTGATTAATGGTGGGCTGTGTGCAAAACCACCGGGTACTTAGTATTATTCGAGGGGTTCATCGAGAAATTGTATAAGTAAATGTTTCATGTTGCTTTGTGGTGATGAGTGCAAGAAATGTGTATAAGTAATGTGAGCAATATATATGTATATGGTTGGAATGTGGTAAGAAATGAGATGAGTAAGCTTGATTATGAAAATGTGAATTGTTCTTATACAATATATAATGTGTAACATCCCGAAATAGGGCCTAAACGGAATAGTGGTTGCAAAACCACGAATTTGAGATAGAAAAGTTTATTGCGATTAATTATTATGATTTACCGAGCGATTAAATACATGTGTTAGAGTATCGATAAGAAATTTTATTGATTGCATGCTTAAATTGCCTATTAGGACTTGTTTGCAAAAGTTGGTAAATAGGGGTTCTAATTCATAGAGTACTTGATTGAAATGGGGGTTTGAAATAGGAGTCCTTAAATGGTAATTAGACCATTATATTTTTCATGGACAAAAATGGACATACATAGATAAAAATAACTAAAGTTTTAATGAAGGGCATTTTAGTCATTTGGAATTAAAAAGGAATTAAAAGGGAAAAAGATGGCAAAATGTTGTCCATCTTCTTCATTAGGCCGAAATTTCAAAGGGGGCCATAGCTAGGGTTTCTTCAACTTCTCAAGCTAATAGTAAGTGCATCTAAGCCCCATTTTTAATGTTTTTTACGTTTTTGGAGTCCTGGCAACTTGATTTAACTTAATCTAGCAATAATTTAACCTAGGGTTCATATTTGGAAAAATACCCATAGGTGAAATGTGTTTATTTTGATGTTTTATGATAGAACATGAAGTCTAAAATTATGTTAAACAACTTTTGCTAAACGATTTTAAGTGAAAACGAGTAAAATGACTTAATCGGTAAAAATACCTAATGTTCATAAGTACATGTTAGAGTGAGAATTTGATGTTGTCATAGAAGGGAAAAATGATCAGCATGTTATAAAACATAAGAATAAGGGATAAAGTTTAATTTTCGAGCTTTAGGGTAAATGTCTAAATATGTAAAAGTTTAGGGGCAAAAATCATAATTTTGCCAAAGTTAGAGTCAAGGACTGTTTTAATAAATGTGAGTATTAAATAAGCTAAATTTGCTATTATAGATCAAGAGGAACGAAATCTGAAGTTAGACCGGGGAAAGAAAAAGATAGTGGACTAAGTCAATATAGTTGATCGTATTTTGTTCTGAGGTAAGTTTGTGGTAAATAAATGCAATATTCTATTATTTTACGTTTAGTACTATTAAATTCTAGCATTTACATATTTATTCTGTAAATTTATCATTTAAAGACTCAAGCATGAATTGACGGAGAAACAATCTTAGAAAGTCCAAGTTGAACCTTAGGAATGTGTAGGATACAAATGTCATGACATTAGGGTTTAAAGAAATCATGTAAGATCATGTCAAGACATGGCATTGATAAGTTTCTATAAGGCAAAGATCCCATGTAAGACCATGCCAAGGCATGGCATTGTTGAGTTCATAAGGCAAGGATACCACATAAGACCATGTCAAGACATGGCAATGGTAAGTTTCAAAAGGAAAGGTACCCGTGTATCCTTAGTATTCCAAGTGATTCAACAGAAAATTCAAAGAGTATACCAAAGGAAAGGTAAGACAAGTTCATGCTAAAAAGATATAAGTAAGAATTCAAGACTTAAGCATATTTAGTTAAAGGCTTAAATGATCTTGATAAGAAAAGAATAAGATAATTCATTAAGAATGTTGTTATTCATTTACATGCAAACTTACTAGGCTTTATGCTTACTCTCATTCCTTTCTCACTTTTTATAGTATCGCAAGCCAACCCGGGGATCGCAAGGACGTCGGAGATCGTTTCACACTATCAAAGGATTATTTCAGTATTTTGTGACTCGAAACATTTTAAGTTATGACATTTATAGGGACTTAGCCATTTTGTGTGTATGTCCTTATGATATGGCTAAAGAATGGCTTGTAAATACTTGATGATGATTAACCATTAAAATGGCTAATTAAGAACATATTTTGGGTGTTATGTATGCCTAAATGATAGTTATTACAAAGAAATACCCTTAGAGGGTAAAATGACCGAAATAGCCCTCGAAGGGTAGGATTACCAAAATACCCCTAGAGGGTAAAATAACCGAAATAGCCCTGGAGGGTAAAATGACTAAAATGCCCCTGCATGTTATATGATTGTTATTGTATGCTATTTATGGTATGTCTGCATTCATGTGATATTATGCTGCATGGAGGATGGGATTATTAATCTAGTAGTATATGAATTGTTAGGGTCGCATGGTCGCTTGACGACTGTGGATCCACCGATGGCTTTAAGCCGATTATGTGATTGGTAGCTCTGTTGCAATATTGGTTAGTGCCACAACAGGTGCTACATAAGGAGTGTAGGGATGGGTGGGTCGATTAAATCCCCACAGGAGTGCATGGTTGGACAGGAGACGGAGTGTAGGGTTGGTATGGGCATTAATGCATTGCATACACTTATTCTGTTATTGAGATGGGCTTAGGCCCAGATAGATGTGATCTGTGACATTTGATATGGGCTAAGGCCCAATGAGGCTATTACGGGCTAAGGCCCAATTGCCACTGTTATTGTGTTGGGCTTAGGCCCACATTGATTATGTTGGTTCGCCGGTACCCTATGGCGCAGCAGAATAAAATTAGATCCGGTGATCCAAATCATGGATCCATGTGTGAGGAACGAATCGAGGTGAAATAAAGGTTTCGAAATTACCAAAACTTCAATCTGAGTAGACAGCGACGCCTTGGCAACAAGAGTTTTGATCTACTGTCGAATCAAGCCTCAACCTTTTCCGATGTCGGCCTCTACGTAATCCACCCGGTTTGACTATGAACGGAAGAAATCTCCAAAACTGTTTTGGAGGCTTATTTGCTTGACGGCTGCTAGACCTAACAAGCAATCACTTAGGGTTTTCTGTTAAGTTTTGTCTCCTTTTAATACCTTTTATAATGGGTGCCTTTCTTATTGGGCCTTTTATAATAGGTATCCTCTTAATTGGGCCTTTTATAATTGGTATCTCTTGAATGTATTACAAGATTAAATAAATACAATAAAGTTTTTAACCGAAAATTATAATTACATTAATTATATCTGAAAATTATACTTACATTAATTATAATAAGGATTCCGGTAAACTATATTTATTTAAATTTATATATGAATCAAATTCATATATTAATAAAATTATGTTATCATTATGTGTACAACATCCTTGTACATATAATATGTTCAATATTTGATTGCCCAATTAAATTAATTCTTTAATTAATTTAATTTATGTGACAACCAAGCACAATACCAACTATATTTTATTCCGTTCATTTCAACCATAGGGTGTGACCCTGTAGGTTCTTGCAACGTTAGCAGTAATACTAGAACGATTCTATTGTCACAGACAATGAGTGGCATCTAGCAATGCATCATTGCTACCTAAGTTACAAGAAGTCATGATTCGACATAACCTTTTGTGATTAACCTTTCATGCATTAATCCTTAAGTCCTTTATCTCTGGAATGGATACAAGTCATGGGATAGTCACACTTGCATAGTCCATCCCATGTTTCTTGATATCTTGAGTAGACTATGATATACAAATTAGTATGACATCTCATATCAACTTATTTGAGCATGGCCATGCATTTCTAGTCTCACTCAATCAAGTGGCCTAAGATATTACTCCTATTATGTAGGAGGGACTTATCCTTTATTGATCAACCATATCCCTCTACATAGATTGTGGTATATCCAACATCAGCCTTTATAGAACAACCTGTTACGGTGTACGTTTGACTGTATCAAAATATACAACTCACGATGCTGGGATAATAATGATCTCAAGTCTGAGGATCATATACATATTAATCACTATGAGTAATGTTGTGACAATTACATAATAATCCAAGAAACATACTCATAGTGGGTCAATCCAATATGTTGTTCTCTAACACACATATTCATGCATTGATTTTGACACTCCATATCAATGACAACTCTTTATCATCAATCAACTACATGTTAGTCTTAATGCATTATTATTGTCCTAGTCAACAATAATACTCGACTAAGGATCTTTTAAGAATAATCATATTATTCTCAAGACATTATTATAAAACAGTTTATCTATACACACAGAAAGAAAAACTGAAATAATAATGACAACGCTTTATATTAATAAACATGGTAAATTAAGTATGTTATTACAACCATCTCATGATTGATCTTTGGGCATACTCTTACAATCTCCCACTAGCACTAAGACCAATCACTCATATATCTAATACCAAGTGACTTAGTGTGACGATCATGCTTCTGCTGTGTCAGAGGCTTGGTCAGGGGATCAGCGATGTTATCATCTGAAGGTACTCTGCATATCTCTACATCCCCTCGATCGATAATCTCTCGAATAAGATGGTAGCGTCTAAGTATATGTTTGGATCGCTGGTGAGATCTGGGTTCTTTAGCTTGTGCAATAGCTCCATTGTTATCACATCGGAATTCTATAGCATCTGATATGCTAGGCACAACCCCTAGTCCAGTAATGAACTTCTTGATCCAAACTGCTTCTTTTGCTGCCTCACTGGCTGCAATATACTCGGCCTCTGTTGTAGAATCGGCTACTGTACTTTGCTTTGAACTCTTCCAGCTCACAGCACCACCATTAAGGCAAAACACAAAACCTGATTGCGATCGAGAATCATCCTTGTCGGTTTGGAAGCTGGCATCAGTGTAACCTTTTACACTTAACTCTTCCTCACCTCCATATAATAGGAACGTATCCTTAGTTCTTCTTAAGTACTTAAGGATACTCTTGACTGTGGTCCAGTGACCTTCACCGGGATCTACTTGATACCTGCTCGTCATACTTAAGGCATACGAGACATCTGGACGGGTACATAACATAGCATACATGATAGATCCAATAGCGGAAGCATATGGAATTTTACTCATACGTTCTCTCTCTTGTGGAGTTGAAGGACACATTTCCTTCGAGAGTGAAATACCATGTCTCATAGGTAGGAATCCTCTTTTAGATTCTTCCATACTGAACCATTTCAGTACTTTATCTATGTATGTACTTTGGCTTAGACCTAGTAGTCGTCTTGATCTATCTCTATAGATCTTGACTCCTAAGATATAAGTAGCTTCGCCCAAGTCATTCATAGAAAAACAACTTCTTAACCAAGTCTTAATAGACTGCAAGGTAGGTATGTCATTTCCCATGATAAGTATGTCATCCACATATAGTACCAAGAATGTGATAGTGCTCCCACTAACTTTCTTGTAAACACATGGTTCATCTTCATTTTTTGATAAAACCAAACTCTTTGATTGCATCGTTAAAATGAATATTCCAACTTCGAGAAGCTTGCTTTAATCCATAAATGGATCTTTGTAGCTTACATATCTTTCTAGCATCCTTTGGATTTACAAAACCTTCAGGTTGTGTCATATACACATCCTCTTCAAGTTTCCCGTTAAGGAAAGCTGTTTTGACGTCCATCTGCCAGATTTCATAATCATGAAATGCAGCTATGGCAAGCAAGATCCTGATGGATTTAAACATAGCTACAGGAGAAAAGGTTTCATCATAGTCAACACCATGAATTTGGCAAAAACCTTTAGCGACTAATCGCCCTTTGTATGTTTGTACATTACCATCCATGTCTATTTTCTTTTTGAAAACCCATTTGCACCCTATAGGTTTAACCCCTTCGGGTGGGTCAATCAAAGTCCATACTTGGTTTTCATACATGGAATCCATCTCAGATCTCATGGCCTCAAGCCATTTCTCAGAGTCTGGGCTCGTCACCACTTCTTGATAAGTCCTAGGCTCATCTTGATCTATAAGAAGAACGTCACCATGCGTTGTAATGACAAATCCATATCTCTCAGGTGCACGACGTTCTCTTAAAGATCTGCGCGGTGGTTGTGTTTCTATAGCAGTTGTTTGTTCCTCAATTTCTTGTGGAATTTGGTTTTGTTCAATCTCTGGTTCAGTGGTATCTTGTGATTCTTGAATTTCTTCAAGTTCAATCTTTCTCCCACTTCCTTTTTTAGAAGTAAATTCTTTCTCTAGGAAGACACCAGTCCGAGCAACAAAAATTTTGTTCTCAGTGGGATTAAAAAAATAATATCCTTTGGTTTCTTTTGGATACCCCACAAAAATACACCTTTCAGATTTGGGTTCAAGCTTAGTAGACGTCTGACGTTTAACATAAGCTTCACAACCCCAAATTTTCATAAATGACATACTAGGACGTTTCCCAGTCCACATCTCATATGGCGTCTTTTGAACCGATTTAGATGGAACACGATTTAGTGTGAAGGCAGCAGTCTCAAGTGCATGTCCCCAAAAGGAAGTCGGTAGATCAGCATGACTCATCATGGATCGAACCATGTCTAACAAAGTTCGATTTCTTCTCTCAAATACTCCATTCCATTGAGAAGTACCAGGAGGAGTAAGTTGTGAGACAATCCCACATTCTTTCAAAAGATCATCAAACTCTAGGCTCAAATACTCTCCACCTCGATCAGATCGAAGTGACTTGATAGTTTTGCCTAGTTGATTTTGTACTTCATTTTTAAATTCCTTGAACTTTTCAAGGGACTCAGACTTATGGCGCATGAGATAAACATACCCATATCTACTGAAATCATCAGTGAAAGTAATGAAGTAGTGAAATCCACCTCTGGCCTGTGTATTTATTGGTCCACATACATCAGAATGTATTAGGCCCAATAAATCACTAGCTCGTTCACCTTTTCCAGAAAAAGGAGATTTAGTCATTTTTCCCAATAAGCAAGATTCACATACTTCAAATTGTTCAAAAACAAATGAATTCAAGAGACCATCTCTATGGAGTTTGGATATGCGTTTCTCACTTATGTGGCCCAAACGACAATGCCAAAGATAAGTTTGATTTGAGTCATTTATTTTAGATCTTTTAGTATTTATGTTGTAAATGGGATTCGTTTGATCTAAAATATAGAGGCCATTAATCAATTGTGCTGAACCATAGAAAACATTATTGAGATAAAATGAACAACAATTATTCTTAATAATTATCTCAAAACCAATTTTGTCTAAACAAGAAATTGAAATAATGTTTTTAGTCAAACTGGGCACAAAATAACAATCCTCTAAACATAAATCAAGTCCACTAGGCAAAGATAAAGTATATGTTCCCACAGCTAATGCAGCAACTTTTGCTCCATTTCCAACTCGTAGGTCCACATCTCCTCTAGCCAAAGTCCTACTCCTTTGTAGTCCCTGTACAGAAGTACAAATATGAGAACCACAACCAGTATCTAATACCCAAGAAGTAGTAGTTGATAAATTAATATCAATAACATAAATACCTGAAGCAGACATTCCGCTTGCTTTAGCCTTCTTGACTTCTTCAAGATAGGCAGGGCAGTTCCGTTTCCAATGTCCAGTCACACCACAATGAAAACAGTTTCCTTCCTTAGACACCCCACCTTTAGGTTTCAGTGCAGCCTTTCCTTTTCCAAATTTGGGCTTACCTTTGCCATTGGGCTTTGTTTGAACTTTGGCCTTTCCCTTGCCCTTGTTATTACGGACCATCAGTATGGGCTTGGGTCCAACCTTTTTCAAGTTGCCTTCAGCAGTTCGTAACATACTGAGCAATTGTGGTAGAGTCTTGTCAATTTCATTCATATTGAAATTGAGGACAAACTGGCTGTAGCTATCCGGCAACGATTGTAAAATAACATCAGTGGCCAACTCTTGGCTCAATGGAAACCCAAGCTTAGACAGGCTTTCAATATAGCCAATCATCTTACGGACATGAGGTCCTACTGGGCTTCCTTCAGCCAACTTACATTGGAATAAGGCCTTAGAGATATCAAACCTCTCTTGTCGTGCTTGTCCCTGATAAAGTTCTTTCAGGTGCTCGATCATATCATAAGCAACCATGTCCTCATGTTGCTTCTGAAGTTCAGGATTCATAGTGGCAAGCATAAGACATCCAACATCTATCATGTCATCGAGATACTTCTTGTAAGCATCTCTATCAGTCCTCGAGGCATTAGCGGGTGGTTCATTAGGAAGTGGTTGTTCAATGACATATAATTTCCGTTCTTGTTTAAGGACAATCCTCAAGTTACGGAACCAATCAAGAAAATTCAAACCATTCAATTTGTCCTTCTCAAGGACCGATCGCAATGAGAGTGTACTAGTGTTTGCAGCCATAATATATCTACAACAATTAAATATGCATGTGAGTAAATTTACCAATTTTATATCAATCATTAAAAAGACTTTATTAAATGATATTCCCACTATTTTATTTCAAAATTAATAACCCTCGTATATTAATTTCGGCAAAACTTTCTCAAAAGTATTTCTAGTAGGTTAAGGATCCATATTTCACCACCTCTTAAGTCAGCTTTGGCTTTACTCTTAAGATTATGGTTATTTAGGTAAGCAACATTTGCTAATTACATCATATGTAACTCCTAATATTTGGTGAACAACTCTTGTTCTAATCATCTTATGATTTATCCAATTTACTTGCCTCTAGGTTTCTAATCCTATTAGAGTAACCTAGTTAAGTCATTAACCAATTTTTTAACCAGCGAATATCACTTGTTTATTCTTCGCGTTTAACTAAGATAAATACTAGTACTTCGCTTTGGCAGAACCTACATTGTATTGATCGAGGCCTTAACGAGGGCAAAATTGGAAGGCCATGTTGACTTAATATTTTAATAGAAGGATTTTATTAAGGTTGTTGCATCTCACCAATTATGGTCTACTTTAGCCCATTTAGTCTTCAAATCGATCTCATCAATTAATAGGGTTTATTATCATCCATAGCATCTCATACATGAATAAATAAAGCAATAAATAAATGCAATAGTTATAGCCCATAAACTAAAGTGGTTCAACCCAAGCCAATGGGAAAACCAAAAGGAAACCTAAAGGTGTAAGCCCTTTCACAAGATATCATTCACAATCATTGTCCCACATTCCTTCTTGTTTGGCCCACAGCAACTCTTGCAAATTACAATATGCAGAAACTCGTTTTACATACGAGGGAATAAGATGAGAAGAGAAATACAAGAGAATAGTAGTAAGGCACGACACACAGGCCGTATTTTAAAAAAAAATACAACCTTTTATCGAATGGGTCATTGGGCTATAACTATGTATTTCAAACACCGTGCATGTCAAAAATAGCATACATAATTCAATGCTTTTTTTTGCTAAGGTGAATTATAAAATATCCTTTCAACCTTTTGTGGCTCATCAAGTTTATAAATTTCTTTTATTAACAAATTTTTTTGCGGGGGTCTGAGGATGTCGGAGGAAGCGGTAAGGACCAGGGTGCGGGGGCGGAGCCCCCGCGGCGCGAATCGCATACCCCAGTCAAATGAAGCCTCACGATTTGATAAATTTTTATCAACAAAATCGTGTTTTTAGGATTTTAATCCTTGAGGTTTCATATCGGAACAACGCTTGTTCCACTAGCCAGTTAACACTTACTGGAAACTATAAATACCACCGCCGCATTATTACAGACTTGTTAATAGTTAACAGTAATAACATAAAATCGAATAGGCCACAATACCATGATTAACATTTAATCAATTATCGAAAGGAACAATTATCAGATTATGCTTAAACGATTTAAACAATCGAAAATATAATAAGATCAAAACATGTATCTCATACAATTGCATCACCCAAGTTTTTAAACCCGAGTTCGTATCACACAAGTGGCTCTGATACCACTGTTGGTTCGCCGGTACCCTATGGCGCAGCAGAATAAAATTAGATCCGACGATCCAAATCATGGATCCAAGTGTGAGGAACGAATCGAGGTGAAATAAAGGTTTCGAAATTACCAAAACTTCAATCTGAGTAGACAGCGACGCCTTGGCAACAAGAGTTTTGATCTACTGTCGAATCAAGCCTCAACCTTTTCCGATGTCGGCCTCTACGTAATCCACCCGGTTTGACTATGAACGGAAGAAATCTCCAAAACTGTTTTGGAGGCTTATTTGCTTGACGGCTGCTAGACCTAACAAGCAATCACTTAGGGTTTTCTGTTAAGTTTTGTCTCCTTTTAATACCTTTTATAATGGGTGCCTTTCTTATTGGGCCTTTTATAATAGGTATCCTCTTAATTGGGCCTTTTATAATTGGTATCTCTTGAATGTATTACAAGATTAAATAAATACAATAAAGTTTTAACCGAAAATTATAATTATATTAATTATATCTGAAAATTATAATTACATTAATTATAATAAGGATTCCGGTAAACTATATTTATTTAAATTTATATATGAATCAAATTCATATATTAATAAAATTATGTTATCATTATGTGTACAACATCCTTGTACATATAATATGTTCAATATTTGATTGCCCAATTAAATTAATTCTTTAATTAATTTAATTTATGTGACAACCAAGCACAATACCAACTATATTTTATTCCGTTCATTTCAACCATAGGGTGTGACCCTGTAGGTTCTTGCAACGTTAGCAGTAATACTAGAACGATTCTATTGTCACAGACAATGAGTGGCATCTAGCAATGCATCATTGCTACCTAAGTTACAAGAAGTCATGATTCGACATAACCTTTCGTGATTAACCTTTCATGCATTAATCCTTAAGTCCTTTATCTCTGGAACGAATACAAGTCATGGGATAGTCACACTTGCATAGTCCATCCCATGTTTCTTGATACCTTGAGTAGACTATGATATACAAATTAGTATGACATCTCATATCAACTTATTTGAGCATGGCCATGCATTTCTAGTCTCACTCAATCAAGTGGCCTAAGATATTACTCCTATTATGTAGGAGGGACTTATCCTTTATTGATCAACCATATCCTTCTACATAGATTGTGGTATATCCAACATCAGCCTTTATAGAACAACCTATTACGGTGTACGTTTGACTGTATCAAAATATACAACTCACGATGCTGGGATAATAATGATCTCAAGTCTGAGGATCATATACATATTAATCACTATGAGTAATGTTGTGACAATTACATAATAATCCAAGAAACATACTCATAGCGGGTCAATCCAATATGTTGTTCTCTAACACACATATTCATGCATTGATTTTGACACTCCATATCAATGACAACTCTTTATCATCAATCAACTACATGTTAGTCTTAATGCATTATTATTGTCCTAGTCAACAATAATACTCGACTAAGAATCTTTTAAGAATAATCATATTATTCTCAAGACATTATTATAAAACAGTTTATCTATACACACAGAAAGAAAAACTGAAATAATAATGACAACGCTTTATATTAATAAACATGGTAAATTAAGTATGTTATTACAACCATCTGATGATTGATCTTTGGGCATACTCTTACAGATTACTGTAATGGGTTTAGGCCCGGATTGATGTGATGCATGCTTTATGATCGATGAAGGTTGTACACACTGAGTTTTCGTAAACTCACCCCTCTTTTTATTTTTTTCAGGAAATCCTCAGTAGGAGGTTCGACGAACTAGAGTACTCGGAGGTGGCCACACTACAATCAGCTTTGGGTTTTAGTATTCTATTTTTCATTACTTAAACCACTTTCTTGTTGGGTTGTAATAAGTCCATTTTTAATTTCTGATCTTTAATTTGGGATTTTCAGTTTATTACAATTTATATATGCTAGAAGTAGAACGCGATTTTCCCAAAACGATTACTGTTTTCAAAACATTACGTTTCCGCAACGCAATTTTCGTAAATTATCTAGTTTAAATTAAGCTTTTGCAACAAATAATGTTTTAAAAGGGAATGACTTTTTAATAAACCACGGGTAAAAATAAACTAACGTAATTGGGATTTTACTCAAGTTTTAAACAAGAAGGGTTTTCAATGAAAACATGGTTTCGAAAAACATTTCAATGTGACACGCCAGATTCGGGCCTAACTTTTAGGCCGGGTTTGGGGTGTTACAGTCAAAGAGTCGGTTCGGGATACAAAGATAATCAGAAGATCATCCACACTATCAGTACATCTCGATATAGTTAGACTTAGCATGTTGAGTATGGCATGTATAGGGGCTAGACTCAGTGAAATGTCTTGTTGTTTTGGCCAAGTGTGTTGGCTCCTTTTTAAGATGAACTCTTTTGTATATTGCTATAGTTGATGGCTGGTTATTACTAATTTATGAAAAGAAGAGATTATTCATGAAGGTGTATGTTGCATGATTAAGTTGCTTGGTAAATGGATGAATGGGATTTATGTTGGGTTAGTTAGGGTGATAAAAAGAACTTGGCAAATAGCCTTGTTCTTGTCCACACAGGTAGGCACACGGGCGTGTGTCTAGGCCGTGTGTGACACACGGTCAATCCCATGGGCATGTGGCTGGGCCGTGTGTCCCTTGCATGTTAATGTTGTAAGTCAATGTCGACTACGGGCTAGACACACGGGCGTGTGCCTAGGCCGTGTGCCCCTTATGAGGTTGCTGATGTCATAAATAGAATACCTAGGTTTTCACACATGGGTGAGGACACGAGCGTGTCTAGGCCGTGTGGAGAACACGGGCCAAGGACACGGGCGTGTATCCGGCCGTGTGAAAACCCATGTAGGTTCGAAATGAAAAATAAATCTCACACGGGCTAGGGGCATGGGTGTGTGTGACCACACGGCCTGCCCACACGGGCGTGTCCCATTTCACACAGGCGTGTGGTCCTGTTAAGGCAAAATTTTTCTAAGTATACAAAAGTTCTCGTTTGATTCTGAGACCCTCCGTTTGCATGTTTAAGGCCTCATAGGCCCATAATGAGGATGTTTTGAATGTGAATGGGAAGTTTTAAGTTGGAATGAAATTTTATAGCCTAAAGTTGTATATTCAAGTGCGTTAAGTCAGGTAATGCCTCGTACCCGGTTTCGGCGTTAAATACGAGTAAGGGGTGTTACATGATGGGTAAGAATAAGTATGAGTAAGTATGTTTAAGTTCTTGAGAACTTGTGTTGTTATTGCTCTATGAGATGAATGGATTTTACCATGAGTACTTATGTTGCTATTTTTAATTCATGCAAACTTACTAAGCTATATGCTTACCCCTCTCTTTTCCCTCTTTCCTTGTAGTATCGCCAAGCTAGCTCGGGGATCGTAGAACATCAGAGCTCGGATCACACTATCAATCATTCTTTTGGTATAGTAAAGTTGTTTTATTTTGAATATGACATGTTTAGGAACTTGGTCATTTTGTGTTATGTCATATTTGAAAGCCAAAGTATTGGCTACTAATGTTATACACTCATTTTGTAAATGGACATTGGGAATTGGCCAATATTTGTCAAGTTTCATATTTTTAATGATGATGAGTTTGTGAAGTGAAGATCATGAAATTGATGGAGTGAAATATGAAGTGTATGAATGATGATTAGTGATTCTTCATAGTGTATTATTTCCATGTTATGTGTTACTTGTTGGTATATATGTGTTTATGTTTCAGGGTGGCAAATGGCTTGGAAAATAACCTTCTAATTGTCCACACGGGTAGACACACGGGCGTGTGTGACACACGGTCAGCCCCATGGGTGTGTTGATAGGCCGTGTGTCCCCTGCATCAAATTTGCGAGAATTTGATTCGTCACACGGGCCAGCACACGGGCGTGTGCCTAGGCCATGTGCTTTTAAGGGAGTTGCTGACGTCATTAACAAAATACCCAGTTTTTTCACACACAGGTGAGGACAAAAGCATTTCTAGGCCGTGTGAGGGACACGGGCCATTGACACGGGTGTGTGTCTGGCCGTGTGAAAACCTCTATAGGTTCGAAATGAAAAACAAATTCCGCACAGGCTAGGAACATGGGTGTGTGTGACCACACGGCCTGCCCACGTGGGCGTGTTCCATTTCACACGGGCGTGTGGCCCCTGTTTAGGCAAATTTTTTCTAAGTGCACAAAAGTTTCTAGTTTAATTTCGAAACCTCATGTATGTATGTTTAGGGCCTTATAGGCCCAAAATAAGGATGTTATGAATGTGAATGAGAAGTTTTAAAGTTGAAATGAAATTTTATAGCCAAATTAATGTATGTTCAAGAAAATTAAGTACGGTAACGCCTCGTATTCAATTTCGGCTTTGAACACGGGTAAGGGGTGTTACATGTTTGCTGTAAGTCTCCTATCCAGGTTCATGCATTGTTGCTATGCAAGTCATTTTCAAGCTGCTAAAAGAATTCTCAGGTACATCAAAGGTACACTGAGTTTTGGAATCAAGTTCACCAAGGTTAAAAGCATGAAACTTCTTGGTTATGCTGATAGTGACTAGGCTGGATCAATAGATGATATGAAAAGTACTTCAGGGTATCTGTTTACCCTTGGTTCAGCTATTTTTTGTTGGAATTCAAAGAAGCAAAGTGTTGTTTCTCAATCGACAGCTGAGGCAGAGTATGTAGCAGCTGGAGGAGCTATTAATCAAGCTATTTGGCTAAGAAAAATCATGACAAGTTTGAATCTACACCAAAGGGAAGCAACAGAGATCAAATGTGATAACCAATCTGCTGTTGCAATTGTAAAGAATCCAGTATTCTATGGGAGAACAAAGCATTTTAAGATAAAGTTTCATTTTGTTAGGGAAATGGAACAATATCAAGAAGTTAAACTGGTTCATTGCAGTTCTGAAGATCAATTAGCTGACATCTTTACAAAGCCTCTTTGTGTGTCGAGGTTCAAAGATCTGAGAGCAAAGTTGGGAGTTTGCAGCATGCAAGCTAAGGAGGAGTGTTGAAGTTGGCTTCCATGCAGCACAAGGAGCAGACCATGCAGCCCGAGCCATGCATGTTGCAGCTAGAGCCTATGCTGGTGATTTTGTTACTTCAAGGAAATATTTTGTTACTTAGTTAGATTTAAACTAAGTTGGTAACATATTTTGATGTAATTAGGTGCTGATGAATTGATAAATCAACTTTACTACGTGTGCAAGTTATGTTTATCAATTTACTAGGTTACTTAGTGGTGTTAGGTAAATGTTTAGGTGACATTTGCTTGTTTTAACCAGCTTACTGACTAGTACATGTAATGGCTTTATGCCTCACTTCAATGTTAATGAAATCTTTCAGAAATTCTTCTTCGTTCTCTAGTTTTTTACTCAAGTTCTTAGGCTGATTTTTTATTGCTTTTCCTCAACAAGAAATCGAACCTTCAAGCTCAAGTTTCTGCCAAATTTCTCATTCTGTTTTTTCTTCGTTCCAATAGTTTAAAAAAAAAAACTATAATTTTAACACGTCCATATTTCATGGATTGTATAAGAACATTTGGACGTTTTTATTTTTGGGTAGTGATTTGCATAATATTCTTTTGATCAACAAATATTTAGATATATAAAAACATGGCACGACCGAGTAACCCTCCAAAATAAAATGGGAACACCATCATCTTCATTAAGTCCGAGGTTCCATGGAGTTAAGATCTAGCGCCGGCCATCATCATAACCTTAAACTCTTCGAAATCAATCATCCCATTTCCATCCTTATCCACTCCACTTATCATCTTCCTACATTCCATGATCGAGCATTCATCTCCTAGGCTTTTGAAAACTTGGTGAAGTTCCTCGGCCGTAATAAACCCATTCCCGTCAATATCATACACCAAGAAAGCATCCTTCAGGTTCTCCATAACCTTGTTTGAGTCCACCCCTTTGGTGTTAAGCTCCACAAACTCCTTGAAATCTATGAACCCATCACCATCAGTGTCGATTTCTTTGATTATTTTCAGGAGTTCATCTTCGGAGGGTTGTAAGCCGAGAGAACCCAAGACGGAACCAAGCTCCGAAGATGATATCTTACCGTCGCCATTGATGTCGAACTTTTTGAAAACTAATTCCAGTTCTTCAAGTTGGGTTCGCATTGGAGATGAAGAAGCAACTGGATTTGAGGGATTTTGCTTCTTTTCCCTACTCAAAATCGACCCAAATCCCATTAGATTGCTATCACTTTGATTCAAAGATGATAAATGAATGGAAAAGCAATGAGAGATTCTTTTGGTTGAAGAAAAAAACAGGCCATGAGAAATTAATAAAGCACAATATTGGTTAGAAAAAAATGGAGATTCAGGTATTTTTTTTGGTTTGGATCGGTAGGTTCTGTTGGTTGTTAGAGAGGGAGTTTAGGCATGATTGGTTTGTATCGAGAGTTTGTTTGAAAAGAAACAACAAACTTGGAAGCATGTCTTTCGGCTTTAACTCGTGTCAGACCGTGATATTTGGAATGCTCGTACGGATGTTGAAATACTATTATTATTTCCACTAGATTTTGTCGGCTTTGTTTTATAACAACCGTATTGTATATGTCTATGAATTGTATTACAAAATGGAAAAAAGTTCTTGTACACTGGAAAAATAGAAAATTGTTTTTTAGCTATAGCAAAAATTTTATTAATTTAATTAGATGATGTGGTATTATTTTAATATATATAACATTACATGTTTCACCTAACTAGTAACTTTGAAATACTTAAAGCAATTGCATTTAACTAATGAATCTAAGGTATGAAATCAAATATGGATTTTATTTTTTTATTAAGTGAACATGGCCACTGCTTGATTTAAAATTTTCAAACTGAAGATATGGTACATGTAACTAGACACTGCTTTGGAGCAGTCGTTCTGGTTAAGGTTGAAAAGATTGATGAATTTATGCCAATGGAGACTAAAGATTAGATCTTTGCTAACCTTTCTAACTCAGGTTGCTTTGCCAAGGATACTGAATATCAGGATATGAGATTTGAGATTTTCTCTTGTTGTTTATGGAACAGACGGAATAAATTAGTTTTTGATTCATATTTCACTGAAACAGAAGGCATTTGGGAAAGAAGTAAGCGAGTTTGGCTTGAGGTGCGGTAGTCCCTACCGACCGAAGTAGTCAACAGAAGACACAGTGAGACTTAGCATTAGATGGTCAATTGGCACACTCCTCCTCAAGGATGGTTTAAGGTCAATTCTGATGGAGAGCTTAAGTTGAATTCAAATGTTGCTACTTCAAGAGGCATGATTAGAGATGATCGTGGAAATTGGATGGCAGGCTTTACTCGTATAGTCGGTCGCTCTTCGGTATTGGATGCCGATGTTTAGGGTGCCATGGACGGACTTTCGGCTTTTGGGATCACTTGAATTGCAACATGTTATATTGGAAATGGACAGTCTTGCTGCTGCCAATCTTATCAATAACAACTCAAATGAAGACTACTCCAATACATTAGTTCGATGGATTCGAAATTCGCGATTGGGAGGTTACTGTCCAACATACTAATTAGAGGGAAGGTAATAGAGTCAGACACTGGCAAATCTAACAACATGTATGAGCGTGGGATTTCATCTATTTGACTCACCTCCTCTTGAGATAGAATAGATTCTGCTTGAGGATGAGAATGAGTTGGCTTTTGTGAAAATTGTTCTAGCTTGATGTAACCTGGTCCCTTTCTTTTAATAAAAAAAAATCACATCATATTTTAAATTGATGAATCTATGTTTCGTCTATTACAAATATGTCTATTTTGCTTGTTTATCTATCATACAGAGTTTTATTATTTCATTTTAAAAGTACAGCGATTAAAATCTATATTTAATATAAAATTAATTCCTTAAGAGTCACTAAAACTTAATAGAGGTAACATAGTAATTTAAGCATATAATATATGTAACACCTCGTTCGACTCGATTGCAGGATCTGAGTTATAGGATGGTATGGTCGATAACAGAATAATTATAGGCATTTAACGAATAAAACGAATCAAAACCCAATAATTTCAATAATTTAAATCATTCAGTACAATTTAAAAATTTTCCCGAATCTTATGCTAGGTTACATAAGCTCTAAAGTTGACCTAGGATCGAATAAGGACTACACTTCAAAGAATTCAAAATTTCCAAACGACGTCACCACGTGACTTCGTCCACGTCGTGACGTCGCCAAACTGTGTGCCACGTTACGACATCGAATCACTTGATGTCGGAACGTTACAAACTGTTAGTCGTTGTCGAGACGAGAATTTTGTTTAATGCAAAAATAAGTCATTTTGTACCTATTTCATGTCAATCCAAACTATTAGTTTCTTTGGTGCATAAATGCACACTTAAACCAACACAAAACCAGTCCAAAAGCATGTCTAAACATTTATTCAACTATTTCTAAACTTCCATTCTAACATTTCCATAAATTTGGTAAAACAAATCCATCAAAGCTATACCAATTCAACCAACCAATCCTTTGTCTATATCCATCCAAAATCATCATTTTATCATGCATTATCATACTCAAAATATCATTTAAATAATGTTCATAAGAACACAACACATTACCAATTCATTCTCACCACTTTTAACCATTCAAATAACATTCAAAGACATTAATTCAAAACCAAAATCAACATGAACTACTTAGCAAATAATGCATAACCTCAAACATTAATTAATTCAAACCAACATATCCAACTAGTTATATAAACAATCATGTATACACATACTCTAGGTCCAAATTATCACTTACTGACACTTATTTACATACCACATAACCGAATGTAAATGAACAAAAAACTACCAAATCAACAGCTAGATAGTGTGAGCTCTAAGGTGATCCGATTGACAGGTTTCGCAAATAGACAAACTACAAAAAAAAAAAAAAAAAAAACAACATCCAAGTAAGCATTTTGAATGCTCAGTAAGTTCATAATCATAAAACGATAAACTTACCTCATTTAATACTATATACGATTACATAAATAATCCAACATTTAGACCTAACATGCCAATTTAATTCCACAAGGTGAATTCTCATTTGCATTCCATATGATAAGTCAACATATATATATATATATATATATACATACATTTATCATTAAACGATATTTTGATATAAATCATATAACCAATCTGTTATTGAACCACATTCTTATCAAACTCATATCATATCAATATCATTACCCAATTCGTATTAGTCATTTAGTCCGATGAACTTTAGTAAATAAATTCGGATACGCGGGTACTACACCACACTAGAGAGCACTATAGTCTTACACAAAAGCACTGTAATGCAAGGAAAGGCACCGAAGCGCAAACCCGTACAAGCGCGCAACTAACCCTATTGGCATGCCAAATGTGTCCTATTCTTTACTACGCTCACCCGAGCATCACTTTATACAGATTTTAACACTTATTTTCAATTTAATTCAAATCTCACATTTTGTACCATTTTGTACATAATTCAAAAAACAATAAACATACATACATTCTGTAATCACCTAATTTCGCCCGGGCCTATGGGCCCAAGCCCATTCAAAAAGACCAATAATAATGGAATAAAATCAGTCCAAAGTTTAAACAGTCCAAATACAGGGCCCAATAACCCAAACCCGGATGACCCATTAGCCCAACTTACAACCGGCTCAAAACTCAAAAAAAAAAACCCTGGGAACCCTAGGGTTTCTGTCTCCAAGCGCCGCCGCCAACCTTTCACCTGCCCCGCGCGTCCCCTACACGCGCGTCGCCTCCACTCCCACGCGCGCATTTCGGCATCACGTGCTTCTGCCATCACGCGTCTCGGTCCTCTCGTCTCCACCAGCGCCCATACCTGCAAAGAGGAAGACAAACAACGCAGAACAAATTGTATTTTTCTATCTATTTTTACATATCGTTTTCGGCTATAAAGCCAGAAGAAAACAATGTAATCGGGACCCTTTTTTTTTGGGAATGAATAAAAAACGAAAACAGACATAATATGTATAGTAATAATAAATAATAATAATAATAGGTAATATAAACAATATATTAACATAAATGTGATAATAATAATAATAATACAATAAATTAACGATAATAAAAGTAAATAAATAAAAAAGGGACTGAATTGGAATCAGAATGTAATAAAAGGGATGAAACAGTAATAAATTAAAGTAGAAAGGGGGTACTCGTAAAATAAAAATAAAACGTTAGGGTTAAATTGCAAAGGACCATAAAAAGGAAGGACTGCGCGCACAAATAGCCCATCCATAGGAGAAACACGCGGACCTTGACAAAGATGGGTCGAATTCGGGTCGGTGAGCGCCAAACGGCGCCGTTTTGAAGGGTTTTGGAGCCGGTGCTAAGCGCACCGTTTTGCTTAGGTATTTAAAGCAAAAATTTTTGTCCTATTTTCTCAAATATTCGTGGACCAAAACGCTGTTTTAGTAAATCAAAAAACGTTTTATTAAAACAAAAGGTGATCCGATCACACCAAGCAAAGATCGGTGGCGACTCCCGTTTGTATTCATTTTCAAAAACCCAAGTTCGATTCCCTCTCCCAAAGATGGTTTCGACACATTCACATAACAAGATTTTATCAATTAAATATACATATACTTATCATATGAACTTACCAGACAAAATCAACAATTAATGAAACATCAAGGACTAATATGCTAATTTGCCTTTTCCGTGATTATCTATGGTTTAGTCCAAATCTCAATCTATAATAATAATTCATTTCAACTATCAATTCCAAATACTTAATATCAGTCTATTATATGCTTATGATAGTTTTATTTAATTTTTTTAATGTTTCCTAAAATTTTGCATTTTTTTCAATTTAGTCCTTAAAATTGAAAATGTCATAACTTTCAAATTTGAGTTTCGATTTCGAAACCGATCTCAATTTCATCCTTATACATCCCTCTAATTCCTATATTTATAGGAATTTCTTGCTAAATTTGAAATATTTACACTTTAGTCTCTATGTTAAAAATTAACAACTTTCACTTTACAAATTAGTCATTTTTCATTTCTAAGCTTGAAATCTAACCAAATTACATAAAAAACTTCAAGAAATTATCGATGGTAACTTTTAAAAACTTCAACAGTTTTAGAAATTGGTACATGAGTTAGCTAAATCAAGTTCTCGAGAACTCAAAAACATAAAATTTATAAATTAATAATAAAAAAAAGCACTTGAAATAGCTTACCAACATAAGGCCGAATGATTGAAAGCTTAAAAACCTTTTTATTTCCTTTAGAAACTGTGGAAGGAAGAAGATGAAGAAGAATGTTGTATTATTATTTTTTTGAATATATTTACTTTAGTTAAAGTTAATTATTCATAATTTTTATTAACTAAAGCTTAATTAACTAATTACTAATCCTAATTAACATAGTTACTGATCATCCACCACCGCCAACTATATTAAAAAGGGCTAAAATGCTCAATTGGTCCTTTAGTTAATTAAAATTCCTTAACAATTAGCTTTTATCACTTTTACAATTTAGTCCTTATACCTTAATTAACTATCTATTTGAAAAAAATTAAAGGACCAAAATTTAATTAAACTTTATACTAACCTCGTAAATATTAAATAATAATATTTACGAAACTCACTCGTCAAAAATAGAGCTCTGAAACCACTTTTTTCGACACCATTAAAAAACAGACTATTACAATATAAAACTAACTCCTTTAAGAGTCATTAACATATAATAGGGTATTATAGTAATTTAAGTATTTTAAATATATTAATAGGATTATTTTGAAAAAAGCTAATTAAATATCTATACTTTTATAATTTCCGTTAAATTTTCAATTTAATAAAATTTTTATTTGGGAGTGAATATGAGAAGTTTTGGTGAATAAAAATTTAATTAATTATCTTTTTCTTAATTTTCTTAATTATTATTATTTTAGATATTATATATGAAACGGGTAAAACGGGTAGCTTTTTCAAATTTTAGGGATTAAATCTATATCATAAATATATAGAGAAGATAATTTTGTAAATATTTAAAACAAGTAGAACGGGTTTAGACTCGATTTTTAAAAAAAAATAACTTCCTCCATCTCAAACTTAATTTTTTTTTTAAAGAAATTCAACTCTATTAAATCCAATCGAATGAAAACCAATCTATTTCAATTTTTTTATCATATCTATCGGTAATTACTATTACAAATAAATTGAGTTTGATTCTACTCCATTATTTGTTCGTCCATTAACTAATTAGATTTTGTAAATATGTCAAACAGGTAGAACGGGTTTAGACTCGATTTTTTTTAAAAATAACTTCCTCCATCTCAAACTTAAATTTTTCTTTTTAAAATAATTCCAACTCTATCAAATCCGATCGAATGAAAATCAATCTATTTCAATTTTTTTTATCATATCTATCCATAATTGCTATTACAGATAAATTGAGTTTGATTCTACTCCATTAATTTTTTGTCCATTAACGAATGCATGTTTAATCACTATTTATAAGTAGATTTTTATCATTTAATAGATGTGATTCTACATGAGTCCTACACATTTGAATAACAATGAGTATTATATTAGATATTAATGGATGAAAATGTAATAGGATGAATCTCATCCCAAATAAATTGGACTTAATATTTGTTATACTAACCGCACCTTTTTTTATTTCACAAATAATTTTAAAAAGTGTTATGTGTTTTTTTTTTAAATTTTAAATTACTATGTATAACACTTAAAAATTCCACTAATAATATATTAAATATTTTTCAAATAAATTATACCTAATTTCACTCCGCAATTATATTCAAATTTTCAGTTTAATATTTAAAACATGTTTTTCCAACCTCAACATTCATTCCATCCCCTCACATGGCACCTCACAATTTTCATTAAAAAATAGTATAGCAATAAACTATCAATAAAAATCTGTCACCAAAATATCAACTTAAAAATAAAGCATTAATACCAAGTAATAACAAAATTGTATATTAAAAATATCATAAAATTATAAAAAAAATTAAAATTCTAATAAATCATTATTTTTTGAAACTATAAAATATATTTTTTAAATTATAGCTATGAATTTTTTTATAAAATTCATAAATTTCTAAAACAAATACAGAAAAATCCAAATATATAACGATAATATTTTTAAAATTTTAATTTCTTTTGAAATTATAAAAAAATAATTTCTTAGGAAACCACTAAAAATTCTAAAAATTATGAAAATTCCAAAAAAATCTTTAAAAAAATAATTAATAATTCTAGCAAGAACACAAAATAAACGATGTTTGCCTAAAACCTAGATCAAATCCTAAATTAGAATAAATTTAGACAAATCAACGTAAATACATAACTATTTAAATTCGTTCTAACTTATTATTTGGTTTGGGTTTGGGGTAAACATCGGTTGTTGTTAGGCTCTTCTTAGAATTTTTCTATTTTATAAATTTTTATTTTTTGTAATTTTTTATTTTAAGGAATATACGTTTTATGATTTTTTTTTCATAATTTCCACATTTTATGATTTAGAAAAAATTAATAATTGAAGAAAAATCTCAATCTTTTAGATTCTTGTTTTGAAATTCTAGGTATTTTTAGAATCTTATTATTATTATTATTATTATTATTATTATTATTATTATTATTATTATTATTATTATTATTATTATTTTGCATAATCTTACTTTTTTTTAAGAAAGTTTAATTTTAGCACTATTTGATATTTGCTTATTTGATTTGGAGGTAGTATTTTGAACACCTAGCAGGCTTTTATTGATTATTTATTTGCCACATATTTTTTTTAAAGAAAATAAACGCAAAGTACCAATATGGTGGAGGAAATGAAAGTCCAATTGGGTAAAAAATTTCTTTACATTTTTTTTAAAAAAATAGCGTATTACATAATAATTAATTTAGGAATAGATAAATCGGCAAGGTATTCACGCTGCATATTCAGAATAAAATCAGGGAGTTGAGATCAAAGGTGAAAGTCAATGTTCATTCATTCTGCAACCTTTGCTAAATAATCAACCAACTTATTGCATTCACGATACACATGAGTTAAACGAGCATTCCAATCACGCCTCAAAAAATCTTGAATCGTATTTACGACGTGTGATTTTGGTTGATTAATTATCAGGTTCCCCTCAATATGGTGCAACGCTTCTAAATAATCTGATTCTAACAACATATCTCGACAACCAAGCTTCCAAGCCCGTTTAAGACCATCAAGTATGCCCTAGAATTCTACACAACCCTATGTTCCTAGCAAATCCCAGACACCACAAACCATCTGCATCTCGGATCACACCACTAGCTATACTTATTCCATATTTCAAATTCTAACCACCATCTACATTAATTTTCCATTTTCCCATCAGTGGTGGAGACCATGAAAGCTCTGTCCATCTTCTTCAACTCTTTGTGGACCCTTTCCCCTAATTCAGTTGATTGGCATATACAATCCCCTCTTTATATCTCATGCAATGATAATTAAATCCTTCATTATTCACACAATCAACTTTAAAAATACAATCATTTCTTTACATTTTAATTCACATAAAGCAATTTGAGTTTAATTTTTTTTGAAACAAAATATTATATCGGCTAACTATCTGAATTTTTAAGAGTGTTAATGATTTGGATTAATACATAACATTAATAATAGTAGGGAGAATAAATATTCAAATTGAAGTAAATGAACTGAATCTAAGTTGAGTGTAGTAAAGAGTGGTCAACAATAATTTAACCTATTATTAATAAGCGTAAAAAACAAATAAACAATGCTGAAGAGTGTATGGTATTGGCGAGGAAATTATAGAAAACGCCACAGAGAAGCTGCGGTCTTTGCGTCGATACTTTTTCTTGCTATTTCATGTCTCGACAGCATTTTGGGATGGTTCGCAGCGACCCTCGATCGGAGACGAATAAAAGGGGCAAGTGCAAGTGCAAGCGCCAAGTGGGAGCTAGTCCTTTTCATGCTCATATTCTGCAATTTATATGCTTTATATACACTATTAGGCGCATATCGATGTTTATGGTTCCGAATGAAACTTTAAGTACTGTTACGTAACTAAAATCCAATTAAGAAATGAGTAAAGATTGAATCGGATTCCATGGTTTTTTCTTTTTCATTTTTTATCAAGCCGATTCCATGATTGTTGTTTCATGGTGTCAAGAAGCATATAAAAGATCACGAAAACTTTTAACTTCTGTTCATCAGAATATAGAGCAGAACAGTAACGCTCAATGCCTGAAATTGATCTGCAAAGATTAATTATGTTGGTAGATTACGGTTACTTTCATTGTTGTTGTATTTGTTGAAGCATCCAGTTAGGTTTGCATGTGATGATTTGCTTATTGAAATTCTATGCTTTTTTGCTGATGGCTTTAATTATTGTTAGGAAGGTTTTATATGTTTTCAACTGCTGCTGGTTAGATATGTTCCAGTATGTTATATATGTATTCAATTTTAGCATCGTGTATGCTTCAAGAATCACTTTCATTTTCCCAACAGAAACGAAAAGGAAAGAAAGAGATCATTTTAAGCAGTAATAATGCATAGCTATATATATTCTCATTTGCCAGTCCACATTTAAAGATGCAAACCCCTTTCTTTCAGCTCTCTTTGGCAAATGTTTTGAAAACCCAGCGGCCATTATGGCGACACCATGCTTCACAATCATGCTTTCTCGTACGTACAGAGAAAGCGAATTTATTTTACAATTTTTAAGTGCTTTGATTTATTTATATATATTTATGTATATATATTTCATTTGGCATTGAGAAGGTAAGCATCAACATCCTCGGACCAGATGGCGTAGAAATCGCAGTAGTTGAGAGGCTCAGGGACGTGGTCATTTTGCTTTTCATATTCGATGGTCCATTTCGCCAAGCTTCCCTCTCCATTCGGTGTGACATTAAGGGTGGACTTCCAGGTCTTGTAGTAATTCGAGATTTCACCCTCCAATAGACTGTAAACAATCGTCCTGTTCTTTTCGTCCACGTTTTCTCGAACTTCCTTACAAGCCGCAGACTTACCTAAAAGAAAGCAACAAAACATGAATGTACAAATAAAAATAAGAATGGGAATATTTGTTTAGGTTAATACCTTGGGAAGCATAATACCACATTCTGACAGATCCCAGAGAATTCCAATCACCCTGAAGAAGTTTTACATCAGAAATAAGACGAGTGGACATCTTTGGCATGAGGTGAGCTTTGGTGTTGAAAGCATCAAAGAACCTATCAGCTGAGGACTTGACCTCAACCTTGCAATCCATTCTCCTAATTTGAGCCATGGATCGTCTGGTAGCAAGGACTCGGGGGATAATGTTGTGCTTAGGGGATAGCCTTATATAGAAGAACGGTTAATTGTTAACCCTCCCGAGTGTGGGAAGAAAAATTTGCATTTGAAATGTGTGATTGACAAGTAGACGTGTTGATGATTCGCTCAACATTGTGGAACAAAGGACTTCCCTTTTTCGCCTTTTTAAAAGACTTAACTGGGTTGGATTCTCCAAATACAACTTGTAATCACAATTCAAATGCAGGTGGATAAGTACCAACAATAATAGTAAAAGAATTATAAATATATACTAATAATTTTATTTAAACATAACTGAATAATAATTAATTATAAATAATTAATAATTAATAATGTTTATTAATATTTATTTAGAAGTCCTCTATTTTTTTATTTAATTTGTTGATGTTATATCATGTTATATTATTCATTACTGGTATATGAAATTTATACAACGACGATGCATCAAATATTTTCATATATATATATATATATATGTCAACTTACAAACAATTAGAATTAAAATAAAAATTAAAATATTAGTTGTTGACTTTTAATTCTGTTACTGTTACAACAATTTAGAGGATGTGATTTGAATATACCTAAGTGAAAAATCAAGATATAATAAATAATTTAAACACTAATAATAAGTAGAAATATTAAAATTGTAACACCCCAAACCCGGCCTAGACATTATGGCCGTATCTGGCAATGTCACACGATAGTGTTTTTGAAACCTCGTTGTTACAATGAAAACATTCCATGTTATTATCTTTAGTAAACCTTTATTACAACTTAGGAAGTCGTCTTTATTCATTTAAAACATTCGTTTTGAAACATCCCTAGTTGCGGAAGCTTTAATAAATCAATCTAAGTGATCATGAGTTTAAAAAATACTTTAACTTTTTTTTTTTTGAAAACTGAGTTTCCTATGACCAACAGGTATAAATCCATAAAGTAAAATAAATAAATAAAACCCAAATTTAAAACCAAAGCCCCAGAGGGTCCTTAAATTATAACCCAAATAATCAATAACAAACAAATCATAACTCGTAAATTGAAAACCATTAAGTCCAAAAATTACAGTGGTCACCGCTGAGTCCTTGGTCGCACCGATCCGTTTAAGTCTGGGGATTACCTGTGCACATTAAACAAAAAGGGTGAGTTTACGTAAACTCAGTGTGTAATTCCGCAGAAACAAACAAACAATCAGTATTCATAATGCACAGTTGAACAGTCTTGGGCCTAAGCCCTTTTCAGTATCAGTGATAGTTTGGGCCTTAGTCCATCTCAATACAGTGTCAAAAATGCAGTAGGGCCTTAGCCCATCACAGTATCAGTAGCAGTAACAGTTATGCAGTAGAAAAATCCTACACTCCATGTGGGGATATAATCAACCCACCCATCCCTATACTCCAAGTAGTACCGAATAACAGCCCCGAATAACAGCCCCCAACCCAATGCAATGCAACATACAATGGATGATATGCTATTATGCAATTTCAGTACATATATTCAGTTCAGATATTAACATGCTCAGTACAGATATCATTCAGTCAATTTCACACATTTAGGGGTCTAAGTAGCGCTTACCGACCCTACAGTAGGTTCACAGTCGACTTGGGTGACTCGTGCAACCTTAAAAACATTTCTGTAAAAATGGGCCCACATGCCTATGTGATCTGCCCGTGCGGCCCACTCGGCCAAATTGGCCTTGGTCATATGATCTATTTTTAAAATAACCCATGCTAGCTCAATACTCATATATGTTTTCACTATTTACTTATATGTTCATTCAAAACTGTCTACTTGAGTCATTATCACTAAATTGTTTATATCTTGAGCTAAAGAATTCCAAATTAAGATCTGCTTAATGTTTTTGAAACTAGGCTCAAATACCCTTCTACCATTTTAAGAATTTATAGCTTATCAAATAAGTACAGTAAAATCTTTAAAGTTATCCATATTCTGCTGTTTGACAGCTTCATCCTTTCCTTACTAAAAATTATTTATCTCTTAGTACAGAATTTAGATGATGTTTCTGTTTGTTTCTATTGAAAATAGACTCATTAAGGATTTAAACATATAAATTTAAGCCCCTAATTATTTTTTTACAATTTTTGATGATTTTCCTAAGTCAGAACAGGGGAACCCGAAATCATTCTGACCTTGTCTCACAAAACTTATTATATCTCATGATTTACAATTTCATTGCTTACACTGTTTCTTCCATGAAAAACTAGACTCAATAAAATTTAATTTCATATTTTATTCAACCTCTAACCCAATTCCCACTATTTTTTATGATTTTTCAAAGTTAGACTACTGTTGTTGTCCAAAACTATTTTAGTGCAAATTGTTGATTTCCAAGTTTATAATACCCTTATTTCCTTTCTCTACAATTTTTTGCATCATTTTCTCTTATTTATCTTATTTCTCGACAGCCAGCAATTTCGGCTTTTTGCCGAATCCCGTTTTTTGCGTTTCGGGTACACGCTTGGTATCGTTTCTGATGCGTAAGCACTCCTAAGCCTCCAGAACATAAAAATCAACCAACATATCTCCAGATTAATCACTTAATTCATTTTTAATCAACCAATTTCGAAAGGAACTCTACTAACAACCTAGGAAAACCCTTACCTCGCTTGAGTAATCACGACTTCGCACAATCACAACGTCGATTCAAAACCACCAGCCTCTTAATTAACTCCTAAACACCAAAAAAGAATCCCCCTTTTAGAAATTAACCAAGAACATTAACAATAGACAAAACCATTACTTACCAAGCACGCGCAACCAACGATGAACAACCGAATCAATTGGGAAAAAAAAGAAAGAAACGGAAGGGGAAAAATAATGGAAATTTCGGCAACAACTAGGGGAAAGAATCGGCAGAGGAGGGAAAAAAGAAGAAGAAGAAGAAAACGTCAAAAAAAGTTTGGGGAATTGGAGAGAAAACCGAAACTCTACTCTCTTTTTTATTTTCTTTTTTGCAACAAAAAGATAATCAGATTATTTCTGATAACCTCTCCCCAATTATCTCCTAAAATTACTCCCTATTAACCCACTAAAACACAAATACTATCTCCACGCCATAACAGAGAATTGAACACAGGACCTCCAATACTCCACTTAACCACCGGACCAAGCCCATTCTATTATATACTTATCAACAATTAAATAAAAGCCTATTGACCAAAGATTGGGCTTTATTCATAAAAATACCAAAATTTGCCTAAATCATGGCTTGAACTTCAGACCTTTTACACACTTCTAAAACACTTAATCACTGAAATAGATATAAATTTATGTCATACATCCACAAAAACAAAAATTTAAATTTTGAGGCGTTACAAAAATGATAAACTCAACCCAATTAACTTAATCCATCTTTTAATCAAATAAAAAAAATACTAGAAAAATATGAATAAGTGCAGACAAGTATGAGTACTACTTTTAATAAAACAAATAAAACATACAAAGAGATCCACTATAAGAATCCGTTATTTTTCTTCCATTGGGTAGTGCACAATAGAGATGTTTCGAGTTTAATCTAACAATATATTTAAATTTGATTTGATATTGTAGAGCGAAATTTAATTTCAATATTTTTTATTAATTTTTTAAAAGAAAATTTAAATATAATTGAATCATTTTATCAGATCAAGCAATATTACAAATACATGAATATGAAATAAGCATATAAATAATAAATAAGTAACACGCCTTAGGTGGGCTCAAGTAATTTAAATTTAAACAACATCATATATATATATATATATATATATATATATATATATATATATAATTTTTATGTTTTTTAGCAATGGGAACTTACTTAAGGCTGCAAATTATTAATAGTAAAGTGAGTTACCCACATTTTTTATCACTATTTTTTGAAAATGTAAATGAATAATTTATTTACGTAAATAAATAAAGTAGAGTTTCAAATAAAACTAACTCTCCGTAATCAAAGCATTTTCCATTACATTTCATACAATATTGAGGGTTAAGGATAGATATGATAAAATATCTTCGAGTTTGAAAGTTCGAGTTTCTAATATATTTGAATTAGAGAAAATTTGAATTTAAGAAGTTTGAGCCCGTAATAGATTCAAGTTCAAGATTGATTTAGTTTGAGATAAATCTGATTTAAAGCCCGAATTTATAACTGAACAATCATAAAAGACATTAATAATTAATATAATTTTATGTTATTACTTAAAATAAAAATAAATTTTAAGTAAATGATAATTTTTTATTTTTTGAAATGTATTTATAAACATTGCATATATATATATATTAAAATTTTATTAATAAGAAAAATAATTAATAATAATTTTTTATGTTAAATTATAAAGTGAAATAAATATTTAAAAAAATTAATTCAATATAATATTTTTAATACTATTATATATGTATATATATATTCATAGTTATTAAAATCTATATATTTTTTTGAATAATATCACTATAGGTTATGAGATAATCTTTTTAAGATAATACCTAGAACTACCCATAGCACATCCCTAACCCATAAATAGATGGATAATGTGCTTCAGCGCACTCAAACCTGTATCCTCTTGCATTGGTAACAATGCTTATGCCAATCGGTAATGTAATAATATATTATATGACTATTACTGAAAACTAGTATCCAAAATTTCTATATTACTAATACATAAAATAATGTATAACTATTACTAAAAATATTAATACATATAGAACTATTATTATAATATATTATAATAAAAATATAATTACATGATAATCATTTATGCATATATAAAACTATTAATATATATATATACGATATGATATATTATATAATAGTAGGAGGGTTAACTTTTAAATCTACAAAAAAAATAGGGACTTAGAACATATTTCAACCAGTATAGTAATAAACAATAATATATAAATGTACTGCTATTATATATATAACTATTATTATATTATAGATTATAATAAAAGATGTAATATTACATGATATTATAATGTTTTAATCATTGATGTATATATATAAACTATCAATATATTATATACTATATGAAATAGTATTATATAATCTAATAGGAGAGTTAACTTTTAAATTTAGAAAGAGTATAGAGACTCGAGCATATTTCAGCTAGTATAATAATAAACAATAATATATGATAATTTAACATTATGTATTAATCTACTACTATAGTATGTGATATAATATTATATAATAAAATAATATTTTTATAAGTATTAATTATATAATTATTATTATATTATAAATTATAATAAAAGATATATCATCAATAGTTAAGTATAATTTAGTATATTAAAATACATGTTTATAATTATAATAACAAAACATAAAAATATTATTAATAATTTAATAATTAATATCTTAATAGAATATTATTTTTATTAAATTAGATTTTGAATTAGGCTTAACTTTTACAATTGTATTTGGGCATTGAGTTTAGTTTCTTTTTTGGACTTGAGATTTTGGCTATATAATTAGTTATATTGAGTTTGGGTAATAATGAATATGTTATTTGGGTTTGGATTTAGTATATATATTTGGGTTTTAAAATAAATATTCTAGAATATGAGTATTAGGTTTATAAATTTAATAAGAAAGATAAAAAAAAGTTATTCAATTGACAATATAATAAATAATGAACAATAAAAGATATTTTTGTTAATCATAAAATATCATAGAGTAATAAATTTACATACAATAAGCACTTTAATTATTTTATATAAAAAAATTTTTGTCAAATATATAATTTATGCTTTTTATAAGACAATTTTGAATTACATTGTTATCGTATGAAAGTAAAATGAATTATTACATTTGAAATTAAAATATTTATAACTTATAAAATTCAAAATTATTTGAACCCATTGGAGCCCAACTGACTCAATTCGAACCCGAATCCGAAAAATCTGAGCTCGAAAAAAATCGAGTCTGAAAGATCCCAAGCCCGAGAAAATCCGAGTCCATAACAAATACGAGCCTGAAAAAGCCCGAGCTCGAGAAAGCCTGACCTCAAGCTAATCCGATCCCAAGAAACTTGAGCTCACCTATTTTGCAGCTCTAGTAGGGAATGGGGGTCACTCAGTTTGAACTCATTTCAAATGAATGGTTGACAAGATCTTTAATCACCATTTCATTAAAGTCAAAATATTTTATCTCTAAATCTAGGCAAATATTTTCTTTGATTAAATGAAATTTATTAAAGCCTAGTTTATTACATATAATAAATAAATTTTCTTTGATTTTTTTTACATGTGTCTTAATTCACTAAGGCAAGTATTTTTCTACACATTGCACTTATGTTAAATGTTATATTCTCCATGCAATCTTTGCTTCCACTTCAGAATTAATAATGCCTTTCATAGTTTTATTAAAGACTTTTGAAGAGGAATTCATATGTATGCAATTAGAACTTGTTTAATAGTTTGAATCTTAAAAATAAATTAACAGACCAAGCATGAAGATAGGTCAATTGGTGAATACTTAAAAAATATGGAAAAAAAATAGTTTATGAATTTGCTTGCACTTACTGATGTAGCAATAAAGGAGGACGATCTCACACTTAGTGTTCTGAAGACAATGAATTTTGAGAGATTGGTGTAGCAATTAGTGCAACATGTGTAGTGATGGAATGTTGTCCATGTTTTGATCAAGTTTTGGACCAATTTTATTTTAGTTAGCTCAGGGCCTACCAAGGAACAGAAAAACTTAACTGGTTATGATAAATTAAGGCCAACCTTTACAACTAAAATCAATTCGACCAAACATTATCATTGTTGAGCCTACATTGCTAGCAGCTCCTCAGTTGTCACACTGTTACACCACCACTAATAGTAGACAACTTGCTTGCTATAGCCGCTGCATGAAGCCATCAATCCAAATGCCTTGCACACACATTGCCCTTTCCCTAACCCAACCTGCAGCCAATGCACTCTAACCCTTTGCCCACCTTTGCCAACACCATCACCGACTTACCTTTCCATTGACATCACCAAGTTGGAAAAATTCCAATTTGAAAACGGTTTTCTTGCATAGTAAAAACTAATTTAAAATCAAGTCTATTTGTGATAATTACAATAAACCCTTAACTGAATTCACACCTGTGTTTTCGGATAGACGGATCCTTATCGTTCTCGACTTTCAACCAAACAACCTTCTCTACTATTCTCCTACCACGAACTACTTCGAGTGTGAGCTCAAATGATTCAAATCAAACATAGAACCGGAAATGGTTTTCTTTGTTTAAGTGTGAAAAAGAATAATCTCTTGTCAATAAAAATCGACAAAAATTGTTATTCAGGAAAATAGATTTGATAGTTGAGAATAATTTTTTTCTATTTTCGGCTAGAGTAACAATATTTTAAAGTTGTGTTCTTAACCCTATCTGTGCCATCTATTTATAGGAGAAGAAGTAGAACTGTAACACTCCAAACCCGGCCTAGACGTTATGACCGGATCTGGCATGTCACATGGAATGATTGTTTAAAAACTAGGCGTTCGTTAAAAAGTCGAAACTTCAAATTTAGTTGTTTGTTTGAAAAGCTAAACGGTTATTTAGAAATGTTGTTTGTTGAAAATGTTGCATCTCTTTTGAAAATTCTAAGTTTCGTTGTTCATTGAAGAAAACAGGACTTGCTTAATGTCCATTTCTTTGGAAAAAGTTGTTATTATTTTGAAAAATGTTTTGGTTATGAAATTCGAATTTGAATACTTGTGGAGACATGATATTTTGGAAACTGTTTCCGCCGTTTAAGAAAACCCAGAGCTTTATCAATTTTGGTTTGTAATCATTTATTAACATTTTTGGAAAAACTGTTATTAGTGTTTTAGAAAATCCCGAGTTGAGCATTCAAAAATAATAAGTAGTAACCGGATTAAAAGTTAAAAATCGAAATAAAATCCGAGAGGCCTTATTACAGAACATAATCCCAAAAGTAAAATTTAATTTAAAGTAATGTAAAACGGTGTTTACTAACGAAACGATGTATGGCCACCACAGAGTCCACCTCGGTTCCAAATCCTCAAAGCTAGGGATTACCTGCGAAATTAAGTAGAGGAGTGAGTTACGAGAACTCAGTGCGTAATCCCCTACACGAACATTAACTGGGCCTGAGCCCATTCAGATACAAACTGAGCCTTAGCCCTTACGGAAACAAACTGGGCCTGAGCCCTATTAACATGGTATAGCAGATAATGAATGCAATGCAACCCAGCCCAACCTAATAATCCATCTGCTACACACCACCCATTCTAGCCAAAACACACCGGCGGGGATTTCTACAATCAACCCTCATCCGCTACACACCTCGATGGCAGTCACGCTACTCATTGCCGAAATTGTGGCAGTGCCACCGAAATAATGTGACAGGGTCACCAAAATATGTGGCAGAGCCACCGAAATAGTGTGACAGAGTCACTGAAATATGTGGCAGAGCCACCGAATTACACTTCCCCTTTCATCAATATCATAACCCAATCCCATGCAACATATCATGTCATAATAATTCGTGTATGCATTAATGTACCCACATAGCAGATATACATAATGCACAAACATGCTCAGCCTACCTTTAAAGGTATGATAGTAAATTTACTCACCTGGGCTGTATCCAACTTTCCCCCATCAGGGATATTTCATTAACTTACCCATTAAGAGTATTTCGGCTTTTAGCCAACACACAGAAAGTTTCATAGCAAAACAAATAAAAGTGTGATTACACACTTGATCACGTGAAGAACTAGACACTCTCGATCGACGTCACCCTCACTATCACGAACAACTATGATTCACTTATCCGAATCGGATGTCGACTCCCTTCCACAACCCGACGGGAAATCCCGAATAGCTGACACTCTACGTCATTTGTGTCGAAACCATTTTTTACGAGTTTGAAAAACGGGGATTGACTTTAGAAATGAAGATGGAGTCGCCACCGATCTTTTATTCGAGGTGTGATCGGATCACCTTGAATGGATTATTTTAATAAAACAATTTGATTTATTAAAACGATAGTTTTGGTCTACGAAATCTAAGAAAATAGGTTCGGGAGTCGGTTACGTACGAGGAAGAATTAACACCCTCGCAACGCCCAAAATTGGTACCAAATTGATTAATTAATGTCTTAATGCCGAAAATTTGAAAAGATTCTAGATTACGATCCGTTTGCTTAGAACACATTTGGACAGTATCATATTGGATGCCAAAACTTCTTATTTCGAAGAAATAAAATGTCGTACTCAGTAAGTTAGGGCACAACATCTTATGTTCTCGAAATTAAAATTATCTTTTGATTTTTAAAACCACGTAATAAAGTTTGAGAAGGGTATTCGGTTATTTGGGCTTTATGAAAAAATTGGAACCCAATGAGTTAGGGCGCAATTTCTCGAAATTCCCAATTACAGAATATCGCCTTCATTTTTAGAAAATCTTACCTCGAATGATAAAATGTCACATCCAGTAAGTTAGGACGCAACATCTCGAATTCTCGAGAGTAAGCTTTTATTTAAAATATTTATGTGTTTTGATTTAAAAGGGAAAGGGTAAGCTTTTATTTAAAATATTTATGTGTTTTGATTTAAAAGGAAAGGGGACCCGGTTGCTAAGATTTAACGAGAAAAAACCGAAACCCAGTAAGTTAGGGCACGATTTTCTCAAAACCTCCAAACATGAGCCTTGCCTTATTTTGAGGGGTTTTCAAATGGATGATTTTAAAATCGACTTATAAAATTTTTTATTCGGTTTTTTGGATAAAAAAATATTTGAACGAGTAAGTTGGAAATCTCAATTACAATGTGATGATAAAAATGAAGTAGTACCAAGCATGGAATAATAATACATGGCAATGATGTTATGAAAAACAAATAATTTCATATGAAAGAACACATTAAGAAATGTACAATAGCAATGGTCTCATATCAACATGATGCAAATGCTAACAATAATATTTGAAAACTTATGAATTAAGAACAATTCCAAAAGAAATTCAAAGCAAATTACAGGCAAACATAACGCCACATAAATGAATTCAAAATATATATGTTTTGAAATTTAAATACGTGATATACAAAATAATTTAAAATGATACACAATATAAATAACATAATTTAAAATAAGATCTTTAAAATAACAATTATATATTTATATAGAATTAGAATAAAATGTATACGTATATAGGTTTAAAAAGAAAATAATATGAAATTAATAATATATATACTTAAAGTAAGTTAGTTTCAATACAAATTATATGTACATGTGCACAAAATAATAATATATAAGAGTATTTAAGTTGAATATGGTACAAATATTAAAACAAAGAGATAATATAAAAGAATATTTTGAAATTTAATATTTATATAATAGATTAAAAACACATACAAATGGAAGATAAAACAAATTAAAACATTGTAAAATTGATAAAATAACTCAAATTAATTTATTAAAACAACTTGTATAATATATAGACCTATTTCTATAAAAGGAAATTGCACAGATTGTGCATGAAAACTAGAAATACTAAATCGAAATAAAAATAAGATTAATAGGCTAGTCTATAAATAAATAAAACTATTTAAACCAAATCAAGGATCAATATAAATGCGCCCCAAATGATCAGGGACTAAACCAGAAAATAATTCCATAGCCCAAAACACAGTGTTCAAGTTGGGCCGAATTGAAATAGTGTATAAATCCTCGGGATAAATTAAAAGAACCAAGAAAATGTACGTAGGATCAAATCAAATGACGGCGCAGAATGGAGGGGCTAATCGCGAAATAAAACCATTTTTAGTAAAACACACGGATCCTCCAGGGTTTCGGGTCGGATTCAGGTCAGGCGGCCTTATACGACATCGTTTTGAAGCCATTTAATCAGGCTTCAAACGACGTTGTTTCGCATGATTTAAAATGGGTTAACAGAACCATAAACGATCAGAAAACTTTAACCCCTTTTTTTTTGTTTTGAAACTGAACCCTAGTTCTTTCCCCTTTCTTTGTTGCGCTGAAAGAAAACATAATCCAGCCACCGTACCGCCATAGTAATCGATGATTGGTGACGGATCTAAGCCTATTTTAAGCGATCTTTTTAAAATCCGATTCAAAGGCCCCAATATTTTCATCCATGAAGACCTCATTTACTTCGATTTCGGTGAAGAAAGACAGATCTAACGGTTTTCTTTTTCAAAGGTAAATTCCTTCCTTTTTATATTTTCACACAAAACAAGCAGAACAATCGATCCAAAAAGAAAAAGAAAAGCGAAAAGAAAAAAAGAATATCGAAACAAACTGAGAATCACCTTGAAAAAGCCTTTTCTTATCACCTTGAAAAAGCCTTTTCTTTGTTTCTGATTTTTTTTTTCTTTCTGTATTCAGTGTGCGTAAAAACGTGAAGAAGCCTTACATCTGTTGGCTTTTTGTTTATATAGCCAAAAAATAAAACGAAAATACAATATAAATTTGTTTTTTCTTTCTATCATTTTTGCTTGCTGTCTATTTGTCGTTTTTTGCAGGTACGGAGGAGGCGTACGGAGGCATGGACGTGGCGCGTACGGAGGCTGTGCGCTGGTAGCTGCGGCGCGCGTGGGGAATGGAGGCTGCTGCGGTGCAAGACTGCCCTTCAATCCCCTTAGGGTTTCTGAGAATGTTAATGCTATTGGGCCAATCGGGCTACAGTTTAAATTCGGGCCAATTGTATTTTAATTTTGGGCTATTTAATTTTTGGGTCTATTTTGGGTTGTATTAGGCTATGGACTGATTGGGCTATAATGGACTTTAATGGACTGTTTAATAGACTTTGTTTTTTTTTGTTATTTGTTTTGCTTATTTTTTTTTGTTCGAATCTGGTTGGTTAATGGGCCGGGCAAATTTTGGGCCCTACAGTTTGAACTTAGGAGCAGAGGCTACGAGTCCACTCCCCTCGGGCTCCTTAATTGATGCCCCATTAGAACGGCTACCACTCGCCTCCATGAAGAAAGTCCCGATCCTAAATAAAGCATGAGTTAGAACCGATGTTCCAAAATAAAATAGTAAAGAAACGGCCTTCCAGCCTAAATGAATCGTGAATGACGGCATCCATCCACCCCCATTTGGCCATGGCCACTTTCCAAGATGTCCAAGCCACTTTCCAAGATGTCCAAGATTCGGTCACTGCTTAACAAGGGCTTTGTCTTCCGCGAAGGAACCAACACGATTCAAGGTGGAGAGGGGTATTCAGATTCGGCCTAAAATAACAAAAATGAGTTAAGTGATAGGTGTTCTTGGTTCTTTAAGAGAGAAGAGAGAAAAGAGATAGGGGAGCATAATAAAGGAAAATGAACACACTACATTCAACTAGAAAAGAACCGGTATGAGAGGGGATTCGGCAACCAAGGAGATACAACTTTAAGAACCAATTCGGCAATGGAGAAAAACTAAACAAGAACAAAAAGGAGTAGGGGTTTCGGTTTAATGGAGAAAAATAGAGAAGTAAAGGAGGAGAATTAAGGTTCGGCTATGTGGGAAAACAAGTGCCCAAAAAGCAAAATTTCACCAAAGCTCTAGCTCGAACCCGAGCCTCCCCAGGACCCCCAAACACACCTAAATAACAAGCTAAGCGAGCTAAACGCATGCAATAATGTAAAAATGCCAGACCCCTAATTTAAGGATGTTACAAGAACCCTTGTTGAGTTGCAGAAGTTTATTTCAACTAGATTTCCTAGTCTAACTAGAAGTATAGAAGGCGACAACCCTAGTTAATAATACTAGAGTTTGTCATCCGCCTCATTAACACGAGGGGCTTTTGGGCTTCTTCCATATTGAGTCCAATTACAAGTATTTCCTGGACTTTTAACCTAGCACTTTATAATTCGATCCAACCATATATTCGTTTTTCTATTTCCCAAAATAAACATATCAATGTTTTTTTCCAATTAAATAATCTTCTCAACCCAATTCTAATTCTGTTAATATCATGACGACTTTACCGTAAAAGAATCTATAATAAAATATATTTAATGCTTGTACATTCAATAGTTCACTATGACCAAATGATTTATTTACATTTTTGAACTTTATTTAATTCGAAAAATATAAATTCATTTTCAGGTCATTTCATTTTGGAGAAAACCACATTCATTTCCAAATGATTCCATTTCTCTATTTTAATTTTCATTTTTGAGAAAACCATAATCATTTCCAATTTTTTTTCTATTTCTTCATTTTCACCATTTTTATCCATTTTTGTTCATTTGAATCAACATGCAATTCATTTATGGTTTCAATAAGCTAGCAGAAGGACCGATTGGACATATGCGTTTGGGGCTTAAATGATTTATAATTAAGTTCTAGCTTTTTGCCTATTAATTATAAACTCATTTAGTCATGAAGCCATTCCAATTTAGTATCGTGACTAAGCTCTCCCTAACTGCAAACCATTACGTAAGTAACTTGATCGGTGCTCGTCCAATGACCTTATCATAAGTGTGTTACCCTCATAGAATATCCTTAATCTCTTTGAGGTAATATCTGTTCTCTCAATATAATCCTATTTTATCTCGTGGTAACCATTATATCTTCCTTCATGAAAAGTCAAATACTATCAAATAGTAATCAAGCCATTCATCACAAAGACGAACGACTCATAGCCATGTTTTACTTTTCATCAACCATGTAATGCCAATAAGAGAATCTTGTTTACCCATGTCCCAGGCTATGAATTCCACTACTGTAAATGACGCTACATACTGAAGAAGTTGTATATCTAACGCACCAACTTTCAGTTCCTTATCTATTTGAACTCAGGCTTTTACTTACATCAAAGTATATGAGTTATGTATACATAGTTCTTCATCCACTCAGGATTTAAGTACGCCATACTATGAACGTCACAAGTGAATAAATCCATAAACTGATTTAGGATCTATATTCTTCTTGGGTCCAGTCTGATGTACTGCCATTCCAGTCAGTCATATCTATGTCTCTATCTTCTGGGAGTTATTAGCTCCGGTTCTCAAGACAAGACATCTCCCCAATTGGACTTGATAGACGACAAATGACCGCCTATAAACGAGTTATCATTTATAAAATAAATATAACACCAAAACATCATAATTAAGAACGGCGGTGTCTGCAAGTTTAGGGGTCAAATTGTAACATAGTTGTATAATGAAATACCGAGAGTATTCCGAGAATCGTACCCAATGGAGGATGGAACAAATAATGAAAATACTTTTTACAATACTAAATCTAAGCAGTAATAGTTAATTCCTATATTACGATAAATCATAAAATAGATTAAGAGGACTAAAAATAAATAACTAACAAATGAATTAGACTGATAACCAAATGAATTAGACCGATAACCAATCAGGAAGATTAACTTGCTTTAGGGTTTGCAACTAACTTTAGATTGGGGGTCTAGAGTGGATTAGTCATGGATTAAACAATTATTACCTTCCGACTCTAATTAACTTAATCTAGCTGATTCGTCGGATCCAAATCTTAGGTATTACTACTCAAAAACATGTAGCCAAACTCACTAAACCATCTCGGATAGCATTATATTTAATACATACTCTTTTAAATTATTCAAAACTAAATTTTAAGAAACAAATATGGTGCTTAAACATTAATTATTACAAAATTTCCTAATAATCTATCTAAAACAATCATGTACTAAATACAAATTCATTTAAGACCTCCAACAGTACACCGCCCCAACAACTCTGTATGCACAATAACCCAACATGCCTCTTCCTTGGTGTAGTCCTGGTATCATCCCTCTAGGTGTAATCTCTTGTCATCAAAACTTGAAACAATATATAAGTCTTGTAAGTTCATGAGTAATTAATGAACATTATTTCATTGAATCTTGATGGTTACTTTATATTCTTTGATTATCAATTTATTGGCCAACTAACTTTCGGAACTATCTATCAGACGGGTACTAATATAGTTTGATTCACATACGTGCCAACTTTTATATTCATAATATTCCAATTCTTCCTCACATGATTATTTAAAGATTCTTTAAAATAATAATTAAGTCCCTCATTTACATATATGCAACCCAATCAAACTTATCTTCAGAATTCATTTCATATAGATCATATCATATTTCTTACACTTATATCAAAATAGTTGTTCCTATAATTAACCATAGATGGATACATACACATTTGGCGACTACTCATACATATCTGAGCACCATCAAATTATTAAACCAATCATATCCTGAATTAATACCAAACAACTCATATCGATAGAGTACTTCATAAATCAATCTGGTAACATCCACAACAATACTTCAAAATCCAAAGTGTTCATGATAATCAATATTTAGTTTTCATAAGATTTCAGGCGAAGTCATTATTCAATTCAGATTTGGAATATTCCAAACAACTTTGATTAAATCATACCATAACAAATTCAAGTTTATGATATCTTAGGTCATACATAGTACGAGTAAGACCAATTCCAACATTATCATATAATCACGACGAATACCTTCTCTATCATCCAGATACATAGTTCTTTTCAATAGCATTCTTAGAACTATTCATTTATTTCACTGATCTTACTCAGCCCTTAATCTTGATAGCATCAATACTTTATCTAGCCATACATCTTACAAAACTGACAAACTTTATTCATAATTTGTCACAAAGATAGAAATAAATATCTTACCATACATATATGATAGATCACGCTACAATGGCCAAACATAATATGCCGTAAGGGCTTCACACAAAATACACTACAAAGGCGTCATACATAGTCTCATGTTTACTGTCCTGGCAGACTTTCACATAAATTCAAGTATCATGATCTGCCACTTCTATTCATACATCATCATTGGCTACAACATGAACATACATACAGTCATATCATATCATATCATATCATATCATATCATATCATATCATATCATATCATATCATATCATATCATGCCATGGGCCTTAACACATGATCTTACACACATTCATGTATCATGTTCTGCCATTTCAATTTCATTTTACTGAAAAATGCACCGTGAAAGGTTCCCAATCATGCCAAGCTTCCATGGACCTCTATTATATGGTCTTACCCTTGTTTTCAACCTATGACATGCCAGTCTGGTTAGCACTAAAACTGCCCTACCAGAGGCTTCACAATAAAACTTTAGTTTAGCATTCACTTACCTAGATGATCATCTCTTTACTGGCTCGTCCATCTCGTATATCAGACCTTACCTGTCTGCTATCAAACATCATTCCTTTAACTGACCTTTATACATTTTATTATAACCCATCTCTCATCTTTACCAATTTCTGTAAACATCATCTTCACTTCATTTTTGTATGTATACAAGTTTTTTTCTTATTTGAATAGTTTATATAAAAGAGTCAGATTGAAGACTCGCCTCATTTTCACCTACTACAGTATTTCAAAGCTCCATACTTGAACATCTAATACGATTTAGTAGCAACAACTGCTTACAGAACATAGAAACACCATTAAAGACTTACTCATTTACAATTTACCATCATCTAAAATACTTACAACCCTCATGCAAAGCCTTATACATACATCTTATTGTTCATACACTCATTACAGATTTACTCTTTCAGAATCTAACATGCAGAACTATCATACTTAACCAAGGATGGGATAACTATTGATTAGTTCCAGATCTTTAGCTTCCAACTTAGGAAGAATGAATTACCATTTGTTTATGAAAAAAAAAATCAAAGAAAAAAATATCTAGGAGAAGAAGAAAACCCCTTTTTAAGAACCATTTCACATATATATACAACCCAACCCATTTAATGGAACTTGAAAAGTGTCACCTATGTCAGAATTTACCTTCTTAATGGTCTACAGTTACCGAGAAAAACATAAATGAGCACTCTACATTCACATTATCAAATTAGGTTATCCAGTTGATTTCTAACCATATTACTTATAATATAACTGATCTGCCATAAAATACACTGTTATTTACATCCTTTTTACACATAACTTTAGCTTGTTTGATAGTTAATGAAAGCATCTTAGAATATATTTAGGTTTTCATACTTAAAGTAGTAATTTATGCTTTCTATTAGTTTTTTTTATTACATTTTATATATCTAAATAAGGTTACATGGTCTTGTAGGTCAAGTTGGGTGCTAAAGATGCTTATCCAGGCCAAAACTGATGCCTATGTTGTGACATCAAGACACTGATGTCTCAACATCGAAGATAGAAGCCAAAAACAAGTTCTGGAGTGAAACTACCCTCGATGTCGTAACACGGCCCTCCTATGTTGCGACATACTCTTGAGGTTGGTTGTAGCATCATAGGTCTATGTTGCAACCAAGCCCCTATGTAGTTCAAAAACTCCTGCACATTTTAATTACGTTTTTTAGGGAAATTAGAAGTATATGTCCTAGTCAAACTCTAAGGACTTCAAGAATATTTTAGGCATTTTAATATTCTAATTTTAGGCTATATAAAGGACATTATAATTAGTTTAAACATAATTTTATAGAGACAGAAAATATACTTGGGGTTTTTATTTCACTCTTAGTTTCTATTTAGGGGCTTTTACGTTATTGTGATCGGAAGATCTTATTGTAACAAAATTTTTGTGCAAGTGTACACAGTCGTTCAAGTAATAAGTAAGTAAAATGAGTTATCGTCTCCACAGGGACTGTGTGTGTTAATCAATTATTTGCAAAATTATAAATTCACAATTTGGTATAAAAACACAATAATTTGAGTGATGATGATTAAACTAGATGACAAATTGATCCCTAATGCAATTTTAAACTAAATATGCAAAATTATCTAAATGTATGAATGGATTTTACCAACAAAAACACAACTTCAATAATCAATAACATGTATAGGCTAGGATAATTACATTAATCAACTTAATTTATTTTCATCATGCTTAACAGTGTTCGAAAAACATTCCATGGCAACTTGATCTTTCATGAGTTTAGAAACCAAATTAAGTCATTTCGGATCTTTTACTTAGTGAAACATGCATTTTACTGATGATATTAAACTAAGGGTTTTTTAATATTTATGCGAGGTAATAGGGAAAGTTAAGTTTGAAACAATTTAATCACATTAACCTAAAAACTATGCAAGATAATAGAGCTAATTAAAGATATTATGAACCTCTAATTTAGTCAGATTTAATGATCTAAATTGAGCATTGCACTTTTCAATTATGTGTCTACTAGCTGTCATTTGGTTAGGATCGTTCAGCTAGTCTAGATGCATCCAATCACGTATGAGTGAAATGCATCTTGATTTTAATTGAAAACATGATTGACTGGGGCACAAACACATTAAACATGAATCTAACAAATATTATTGAATTAACATAATCATCCTAGCTAAACAGAATTAAGCTATCATTTTTTATTGCAAGATCAATAAACACTTAGCAAACATGTTTAAATTAAACAACAAGGAGGAAAGAGTAAACTCTAATTCAATTCAGTAGCCTTTCAGATCTTTCTAACTGAGGTGTTTCTCCAATCCTCCCATTTCTCCTTTGCTAAGGGTTTCTCAAGGTGGCTGGCCAAGAGATCGTCTTGTCAAGGCTTTTTTTGGCTAAATAATGGAAGGGAAAATGGAATGGCTAAGCATGGGGAAAAAGGAAACGGAAATGGAATTAGAGAAAAAAATGTAGAATGAAAGATGTGTTATGAAAGAAAGGATGAAGAATGAAGGATGAGTAGTGTGGTATTTATAGGTGAAGGTGAGAGTTTACTAAAAATGGAGTTAAAAATCCCTCCATCTTCTCCATTGCAAGGTCAGCCACAAATTGTGGCAAGGGAGGTGGTTTGGTTGATTATTTCAAACATAAAATCATGCTATAATTAACATAGAGTGGATGGTTTCAAAGGTATCGTTTGTGTTTCAATTTATGATTAAATTGAAATTGCAGGGACCTCAAATGAAATATCCCAAAGCTAATTTTTGGGCAGCCATATGCTTGTGTCAAAATTGGGCTTGACTCATCCTTGTTGGAAGTTTTCATGATCAAAAAATTAATCAGACATGTCCACTTTGTAACACACTTTAACTAGGTCAAATTAGCATGCTTATGCCCCAATTTTTCTTGGTATTACCATCCAAGGTGGATGTGTCCATGTCCATGCATCCTTATGGTAATCTCATCTTCCATGGACCCACTGCATAATAAAAATCATATATTAATAATTAACATGAAAATAATATAATTTATGCACAAAAATCATGTAATAAAGCATAATTTCGCATGCTTCCTAAATTCATGTCTCATATTAACATTTAAGCAAAATCCACTTAATTTATTAGCAATTAATCAAGATTAATATAATTATTAAGTCAAAAGGTGGTAAAAATATATAGAAAAATCCTATATAATTTCAAGTTTACACCTATTCCGAAGTGAGACTCTAGCGAGTGAAGACTGTTTCGAAGCCACGCTTTTATCGATAAATACATGAGCATCTCTTTTCCTTTATTCCATTCTTTATATCTCTTTCTTTAAACATTGTTTAATTGAATGTTTATGTAAAGATTAGAATCAATTTATACTTTATAGATATTTCACATGTTTCAATTGTTCTAATCTTATTAATTGATTTAAGGATAGAGTTTCTTAGCGGATCAGCTGTTTGGGAGAGGAATAACTTAAACCCTACGCTTGACAACCCTAGGAAGTCATTTAGGTGGGAATTAACACAAAATTGGTATGGCCTATCCATGAACACCTTAACCCCGAACTAGTCTGGAATGTAAGGTCAGAAGATAAGTAGTTCTTGTTAACTTGTTCTTCTAGTGGACGTATCGGAAGATCTTGGTAGGGTATCGGATAGTTGATTGATTAGAACCTTACATCAATAATTAATTAGTAAAACAATTGGATCTAGGCTAAAAGGAACTCGCAAAGTCAAAACAAGGAATAGGAAAGGTTGATACATGAACCTAGGAGTATATTTAGGCTTAGTTAAATTTATTTAGTTTATTATTACCATCTAGCTTCTTGATTAACACTACTAATTTGTGACTCAAGTAGATTAGTAATTATTTTTGGTAATTGGCTTAATAGCAGTTTTCCCTAAACTCCAATCCCTTGGGTACTGACCGCCTTCGGACGTACTAACGTCCAGAGTGTGAATACTGCAATAAAATATAGAACGACAAGATGGTATTCGCAAGCATACGGGTCGAGTTGTAATATAGTTATACAATGAAGTAGGTGAGTACTCCGATGATCGTACCCAAGGGAGGCGAGCGTTAAATCAATTCTAACCTAAACACTGAAAGATCTAATTAATACTTTAAATAAATTATAGTACGAGAACATAAAACAAAGGTTTTTAAAGTTTTTAGAATAATAAAATAAAGTAACACAAATAAATAAAATACAAGAGATAGAAGAGTAGAGTAAATCAAATCTCGATTATAAGTGATTAGCTCGCTTGGGTAATTCCCATCAATTGCTGTTTTGGGTTCCTCGTCAATCAACTAGTCACTACCCTAGCAGGATCTTCCAATTTTCCACTAACCTAACGAGTCAGCAAGAACTACTTACCTTCCGACCTCACAGTCCAGACTTGCTTGGGGTGAAGGTGTTCACGAATGGGCAATACCAATTTTGGGTTAATTCACACCTTGATAACTTCCCGAGGTTGTCAGGCTCAGGGTTTGTTTCACGTTCTTCCTTTCAAAAATAGTTGATCCGTTAAGTAACCCAAACAATTAATAAATCATACCTCCACTCGCTAATCCCCCACAAAGGAATTAATTCCTCATGGATTTCATAGACAATATGAAACTAATATAAAGAGAAAGCATGTTAATTAAATCAATAAGATAAAGTAAAAAGAGCCTGATTGTATTGAAGTTAAGCACGGATCCACAGAGTTTAAATGCTTCCACAATTTAGATCTCTTGAAGTCAACAAGAACAATAAAAGAAATCTAAAACCTAAGAATGAAAGAAAACTAAACTAATTTTTTACAAAGAGAATTTAGGCTGAAGGAATGATGTCTATAACATGTGCCAAAGGAGCCTATTTATAGCTTTTGGGTGGTCGTCATCCTTAACCCAAGGTTAGTTGATGTTCCCGAGCTTAAAGTTTAATTGTGTAGACCAAAATACCCCTAGTTCGTGTTTTGTTTCTGTCATAGATTTGTTGTCGCGACACACCAGGACTTGCGTCATGACATATCAATCAGTATACTCCTCAGCAACGATCTTTAGGGCTATGTCGTCACATCCTCAGTCTGTGTCACGACATTAAAGGCAATCTTGATTTTTCTCCATTCAGCTCCTTATGTTGCGACACCAAGTCATCTGTGTTGCGACATAGCGGTTAGTATTCGTTTAGTGCACCTTCTAATGGTCTCCTGCACACTCACAAAGTGCGTTAGCTCACCCTTAGGCCTTATTTGGTCCCTAAGGTCAATAAAAGACTCAATCTGCATATTTTATTAAATGTAAATAAAAATATGAAAACTAAACTAAAACATAACGAAAATGCTTGTATCCAAGCTCCTTAAATGTGAAAACTAGTTTAATCTACTACACCGAATTACAACAGATCAAACTCACCCACACTTAAGTCATTGATTGTCCTCAAGCAACATAAACAAAAATAAGAAATAAAAGTGACGACCCTTGAGAAAATATCATACAAGCATTGACTTTGGAGCATATGACTTAGGAATTTCATGCTTACTAACAACTTTAATATGATGAATAATTGACTTACCACTTTTGATTACAAACATCTAAGTTCAGTATGTTAAAAAAATATACAAGTATTAATGGTCTTACTTGTAGGGATCCATCAATAAATTCTAAAAGTACTTTGATTATCTGAGCATAATACAAATAATTGTTTATGTGTATGTTTAGGATGATGTCTATTCGTGTATAATGATATTTAGGTCATATAGGACTTTTTGTCTTGTAATGTTCTAAGGCTTAGGACATATATGAAATTCAAAGATACTAAGCATCAAGAAAGTTAGAAACAGAAAAATAGTTTGGCACATTACATTGATCCCTATTCTTCCCCACTCAATGACCCTTACTCGCTCACCGCCTTATTTCTCCTTCTCTCACCTTTCTTGTCTCTCCATATATAGGAAATCATAGCCGCACTCAGGAACAATTTTTTCTACTATTTTGTGACTTTGTGACTTTTCTCTTTTTCAATAAATCTCACTCAACAATGTTTTTTTGCTTTTCACAAACTTTTTCTACTCGTATTTCTTTTTGATTGATTTTTTTTATTTTTCACTTTCAGGCTAACCTATAGTTCCCATATCAGACCAATCTTTCAAATTTCACTATATTTTTACAAACTTCACCGTAATGTATCTACTTAACCCTCAATATGTACGGCTAGACATCTACAGTCGTGCAGTGTAGGACCAAAGAAAAAGGGTAAATACAAATTAACATTAAAACTCAATGGTTTGTAATAAGGTTCATCAAGAAGTGTCAATAGGCTCAAAGATCGATACTAAAGGTGAAATATAAATAGGACAACCTTTTAGCTTTGGATGTATTCCAAATAGTGCCTTAGGTCATCCCTAAATTTCTCAACATGCACAAACTTAATCAATCAAACAATTACAAATTTAACCATTTATCATTCATACTAGCATGCTCGTTTCCTTGTATTTTCTATATCACTTGGTATAATTGATTGCTTAATGCCTACCATCGTGCCAAATTTATTTGTAGACATAAGTAACCTATGTACATGCTCCTAACCAATCAATTGTATTTTTACAAGCTTAAGCACACCAAAGACAAGAAAAAATCGAAGAAAAATGTAGAAATCGAAAAATAAGCAAGTTTTCTATGTTACCCCCACACTTTAGTTGACACATTATCCTCAATGTGTAGCCCATAAAAAGATAAGGAAAGAAGTTACCCGATTGATTGTGGTCGCTCCAACTGCTAATGGTGGGAGCTTCCTCCTTTGATCGTCTTAAGCTCAAATTGTTTGTGTCTCCTTCATGTTGGGTTCCTACAGAGAAAACTTAAACAAGATACAAAAAAAAAATACTATTAGTCCTACTCTTACAAAGTTAAAATTAAAAGTATCCAAAAATTAATACAAGTTTTCAAAAATATAAATGTTTAATCATCCTCTTCAAAATGCATCTCCTCACTTTCGTCATCTTCATCATCATCCTCGCTATCTTGGCCCTCTTCTTCTTATTCTATATTTGTTGGCCCAAACATGTCAGGCGTGTAATTGGGACCCAAATGTTGTTTTTCCTAGAAAATTCTTGAAAAATTGGTCTCGATTCCTGCATCCACCTAATTATCCAATCTAGTTTTAGATGACTACTCTCACTAACTTCTTGTTGAGCTTGTGTCAACCTCTAAGATGAAGCTGGTGTAGTTGTCGCTTCTTGCTATCGCTTGTTCCAATCATTTATCTATTTAGCTCGTAGCTCAATGTATTGTTGGACCAAGGTGTGATGATATTTCTAGAAGGATTCAAATACTACTTAGTAGATGTCATAGGTACACCTGCCTTTTTGCATAAGGTCGTCACTAGATGGGGAAAGAAAACTCTCACCTTCTGGCCACTAATGCATATCTTCATGTTTTGGTGGATCCATTTACCGATGCAGACATGCTTTTTTTTTTTGCAAAATAGCATAGAATAAAACTGGTCTAAAAGTATTAACATTAAAAACATTTAAAGCAAGAACTATTCATGTGCACACAAATTGAATCCACATCTTAGCCTTATGAAACATAATTTCTTGATGAAAAGATATTGGGATATTGGTGCATGAGCAATATTCCCATTCACCCCTCTCTTCAGTCAAAAAGTTTATAATATTATCCATATATATATCTTAGAAATATTCTAAATCAATTTCATCAATAAATCATTCTCATAATATGGAGCATTATAAAAGTCACAAATAATTGAAGGGATCCTCACACTTCTTTCCCCCGCACAAGTACCATATCTTACATATGGCCATCAGTATTCCTAGACTCTTGGTCCCGTAAAGACGCATAAAACTCCTGAACAATAGGGACCACAACATTCTCTTTTAAGATCATCGAAAAATGTTCCCACCTATGATATCTTACGAAAGGCCATATTTCCTTACATAAGATCATCGACAGATCAAATCCCCTTTCTTGGATAAAGGCTTTTCCTTGTAGCTCAGTAAAATATTTTCCAGTATCTAGGTTTGCAAAATTAGAGGGGTTTGGAACCGTCGATGATTCTGGTTTATTGGTTCGCCTAACTTTTCTTAGAGGCATGATTAAAATATGAACCAAATTAGTTTATCAAGCAATACTCAATAAAACGTTAAAAAGGTTGAGATAAGAACTCGTAACCTTGAAGCTATCTTTGAAGTTCTTTCCTTACCGTTGATTGATTTTTCCTTTAAGTGCTTCCTTTGTTTTCCTCACCGAGAAATTCTAAATGATGAGGGATTTCACACTAATTGATTAAAGAGAGTGAGAATTGAGATTTTAGGGTTCAAGAGGTTTTGAGAGATTTGAGAGAGTTTGAGGGGTTAGGGGTTAAGAGGTGTTTTAACTAGAGTAAATATGGTTTTAAGTTATAAAATAGAGTTTTAAAGGGTAAAAATTTGAGTTAAATAAAGAGTACGTTACCAGGTTGCGCAAATGGGTCGAATCAACCTTGCAGAAAATTGCAGCGATATCGCGACATAGCGGTTCCGTGTCACGACATCCCTGGCAGTTTACCTATGTCACGACATAGGGGTTCTGTGTCATGATGTATCTGTTAGTTTGGAAGTATTGGGGAAACTGTTTTCCATGTCGCAACCCACTGGTACCATGTCGCGACATTGTTGTGTTCTTCATCGATATATGTATTTTGTGCATGGTGTCGCGACAAAAGGTTGTTGTGTCGCGGCACCGACTTTGTTTCATCCCAAAATTCCATCCTAAGGATGTCTTGGTCTAAATATGTTTCAAATAAATGTTAGAAAAAAAATTCCGTGGTTAGTTAAATATACAATAATTTACAGTAGTTAAGCAATTCCAACTTTTTTAAGTTTTACTATCGAATTCATCCGACAATGTCATTAGTTCATCGATGAATGATTTTTCTGTTCTATTAGTATTAATCCATCGTCCATCATACCATTCCACATGTACTCATTTTTCCCGTTCCTTAAACCTGTTTATTCTTTCTGCATGCAAAAAAAGAAGTCTGTCCCTTGACTCGGGGAGATTAGAAATAAATAATTTTTTACATTGCTCCCTAACTTCCTCCTATTTTCTTTGCTCGGCTGATGGCCACATTTAAAAGTTTCAGTCTCACCATTAATTTTCATAGTTAATTCATTTTTCTCTAAATCAATGGTGGATCTAAAAGTGGCTAGAAAGGGTCTTTCTAATAAGATCGGTATTTCACAATCTTCTTCGAAATCAAGCACCAAAAAATCTACCAGAATAATGAAACTGCACACTTTGACTAACACATCCTCTAGTACACCTTTTGAATGAACTGAAGATCTATCGGCCAACTGTAATGTTATATACATATTTTTAAGATCTCCTAACTCGAGTTTTTCAAACACAGATAAAATCATCAAATTAATACTAGCTCCTAAATCACATAGAGCTCTATTAAAATAAATGCTCCCTATCTCTATGGGAATAGTAAAACTTCTCGGGTTTTTTAATTTTCAGGGAACCCGTCTTGAGATAATGGCACTACAAGAAGCGCTAATACTAGCTTGTTCACCTACCTTAATTTTCCTACGCCTAGACATAATTTCCTTTAAAAACTTGGCGTACTTAAGAACTTTCTCTATTAACTCGATTAATGGCAAGTTAACATTTAATGTTTTGAACAAGTTCAAAAAACTTACAAATTCATCCTCATCCCGCTTTTGTTTTTCCTTTAGTCTTGAAAGGAATGAGATTCTTGCACCGGAAGAATCTTTAGTTATTTTTTTCTATATCTCTATTACTGGTGTGGTTACCTCTTCTGGTTCTGGCACATCTTCTGCCTCCAGGGATACCAATTAAGGATGGTCATTACTCTCTGCAGTTGTCTTCAGAGTAGTGGCTTCTAGGCTACTCAATACTTTGCTCAAGCGGAGTGCAATTGCTTTCACATACTCCTTACCTTCTGTAACATCCTGGAAAGGGCCTATGCATTTTCGGTTTAATTGTACGAAGTGACATGTTTTATGTACTAGGAATAAATTTTGAACATTTCTGGAAACCCGGAAATGAATGGAAATGATTTGGAAATGAACATTTTTGGAAACCTGGAAATGCATGGACATGAACATTTTTTGAAACCTAGAAATGCATAGACATGAACATTTTTGGAAACCTGGAAATGGAAGGAAATGATTCAAAAATGGAAAGTGAACATTTTTGGAAACTTGGAAATGTAAGAAAAATGGCAAGTTACAGAGCCGATCGAAAATTTTAGGAAACTTAGAAATGATGCCGAAATGTAAAATTTTAAAGTTCAAAATAGGAAATAAGGGCTAGAGGGCCTTAAAAGAAAAAGTTGGAGAAGTTTGACACACAATCAGGCTTGGAAAAGTGGCTTGAATGTGTCACTTAGGGCCTATGGAAATGGCGCCATGTGCAAGAGCTGTTGGGCCTGGGTTCAAGTCACTTGGGAAGCAAATAAATAAGTTTAATTTTTGCTTCCAGAAGGCTGAGGTGGACGGCATGGGTTTCTAGAAAAGGAAGAGTTTTATTTGCATAAATATTTGATTAATTAGGGGATAAATAAAGGAGTTTTATTCACATAAATATGTGAGTAATAAGAGATAAATAAAGGAGTTTTATTCACATAAATATGTGAATAATAAGAGATAAATAAAGGATTATTTTCTAAGGAGATAATTGAGGAGATAATTGATGGATTAAAGGCTTTTATCTTTTACATAAAAGAGATAATATTATCAAAAAGAGGAGTGGTGGCCAAGTAAGGGACTCCTAGGCTGATAACTTTGGCTATAAAAGGAGGGCAGGAGGGCTACTCATTCACTTTTGCTTCCTCTTTGCCGAAATTTTCCTAGCTCTCTCCCCCTCTCTGCCGAATTTTTCTTCAAGCAAAATCCATCTTTTCTTCTTCTATTTTCTTCTCTGTTTCTACTGTCAAAGCCGAATCTTTGTTGATTCTAAGTAAAGGAGCAATCAACTACAACATCAAGAGGGTTTCTTCAACTGTCGAATACAAGGATCAAGGATCTAAGGTAAGATAAATTTATTTGATTAAAGGTTATGATGTATATGTTAGATTAGATCTAACATGAAGATTTCGACAGACATATAGGGCAAGGAATCCTCTTCAGATTTGGAATTTGTATGGTAAGTGATATTCGGCAAAGGCTTAATTTTGGTATTTGGAATTATTTTTCATTATTTCAAAAGCCAAAAACTCACATGGTTACATGAATTAGTGTTAGCCGATTTCAAGGAAAAGGGTACTAGCAATTTTGGGATTTGATTTACAATCATCCAATTCGGCAACAAGGTAAGTAATACAAATCCTACTAGGATTTGGTTTTTAAGCCAAATAGGTTTGTTAATATGTTTTAATATTTGGCCGAATTTAGGAGATAAAGATCTAGAATCGGTAGATCGTTCTTCGGGATTTCAAGGAACCTATTAAGCGAATCAGGTGTGCACTCACACTAATTTTCAATATATTATGGCAATGGTTATTTTAATATATGAATATGCATAAGAATGAGAATGTGGCTAAGTGCCACAAATGTGGCAAAAAAATACCCAGGTACGTTTCCTACTTCTCTAGGATTATGAATGTGATATACTTGAACATGTGAACAGTAACATGAATGAAATTTAAGTATGCTGAATATGTTATAAAAATAATTTGGGGCATTCGGGATATATGTGAAGGGAGAATTGAAGGTGATGACTACGGTCTCACCAACGAAATATGTTGACTACGGTCACATTGCAGAATTTTGGTAACTTCGGTTACAATATTTGACTATAGTGTCTAATGACACAACGTATAAATTTGACTATAGTGTCTAATGACACAACGTATATGGGCGATGAGAACGTCGACTGTAGCGACTGCCTTCGATGGTGTGTAGCGGATGGAGGGTTGACTTAGTAGTCCCCACGGTGTGACTGGCAGGTACGGGTGGTGTGTAGCGGATGGACCATTAGGCTTGGGTTGGGTTGCATCATTTATTTTGATATGAATATGAATTTGACATGAACATGTATGCCTGATTTGTTGGATGTTAGTATGATGTACACATTGAGTCTGTTGACTCACCCCGTTGTGGGAACTATTTTCAGGTGATGAACAGTGACGGACCGGGACGGTAGACCTTGAGGTGGCCATGCATCAATTTGAAGATTTTATTATTTTGGACCTTATTTCGTTTTAGAACATTTAATTTTAATATTGGGTTTTATTTGATGTAATAAGGCCATAAGGCCTAAGTTGGATTTCTTTATTTCTGCTTTATTTTTTTAATTATTTTGTTACAAATGATTGTTGTATTAAATTTTAAGTGAAAATATTTTATAAACCTAAAGAAAATTATTTTTGTCACCTTAATAAAATTGGGTTTTTTTTTTAAATTCATTAAATGGGTTTCCCAACCTAAGCCCAATCCAAAACAATATCTTCTAAAATTTACAAATTTTCTCTAAGTAGCAAAGAATTTGAAAACCGGTTTACTTAAGGAACATACCAGATCCGGTCAGGCTCGTGGGCTTGGTTTGGGGTGTTTCACCTTCTCTCCGTGGATTATCTTCCATGTTGCTGGGAATACCTGTGCTAATTTTTCTTTTAATGTCACCCATCATGCTCATCAATTGACTCTCGAGTTTAGTCAATGTTCTTTTTGAATTGGTGCACTCACACTGCACCTGCTTGACATCCGTTCTCATTGACTGCATCTCTTCCTCAATTCTATCCAAATGTTAACTATAACATCCCGATTTTGGGTCTAGTCAGAATAGTGGTTTCGAGACCACAAATTTGAAGTAGGAATATTTGTTTTATGATTGTTTTGAGATCCATGACATGTTTGCATGATTGTGTGAAAGTTTCATGAAGAAATTTTGTGAATAAGTGTCCAATTTGACTTTTAGGACTAAATTACAAAAGTTGTAAAATATTAGATTCTAGAAGTTTTAAGTATGAAATAGCTTTAGATTATTAATTAGAGGTCCCTAAATAGCAATTTGCCCAATTTCTATTTTTTATGGACAAAAATGGGTATGAGTAGGTAAAATTTGAAAGTTTAGTAAAAATGGCATTTTGGTCATTTGGTTAATAAAAGAATTAAAAGGGAAAATAAGTCAAAAATTATGTCCATCCTTCTCATGCTTAGCCAAAATTCTCAAGAACACCATAGCTAGGGTTTCTTCAACATTCAAGCTTGATTGTAAGTGCATCGTAGCCCTATTTTTAATGTTCTTTACGTTTTTGAAATTGTTATCAACCGATCTAGCTATTTCTACCATTTATTTGAGCTAGGGTTCATGTTTAAAAATTTACCCATGTGTGACATGCATGTGTTTTGATGTTTCATGGTAGATTATGAAAGTTTGATGTGTAATAAACATTTTTTACTAAGTGATTTTATGAAAACACCTAAAAATGGCTTATTTGTAAAAATTGTAAAATGAGTAGTAAAAATCTGATTTACAGGAAAATGTGGGTTGTTATGAGCAGTGTTAGGTTCGGCTAGGCTTAGGTAACAAAGAAAATGGATACATTTCATTTTACGAGCCCAGGGACTAATTTGTAAATATGTGAAAGTCTAAGTGAAAAACTATAATTTTTGCCAAAGTATGGTTTTTGGACTGATTTGAACAATGTGATAATTAAATAAGGTAAATTTGCATTATTGATCAAGAAAAACAGAGTCCGGACCTAGACCGGGGAAAGAACAAAGTTGTGGACTAAATCGAATTAGTTAGCCATATTTTGTACCAAGGTAAGTTCATGTGTAAATAATGCAACTTATATTATGTATTTAATATTTTGTTATTGCATGACTTGTACAATTATCATTATGGATTTGTTCGGAAAAGATTCGATACGGCGAAACTCCTGGTTGAACCTTAGGAATAGTTAGGATATAAATGTCATGACATTAGGGTTATGAGTTTTCGTGTAAGACCATATCTAGGATATGGCATCGTTATGAGATTTCGTGTAAGACCATGTCTGGGACATGGCATCGATATGAGAATCGTGTAAGACCATAGTCGGGCTATAGGCATCGATATGTGATCCCATGTAAGACTATATCTGGGATATGGCATTGGTATGATTCTATGTGTATGTGATTCCCAAGTATCCTTTAGTATTCCAAGTGGTTCAACGGGTAGCCGGAAGATTATGTCAACGAAATGACAAGGTATGAACATGTTGAAAGGGTACAGGTATGTACACAAAGCTCATACAAATTGAGCTTATAAATCGATGAGATCTGGGTAAGAAGTGAATGAATAAATCATGATCATGGGTTTTATTGTACATAATGTAAATGACATGATTTAAAATGTATCTATGATACTTGATGACGTTGTGATAAATTACAGTATATTTTGTGTATAATAATGCATGGGTAATGTTGCTAATTATTTACATACAAACTTACTAAGCTTTATGCTTACTCCCCTTTCTTTTCCATTTTCTTTTAGTATTGCCAAGCTAGCTCGGGAATCAAAGGACGTCGGAGACTAGATCACACTATCAATTTGAAACTTTTGGGTATAGTTAGTCTCAACATTTTGAGTATGGCATGTATAAGGACTTGGTCTTTTTGCTATATGTCATATTGGTTTAGCCAAATATGTTGGCTTATGATAATATTTGATTCATTTTGTATAAGGCCATGGGATGTGGCTCATAATGATTATTTGGTTGTAAACCTATTCATATATGCATGCATGTGCCAATGCCATTATGATATGGCTATGGTTATTGATGGTTGAATGATGATGTGTTGCATGTGATTATGGATGTTTGATGATGGTGAAGCACTTAGTTATGCCATGTTAAGTGCCTTGAAGTCATACATATGTTTGGATTGGTGTGGTTTTGATGTTGTGTAGGTTGGTCCTGTTGGAACGCCGGTACCTCATGGCGCAGCAGAATAAAATTAGATCCGACGATCCAAATCATGGATCCATGTGTGAGGAACGAATCGGGGTGAAATAAAGGTTTCGAAATTACCAAAACTTCAATCTGACTAGACAGCGACGCCTTGGCAACAAGAGTTTTGATCTACTGTTGAATCAAGCCTCAACCTTTTCCGATGTCAGCCTCTACGTAATCCACCCGGTTTGACTATGAACGGAAGAAATCTCCAAAACTGTTTTGGAGGCTTATTTGCTTGACGGCTGCTAGACCTAACAAGCAATCACTTAGGGTTTTCATGTTTTGTTTTGTCTCCTTTTAATACCTTTTATAATGGGTGCCTTTCTCATTGGGCCTTTTATAATAGGTATCCTCTTAATTGGGCCTTTTATAATTGGTATCTCTTGAATGTATTACAAGATTAAATAAATACAATAAAGTTTTTAACCGAAAATTATAATTACATTAATTATATCTGAAAATTATAATTACATTAATTATAATAAGGATTCCGGTAAACTATATTTATTTAAATTTATATATGAATCAAATTCATATATTAATAAAATTATGTTATCATTATGTGTACAACATCCTTGTACATATAATATGTTCAATATTTGATTGCCCAATTAAATTAATTCTTTAATTAATTTAATTTATGTGACAACCAAGCACAATACCAACTATATTTTATTCCGTTCATTTCAACCATAGGGTGTGACCCTGTAGGTTCTTGCAACGTTAGCAGTAATACTAGAACGATTCTATTGTCACAGACAATGAGTGGCATCTAGCAATGCATCATTGCTACCTAAGTTACAAGAAGTCATGATTCGACATAACCTTTCGTGATTAACCTTTCATGCATTAATCCTTAAGTCCTTTATCTCTGGAACGGACACAAGTCATGGGATAGTCACACTTGCATAGTCCATCCCATGTTTCTTGATATCTTGAGTAGACTATGATATACAAATTAGTATGACATCTCATATCAACTTATTTGAGCATGGCCATGCATTTCTAGTCTCACTTAATCAAGTGGCCTAAGATATTACTCCTATTATGTAGGAGGGACTTATCCTTTATTGATCAACCATATCCCTCTACATAGATTGTGGTATATCCAACATCAGCCTTATAGAACAACCTGTTACGGTGTACGTTTGATTGTATCAAAATATACAACTCACGATGCTGGGATAATAATGATCTCAAGTCTGAGGATCATATACATATTAATCACTATGAGTAATGTTGTGACAATTACATAATAATCCAAGAAACATACTCATAGCGGGTCAATCCAATATGTTGTTCTCTAACACACATATTCATGCATTGATTTTGACACTCCATATCAATGACAACTCTTTATTATCAATCAACTACATGTTAGTCTTAATGCATTATTATTGTCCTAGTCAACAATAATACTCGACTAAGGATCTTTTAAGAATAATCATATTATTCTCAGGACATTATTATAAAACAGTTTATCTATACACACAGAAAGAAAAACTGAAATAATAATGACAACGCTTTATATTAATAAACATGGTAAATTAAGTATGTTATTACAACCATCTCATGATTAATCTTTGGGCATACTCTTACAATCTCCCACTAGCACTAAGACCAATCACTCATATATCTAATACCAAGTGACTTAGTGTGACGATCATGCTTCTGCTGTGTCAGAGGCTTGGTCAGGGGATCAGCGATGTTATCATCTGAAGGTACTCTGCATATCTCTACATCCCCTCGATCGATAATCTCTCGAATAAGATGGTAGCGTCTAAGTATATGTTTGGATCGCTGGTGAGATCTGTGTTCTTTAGCTTGTACAATAGCTCCATTGTTATCACATCGGAGTTCTATAGCATCTGATATGCTAGGCACAACCCCTAGTCCAGTAATGAACTTCTTGATCCAAACTGCTTCTTTTGCTGCCTCACTGGCTGCAATATACTCGGCCTCTGTTGTAGAATCAGCTACTGTACTTTGCTTTGAACTCTTCCAGCTCACAGCACCACCATTAAGGCAAAACACAAAACCTGATTGCGATCGAGAAGCATCCTTGTCGGTTTGGAAGCTGGCATCAGTGTAATCTTTTACACTTAACTCTTCCTCACCTCCATATAATAGGAACGTATCCTTAGTTCTTCTTAAGTACTTAAGGATACTCTTGACTGTGGTCCAGTGACCTTCATCGAGATCTACTTGATACCTGCTCGTCATACTTAAGGCATACGAGACATCTGGACGGGTACATAACATAGCATACATGATAGATCCAATAGCGGAAGCATATGAAATTTTACTCATACGTTCTCTCTCTTGTGGAGTTGAAGGACACATTTCCTTCGAGAGTGAAATACCATGTCTCATAGGTAGGAATCCTCTTTTAGATTCTTCCATACTGAATCTTTTCAGTACTTTATCTATGTATGTACTTTGGCTTAGACCTAGTAGTCGTCTTGATCTATCTCTATAGATCTTGACTCCTAAGATATAAGTGGCTTCGCCCAAGTCCTTCATAGAAAAACAACTTCTTAACCAAGTCTTAGTAGACTGCAAGGTAGGTATGTCATTTCCCATGATAAGTATGTCATCCACATATAGTACCAAGAATGTGATAGTGCTCCCACTAACTTTCTTGTAAACACATGGTTCATCTTCATTGTTGATAAAACCAAACTCTTTGATTGCATCGTTAAAACGAATATTCCAACTTCGAGAAGCTTGCTTTAATCCATAAATGGATCTTTGTAGCTTACATATCTTTCTAGCATCCTTTGGATTTACAAAACCTTCAGGTTGTGTCATATACACATCCACTTCAAGTTTGCCATTAAGGAAAGCTGTTTTGACGTCCATCTGCCAGATTTCATAATCATGAAATGCAGCTATGGCGAGCAAGATCCTGATGGATTTAAACATAGCTACAGGAGAAAAGGTTTCATCATAGTCAACACCATGAATTTGGCAAAAATCTTTAGCGACTAATTGCCCTTTGTATGTTTGTACATTACCATCCATGTCTATTTTCTTTTTGAAAACCCATTTGCACCCTATAGGTTTAACCCCTTCGGGTGGGTCAATTAAAGTCCATACTTGGTTTTCATACATGGAATCCATCTCAAATCTCATGGCCTCAAGCCATTTCTCAGAGTCTGGGCTCGTCACCGCTTCTTGATAAGTCCTAGGCTCATATTGATCTATAAGAAGAACGTCACCATGCATTGTAATGAGAAATCCATATCTCTCAGGTGCACGGCGTTCTCTTAAAGATCTGCGCAGTGGTTGTGTTTCTATAGCAGTTGTTTGTTCCTCAATTTCTTGTGGATTTGGTTTTTTTCAATCTCTGGTTCTGTGGTATCTTGTGATTCTTGAATTTCTTCAAGTTCAATCTTTCTCCCACTTCCTTTTGTAGAAGTAAATTCTTTCTCTAGGAAGACACCAGTCCGAGCAACAAAAATTTTGTTCTCAGTGGGATTAAAAAAATAATATCCTTTGGTTTCTTTTGGATACCCCACAAAAATACACCTTTCAGATTTGGGTTCAAGCTTAGTAGACGTCTGACGTTTAACATAAGCTTCACAACCCCAAATTTTCATAAAGGACATACTAGGACGTTTCCCAGTCCACATCTCATATGGCGTCTTTTGAACCGATTTAGATGGAACACGATTTAGTGTGAAGGCAGCAATCTCAAGTGCATGTCCCCAAAAGGAAGTCGGTAGATCAGCATGACTCATCATGGATCGAACCATGTCTAACAAAGTTCGATTTCTTCTCTCAGATACTCCATTCCATTGAGGAGTACCAGGAGGAGTAAGTTGTGAGACAATCCCACATTCTTTCAAAAGATCATCAAACTCTAGGCTCAAATACTCTCCACCTCAATCAGATCGAAGTGACTTGATAGTTTTGCCTAGTTGATTTTGTACTTCATTTTTAAATTCCTTGAACTTTTCAAGGGACTCAGACTTATGGCGCATGAGATAAACATACCCATATCTACTGAAATCATCAGTGAAAGTAATGAAGTAGTGAAATCCACCTCTGGCCTGTGTATTTATTGGTCCACATACATCAGAATGTATTAGGCCCAATAAACCACTAGCTCGTTCAGCTTTTCCAGAAAAAGGAGATTTAGTCATTTTTCCCAATAAGCAAGATTCACATACTTCAAATTGTTCAAAAACAAATGAATTCAAGAGACCATCTCTATGGAGTTTGGATATGCGTTTCTCACTTATGTGGCCCAAACGACAATGCCAAAGATAAGTTTGATTTGAGTCATTTATTTTAGATCTTTTAGTATTTATGTTGTAAATGGGATTCGTTTGATCTAAAATATAGAGGCCATTAATCAATTGTGCCGAACCATAGAAAACATTATTGAGATAAAATGAACAACAATTATTCTTAATAATTATCTCAAAACCAATTTTGTCTAAACAAGAAATTGAAATAATGTTTTTAGTCAAACTGGGCACAAAATAACAATCCTCTAAACATAAATCAAGTCCACTAGGCAAAGATAAAGTATATGTTCCCACAGCTAATGCAACAACTTTTGCTCCATTTCCAACTCGTAGGTCCACATCTCCTCTAGCCAAAGTCCTACTCCTTTGTAGTCCCTGTACAGAAGTACAAATATGAGAACCACAACCAGTATCTAATACGCAAGAAGTAGTAGTTGATAAATTAATATCAATAACATAAATACCTGAAGCAGACATTCCGCTTGCTTTAGCCTTCTTGACTTCTTCAAGATAGGCAGGGCAGTTCCGTTTCCAATGTCCAGTCACACCACAATGAAAACAGTTTCCTTCCTTAGACACCCCACCTTTAGGTTTCAATGCAGCCTTTCCTTTTCCAAATTTGGGCTTACCTTTGCCCTTGGGCTTTGTTTGAACTTTGGCCTTTCCCTTGCCCTTGTTATTACGGACCATCAGTATGGGCTTGGGTCCAACCTTTTTCAAGTTGCCTTCAGCAGTTCGTAACATACTGAGCAATTGTGGTAGAGTCTTGTCAATTTCATTCATATTGAAATTGAGGAAAAACTGGCTGTAGCTATCCGGCAACGATTGTAAAATAACATCAGTGGCCAACTCTTGGCTCAATGGAAACCCAAGCTTAGACAGGCTTTCAATATAGCCAATCATCTTAAGGACATGAGGTCCTACTGGGCTTCCTTCAGCCAACTTACATTGGAATAAGGCCTTAGAGATATCAAACCTCTCTTGCCGTGCTTGTCCCTGATAAAGTTCTTTCAGGTGCTCGATCATATCATAAGCAACCATGTCCTCATGTTGCTTCTGAAGTTCAGGATTCATAGTGGCAAGCATAAGACATCCAACATCTATCATGTCATCGAGATACTTCTTGTAAGCATCTCTATCAGTCCTCGAGGCATTAGCGGGTGGTTCATTAGGAAGTGGTTGTTCAATGACATATAATTTCTGTTCTTGTTTAAGGACAATCTTTAAGTTACGGAACCAATCAAGAAAATTCAAACCATTCAATTTGTCCTTCTCAAGGACCGATCGCAATGAGAGTGTGCTAGTGTTTGCAGCCATAATATATCTACAACAATTAAATATGCATGTGAGTAAATTTACCAATTTTATATCAATCATTAAAAAGACTTTATTAAATGATATTCCCACTATTTTATTTCAAAATTAATAACCCTCGTATATTAATTTCGGAAAAACTTTCTCAAAAGTATTTCTAGTAGGTTAAGGATCCATATTTCACCACCTCTTAAGTCAGCTTTGGCTTTACTCTTAAGATTATGGTTATTTAGGTAAGCAACATTTGCTAATTACATCATATGTAATTCCTAATATTTGGTGAACAACTCTTGTTCTAATCATCTTATGATTTATCCAATTTACTTGCCTCTAGGTTTCTAATCCTATTAGAGTAACCTAGTTAAGTCATTAACCAATTTTTTTTAACCAGCGAATATCACTTGTTTATTCTTCGCGTTTAACCAAGATAAATACTAGTACTTCGCTTTGGCAGAACCTACATAGTATTGATCGAGGCCTTAACGAGGGCAAAATTGGAAGGCCATGTTGACTTAATATTTTAATAGAGGGATTTTATTAAGGTTGTTGCATCTCACCAATTATGGTCTACTTTAGCCCATTTAGTCTTCTAATCGATCTCATCAATTAATAGGGTTTATTATCAACAAGGTTTATTATCATCCATAGCATCTCATACATGAATAAATAAAGCAATAAATAAATGCAATAGTTATAGCCCATAAACTAAAGTGGTTCAACCCAAGCCAATGGGAAAACCAAAAGGAAACCTAAAGGTGTAAGCCCTTTCACAAGCTATCATTCACAATCATTGTCCCACCTTCCTTCTTGTTTGGCCCACAGTAACTCTTGCAAATTACAATATGCAGAAACTCGTTTTACATACGAGGGAATAAGATGAGAAGAGAAATACAAGAGAATAGTAGTAAGGCACGACACGCAGGCCGTATTTTAAAAAAAATACAACCTTTTATCGAATGGGCCATTGGGCTATAACTATGCATTTCAAACACCGTGCATGTCAAAAATAGCATATATAATTCAATGCTTTTTTGCTAAGGTGAATTATAAAATATCCTTTCAACCTTTTGTGGCCCATCAAGTTTATAAATTTCTTTTATTAACAAATTTTTTTTGCGGGGGTCTAAGGATGTCGGAGCCCCCGCGGCGCGAATCGCATACCCCAGTCAAATGAAGCCTCACGATTTGATAAATTTTTATCAACAGAATCGTGTTTTTAGGATTTTAATCCTTGAGGTTTCATATCGGAACAACCCTTGTTCCACTAGCCAGTTAACACTTACTGGAAACTATAAATACCACCGCCGCATTATTATAGATTTGTTAATAGTTAACAGTAATAACATAAAATCGAATAGGCCACAACACCATGATTAACATTTAATCAATTACCGAAAGGAACAATTATCAGATTATGCTTAAACGATTTAAACAATCGAAAATATAATAAGATCAAAACATGTATCTCATACAATTGCATCACCCAAGTATTTAAACCCGAGTTCGTATCACACAAGTGGCTCTGATACCACTGTTGGAACGCCGGTACCTCATGGCGCAGCAGAATAAAATTAGATCCGGCGATCCAAATCATGGATCCATGTGTGAGGAACGAATCGGGGTGAAATAAAGGTTTCGAAATTACCAAAACTTCAATCTGAGTAGACAGTGACACAACAAGAGTTTTGATCTACTGTCGAATCAAGCCTCAACCTTTTTCGATGTCGGCCTCTACGTAATCCATCCGGTTTGACTATGAACGGAAGAAATCTCCAAAACTGTTTTGGAGGCTTATTTGCTTGACGGCTGCTAGACCTAACAAGCAATCACTTAGGGTTTTCATGTTTTGTTTTGTCTCCTTTTAATACCTTTTATAATGGGTGCCTTTCTCATTGGGCCTTTTATAATAGGTATCCTCTTAATTGGGCCTTTTATAATTGGTATCTCTTGAATGTATTACAAGATTAAATAAATACAATAAAGTTTTTAACTGAAAATTATAATTACATTAATTATATCTGAAAATTATAATTACATTAATTATAATAAGGATTCCGGTAAACTATATTTATTTAAATTTATATATGAATCAAATTCATATATTAATAAAATTATGTTATCATTATGTGTACAACATCCTTGTACATATAATATGTTCAATATTTGATTGCCCAATTAAATTAATTCTTTAATTAATTTAATTTATGTGACAACCAAGCACAATACCAACTATATTTTATTCCGTTCATTTCAACCATAGGGTGTGACCCTGTAGGTTCTTGCAACGTTAGCAGTAATACTAGAACGATTCTATTGTCACAGACAATGAGTGGCATCTAGCAATGCATCATTGCTACCTAAGTTACAAGAAGTCATGATTCAACATAACCTTTCGTGATTAACCTTTCATGCATTAATCTTTAAGTCCTTTATCTCTGGAACGGACACAAGTCATGGGATAGTCACACTTGCATAGTCCATCCCATGTTTCTTGATATCTTGAGTAGACTATGATATACAAATTAGTATGACATCTCATATCAACTTATTTGAGCATGGCCATGCATTTCTAGTCTCACTCAATCAAGTGGCCTAAGATATTACTCCTATTATGTAGGAGGGACTTATCCTTTATTGATCAACCATATCCCTCTACATTGATTGTGGTATATCCAACATCAGCCTTTATAGAACAACCTGTTACGGTGTACGTTTGACTATATCAAAATATACAACTCACGATGCTAGGATAATAATGATCTCAAGTCTGAGGATCATATACATATTAATCACTATGAGTAATGTTGTGACAATTACATAATAATCCAAGAAACATACTCATAGTGGGTCAATCCAATATGTTGTTCTCTAACAGGTCCAAGTATAGGTGGTAAAAAGGCTTGTAAATAGCCTTATTTTGTCCACATGGGTAGACACACGAGCGTGTGTTCTAGCCGTGTGTCCCCTGCACCTTAGTTTTGAGATACAGAATGCCCAGTAGTAAACACACGGGCACGAGACACGGCCATGTGTCTCGGCCATGTGAGAGACACTACTATAGGACATGGGCATGTGCCTAGGCCGTGTGAAGTCTGCACTTGATTTTCGGAATTTAATTTGCCACACGGCCTAAAGACACGGACATGTGCCTTGGCCGTATGACCTCATTTTGATGATGATGTCAAAAACAGAATGCCCCCTATTTTGGACACGACCTGAAGCACGGGGCATGTGATATGTCATACGGGCATGTCCCTTCACCCACACAGGCATGCGGACCTTTTTCATGAAAAATTTCTATGTTTTTCAAAAGTTTCCAAAGTTCTTGGTTTAGTCCCGAACCACTCCTAATGTATGTTTTGGGCCTCGTAGGCTCGTTTAAGGGACAATATGAATGTAAATGAAAAGTTTTATATTTGGACAAAAATTCATGTCTTTGTTTTGTATTATTGTTTGAATTTATGTCCGGTAATGCCTCGTACCTTGCTCCGGCGTCGAATGCGAGTATAAGGTGTTACATTAACCACATGCAGTATGGTCATTTTTGAATCAACATTTTGAAACATTCCCATGCCTCATAGAAAATTTCTCTCTCCATCTGTCTAAAGACAACAATCTCTCTTCTTAGTTGAATTGCTTTGCTAATTGGGAAAAACTTCTGTAAGAAATTTCCAGTGAGTTCATCCCATGTCATGATAGACTCTGGTGCTTGCGAGTCTAACCAATAAAAAGCGTTATCAATCAAAGAGAATGGGAACAATCGCAGACGAAAAATGACATCAGTGTCCCCATTATACCTAGAAGTATTACAAAGTTGGAGAAACCATTTTAAATGCTGATTAGGGTCCTCTGTCATAGAGGCCCTAAACTGCAGATTATTCTAAATCATTTCTGATTTTGTCTCAAAATTATTAGCTGTAATCGTCGGTCTTGTTATACTTTCCTAGACCATGTCCAGACTTGGTAAGGCATAATCCCTTAAAGTTTTCTCGTTCTGAGCTATATGTACGATTGTGGAAAGCTGTGGTGCTGGTAGGTTTCCTAAGGCGTTATCATCAGTGTCATCAAAAAGTGGGTTTTCTCATGGTACATTACCTGTAGCAAGTGGTGCTGTCTCTTGCATCTGCTACTGTTTTTGATGTCGGTGATTTCCTCTAATTATTTTCTTTGGATCAGTGGTTGCTACAATAAGTGTGCCCCTACTGCATTTCATACACTAAACCCCAAAAAGGAGACTAGTAATAAAAAATAAAATAAAATCATACCTATAACCTACAAATTTCCTAATTATTCCTTCTGAGTGTGAAAGTTAAAATTAACCTAGTGACGTTGCCTCCTCGGTAAAGACACCAACAATTTGACCGCCTCCAGACATACTAACGTCCAGAGTGTGAATACTACAATAAAATATAGAACGATAAGGCGGTATCTGCAAGTATACAGGTCAAGTTGTAAAATAGTTTTATAATGAAGTACGTGAGTACTTCGAGGATCATACCCAAGGGAGGCGAGAGCTAGATCAATTCTAACCTAAAAACTAAAAGATCTAATCAGTACTTTAAATAAATTATAGTATGAGAACATAAAAGAAAGGTTTTTAAAGTTTTTTGAATAATAAAATAATGTAACATAAAATTAATAAAATTCAGGAGATAGAAGAGTAGAGTAAATCAAATCTCAATTATGGGTGATTAGCTCACTTCAGTAATCCGCATCAACTGTTGCTTTGGGTTCCTCATCAGTCAACTGGTGACTACTGTAGAAGGATCTTCCGATCTTCCACTAACATAACGAGTCAGCAAGAACTATTTATTTTTCGACCTCACAGTCTAGATTGGCTTGGGCTGAAGGTGTTCACAAATGGGCAATACCAATTTTGTGTTAATTCCCACCTTGATGACTTCCCGGGGTTGTCAGGCCCAGGGTTTGTTTCACGTTCTTCCTTTCCCAAACAATTGATCCATTGAGTAACCTTATAAAACAATTAATAGATCATACCTCCACTCACTAATCCCCCCACGGAGGGATTAGTTCCTCATGGCTTTCATAGACAATATGAAATCGATATAAAGAGAAGGCATACTAATTAAATCGACAAGATAAAGTAAATGAAAGAACCTAATTGTATTGAAATTAAGCACGAATCCACAGAGTTTGAATGTTTCCATAATTCATATATCTTAAAGTCAACAAGAAAAAAACAAAAGAAATCTAAAACCTAATAATGAAAGAAAACTGTAACATCCTAGATTAGGGGTTATGCGTTCGTGCGTAATTTATGAGATAGTAGGCTCAGTGGGTGTGTTGGATGTGTTCTGAGGAGTTTTAGGAACCCTAAGATATGAGGAAATGTAAGGACATGTATGGAAATGTATGGAAATGTAAGGAAATGTATGGAAATGTAAGGAAATGTGTGGAAATGTAAGGAAATGTCCTGGAAATGTAAGGAAATGTCTTGTCTTGGAAATGTAGGGAAATGTCCTGGAAAGGTAAGGAAATGATTTGGAAATGAGTCAAAAGAGGAAAGTGAACATTTCGGGAAACTTGGAAATGTAAGGAAATGTTAAGTTTAAAGGAGGCAAACGAAAATTTTTGGAAACTTGGAAATGTAAAGAAATGTCAAGTTTTAAGGTTTAAAAAGAGGAAATTAAGGCAAGGTGGCCTTAAGAAAAGTAATAGGAGGAATTTGACACACAATCAGGCTTGGAAAAGTGGCCTGAAGATGTCACTAAAGGCCCAGGTGGGTGACGCCACAAGCAGGTGCAATTGGGCCTGGGTTCGAGTCACTTGGGAAGCAAATAAAAGAAGTTTTATTTTTGCTTCCAGAAGCAGAGAGGTGGACGGCACAAGGCTTCTAAAAGAGAAGTTTTATTCTCTTTAAATTTCGTCTAAATAGGAGATAAATAATGGATTTATTTATCATTATTTTCAAGAGATAATTGTTGGATTAATTCTTTTATTTTGTGATAATTAAAAGGATAAAGTTATCAAAATAGAAGAGTGGTGGCCAAGTAAGGGACTCTAGCCTAGTAATTTCGGCTATAAAAGGAAAAGAGGGCCATTCATTCTTTCTTTCAACTCTCTCTCTCTGCCGAATTCTCTCTAGCAAATATCTCCTTTCTTCATTGTTTTGCCAAGCCGAAAATGCACCTTGTGTAGCCGAAACTTCATTACCAAATTGCTCAAACTCTTTTCTCTTCTTCTTTCATAACCTTCCACAAGCCGAAAGCAGGTCCTTTTAGTCATAGCCGATTGTTCATCAAGTCTCTAAGCCGAATCTCTGAAGTGGTGTTAGGAGGGATCTGTCGAATTCAATATTAAGGGTAAGAACTAGTTATCATTCGATTTTCATCCTTTTTCTTTTAAGATTTGCCGAAACCTAGGACTAACCCCATTAATATCTTGTTGCCGAAACCTTGAAGAGATCTTTCAGGATTTACTAAGTGTCGACTACAAGGAAGGAGAAGTTCTTTTCCCGAAGGTACACCATAAGCCGCGTGTTCCCTAGTTATTCGGTGAGTTTCGGGATTTAAAATCCACAAGGTAAGTGTCTATAGCATTCGGCCAAGGCCTATTTTAGTAGTTAGATCTATTATTATGTGTTTTAAGCCGAAAACTAACAGATTCAAGGGATCTAGTGAGTAGCCGATTTCAAAGAAGAAGAATACAAGTTTTCGGGATTTGACTATAGTCAATTCGACAACAAGGTAGGTTTTATAGGCTTTATGCTAACATACTAAGGTTACCAAATGTAGGAATTGAGATCTAAAGCAATAGATCGGTTTTTTGGGGATTTCAAGGAATTCGTTAAGCAAATCAGGTGTGTACCCCACACTATCTTTAATACGTTTTATGGCAATATTTAATATAAGTATGTATAAGAATGTGAATATGGCTAAGGTACCCTAATGTGGTACAAAGTACTTAGGTACGTTTCCTACTCCTACTAGGATTACGAAATATGTTATATTTAACATGTGAAAAGTGACATGGATGTGAATTTAAGTATGATATGCATGATATGAATAATATGGGGCATTTGGGTTATATGAGAAAGGGGAAGTGAATGTGACGACTTCGGTCTCACTATCTGAATGTGGTGGCTTCGGTCACATTATCTGAATGTGGTAACTTCGGTTACATTATCTGAATGTGGTAACTTCGGTTACATTATCTGAATGTGGTGTCTCATGACACAATTATCTGGTGGCTATGCCACGAATTTATATGGGCGATGAGCACGTCGACTGCAGCGACTGCCTTCGATGGTGTGTAGCGGAAGGAGGGTTGACTTAGTAGTCCCCACGGTGTGCAGGTTGGTACGGGGATGTGTAGCGGATGGCATCTAGGTTTGGGTTCGGGATTGCATCATTATCTTGAATTATTATGTGAACATGATATGTATGGTATGCCTAAATCTATTAAATTTCAGTGTTGGTTGCACATTGAGTCTGTTTGACTCACCCCGTTGGGGAATATTTTTCAGGTGATGAGCAGTAATGGACTGGGTCGGCAGGAGCTTAAAGGTGGCCATGCACAGCAAGAAATTTATGATTTGGGACTTTTATTTTATTTTAAGTATTTTAATTTTTAATTTTTTTTGAATATTTGATGTAATAAGGCCATAGTTGAATTTCTCTATTTTTACTTTTATGATTACGAACTATTATTGATTAATGAATTAAATAAACTTATTTTAAAACAAACCCTAAATATTTGTCACTCTAAATAAATGGATTTCAATATAAGATAAATTGGTTTTCCACACAAGCCCAACCCAAAACCATTTTTTTTAAAAAATTGCACAAGTTTTTCCTAAGGAACAAAAGAACTTTGAACCGGTTTACTTAAGGAACATACCAAATCTGGTCAAGGCTCGTGGGCCGGGTTTGGGGTGTTTCAAAAACTAAACTAAATTTTACAGAGAGAATCTAGGCTAAAAGAATTATGTCTATAGCATGTGCCAAATGAACCTATTTATAGCTTTTAGGTGGTTGGCATGCTTAAACCTAGGTTAGCTAACGTTCCTAAGCTTAAAGTTTGATTGTGCAAACCAAAATGCCCCTACTTAGTGTTTTGTTTCCATCATAGAGTAGATGCTGGGACACACCAGGACCTGTGTTGCAACATCACAATTAGTACACTCCTCTGCAGCTATCTTCAGGGGTATGTCGCGACACCTTCAGTCTGTGTCGTGACATAGAAGTTAACCTTGAGTTTTCTCCATTCTGCTCCCTATGTTGCGACATCGAGTCATCTGTGTTGCGACATAGCGGCTAGTATCCATTTAGTGTACCTTCTAACGGTCTCTTGCACACTCACAAAGTGCGTTAGCTCACCCTTTGTTCTCATTTGGCCTTTAAGGTCAATAAAACACTCAATTTGCACATTTTATTAAATGTAAATAAAACTATTAAAACTTACCTAAAACATAACGAAAATGCTTGTATCCAAGCTCCTTAAATGTGAAAACTAGTTTAATCTGCTACACCAAATTACAACAAATCAGGTACGATCTTTGGAATACAACTTAACCCGTATACTTGCAGAGACCGCCTCAAATTCATATCTTTAGTTATAGTATTCACACTTTGAACATTAGACATTCAGAGGCGGTCAAAAACGAGCACAATACTCTATTCACTAAGTTTTTCAGAACTCACTAGTGTTATTATGAATTACATGTACATAGGGGGATTTGGAAGTTCGAGAAGGGACTAAGCTAGAGTTCGTCGTGCAATGACAAATTTGTTCCTTAGTTGTAACTTGCGTACAACCAGGTGACCTAGAACGAAAGTCTCAAAGTCTTTGTTGTAAATGAAATTTAATTGCTGGGATACAAATTTTTGTACAAGTGACTATTTTAATTATGTTAAAGACTAATTGGTGACTTGGTTGTATACTAAATTAAAGTTCATTCATTGACATAGATTTTGAAAGTTTTGAATTTAATTAGTAACAATAATAGTTTTATTCTTATCATCTTTCCTTTAGTATTGTGGATAAACGTGGTTGAAAGAGTAAATTAAATCATAGGTTGGGTTGTGACATCCTATAGATTGGACGCGACGATCAAATGCCAACATTAACATTCAAATAGGTTAGACATGCTTTCATAACATGAATAACATCACTTAATATTGAAGTACTACATGCCACATATCATTAAATAAGCATATACCATTTCATACTTGATACATTTTCAAACATTTCCATTTCAATTATAATGTATATCGCCCAATAGAACTTTAGTAAAATTGACTCGGATAAACGGGTAAACTAAGTTGCTCATTCAAGCTAAAATTACATCAGGTTACCCATCTGGCCAAACCTATGCTACTTGTAACCCGAGAATCTACAACAAGGCTAGATCTCATTAAATCACTTGAGGATCTACAATAGGGCTTGATCTTGTTAAATAACTCGAGAATCTGCAACAAATGCTAGATCTTATTATTAACATGTAAAATCTATGACCAAGCGCGCAAATAACCCTATTAACATGCCTATCGTATCCTAAGATTTTACTAAGTTCGTATGTGCATCAATTACATATATTTTAATATCATACCTATAATAAATCATTTTCATATGTTATACCCTATAATTGCTCACATGTTTCAATTCAATCCTTTCTAGCCACAATATGTGCCAAACTACTAGTATATCACTATATACTCAAACATACATATACATAGAAAATTAAATACAAGCATGCATACCACACAAGATGAGTTAGTAAGATCAATGTGAACTTATCTATTCAAAACACCAAAACGAGTTGATTCTTCAGGGGCTAATCAACAATTTCAGCTTTACCTCGATTAACTCCACTTTGATCCAAATCTTGATCTATACAATTATTTTATACCACCAATCAATATCAAACATTTTCATATTATGCCATGATATGTATAATCCTATATAATTCCCTTTTTCAGAATTTTCATATTTTACATTTTATTTAAGAGTTCCTAAACTCAAGATAAACATAACTTTCGAGTCCTAGCTTCGGATTAAAATTCGATTTCATATATTCTCATTAAGGACCTTATACTTACTATTTCTAACCTAATTTCATGAAAAGTTTTACATTTATTCAATTCGATTCCTAATGTAACAAAGTTAACAAATAAGTTAAATTAACTTTATAATCTAGTCATTTTCATATTATAAGCTTAAAATCTAACAATTCCAAGCCTAATTCTTCAAGAAATTAACATTGACAACTTTCTAAAACTTTAACAAATTCATAATTTGGTACAGAGGCTACCTAAATTAATCTTCCATGATCTCAAATCCACAAAAATTATAAGAAAAGAGCTTGAAATCACTTACCAATTGATGATCAAAAGTCACCAAAATAGGGCCTAGGAGCTTTATGGATATTTTAAGAATTTTAGCTTTAGAGTGTTCGAAATTTTTGCGACATGGCATATTGATAATGTTTTCAATTATGGTTTTTAGAAAATCAAATCAATTTTTGAAAAAGTGTTTTGGAAACCTTTAATTTTAGAAAAATGATTGATTTGTAACAGGGTCAATTGTGAGCATTTATGTTACAATTTTACCAAATTCTAAAATTGAACCTAATATCACCCCCACCTACAATTTTTCACGAAAGCTTTTCCCCATAGCATTATTTTTCCTTCCTTACTCTTCCAAGTCTTCCCCAACTAATTTTTTATTTCCAAACTTTAATCCTATTGATTTCTATCATTCCCCAAGCCATTTACCTTCATAACTCTCCAAGAAAACATTCCAAAATACCATAGATTTCATCATATTTTACACATGTGAGTTTTTTATGTTTTTGAAAAATCTCTATTTTTCTTCCATCAAAGGTAACATTGGTCTACCCATTAGTTTTTAATGTTAATTAGTATTTAAAAGTGAATTATTAGCCATTGAATCACATGTTTTGATTAAAAGCTGAAAATAGAGTCATTAATGATGAATTTTGGGATTTTGAGTAAAAACATGGTTTCAAAGTGTTTTCAATTAGTTTTGACATGATTAAGAGGTTTATAAACTTGTTTTGAAGTTCTGATAAAGATTCTTAAGTTTTAATGAATTTTTCAAAAATAGCCATAAAACATGTCGAAAAAAGTTGATACCATGAATTGAGTATTTTAGTGTAGTTTAAAGGTTAGGAATTAGCCGTAGGTGAATTATAAGATGAACGGAACTGGTTTTAGGCGAAAAGACTAAGTATAGACCGAGATATTGTAATTTAAAGCTTGTTATGTTAAAGGTTTCGGATACATGATAGCATAGTTTAGGCTTATGTTTTTGATTGCTTGTGGTGAGTCCTTTGCTAATTTTTGAATATATTGATGTGTGAATTTATTGTTTTAAAGCTTCGGATTCGCTAGGACCATCTATAAGCTAGGAAAGTACAAATTGAGCTTTTGACTTCTCGGCGAAGGCGTATTGGAGAGTGTTTGGAATCGTTGCTCGTAGACAAGAGCCATGTGTTATTTGAGGATTTAGTAGTAGCCTAAACCCCTACTCTAAATTCCGAGTGTAAGCTTTCTCATACCTATGGTTATCTTGTGAATTATGTGCTTATGCGAATGTGAATATGTGAATTGGGACAAGATGTTATAACATGTGATATATGATTGAGATAACTGTTGTGAAAGTGCAAATGTGTACATGTTATGTATAAGTTAAATGTTAATGACAATGTTTTGCTAAAAATGCAAATATACAGTGATAGTGCATGAATAATTGGTAAGTGATATGTGTTTGTTTCAGATATTTTGGCCTTATGATCTTGAAGCCGTTGGATATAGTTGGCATGCCATAGGATTGTGAGTACTCATCTATATATACAGTGATTTTTGGCTTGGAGGGGTAAGGGAATGTTAGCTAAGCTCCATTCAACGGGACATGTGAGGGGAAATAAGGAGAGTGTTAGCTATATGCTTCACTTATGGGATATGTTCGACTCTATGAGTCATTTGGTGTGATTGAAGATCCGTGTATCCGATGTGTAGTGATAGTGCTCACTTTATGTTTCAAACCTCAAGAGTTAATTTATCATAATACATGATTGTGTGAAATGTGATACATGATTAATGGATTGTGTTATATGATATATACTTGAATGAGTATGTAAATGCTATGTAAATGAACTAATAGATAATGCATAAATAGGTATTATATGACACTAGACAAAAGAACATTGTATTTGTGTATATATATAGTGGTGTTGTGGATACATGATGACATGTTTGTGTAGTGATTATTCTAATCATTCACAGACTTGTGAAGCTTACCCACTCTTTTCAACATATCCAGATTAGTGGCGTTTCGGTGTGGGCGGTGTGGTTTTTCGGAGGGAGTGATCCAAGGAAGACTTGTTAGTATCTCGTAGGTGTTCATTAATTATTTATTTACGTTAGGGGGAATAAAGCAATATGGTCGACCATGTTAGTTCTAAACATTTTGCTGGTTTTTGCTTTTGTTTATGAGGCTTATGAGTTCTAAATATGCTTAGGTTTATAAAAATTCATGATGTTTTTTTTTTTGCTCCGACACATTTTTGATGTTTTGAACTGATAAATTTAGCCGTTTGGATGATTAGTTGTCGAAGTATTTTATGCATGATGTTTAGAAACTAAATTGGAATGGACTAAATACTTTTGTATGTTGTATTTTTGAGATCTGTAGCAAAGGTATCAATAATCGAATTTTAAAAATGATACCTCTATGTTTTGAAACGTACAGGGAAGCCAGTTTAGAGATTTGGTATCGATACCTTTGCTCGAGTATCGATACTTGGGGTAAATATATCGATACTCTATGACAGGTACGTGTAATTTTCGACAGTCTGATTTTTATGTGAGAAACAAAATGCAAGTTTGGTATCAATTTTCCAAGCAATATCGATACCACTTAAAGAAAATTCGGTACCCTAAGGTCAGTATCGGTACCTACGTGATTGTCTTGGAAATTTTGCTAAGTGCTCCAAAATCTTTTTAACACCGTTAGTTACATTGATGCATGTCCAACATGTTTTAATGATGTTTAATGCATGTATGTCTTATAACTTATGCAAATGTTATGAATTACTTGTGTCGGCTTTAAAATAGTAAACACTGTAACGTACAAGTACTGAAACTATGGTCTGGCATCTTTATATTCAGGCTCGGCGACTGAGCTGGGTATAGGGTGTTACAGAGAGAGTTAAGAAACCAGAAGCTATTGAAGCTATGGAAACTTTACAGTTATTTTATGATGATACAGATAAGATAATGAGAAGTTTGTCAACAATAGCAGCAAAGGAAAAGGAAGATCTAGCTCATTGCCTAAGGGCAAATTCTGATGTTTTTGCATGGTCGGCCGCAATATGCCGAAGGTGGATCCTCAAGTAATTGTTCACAGGTTAAATGTTCTCCCTGAGATTAAACAGGTTAAACAGAGTGGTTGAAGTTGTAAGGCCAGAAGTGGGAAAACTATTGTCAGCAAGATTCATCAGGGAGGTGGCGTACCCTGATTGGGTTTCGAATGTGGTGATTGTGAAGAAGGCCAATGGTAAGTGGAGGATGTGTATTGACTTCACCAACTTTAGCAAAGCTTGCCCTAGAGATAGCTTTCCCTTACCATCGATTGATAGGTTGGTTGATGCGTCCTCGGGGCATAGGTTTATGAGTTTTATAATGCTTTCTCAAGCTATAATCAGATGCCTACGGCTTGAAAGATCAAGACAAAACAAACTTCGTTACTAAGGTAGGATTTTTTTTTTTTTGCTATTGGGTTATGTCTTTTAGTTTGAAGAACATAGGTGCGACCTACTAGAGGTTAGTGAATAGAATTTTTAACGAGCAAATCGGACAGAATATTTAGGTTTATATTGATGATATGCTAGTAAAAAGTCTAATTTGGAAGGGCATGTTAGGGATCTGTTAAAGACATTCGAAGTTCTACGAGCTGACAACATGAAGCTTAATCTCGAAAAGTGTGCTTTTGGTGTTATAGTTAGCAAATTTTTGGGTTTCATGGTCTTAAAGAGGGGAATTGAAGTTAATTTGGAGAAGATTCATGCTATCCTGGATATGCCTTCCCCGAAAACAATTAAAGACATACAACGTTTAACGAGGATAGTGGTCTCACTTAACAGATTTGTTTCCAGAATGGTAGATAAATGTTTGCCCTTCTTCAAAGCCCTGAGAACTTCTTTTTCTTGGACAGAAGAGTGTCAGATGGCTTTTGAAAAATTCAAGGAATACCTCGTGTCCCCTCCATTGTTGATGTAACCTCGCGTAGGAGAAGCTCTATATTTTTCTTTGGCAACCTTGAAGGAGACGATTGCGACTATTTTAATTAGGGCAGAAGGAGCTTGCCAGTACCTGATTCACTACGTCAGTAAAGTATTGCAGAATGGGGAGCATGTAACAACACGAAATTCAGGGGTGTCGGGAAACATACTTCCAAGACTTCATTTTCGTTAACCGGGTTTATAAATATTTTTATTAAATATTTATAGAGTTGTCTTGGAAGGGAATTGAATGATAATTAGATAATTTCTAAGTATTAAGTGTTCAATTAAAGTGTAGGGATTAAATTAAGTATGTGAAAAAAAATAGTGATTAATATCAAATTACATAGAGAAACTAGTGAAAGGGACTTATTAAATAAATACATAGAGAAAGTAGTGAAAGGGACTTATTAAATAAATATCTATTAGTGTTATAAGTGGACGAGGTATGATAATTACAATATGTTAGTTAACTAATAAAATGAATAAAATAATAAAGTAAATGGAAAATGAAGTAATAAAATATAAGAAACAAATAAGATAGTCGGGAGAAACAAAAAATAAAATTTAAAACTCATCTCTTGCATACCAAAATGAGGAGAGAAAGAAACCGTTGGAGAGCTTTTGAAGTTCGGTCAAGTTCCTTCCTTGCATGCATATGTTGTTGAGCTTCATTTTTATTAATTCTTAAGTTGTTGGAACCGTTTTAGCTTAATTAAGTTAGATGGGGACAAAATTATAGATTATGATAAGTATAGGGATTGATTTTTATGACTGTTCTTTATGCTGGAATTGTTGGTTGAGTTATTAAGTTTGATAGTTTGAAAAATGTTTATCTTGAGTAGTGATTTTTGCTTGTATTAGCTTTCAAGGATTTAAATACTATAAATTGAAAATAACATGGTTCAAACTAAAGATTTGTTGCTGTTATGGAACTGTTTTGAGACCCAGTAATTTTGGTTAGATAGAGATTAAATTTGAAGTAGGGATTAAACCGAATGAGGTTAAATTGTTTAGGATAAATGTGTGAAAATTATATTATTAAGATAAATTGTTTAATTTGAATTGTTGTGATTATGAGCTAGTTAATTAAATTACATTATCATATTTAGATCAAGAAATGAGAAGAGAAATCGTTAACAGTGGGAAAGAGAAAGTAGTCGATTAATTGACATCGAATATCGAAAGTAACTTAACTTTTAGTAAGTTCGTAGTCTTTGCACTCAAACTCTATTTATTTAAATTAAATACTTAATTATTACTTTGATATCTTAATTATATTTATATATATGAAAATGATTAAATTATGAAATGAGAAATTGTGAATTATATATATATGGAATGTGGTATTATGAAATGAATCGATGAATGATTAGAATTTAAATTTTTTGAATCAAATATTACAGAATTATATTGAATGATATGAAATTTGATCATCGGATATAGCATAAATGATTAATGCAAAAGATTGATAAAGAATTGATGGAATGTGGAATTATGCAATCGAAATCATCTGTTTATTCGACTAGCGATGGACGCAACACATTGTTGGTACATCCAACTAGTGCAGAGCACAATTATTTGTCGGTTTACCTGACTAGTGTTGGGTGCAAAACATCGTCGATTAGTTTGACTAGTGCTGGGCACATCTATCATCAGTTACCCGACTAGCGTTGGGAGCAAAATTGTGTTACGGTTTATCCGCTAGGCTCTAAGTGCCATTACTAGATTAATCAATACTGTAAATGAATGTTAGTATGAAGAGGTTATGTATGTTCATGTTGAATTCGATGATAGAACAAATGGAATGAATATTGCATGATGTGTTTCATATAGTTACGATTATAGAGTACAATAGTAATTCTTGTATTAAGTGAATTCAGTATTTGATCATTATTCTATGTGCAAGTTAGGTACCTATTTTGAATGATGACCCAGCATTCCGCGTCAATCCCAAACTCAAGTTGGTGATGTTTACTTTTGAGTCTTGGCATGTACCTAGGATGTCAATGTTTTGAGTGATGAACTTTTGATTTTAGTTAATTTCTAGTGAAAGTTACTTGTGTGGAATGTTCTTTTATAAGCTTGTGAATGATGTGTTAATTAGAAATGCTTGTCTATAGTTGCTTTGGGACAATAATAATGTAAATGTTATTATATGATGGTTAGACTTTTGAAATGGTTGGTTTGATATGTATACAATAGAGGTGGTTAAGTATAATCATTAATCTAGGCTTAGTTATCATTATTGAATGGTATTATAAATGAATGCTCATCTATATTTGGTCATTTGGTGGATACTTGAGTGTGAATGATAAGGTTGAGTTATGAATGTACTTAACTTCCTTAATTGATTATTTTAAACTTGTTTGAGCTACATTTGAATGTCATATTGGTTAGGCTTATGATGGAGGTTGTTTTGGCATGATATTGATGTTTTAAATGTGTATTGAAATATAGGATTTGATATAATTATGGTGTATCTTGTTGGGAAAGAAATAAGGTATGGACTTGCTTGTTTAAGGGGCTAATCATGCTGCACATAGGCTATCACACGGCTGTGAGCCATTCAAAGATATAGGTACAAGTTCCACATGGGCGGGCACACAGGCTAGGACATGGTTGTGTGGTCCAAGCCAGTAAGTTACATGGCCTGGTGCACGGTTTGAGACACGGGCGTGTGACTCAAGTTAGTGAGTTACACGATTTTGGATCACAGGTGTGTGTAATAGCCACATGAAATTATGTGTCGATCACACGCCCATGTGTTAGGCCACAGGGCTGGCCTATGTCACATGGCCGTGTGACCCCTATTTTTTTCAAAAATTTTAGTTTGCTATAATACTTTCTAACTTGTTTCAATTTGGTCCCTAAATGTTCCAAATATGTTTTTGTGACCTCGTATGTTAAATTAGGAATTCGTAACTATGTTTTTGCCATGATTAAATACTGACTTGATTGTTGTGTATTGAACTGGTGGTAAATGCTTCTAAAGATGTTAATTGTTACAAATTGTTTGGTAACGTTCCGTAACTCCAATCTGGCGATGGATACGAGTTAAGGGCATTACAGAGCAAAGGTATTCAAAAATAGAAAAACTTATTTTTGCTCTAATTGTTACAACTCGCAAATTGTGTCACTACGTTCAAACTCATCCCATTGTTCCTATAACAAATCAACCTATTAAAGATATAATGTCAAAAAGATACATGCATGGATGGATTGAAATTTATTAAATTCCATTCACCAAAGCTGCCAATTTTCAAATTTAGGAAATTAGCAGAATTTTGATGACATTTTGGATGGGATCTAGGCATTTCTAGGTTGAGATGTCTTCATGGAGTTCGAAGATTTATCTCTTATCTTCAAAACTCACTTTGAATCACTCAATTTCAAGTTTGGGAGCTGAAGTTATGACCATTTTAATAAAGATTGCATGAGCGGAATTTCTGGACCTGATTATGATAGGAATTACGAGTTTTAAGCTTTTAATTTGAGTTTAAATCATATTGGGTTCAGGTCTTGGGCTTAATTTTTATATGAGCCCAATATTTTATTTATCATCTCTTATTATTTTATTATTTTATTATTCCTAATTTTTAATCATTATTAAGTAATTTAAGTTATTTAGGAGTTTTATGTCAACAAGAAAGCTTAGTTTAAAACTACTTCTTGTTTAGATTAATTAGATTTCTAGTATACTTAAGAGTTTTATTTAGATTTATTTAGCTAGCCTATATATAGGCCTTTGCATTGTACACAAATCACACAATTGATTATTATTCAACTTCTCTTTTGAGTTAATAAATTCCCTTTAAGTTTTCTTTACTTTCTCATGAGTTTCTTTTAGAAGAGTTTTAACAATGTTTTCAGATTATAGGGTGTTGGAACGCCGGAACCCCATGGCGCAGCAGAATAAAATTAGATCCGGCGATCCAAACCATGAATCCATGTGTGAGGAACGAATCGAGGTGAAATAAAGGTTTCGAAATTACCAAAACTTCAATCTGAGTAGATAGCGACGCCTTGGCAACAAGAGTTTTGATTTACTGTCGAATCAAGCCACAACCTTTTCCGATGTCGGCCTCTACGTAATCCACCCAGTTTGACTATGAACGAAAGAAATCTCCAAAACTGTTTTGGAGGTTTATTTGCTTGACGGCTGCTAGACCTAACAAGCAATCCTTAGGGTTTTCCTCTTGTTCTTTGTCTCCTTTTAATACCTTTTATAATGGGTGTCTTTTTCATTGGGCCTTTTATAATTGATATCCTTTTAATTGGGCCTTTTATAATTGGTATCTCTTGAATGTATTATAAGATTAAATAAATATAATAAAGTTTTTAACCGAAAATTATAATTACATTAATTATATCCGAAATTTATAATTACATTAATTATAATAAGGATTTCGGTAAACTATATTTATTTAAATTTATATATGAATCAAATTCATATATTAATAAAATTATGTTATCATTATGTGTACAACATCCTTGTACATATAATATGTTCAATATTTGATTGCCCAATTAAATTAATTCTTTAATTAATTTAATTTATGTGACAACCAAGTACAATACCAACTATATTTTATTCCGTTCATTTCAACCATAGGGTGTGACCCTGTAGGTTCTTGCAACGTTAGCAGTAATACTAGAACGATTCTATTGTCACAGACAATGAGTGGCATCTAGCAATGCATCATTGCTACCTAAGTTACAAGAAATCATGATTCGACATAATCTTTTGTGATTAACCTTTCATGCATTAATCCTTAAGTCCTTTATCTCTGGAACGGATACAAGTCATGGGATAGTCACACTTGTATAGTCCATCCCATGTTTCTTGATATCTTGAGTAGACTATGATATACAAATTAGTATGACATCTCATATCAACTTATTTGAGCATGGCCATGCATTTCTAGTCTCACTCAATCAAGTGGCCTAAGATATTACTCCTATTATGTAGGAGGGACTTATCCTTTATTGATCAACCATATCCCTCTACATAGATTGTGGTATATCCAACATCAGCCTTTATAGAACAACCTGTTACGGTGTACGTTTGATTGTATCAAAATATACAACTCACGATGCTGGGATAATAATGATCTCAAGTCTGAGGATCATATACATATTAATCACTATGAGTAATGTTGTGACAATTACATAATAATCCAAGAAACATACTCATAGCGGGTCAATCCAATATGTTGTTCTCTAACACACATATTCATGCATTGATTTTGACACTCCATATCTGATAACGGTCCGTCTCGGGTTAGGAGGCGAATCGTAAATGTTGCCCGATCATAAATTAGGTAGTTTCTCGTTTAATTAACAAAGGGATAATTTTATTGGAAATAAAATCTTTGAAAGGTAAAAATAGGTGATTGGTTGAAATGGATACGTATTTGAAACAAGAAAGAACCTTTAATAAAAATTAAAGACCCAAATCTTATAAGTTTCAAATTGATGGAATGAGTTTTGAAACAAAACCGAGACCCACTATCTAGCGAGATAGGAACCAACGGTATAGGTAGATGAACACCACACCCGTGAGGATGATAAGTTCAAAACAAGGAAAGAACGACGCCACTAGAAAACCAGATAAGTCAATTCAATCTTGAGAATCAGGAGAGTGAATACTCACCAAAAGAAAATTTTCTTTCATTCAAATTCAAGTTGTCTTACAAATGACAATAGCAAAAGTATTTATAGGCTCTCCCAATGGCAACCGATTCTCTGAAGCTTCCATGTATAAAAAACATCAAGTGGCTTACTTCTAGAAACCCTTAATTGGTTGTAACGTGTAGTCAACTTTGGTGGAGCCTTTGTGATGAAATTGTCCTTGCTTGGAGAACTTTAAAAATATAAAAATATGGGAGAAAATGCCGTCCAACTAGTGATTCATGGAAGATAAAAATCTTGAAGCTTGATTTCCTACGTGGACCAACATGGAGGTGGTGGAAAGATAAGACTTTTAAGAATTATAAAGCATGCTATCCAACAACCCCATATTTTAATGCTCCATTTGCCGTCCCACCATATGCCTTTATCCATAATCTTGAAGCACCAAGTATTTTATTCCATGCATTGCCGTCCAACAAAACACTAGCCTTCATGTTTTATTTCTTTAATATTTCCACTAGCACATGCTTAAATTCTATTTCTTTGATTATTCTCACGCATGGCATGAAATTCCCTTGCACTATGCCCTATGCTTTGTTTTCCAATTGTGCTTGCTCCAATTTAAGAATTCTTTAATTCTTTAATTCTCCATGGTGTTTCATGTTTTGCCGTTTGCTCCCCCCTCCAATTGCTAGAATTTAAAATTCCATTTCATCATGCTTAAGTAGCTAGTGTCGTATATCCAATTTGATAAATACACCATGGTGATTATTTTACTACAAAGTCAAAGCATGGTGCCGTTTATGCTTGCACATGTATTGAATTTCAGCTACCACCTTCCAACATCTTATCAAAAACGTGGAGCACTACAAAATACATAAAAATCACATTAATTAAAATTCGACTAGACAGAATTTTTAATCACCTTATTTAAACACTAGGTAAGAACATACTAATATTCAGCTTCGACAAAGACTAACTAAAAACTTGTACCATCTAAAATATGAAATACGAATAATGAAGTTACTACTGAAAATTAAAATTAAAACATGCGTAAATTAAAGTGTTAAATAAACTAGCAGTCGGACTAGCTAGTATATTCAACTTCAAATAAGTTATATGAGTTCAGCATGTTTTTGGGCTCTCTTTTATGGTCATCCCAAATTTGTGCCACCAACACCATTGCAGCATCTTTGAATTGTTTGGTTCGGGAACGTGTAATTGGCCCATTAGGTAGCCTCATCGGGTCATGGTTGACGTCCGTCACAGGCTTCGTAGGTGAGATCGTATCATCCCCTCCCTCTTTAAGTTGATTCGTCCTCGAATCATCACCTACATCGAAAGGAGAAAGATCAGAAACATTAAAACTTGCGCTCACATTATAGTCACCTGGCAAGTCTAATTTGTACGAGTTGTCATTTATGCGTTCAATGACTTGAAATGGGCCGTCCCCCCTTGGGAGAAGTTTAGATCGCCTTTGCTTGGGAAACCTTTCTTTTCGCATATGAACCCAAACCCAGTCCCCTGGTTCAAAGAGAATGCGTCTACGACCTTTGTTAGCTCGTTGGACGTATTGCTTGGTTTTTGCTTCAATATTCTCGTGCACCTTTCGATGCAGTTCCTTTATGTAATCCGCCTTTTTCCTCGCATCAGAATGGATAAATTTATCTGAAGGCAGTGGCAATAAATCAAGAGGAGTGAGAGGGTTAAACCCGTAAGTGAGAGGGTTAAACCCGTAAACAATCTCGAAAGGCAAAAATTTAGTTGCAGAATGAACAGTTCGGTTGTAAGCAAATTCGATGTGGGGTAGACAGTCTTCCCATGTTTTGAGATTTTTTTGCACCAATGCTCGCAACAAAGTTGATAGGACTCGGTTCACTACTTCGGTTTGTCCATCCGTTTGAGGATGACACGTGGTCGAGAATAGTAGTTTTTTCCCTAACTTTCCCCACAGAGTTCGTCAAAAGTAACTTAAAAATTTTACGTCCCGATCAGATACGATCGTCTTCGGAACTCCATGCAATCGTATGATTTCCCTAAAAAACAAGTTTGCAATATGCACAGCATCGTTAGTCTTAGAACAAGGGATAAAATGGGACATTTTAGAGAAACGATCAACTACGACAAAAATTGAGTCCTTCCCGGTTTTTGATCTTGGTAATCCAAGGATGAAATCCATGGAAATGTCGACCCACGGAGTGTCTGGAATAGGAAGGGGCGTATATAAACCGTGAGGCTGGACCCGTGATTTGGCTTGTTTGCAAGCAATGCAACGTTCACAAATTCGTTCAACATCCTTGCTCATTCCTGGCCAAAAAAAATGTTCTTGAAGAGTGGACAATGTTTTGTCTCTTCCAAAGTGACCCATAAGGCCACCACTATGTGCTTCTATCACAAGCATGTCTCGTATAGAACCTTGCGGTATACAAATCTTGTTTTCCTTGAAAAGGAATCCTTCATGCCTATAAAACTTATCAAAAGCACCACTCTCACAAGCATTATAGACATTGCCAAAATCAGCATCGTTAGCATACAATTCCTTAATATGATGGAAACCAAGTACTTTAGAATCAAGAAAGGTTAATAAATTGTACCTTCGTGATAACGCATCCGCTACTACATTTTCCTTACCTTTCTTGTACTTAATTACGTACGGAAATGATTCTAAATACTCGATCCATTTAGCATGTCGTTTGTTGAGCTTGTGCTGACCTTTAATATACTTGAGTGCTTCATGATCTGAATGAATAACAAACTCTTTTGGTCTCAAGTAATGTTGCCACGTTTCAAGCGATCTTATTAGAGCGTACATCTCTTTGTCATACACGGGGTAATTGAGTGCAGCTCCGTTCAATTTCTCGCTGAAGTACGCCACCGGTCTTCCATTCTGAGTTAGAACGCTCCGATCCCTACTCCTGATGCATCACATTCAATTTCAAAAGTTTTAGTAAAGTCAGGAAGGGATAACAATGGAGCTTTAACAAGACATTCTTTAAGGGCCTTAAAAGACCGTTCTTGCTCATCGGACCAATGGAAAGCTGAATTCTTCTTGATCACGCTCGTTAAAGGAGCGGCTATCGTGCTGAAGTTGGGCACGAATCGGCGGTAAAAACTAGCCAACCCATGGAAACTTCGTACTTGGCTAACCGTTGTAGGACGGGGCCATTCTTGGATTGCTCTAACCTTCTCTTGGTCCACTTCTAATCCATTTGCACTAACGACGTATCCTAAGAAAATAACCTTGTCAGTACAAAAAGAACATTTCTCGAGATTGGCGTACAATACTCCTTTCCGTAGTGTTTCTAAGATCGCACGTAAATGTTGGAGGTGATCCTCCAAAGATTTGCTATACACTAATATGTCATCAAAATAAACAACACATGATTTGCCAATAAAAGCTCGTAAAACATGATTCATAAGTCGCATAAAAGTACTCGGAGTGTTTGTAAGTCCGAATGGCATTACCAACCATTCATACAAACCTAACTTTGTTTTGAAAGCCGTTTTCCACTCATCGCCTTCTCGCATCCTAATTTGGTGATAACCACTTTTGAGGTCAATCTTTGTAAAGATTCGAGCTCCGCTCAACTCGTCGAGCATGTCATCGATTCGGGGTATCGAATGTCGGTATTTGATGGTAATCTTATTGATGGCGCGACAGTCTACACACATCCGCCACGAACCATCTTTCTTTGGCACTAGTAACACCGGTACCGCGCATGGACTAAGGCTTTCTCGGATATATCCCTTTTCTAGCAATTCAGTGATTTGCTTTTGGAGCTCTTTTGTTTCTTCGGGATTGCTCCGGTACGCAGGTCGATTGGGCAGTGAAGCTCCCGGCACCAAGTCAATTTGGTGTTCTATGCCTCGAATGGGCGGTAAACCACTTGGTATCTCTTTTGGAAAGATGTCCTTGAATTCCTGAATCAGAGACAACACAGAAGAAGGAAGATTCTCGGGTAAGTTGTTAGTGTTCAAAAATGACTCCTTGTATAGTAAGACATACATCAGTTGTCTCACACACAAAGCCTTTCGAATATCTCTGGCTTTTACAAAAACACTCATTTTTCCATTTTTTTTTCTTCCTTCGTTTCCTCTTCTTTTTGTTCACACTCTCTTGTTTTATCACTTAATTTCTTGCCCCTCTTTTTTTTTAAATTTTTCTCTTTTTCTTTCTCATTTTTCCGCTCGCTTTCTTTTGATTTTTCTATTGATGCCTTCATCTTCAACTGATCTTCGTAAACTTGCTTGGGTGTTAGCGGAGCTAGTGTCACATTCCGGCCCAAGTATTTAAAGGTGTACCGATTAGTATAGCCGTCATGGATTGCTCGCTTGTCAAATTGCCAAGTCATCCAAGCAGGAGATGTCCCGCTAGCATCGGAACCACATCGCACAAAACCTCATCTTGATACTTCCTTATTGAAAAGGAAACCAAAACTTTTTTTGTAACCTTAAGTTCTCCCGCGTCATTAAGCCATTGTAGCTTATATGGATGGGGATGTTTGGTGGTAGTCAATCCAAGTTTCTCCACCAATATGGTGCTGGCCACATTAGTACAGCTTCCTCCGTCAATAATGACGCAACAAATCTTCCCCTTTATTTGGCAACGCGTATGGAAGATGTTTTCGCGTTGTTGTTCATTTTCGACACCTTGTAAACTAAGGCTCCTTTTTACCACCAAGATTTCTCAACTTTCGGCTTGTTCTACCTCTTCCTCATCTTGGGATGTCTCACTGGCATCATCTTCCTTTTCACTTTCGGATCCAATCTCGCCATTATCTCGAACAAACATAGTGTTTCGGTTTGGACATTGACTTGCAATATGTCCTCGTCCCAAACATTTGAAACACTTAATGTCTCGGGATCGATTCGGAAGAGCTTCTATTTTGCCCTTGCTCGTTTCACCGATCGGTTTGTTAGACTTGGATGCGCCACTTGTTTCTTTGGCTCTGTTCGGTATGTCCTTTTTGTTGGTCACTTGCCCCCACTTAGATGTTGAAGCATGATTGGGGGTTGCTCTAGGCGTAGCTTTTCGTTTCAGCTGTTTTTCGACCTTTATTGCCATGTGGACCATTTCGATGATATCGATGCAATGGTGTAATTCTACAATATTTGCGATATCTCGATTAAGGCCAGCGCTAAAACGTGCCATGGTGGCTTCTCGTTCTTCTTCTACATTAGCTCGGATCATGGCCACTTCCATCTCCTTGTAGTAATCTTCCACGCTTCGGTGACCCTGAGTTAGGCTTTGCAACTTTTGATGCAACTCGCGGTGATAGTAGGTTGGGATGAATCTTTTCCGCATTAATGCCTTCATTTCCGCCCATGTGGATATTGGGCGTTCACCATCCCGTCTTCGACTCGTCGTTAATTGATCCCACCAAATGAAGGCGTAATCAGAAAATTCGATGGCAGCAAGTTTCACCTTCTTATTTTCTGAATAATTATGACAGTCGAAGACTAATTCCACCTTCTTTTCCCACTCAAGGTAGGCTTCCGGATCGGATCGCCCTTGAAAAGTAGGAATCGCCATTTTAATGTTCTTCAAGTCGTCATCGGCCCATTCTCGATCCCTTCGCTCACGGACTCGTGGACCTCCTCTTTGTTCATCGTGTTCGAAAGCCGGGTTGCTGTTGGCTTCACTTGGTTCGTAGACGTCGTTGTTACGTAACCAAGGTTGTTCTCGTCCCCTTCTCGGAATTGGAGGAGTATTTGCTCGAGGTCTTCGTTCATCTCTTTGATCTAATCGTTCACTGATTGTTCTGAACATACGTGTGATTTCTTGCATTACTGTTTGCAATTCTGGATCTCTCCCTTCAGGATCAGTCCTTCGGGGTTGCAATCTTCTTCCACCTCCGGCGGCGTCAGATGCTTCGTCACTTATTATTCGACGTTCGGGGCTCCTAGACATGTTTTTAAACAAAATTAATGAATCCTCACTACAATCCTCACTTGTTCACTCACAAAGAAAATTATCAACACTCACACTCGTGTTTTTACTCAATTCTGGCTTTTTTCTTAATGTATTCACTCTTGCCTTTTACCGCTCGAATTCATTCTTCTAGATTCTAGAAGGTTGTCTTTGACTTACTAGCAACTCGTAGGTCGTTTCGAGAGTTAAAAAGGTAAGTTTGGTCTCAGAAATGGGTAGGCTTAGAAAGGATAGAAAGGTGCGAATCAAGCTAATTGAGCATGAAGCTGGGAAGCAGTTTAATGTAGAAAAGCCAAGAGATGACCAAGATATGTTGGAGGAGGTAACAATCGCGGGGAAGTTAACTATAGTTGATTCCCAACATCTTATAGAGCTAACTAACTATACAGACAAGGGCTCGTCTCAGTTAGTATACTTTGTAAAACACTGGGAATATAAGCAAGCAAATGTCGTTCGTCTTCTTAGAGAAGAACTTGACAATCTAAACAGGCCAAGGTAGGAAGAGGGTTCTTTTTTTTTTTTGAATTTTTTTTTTGAAACTTACTCGGAAAAACTCAAGAAGATCAAAACGTGCCTAATTTAATTGGCTCTGATACCAGATGATAACGGTCCGTCTCGGGTTAGGAGGTGAATCGTAAATGTTGCCCGATCATAAATTAGGTAGTTTCTCGTTTAATTAACAAAGGGATAATTTTATTGGAAATAAAATCTTTGAAAGGTAAAAATAGGTGATTGGTTGAAATGGATACGTATTTGAAACAAGAAAGAACCTTTAATAAAAATTAAAGACCCGAATCTTATAAGTTTCAAATTGATGGAATGAGTTTTGAAATAAAACCGAGACCCACTATCTAGCGAGATAGGAACCAACGGTATAGGTAGATGAACACCACACCCGTGAGGATGATAAGTTCAAAACAAGGAAAGAACGACGCCACTAGAAAACTAGATAAGTCAATTCAACCTTGAGAATCAGGAGAGTGAATACTCACCAAAAGAAAATTTTCTTTCATTCAAATTCAAGTTGTCTTACAAATGACAATAGCAAAAGTATTTATAGGCTCTCCCAATGGCAACCGATTCTCTGAAGCTTCCATGTATAAAAAACATCAAGTGGCTTACTTCTAGAAACCCTCAATTGGTTGTAACGTGTAGTCAACTTTGGTGGAGCCTTTGTGATGAAATTGTCCTTGCTTGGAGAACTTTAAAAATATGAAAATATGGGAGAAAATGCCGTCCAACTAGTGATTCATGGAAGATAAAAATCTTGAAGCTTGATTTCCTACGTGGACCAACATGGAGGTGGTGGAAAGATAAGACTTTTAAGAATTATAAAGCATGCTATCCAACAACCCCATATTTTAATGCTCCATTTGCCATCCCACCATATGCCTTTATCCATAATCTTGAAGCACCAAGTATTTTATTCCATGCATTGCCGTCCAACAAAACACTAGCCTTCATGTTTTATTTCTTTAATATTTCCACTAGCACATGCTTAAATTCTATTTCTTTGATTATTCTCACACATGGCATGAAATTCCCTTGCACTATGCCCTATGCTTTGTCTTCCAATTGTGCTTGCTCCAATTTAAGAATTCTTTAATTCTTTAATTCTCCATGGTGTTTCATGTTTTGCCGTTTGCTCCCCCCTCCAATTGTTAGAATTTAAAATTCCATTTCATCATGCTTAAGTAGCTAGTGCCGTATATCCAATTTGATAAATACACCATGGTGATTATTTTACTACAAAGTCAAAGCATGGTGCCGTTTATGCTTGCACATGTATTGAATTTCAGCTACCACCATCCAACATCTTATCAAAAACGTGGAGCACTACAAAATACATAAAAATCACATTAATTAAAATTCGACTAGACAGAATTTTTAATCACCTTATTTAAACACTACGTAAGAACATACTAATATTCAGCTTCGACAAAGACTAACTAAAAACTTGTACCATCTAAAATATGAAATACGAATAATGAAGTTACTACTGAAAATTAAAATTAAAACATGCGTAAATTAAAGTGTTAAATAAACTAGGAGTCGGACTAGCTAGTATATTCAACTTCAAATAAGTTATATGAGTTCAGCATGTTTTTGGGCTCTCTTTTATGGTCATCCCAAATTTGTGCCACCAACACCATTGCAGCATCTTTGAATTGTTTGGTTCGGGAACGTGTAATTGGCCCATTAGGTAGCCTCATCGGGTCATGGTTGACGTCCGTCACAGGCTTCGTAGGTGAGATCGTATCAATATCAATGACAACTCTTTATCATCAATCAACTACATGTTAGTCTTAATGCATTATTGTTGTCCTAGTCAACAATAATACTCGACTAAGGATCGTTTAAGAATAATCATATTATTCTCAGGACATTATTATAAAACAGTTTATCTATACACATAGAAAGAAAAACTGAAATAATAATGACAACGCTTTATATTAATAAACATGGTAAATTAAGTATGTTATTACAACCATCTCATGATTGACCTTTAGGCATACTCTTACATAGGGATCATTTTCAAACTTTTTCTTGCCAATTTGTTTTTCTTGGAGGGGAAATTAGAGCCGCTTAAATGGGGTTTTAGATTCTTCGTGTTTCCATGGCTTCTTAGGACTTCTACATACTACATCCTATCTTTCCATCTATGTACTTTAATTTCTTCCTTATTATTCTAATCATAGGCTTATTATTCTATTTTAATTATCGTAGTTATTTATTTTAATTGTTTTATCTAACTTGGATTTGATTGTATTTCAGGTTTTGTCAAAATCAAGTTTTTTTTCACAACATCTAGATCCCTAAGTCAAATTCGCGACTTGAACAAGTTTTACGATCCTCTTCCGTATTCATCCACCTTATTCTGCATCATAAAAGCTAACACTTTGGGAAGGATGACACAGTGGGGAACCAAGTTATTTGAATTCGGTGTGGATTACACTTCAAGAACAGTGATAAATGGTAAGATTATAGCTGACTTTATGGTGGCATGTTCTTTTGAGAAGTCTACTACAAGTCTACTACTCTTACAAGTTACCTATAATTTGAAATATTAATTCATGAACAGTTAATGAAATTAAAATTTTCTAGCTTTTATTATCTCCTAAGAAGACTCATACCAACTATATGCTCAATTTACTGTCGTCTATGGTAACTTATGACAAATACATATTCTGTTCTAAAATTTCTTTGTTCGTTTGTTACATTGGAATATAATAGTTAGTTCATCACAGGGTGTGTAAATATGGCTGATAGCTCAAAGAGTTGGATAGTTTACGTTGATGGCTCTACAACAAAGACAGGGTCAGGGGTAGGAGTGCTTCTAATTGAGCTTGATAAAAATGAGTAGCAATATGGACTCTCTTTCGATTTCCCGACATCCAATAATGTTACAAAGTATGAAGCCCTAATATCAGGCTTATAGTTAGCTTGCCAGCTTGGGGCGAAGGAGCTGATTGTAGATATAGATTCACAGTTAGTAGCTAAGCAAATGAGTGGTCAATATGAAGTAAATGAATCAATTTTGAAAAAATATCATTCCATAGCAACTCAACTGCTCACAGGGTTCGATAAAGTACAAGTAAAATAACTATCAAGAAAAGATAATATCGAGCAAATGTCTTGTCAAAATTAGCATCATTTATTATTATCGAACAAAGGGGAAAAATTTTGTTGGAATATAGAGTAAATGTCTTGTCAAAAACTTGATCGGCTATTTAACGTCACAGCAATAATGTGCAAGCGTACACTATCGATGCAAGTATAGTAGACAGATGTGAGTCTATCGAATATCGATCCCACAGGGATGGTAGTCTTTTGTCTATTAATGTCGGTGCAATAACTAGATATAAACAAGATAAATTGTGAGGACTGATGTCGATGCAATAACTGGAAAACAATAAAATAAAATATGATAATAATAAATTGGGATCCCCAACATGAATCTTCAACAGAATACTAAGTGCTCACAAGGTATAAAAAGATAGGTGATTGTTGAGGCAACAAAATTCAATGTATATCTTACCCAACGTCACTCCTCTATTTAATCTGAGACTTAAACATGCACATTAACCCCACTTTCCGATGATGGCAACATGATACTATTAAGAACAAGTCGACTAAATTCCTCTAATCCTTACTCAACTTCCATTGTAATGCTTGTTGGCTCAAACTGTCACTGCACTTTCTAGTGTCAGTGACTGCAATAACACTTTCGTGTTAAAAATATTCAAACCCCAAGATTAAACAATAAAAGCAAGATAAAATAAGATAACATTTAACCAAGAATTCATGTGTGCTTCCATGCAAACAGAAAACAAAGAATAATCACCAGCATTTAGAAAGAAACAAGAAAGAATCGAGTGGAGAATACTATTCCTAGATAACTCGACTGAATATCTCTATTCCCTCTTGTCTCGTACTTAGGTCTCCTCGTCAGAAGCTAGCCTGCATCTGGTTTTCACATTGGCTCAACCGTGATAGGCTTAAGTTGCTATCACATTGGCTCACCCGTGATAGGCTTAAGTTGCTATGGCCGCAAGCTTCAAGGTAGGACGATGAAGATGATGATCCGGAAAAAAGCTCAATTTTTCTTCTTACGTCCATCTTTTATGTCATTCTCCCACAGTACAGGTGTCCTTTCTTCAGAATTATTCTATCCTTGTATGTACAAGTTGGTTATACCAGACTAGACAGCTCATGCAATTTTAGTTCTTATCCGGACAGCTATCAGGTGCGATGACAATTTTGGACACAATCTGGAATTAGCTCATGCAACGACATTAATGTAAAAAAATAGAAAAATTAAGGATAAAATATGCTAGGATTCACTGAGTTATAAAATACAATTTACTAAACTGAAAATGCTAAAATGTATAATAAGGATAACTAAATGGGAACAATTTAACCAATAAGTAAGGGGGAAAACCTATGTTCTTTCTAGCGCTATCACACCCCCAAACTTGAGTTTTTACTTGTCCTTAAGTAAAATAAAAACTAGCAAGGCTAAAGAAATTTTTACTAAGGCAAATGATCATTCGAGCAACTTGAATCCTCTAAATTCCCAATGAATGAATTGCATTCAGATGAAAGAATATTGCATCGACAATTCATAAGCATGAATGAATAAGGTTGCAACTTCATCAATATTAGCATCATGCTTCAAACCCTAAGTTCTATCTACCATTACAGCATTTATTGTACAATACTAAGTATTTATACATTATATATACATTTTTTTCGGAATAAGGGATATCGTTGCATTACCATACCCTTGTTTCTGAGAAGTAACGATGGGGTGCAACAAACTCCCAGGGAATACGTAATTGCGCCAACACATTCATGCAACTTCCGCCGGTCTTACCCCAGCTCAGTCCAAATTATCAATATTTGCACCCATAGACTCGGGTGCGGTGACAATCTTCTCAACAGAATCTTCTTTTTCTTTTTTTTTCTCATTTTTAGCAGCTTATTCTTCTTCAGCAACAACTTCCTCTACTGCAGCAGCAACTTCCTTCTCAACCTCTTGATCAGCAAAAATACCATCCTCAAACAAGATATCACACTTTTTCAGGCATTTTTCAATGTCCCTGGATTCCTCTTCTTTCTCATTATCAAATACCTGCACAATGGGTGGGGATGCCACCGACCTGTCTTGCTCTTCGAAGTCGTCCTTCGCGAAAGAGAGGTCATATATTCGAATGATTAGTGGAAACACTGGGAATACCGGCAGTGGGGATGGGATCAATTGGCCTAATGTGGCTACAATTGAACTATTCCAGGCTCTGGTATAAGCATACAACAAATTCTGGGATTTCTTCATATCCTCTACTGTAGCTACAAGCTCGATCTGCCTATTGTTGATGGAATTGACCATTTTTTCCACATCTTTCAGTTTGCACCATAATGATGTCTCTGAATTCAAGGTGGTTCCTTTACTGTCAGCTTTGGCTTTGCCCTTTCTTGTCTTACTGGTTTCTGCCTCCTTCAGTATCGGTTTGTCACTGCCACGAGTTATTCTTTCTACAGAGGCTTCATTGATTGGGCCCTTATTCTCTAAGACTTCCTTATCAGCACGGGGTATGATTCCTCCTTGTTGGCACAATAACATCACCAGTGATGGGAAAACCAAGATCCCAGTCGGCCTTGCAGCGCAGTCAGCAATTTCTTAGTAAAGTATTGCGTTTACATCAATTTTTCTGCCCTTGATGATAGAATTTATTATACACATTCTGTCGAGGGTGACTGTGGTGCTATGAGTAGAGGGCTTTAATCTGTAGTTGACAAAATGAAACCAAATTTTTCCTTGCAGCGTCAGGAAGCGACGATGCATCGTATAATTCTTTTGATGGGAACCCGTCTACACTACTCCCTCAACACACAAGTCTCTCACTAACATGTCTCATTTTTCATCTGTGCTGTCCTCAATGAACTCTGAGTGTTCGTCGACATCAACCTTGGTGTTGTACAACTCGTTGATTTTTTCAACGTCCCATGGTATTAAGCCCTCTCAAAAGAAAATGAACTCTAACTCATGATCGTAGAGATTAGCATAAAACTCACATACCAGTGAATCAGAGTAGCTGCCAAGATGTGTGCAAAAAGTTTCCCAATTTAACTTTAAGATGGTTTTGGAGACTTGCTTACCCAAGTCTTGTTGTGGTGAAAGGGAAATACCCTATTCAGAATAGACGTTTCGCTTTAACATGTTGTCGTGAAATCATTCCATTGCCGCTTTCATTAAAAAGATTGATGGCTCCTTTTTCTGCATTGGCCTGAGGGATTCCGATTCACAAATTGTGGCAGTAGAAGACACATGTTCTCCAGCAAATTTGGTGGCTTTCTTGACCAAGCCTCTTTCTTTTGCCATCTTTTGTTGAGGGAAAATGGTTTAAAGTTGAAAAGACATGATATTGAGAAGAGAAAAGAAATAAAAAATGGTTGCTTGAATATGTTATAGTCGGTACAGTAGATGAGGATTTATAGTAAGTGAAAGAGGAAGATGGAGAGGCGTGTTGTTTTGTGGAGAGATATAAGGCTGGTGGGAAGAGTTGTGTCCAATAGAAATTGTGCCAGCTCAGAAGGATCAAACGGCTGAGTGATTTTTTATCCAACAGTGAGATTTGAATTTCCTTGAATTCTGATGAGTTATAAATGGTAGTACAGACTTATGGAATGCGTTGACAGTAAGATTTCAATGCGTCGACAATGGTACCTAATTATTTTGCAAAAAGGAAGGAAAACAAAATTTAATAAAACATAAATAAAATAAACTAAAATCACGAAGTACTAATTAAAAATTAAAAATTTTCGACCAATTTAATGGTCTCTGCCTGGTTTTGATCACTGTTGCCAAAATAGTGTTTCAGCATCTGTCCATTTACTTTGAACTGGTGCCCATCACGTAAATCTCAAATTGTGACTGAACCATAAGGAAATCCGTCAACAACTTCAAAAGGTCCACAACAACGTGAACGCAATTTACCTGGGTGCAATTTGAGTCGAGAATTGAATAATAAAACCTGTTATCTCGCGATAAATTATCGCTATAAAATAATCTTGTCATGCCATCATTAGGTATTTTCCTTGTAAATTGCAGTGTTTTCATAAGCATTTCTCCTAATCTCTTCTAGCTCAGTGATATCCAACAACCTTTTTTTCCTAGCCGCTTGATAGTCCATGTTCACTTGCTTAATTGCCCACATTGCTTTGTGTTCCAGTTCGACTGACAAGTGACATGCTTTCCCAAAAGGTAATTGATACAGTGACATCCCTAATGGAGTTTTGTATGCTGTCCGCAATGCCCATAAAGCGTCATCTAATCGGAAATACCAATCCTTTCCCGAAGGGTTTACAACCTTCTCAAAAATTTTCTTAATTTTTCAATTCGATACTTCAGCTTGTCCATTGGTTTGCGGATGATAAGTAGTAGCCATTCTATGATTAACTCCATATCTCTTCAGTGCGGTCACCACTTGGTTGCAATGGGAAGTGTGTACCCTGATCACTAATCAATGCATTTGGTGTGCCAAAGCGGGTCAGTATATGCTTGTGAAAAAATTTTAGCACTATCTTTGCATCATCCCTTGGGACTACAACAGCATCAACCCACTTTAAGATGTAGTTAACAGCTACTAATATATAAAGATTTCCAAATGAACTCGAAAATGGTCCCATAAAATCCATACCCCAAACATTGAATAATTCAACCTCCATAATTAGCTGCTGCAACATTTCATTACGTCGGGATATAGAACCAGTGCGCTGACACCTATCGCATTGATTTACAAAATTGTGGGTGTCTTTGAATAATGTCGGCCAGTAGAATCTTAATAGGAGAACTTTAGCAGCAGTTCTCATACCACCGAAATTACCTCCATAAGGAGCATCATGACAATGCTTCAGGATTGAAAGCATCTCCTCTTTCGGAACACAATGTCGAATGATGTTGTCATTGCATACCTTGAATAAATATGACTCGTTTCAATGATACTTTATTACGTCACAAAGAAATCTTCTTTTTTATGGCTTGTGACACCCAATGGGAGTTTTCCACACACTAGATAATTAACAAGATCCGCATATCAAAGAGTTCTATCTACAACAAATAAATGCTCATCTGGGAATGTATCGACAAATTGAAGCATGTTTTCATCTTCGCTCCCAACTTCCAATTGAGACAGATAGTTTACAACTTGATTCTCTGAACCCTTACAGTCTTTTATCTCGATGTCAAATTCTTGCAATAGTAATATCCAGAGTATCAGTCTTGGTTTGACATCCTTCTTCGCAAAGAGATGTCACAATGTCAAATGATTAGTGAATACAATAACCTTTATGCTGACAAGATAGGAATGAAACTTGTCAAATGTAAAGACTACATCCTGCAATTCTTTCCCTGTGGTGGTATAATTGAGTTGAGCTTATGTAAGATTTTTGCTAGCATAATAGATGGCATGAAATATTTTTCCCTTTTATTCTCCTAGAATCGCACCCATAGTAAAGTCGCTTGCATCGCACATAACTTCAAAAGGTTGAGACCAATCTGGTGTAATGACAATGGGTGCATTCACTAGCTTCTTTTTTAACTGAATAAAGGCATCCAAACATGCGTTGTCAAAGAAGAATTTTAGATTCTATTCCAACAATGAGCATAATGGCTTTGAAATTTTCGAAAAATCTCTAATAAACCTTCGGTAAAACCTCACATGTCCAAGAAAACTGCGAATACCACTCACGTTTGTTGGTGGAGGTAATTTCTCAATGATTTCCACCTTAGCTTTGTCTACTTGAATGCCTTCACTAGAGATGTGGTGTCCTAACATAATGCCTTCAGTTCCATGAAATGACATCTTTCCCAATTCAGGATAAGATGTGTGTCTTCACATCGCTTCAGTACTTTATCCAAATTGTTAGCGAAATGATAAAAATCATTCCCAAAGACTGAGAAATCATCCATAAACACCTCTAGAGAGTCTTCCATCATATCTGAGAATATTGCTATCATGCACCTTCGAAATGTGGTTGGTACATTGCAAAGACCGAAAGGCATATGGTGAAAAGCGAAAGTACCAGCAGGGCAGGTGAAGGTTGTTTTCCCCTGATCCTCTGGTGCAATAGCAATTTGATTGTATCCAGAATAGCCATCTAAAAAGCAATAATAAGCCTTTCCAGCAAGCCGATCTAGCATTTGGTCAATGAAAGGAAGTGGGAAGTGATCCTTCTTTATGGCCGCGTTCAATTTGCGATAATCCATACAAACTTGCCATCTCGTGAGATGCGTGTGGGAATTAATTCATCCTTATCATTGCGAAGCACAGTGATGCCACTCTTTTTAGGCACGCATTACACTTGACTTACCCAATTGCTATCAGAAATTGGGTAAATAATTCCAGTATCAAGACATTTTATGATTTCCTTCTTGACAACTTCCTTCATCTTCTCTTTTAATCTTCTTTTCTGGTCAATCGATTACTTGCCTTCATCTTCCAACTTGATCTTATGCATGCAAAAAGAATGACTAATACCTTGAATATCAGCAATACTCCAAGCGATAGCTTGTTTGTGTTGATTGAGAATATGTACCAATTTCTCTTCTTAAGTTACATCCAGTGTTGTGGAGACAATAACTGGGAGAGTATTGTAGTCACCTAGAAAGACATATTTAAGATGAGGAGGTAGTAGTTTCATTTCTAGAATAACAGCTTCTTCAATAGATAGTTTGAAAATTGTTGTTATTCTATTGGCTGGGTCTGAGGATTCAATTTGCCATCCATGCTTGAGTTCAAAGTTATTAGCTTCAACTATGCTGTCACAATCGTCTAAGGATTCTGCATCAGACGTCACTGCAAACTCTTCAGAAAGTACTGTGCTTTGGTCATTGAATTCTTCCTCAATTAGATCATCTAGCACATCGATAGTATGGCATTCTTTTTTGTCCTTGCATTGAACAGATTCAAAAAAACTGAAGGTGGCTTACTCATCATTAAGTCGCATGGTTAGTTCACCCTTATAAACATCAATTAGAGTTCGACAGGTGGCTAAAAATGGTCGTCCCAATATTATAGGAACTTCATTGTCTGCCTCGCAGTCAAGTATGATGAAATCATTCGAAAAAACGAATTTGTCCACACGAATTAAGACGCCTTTTATTTGGCCTTTAGGTTGAGCCAAGGATCGATCGACTAGTTGTAATGTCACTGCAGTAGATTTCATCTGACCAATTCCCAACTTTCTGAAAGTAGATAGTGGCATTAGGTTAATGCTAGCTCCCAAGTCGCATAAAGTCTTACCTAAATAATGATTGCCAATTGAACATGGGATGGTAAAGCTTCAAAGATCTTTCAATTTAGGAGGCAACTTGTTTGTCAAAACAACACTACAGCCTTCTGTGAGTGCAATTGTTTCAATATCAGTGAGCTTCTTCTTCTTGGAGAAGAGGTCTTTTATAAATTTCCCATAACTCGGAATTTGTACCAAAGCATCTACTAAAGGAATGTTGATTTGTAGTTGCTTCAGTGTGTCCAGCAATTGCTCATACTGCTTGTCATGCTTATTCTTCCTGAATCTTTGTAGGAAAGGTAAAGATAGAGATATATATGCTTGTGCCGACATCTTTGATTGCGTCGACAGTTTTGAAGGTCAAACATTAGCCATATGAGTGACAATGTGTGGAACTTCTTTATCTGATGCTTCAACAAACTCTTCAGATTCAACCTTCTCACCAATGATCACTCCATCCGTATCTTGAGGTGCTACAATAGAGTCGATAAATGGTTCGCCAATTTGTTTACCACTCCTAAGAGTGATAGCCTTACAATATTTTTCCCCCCTCGGACTAGGATTTTTCGTGTCACTAGGTAATGAGCCTGGTGGTCGAGTATTCATCTTTGAAGCAAGTTGTCCTAATTGTGCCTCCAATGCTTGAATGGAAAATGAATTCCCTTATACAATAGCTTCCGTGTGAGTTAATATGCTCTCACATTAGCGCCTCAAGAGTTGCTAACGGGTCAAAAGTAGAAGCTTGAGTGTACGGTTGTTGTCGATGTCCTTGAACATGCTAATTTGGTATTGAAGAGTGTTGTGGCTTCATCAGATTTTGGTGTGGATGTGTCTAGCCTTATTGTGGATGCATCTAAGTGTGCTGATTGTAGTTCTGCTATTTCCTTGTCTGGGATTAGAATTTCCCTGAGCAGATGTATTCCCATATCAGAATGTCGCAGCATCTTGTCCACCATTTTGAGTTCCCCAAAATGATTGGTTACATGTAGAGTTGTTGTAAGAATTACCATAAGAATTGATGTTACTAATAGAACAGGCATTCTCTGCATGTTGTGGACAATCTTCATAGCTATGGTTGTCACTACAAATTTCACAACAAAAAGTAGGAACATCAACTTGCTGAGCGACTTATATAGGTGCAACATCACTAGTCCCTTTCATATTTTTAATCATGTTTGTGAGAGAAGAAACTTGAGCACTTAGTGTGGTTATTGCATCCAATTCAGTAACTCTTGGAGTAATTTTTGCTTGTGCAGCTTTGGAGATAGGGTATTGATAATCATTCTGAGCAAATCTCTCAAGAATTCTCACAGCATCATTATAAGTACAATCCAGTAGAGGTCTATTGGCTGATACATTGACAAGATTCCTTGTATGTGAATTCAACCTATTATAAACAATCTCAATTTTTGTTTCTAGTTGAATGTCGTGCATGGGACAACGTCAAAGTAATGATTTATAACGTTCCCATGTGGTGTGAAGATTTTCATCATCTAGCTGATGATAAGCAGTAATATCATTTCAAAGACGAGCATTCATTGTCGGCGGGTTAAATTGCAAAACAAACTGTGTAGCTAGTGCATCCCAAGAACTAATTGATCCAGCAAGTAGTCCAAAAAACCAAGTACGGGCTTTTCCCTATAAGGAATAAGGAAATAATTGCATCTTCAAGGCATCATCACGAGCGCCTTGTTGACTAAAAGAAGCATAGATCAATAAAGAGGATATAAGATGTTTTCTCGCATCTTCGTGGCAGTCCAGCATATTGTCCATTAAAATTCTGCATTTGAAATGTTATTGGCTTAAGTTCAAAATTCCCAACTTGGATTGCCAACCTAACAACAAACACCTGGTTGTAAATCATCCAAGACAAGTACTACAAAATCTCGTATAGTCATATTTTGTATGCGAGCATCTTGCGGCAACAATGGGTTATTAACATTTTGCTGTTGCGTCGGGGGTATGGTTGCATTGTTCCCTGGTAGAGCCATATTTCTTTGTTCTCGAAGTCTACTCTGAATAATCCTTTTAATTTCTAGATCAAAATCGGGAAGAAAATTTGAATTGCTTCGAGTCATAAAACACCTAAATTGAAGTTAAAGAATTAGCAACAAAGAAAAACCAGTTAGTGAATACTAAATATTAAATAAGGAAAACAAAGTGCAAAAACACATAAAAAACAAAAATAAACATCAAAAAAATGCCATCCCCGGCAACAGCACCAAAAACTTGATCAGTTGTTTAACGTCACAGCAATAATGTGCAAGCGTACACTGTCGATACAAGTATAGTAGACAGATGTGAGTCTATCAGATATCGATCCCACAGGGATGGTAGTCTTTTGTCTATTAATGTCGGTGCAATAACTAGATATAAACAAGATAAATTGTGAGGACTGATGTCGATGCAATAACTGGAAAACAATAAAATAAAATATGATAATAATAAATTGGGATCCCCAACATGAATCTTCAACAGAATACTAAGTGCTCACAAGGTATAAAAAGATAGGTGATTGTTGAGGCAACAAAATTCAATGTATATCTTACCCAACGTCACTCCTCTATTTAATCTGAGACTTAAACATGCACATTAACCCCACTTTCCGATGATGGCAACATGATACTATTAAGAACAAGTCGACTAAATTCCTCTAATCCTTACTCAACTTCCATTGTAATGCTTGTTGGCTCAAACTATCACTACACTTTCCAATGTCAGTGACTGCAATAAGACTTCCATGTTAAAAACATTCAAATCCCAAAACTAAACAATAAAAGTAAGACTGAATAAGATAACATTTAACCAAGAATTCATGTGTACTTCAATACAAAGAGAAAACAGAGAATAATCACCAGCATTTAGAAAGAAACAAGAAAGAATCGAGTGGAGAATACTATTCCTAGATAACTCGATTGAATCTCTCTATTCCTTCTTATCTCGCACTTAGGCCTCCTCGTCAGAAGCTAGTCTGCATCTGGTTTTCACGTTGGCTCACCCGTGAGAGGCTTAAGCTACCATGGCTGCAAGCTTCAAGGTAGGATAATGAAGATGATGATTCGGAAAAAAGCTCCATTTTTCTTCTCACGTCCACCTTTTATGTCTTTCTCCCACAGTACAGGTGTCCTTTCCTCAAAATTATTCTATCCTTGTACGTACAGGTTGGTTATACTAGACTAGACAGCTCACGTAATTTTAATTCTTATCCGGATAGCTGTCACGTGCAGCGACAATTCTAGACGCAATCTGGAATTAACTCATGAAGCGACATTAATGTAAAAAGCTAGCAAAATTAAGGATAAAATAAGCTAGGATTCACTAAGTTATAAAATGCAATTTACTAAACTGAAAATGCTAAAATGTATGCTAAGGATAACTAAATGGGAACAATTTAACCAATAAGTAAGAGGAAAAACCTATGTTCTTTCTAGTGCTATCACCTGAGCTAGGACATGCCGCAATTTTTTAGCTTGGATCAAGAAGAAACGTGGATAACTCTCATTATACGAACATTACAAGGTGAGAAAAATCATCTTGACAAGAAAGAGCCTTCCAAATTACAACGTAAGGTGCGAGGTATGACGTTATTATTTATATCTTGAATATTTATTAATTAGTAAATTATCCCAATGTTATTTGACTAATGCCTATTAGTTAGTGAATTATTCCATTTTTGGTTGATTAAATCAATTTGCTTTATTGTGTAACTGTTAGGTATACCCTTTTATAAGGTGTACTATATAGAAAGGGATATTCCCAACCATTGTTGAGATGCTTAACACCCTCAGAGGTTGACTATGTGATGAGGGAGATTCATGAAGAAATTTGTGACGACCATTTGGGTGGCAGATTCCTCGCCCAAAAAATTGTTAGGCAAGGATACTAGTGGCCAATAGTGCAAAATGATACATATCATATGTTTCACACTTGCGATTCTTGTCAAAGATATGCTCAAGTACAATGATTACCAGTAAAGCCTTTACAAATTATGTTGGGCCTTTGGCCATTCGCAACCGGGGAATTGATATTCTGGGCCCATTTCCAATAGCTTTAGCGCAAAAGAAGTTCATAGTGGTGGTTGTAGATTATTTTACTAAATGGATAGAAGTTGAAGCCTTAGCTACAATTATAGAAAAACAAATGGAATCCTTTCTTTGGAAGTCTATTGTGTGCAGATTCGGCATCCCTCGCCTAATCATAACATATAATGGAACATAATTCCAAGAGAAATTTAATATTTTTTTAGGGATTTACAAATTGCTCTGGCCCAAAGTTCTGTCAATAATCCCCAAACAAATGGTCAAGTAAAGACCATGTGTAACACCCCTTACCCCTATCCGTCGCCGGATCAGGGTACGAGGCATTGCAGCAATTTTATACACTTCTCCGATACATACATTTCAATTGTACATTAAAACCATTCATAGTCACACTCTATGTCCATATTATGGGCTTACGAGGCCCAAAACAATCATTAAAGTTGGTTCAGAACCAAACCAGAACTTTTCGATATTTAGAAATTTTTTCCCAAAACAGGGTCACACGCCCGTGTGACATATGACACGGCCGTGTGAGTAGACCGTGAAGTTCTCACACGCCCATGTCTGGATCCAGTGTATAATTCATAATAATACATACAACCAATAACTAAATCTCTATACATGCCATTCACTTGAAAATAATTAGGAATTGTCATGATTCCAACTTGACAAATTGATAGTGTGATGATACCTCCAACGATCTCCAACCCCGAGCCAACCTGACAACACTAAGAGAAATGGAAAAATGGTGTAAGCTTAATAGCTTAGTAAGTTGGCATATTAATAATAATAAGCAATTTAATTAACAATATTAACCCATTTCTCAATAAATATACTCAAGGGAATAGAATCGATATTCACATAGTTTTACCCTTTTTCTTAAGTTCAGCTTAGGTTGTTTTTCTGAGTCATAGTAACTAATTTAATTATTTCATAAGATACAGAACTCGAAATTAAGATCTGTAAATTTTCCATGAAACTAGACTCACATATATTCATACCATAAAATTTCCAGAATTTTTGGTTTAGCCAATCAATACAGTTTATTCATTAAAGACTGCCCTGTTTCCCTGTTCAACAACTCTAACACCTCTTCACTAAAATTAAAATTCCTCATTATATAGAGTTTGTATAACCTTCTCGTTTGTCTCTCTCTAAATTAGACTCACCAAGTATTCTGAGAATATAAATTACACACCATAACCACTTTTATACAATTTTTAATGATTTTTCCAAGGCAGAACAAGGGATCACGTAATCATTCTGAACCAGTCTTACAAATATTTAAATATATAAAAATATAAAAATTCTTTGCTTTCTCTGTTTCTTTTATATGAAAATAGACTCAACATGCTTTAAATCAATATCTCATCCAACATATAATTCAATTTCTACGATTTATGGTGATTTTTCAAAGTCACGTAACTACTGCTGTTTCAATCTATTTTACTGAAAATTTTACTTTCCCATGTTTTCTTTATATTACTTCCATATATGCACACATAACACCAAACATATTCAAAACTAGCCATACAAATGAATTATCATCACCAATATTTACGAGTACTCATAATGGCGTTTACACCATATCAGCCTTACCACAATTTCAATCACGTATCACATATCAAACACATTATGCACACACACACATAGTCACATGCACCCTTGCTCACACGTACATTTGCCACATTTCTCAATTAGTCACATTCACTCTTGCACTTATTCATAACATGATGCACCAATCACCAGTAGTAAGTTATCTCGTTGAACCCCTTCGGAAAATGCCCGATACTCGATGATCTCAGCACATAGCTCCACCTACACATAATTCGGCTTTCTTGTACACATGGTGAAGGTCCCTTATCACCCACGTGACCTAGCCATTCCATCTCGTAGCTTTCTTGTCTACATGGCGTCCAACACTAGGAACCGCTCATGCGACCTAGCTACGGGTTATAACTTTCTTGTACACATGGTATACACACAGTATTACACATGTGACCTAGTTACATATGAAATTATTATCCCGTAGCTTTCTTGCATACATGGTGAAAGTCCCTTATCATCCATGTGGCCTAGCTACACATCAAATTTTGCCATATCGTAGCTTTCTTGTGCACACGGTGAAGTTCCCTTATCACTCGTATGACCTAGCTACATATTGTCCGTATCTCTCGGTTTTCCGAAGGTTCAATCGAGAATTTCTCATTCCATACATTTTCATATTGTAGTTATCACCCAATGATTTCCATAATATCTAGCAAAATAATTATTGAACAAGTAAAATAAATGCATTATTTACATATCAACTTTCCATTTCACATAATAACCATAGTCACAGAAAACACCTTTTATCATAAACATATTATTAAATCAATTCACCAACTTACCTCGGATCCAGAAACGACAATTTACCAACTTTCTCGATTTTCTATTTTCCTCCCGTTCTGGGTCCAAATCTCATTTTTCGGGGTCTAAAACATCACATTTCACTTGTTTAATTAATGTATTACTCAAAACAGTCCCTAACTCAAACTTTGGCAAAATTACAATTTTGCCCCTAAACTTTTCAAAAATTACACTTTTACCCCTAGGCTCGTAAATTAAAATTTATTTCTTTTTTTCTTATGTTTTATGACATGCTGAACATTTTTCCCTTCTATGGCAACAGCAAATTCTCACTCTAATATGTACTTATGAACATTAGGTATTTTTACCGATTATGTCGTTTTACTCGTTTTCACGTAAAATAGCTTAGTAAAAGTTGTTTAACATAATTTCAGCCTTCATATTCTATCATAAAACATCAAAATAAACACATTTCACCTATGGGTATTTTTCCAAGTATGAACCATAGGTTAAATTATTGCTAGAATAAGCTAAATCAAGTTATCGGGACTCCAAAAACGTAAAGAACATTAAAAACGGGGCTTGGAATCACTTACTATGGAGCTTGGAAGCTTGAAACAAACCCTAGCTATGGAGAACCCTTGTAATTTCGTCCTAATGAAGAAGATGGACATATTTGGCATTTAAATTTTGTTTTTTAATTCATTTAATTCACTAATTTACCAAAATGCCCCTTAAAAAAATCTTTTGAAACGTACCCATCCATGTCCATTTTTTTCCACCAACTTAACCAATAGGCTAATTATCATTTAAGGACCTCCAATTTAAAATTTCATAACAATTGGACACCTCTAACATGTAGAACTCAACTTTTGCACTTTTTACAATTTAGTCCTTTTGACTAAATTGAGTGCCCAAACGTCAAAATTTTCGAATGAGATTTTCACGAAATCATTCCGTGAAATTGTAGACCATAAAAATATAAATAAAATAAATTTCTCAACATCAGATTTGTGGTCTCAAAACCACTATTCTGTTTAGGCCCTATTTCGGGATGTTACACCATGAATAAGAAAATCTAACAACTCTAAAAAAGAAGGTTGATGATGCCAAATGTGCTTCGTTAGGGGAAATGTCAGGGATTATTTGGGCCTTCTAAACCTCGCCTCACACGGTGACTAAAGATACTGCGTTCTCACTTGTGTATGGAGCGGAGGCAGTGATTCCTGTTGAGATATTTATGCGCTCGCATAAAACGTTACATTTTGATGAAAGTGCTAACAAAGAGGCTATAAAAACTCAACCTGGATCTCATTGATGAAGTTAGAGAAATAGCAAAAGTCAAGGTTGTTGTGCGAACTCAACAAGTAGCTCGCTATTATAATTCTAAAGTGAAAAACAAGCAGTTTCAAGTGGGTAGTCTTGTTCTCAGAAATATTGAAACTAGTTTTTTGGCAGCGCAACAAGGAAAGATGGCTCCAAGCTAGGAAGGGCCATACATGGTGATAGAAAAAATAGGTTATGGAGCCTACAAGTTAGCAAAAATGAAGAGTCATATTTTACCAAGAACATGGAATGCCTACCATTTGAATAAGTATTATGCATGAACAAATTCTTTTATTCAATAAATAAGTATTATTTACAGTTGATGATATCATAAAGGTTAGCTGATTTAATATCGCAATCTAAGTTTCTTTGAGTTAGGTGATTTAAGATCGCAACTCCTAAAATAGCTTGATGACCTACGTTCACACCTGATATTATAAAGGTTAGCTGATTTAAGATCACAACCTAAGTTTCTTTGAGTTAGCTGATTTAAGATCGTAACTCTTAAAATAGCTCAATGACCTACGTTCACAGCTGATATTATAAAGGTTAGTTTATTTAAGACTTCAACCTAAGTTTCTTTGAGTTAGCTGATTTGAGATTGCAACTCCTAAAACATCTCGCTGACCTATGTTCACAGTTGATATTATAAAGGTTAGCTGATTTCAGATCGCAACCTAAGCTTCTTTGAGTTAGCTGATTTAAGATCGTAACTCCTAAAATAGCTCAATGACCTACGTTCACAACTGGTATTATAAAGGTTTGCTGATTTAAGATCGCAACCTAAGTTTCTTTGAGTTAGCTGATTTGAGATTGCAACTCCTAAAACAGCTCGCTGACCTATGTTCACAGTTGATATGATAAAGGTTAGCTGATTTAAAATCACAACCTAAGTTTATTTGAATTTGCCGCTTTAAGAACGCAACACTTAAATAGTTTTTTAACATACGTTTATTTAGCTAAGGATTCAGTGATGTAAAATTATAACCCAAGTATAACGGGTTCAAAGTTATGAATGATTTTCTTAAATTTAATCATCTTGGTAACTTTTGTTACGTGTATTTATGTTAGCAATATGACTATGCAACAATTTAAAATAAATCAACCACTAAACACATCACTACATTAACGAGAATCAAACTAAGATTTTCATTTTTTATTCAAAGGCAACAAGCAAAAAACAACAAAGAACAATCAAATCATGAATTACTATTTGTTCCTAAAGGGCCAGCTAACATTTCATCTTCTTCCTCATCATGCCCCTTGCATTCATTGCCTTCACCTTTGTTCACGGGAGTAACACTAGCACCAGTGGGATCTTTAGAAGTAGAGCTTGTCTCGATAGGATCACCAGCGAGGAAAAAATTTGGTGAGTTTTTCCATTCTGTTGCAAATTCCTCCCAAGCTGTTCCAAAAGGAAAATAGATGTCGAAATCTAGATGACTACCATAGCTAGCTAAAAGCATAGAAATTTACTCTTTGAGCATCAAAAGGGCCGCCAACTATTTGAGCATGTAACAAAATATTAGCCTTCAAATCTAGCGAGTATTCCTATAGGCTCTACTAATTTCCTTCTTGCATTTATCCATAGTTTCCTTATGGCTCTTCTTTAAGTTAGCCACCACAATTTTACGTTCTTCATCCATATTCTTTAAGCCAGCTTCCATTGCTAGTTTATCCGCTCGCTCACCAGCGATCACTTTATGTAATTTCTCCACATCTTTTTCAGTAATAGCAAGTCGTTCTCCCAGCCTTTGGTTTTCTTCTAACAATCTCCTATTCTCTTCAGCCAAAGTAGCATAATGTTTGTGTGTCTGTACCAGTGCTCCCATAGTGAACTAATATATATTTTCATTCTCCCTCTTTCTAATTTCTTTCTTGTAGATACCTTCAATGAGGCCCAAGCTAGCAATGCAAGCTTCATTTAACACCACTTGCAAAGAGACTACAAACTATTGCAGTGAAGGTTTCCTTGGTTTGCAGATGATTCACCTAGATAGAAAGCCTTTTTGTTCCCTCAGGTAAGAGAGAGTTCCATTGCTTTGCTACTTCACTAGGGTTGAAGGGAAACTTATTTACATTAAGTTGCTCTCGCCAAGGGAATAAGGTCCCTATACCACCACCAGGAATATTGAATTTCACAGAACCACCAAGGGGCCATGATAAATAGTAATTCAAAAAGTATTGTCGATAATTGTTCTTGGTGGTGATGGGCAGTTAATAGGGGAAGTACCAGGAGACGAACTTACAGCAGAGGCTATAGAGATAGGATTAAAATCATCAATAACTTCAGTGCAAACCCTTCTTCTCTTTCGACGGAGCTCTACTCTTGGACTACCTTCGTTTTCGCTACTTAGAACAATGTTAGCAGCTCTGGTAGTAGTTTTTTGTTTCTTTTTACTACTCGCATTGTCATCTCCAGTAGTGACACTAGAAGGACCACTTTGCACACTTTGTATATATGAGCGTACGTCCATGTATTCGTTAATTTCTCTTGATAAGCTAGTGGATTTCTCATAATTATCTTCAATGCCTTTAGTTGTGCCTGCATCACCAACAATTCTTTTATCATCACCAGAAGTTAGCATAAGGGGATTCATATCACACTCAATATTTGTTAAAGGTTGCAAAGACCATGAACGAGGCTTTTGTTTACAAAAAGTATAAAAATAATTCCTAGGGTCATCCTTATTCCCGTATAGTATAAGAGCCAATTCATCAATTGCCTCATTAGGCTATGTGAACTGTGCAGGGACAAGATTAATGATGTCTGCCCCAACATCTACATCAGCTTGTCTCCATCCATTAGGACTCAAGTGTAACAGGCAATATTGAAAAACATTTCTAGTAGTCAATATTTCTTCCAAATCAAGCAAACTACCCTAGCGAAGCCTATAATACTGTCCTCAACCTTCTTTTGATATTATATCTTGCCTTCTCGTGCATATATTTTTGTCTAGCAATGACCACTTAGTTGGGAAATCAAAAGCACCATTAAGCTTGTATTTGACTAGTAAATATTTGCAAAGATTGAGACAAAGATTGGTACACTTGTTGGTGACGATGGATTTCACACCTTCGTGAGGAGTGAAGTAAAACAGGCCTATCGAGCCCACTCGATTATGAGCCTTTAGTTGGTATAAACCTTGAAATACAACGATCAGCATTACTTCATTGTGTCGACTACATTTGGTGAAATATGCTAGAGCCAACCACCAAGAAAAACAAGATAATTGGTCGGGAGCTATCCTGTAATCATCAAGGAGATGGCGAAAAAAGGGATGGTGGAGTAAATGAAAACATGCTTCTAACACATGTAATGGAAGTAAGAAATTGTTTTCACTGGTGTCACTCGATCAGTATGATCTTTCAGGAATTGAAAAAGCATACGCAAAATTGGGAATTTGAATCCCTCGCACAACTAGGATTCAATTCATCTCTTCTACTTTTATCGTGCAAACATACTCTTTAGCTTCTACAATGTCCCTTGTATTCTGACATTGTGAATGATTCCCCATGATTTGACGACCACTACCTCTAGTTCTAGCCATGATTTACCGGTGAAAATAGAAAGAAAGTTGAGAATGCAAAGAAAATTTTAGAAAGATTACATCTGAAGTTATCCTTCTTGGTTGTGACTCTTCTTCAAATTTTTGAATTAGGGTAATATGATTTTTAAGATTCAATTAACCCCTCTTTTAAAAGGGGTTTCCCACACACTTCAATGGTTTAAATGCCCAAGGGTAAAAAAAATAATTAGTTACAAACAACTGTATTGTTTTTTCTTTACACGTGGTGAGTTATATGGTGTATGATGAACTGTAAAACATATTTGATAAGCTTCATTTATGTAACCCCTATTTTAGCCAAATTAGGTTCCAACCAGTGTCACTTTATGACTCTCTTCTAAACCAGATGGGGGACAAATTATTAGTGTAATTACCATCGTCAGCCCAAAACCCGAATGGATTTAGGTCGGATCCTAATGAGCTCACGGGATGAGCTCGTAGGCCAAGTTCATAGGTTGAGCTTGCTCTCCTGCGAGGTTACACGTGCAGAAGACCGTATAAACATGTGTTAAGTCTAGAGTAAGATACGTGTCTATATGCATAAAGCCTACCAGCATGTCGTGCCAATGAATAGTACACATATCATATAAATATGCATATACCACTACTTGAAGGAGTTAGCGAAAAACATTCAACACCTTCCATGAGTTTCATAAACCATCCTTCTGAGGCATAAATTCCTTTCATCTTTGGCTCGTGAAATATGGGCTTTACTCCTTTATATGTGTAAACTTTGAGTATTTGCTCCATCATCTCATAACTTCTGCAAATAATTTGCATAAGCCATGAACAATTTAGCATAAACATGGGCTATGTTCCAAACAAATAAGAAGTCAAACACTTACCTCTCAAACTTGGAAATATTCTGATGAACAGATGCATGAATCATTGGAACCTTCCTTGAAACACGAGCATTTTCAATCTCTTGCCTTGCAGATAAAAATTCACGGTCACGTGCTTAGGGGCGAAACTAGAAAAATTTTTAAGGGGACCAAAATTAAATTGTAATTTTTACGATAGCAAAAATGTAGTTTCACCATTTTAATAGCCTATATCTTTATAATTTTAAAAGGATTAAATCAAATTTTTATATTTTTAGGGGGCCAAAGGTGTGATTTTACTTCTACTAATTTAAAATTTTAAAAAATTTAAAAAGGCTTAAATGAAAAATTTTCCATTTTAGGGGGATAGGAGCCCTTACCAGCCCCCTAGTTTTGCCTCTACATGTGTTGAAGATCGTCTTAGCCTCCATTATGAACAAAGAAGTAAGTGAGAAATCAAGAATCTTGACTAATCCTTGTTACTTAATTGAGACATTAGAGATGTGATTCTTACTGAATAGCGAGAAATATCAATATTCTGAAGCAATCATAAGTGGTGGCTTTATAATCCAAGTAGGGGAGGTCCAAATCACAGTTTCAGTTGCAAAAATTTTCAACCCTATCATGCTTGGGGTTTGAACATGTGTAACAAGGAAGTAACTTGATTTTGGAACGGAAAAGTGTTTTAAAATAATTACAATTAGGTCTTTAAACTTTAATCAAAAGTAAAAAATAAAAATTATGGATCTTCGTTTAATTAGTTAATATATCATGTCAGTAATTTGTTAATGAATTAACTGAATTTTTAACAAAAGTGACCGATTTAAATAATTATATTAATTAAAGTGATTAAATTAATAAAAAATTTAGCTAACAAAATAGAAATAAAGCCATGTTAGAGTTATCTACATAACATATATTATTACAATATTTTAATCTTAAAAACACCGGAAGAATTGAATTCATATTGTAGAAACAGAGAACGGAAGATGAAAACTCAAAACTTGAAGGCCGGTCTCTAAAAAAATAGCTTAATTTGCCCGCCACTGGAAAACCCTTGAATAAACCCTATTTTATATACTTACGCTTTAACGCTTTCTTTCCTTTCTTTTTTTATTTCCTGTACTTTCACTAACTTCTGCCTTTCCCCCCCTTGATTTCATTTAAGGAAAAAAAAAATCAAAATCGATAACCAAAATTAAGCTAGGGTTGCTTTCAATTTGACAGCCCCTAGAAGAAAACCTTGGGGCTCTTCTTTTTGAATCTAACTACATTCTCCCCCTTTCTGATTCTAGGGTTTTTACGATGTCGTGGGTGGAGGAGGTTGTATTGCGCGATGTCACCAATGCGGGACTCGTCGTTAGCGACCGTATTGGCCGTGAAGTGGCGGCTCAGTTGGACCTTGAGGAAGCTTTGGAAGCTTCCAGATACGCCAGTCATCCCTACTCCACACACCCCAGAGAGGTAAAGTTCTACTCAATTTCTCCCCTAAAAACGAAGTCTTTGACATGTATCTGAACTTTTCAGTTAAACTTAATGTTTAATTGGTGACTTTTGCTTTCATTCACTTGACCAGATGGTTTTCGTCTTCTGTCCCTAAAGAATATGAAGTTAGCTCTTTTTCCATTTTATGTTGAATTGCAATGCTTCAAATATGTTTAGTCTTATGTTCTTCTATGTAGGTATTAAGCATTCATTGGGACTCTAAAATGCTTTCTCTTTTCAATTTCACATTTGACATTTTTCTGGGTGCAATTAATTTAGTCTTAAACTAATAGTGCTATCTTTAAGTTTCAGTAATCCATATAATGTTCCGCATTCAGTTGGTCAGCATAGATGCTTTGTGCTAATTTTCATTTCACCTTATTTTGAGCCCATGGCATGTCCTTTCGTCGTCTCTTTTAAGCATACTTTGCAGTCACAGCATTTTGATGGCAAAATTGACATGTCTAAATAGGTTGGATGGTTTGAGATGAGTTACCCTCCTTATTAATGAAATTTCCTTTCATATTCTACTACAGTGGCCTCCTTTGATCGAGGTGGAAGATACTTGGGAGCTACCTCCGGTACTCATAGAAAGATATAATGCAGCTGGTGGAGAAGGAACTGCATTATGTGGAATATTTCCGGAGATACGTAGGGCGTGGGCATCTGTGGATAATTCTTTGTTTCTTTGGCGTTTTGACAAATGGTGAGATTTTTGCTACTGGTTTTGATTTAGTGATTTGTAATTTATCATTTATGAGCTCACCCATTTCATCTATTGTGAGTTTTGGTTTGCTGCTTGTTGCATATCTATAAAATGATAAGCAATTTTTATGGAATGAATATTATGGACTTAGAGAAGTAGCTTAGATGAAGGCAGCAATAAATCTTTACATAATTTTATAAACTGGAAACAAATCTTTACATATTGTTCTAGGGTAACTGTGCAGAGATGTAAAATAAATATTTTCTTTAAGCTTTGTTATAAAGAGGTGAACTTGCTATCTAGATAAGGGGTTGTTTATCAGAGTAATGTCTATAAAATATAATGTTTTCTCATTGAATCTTGCTTTCTAAAATATTGCCAATTTATACGAAAGGCAATCTACAAATGCAGTTAAGTCAAATCACTTGTTGGATGAAATATTAAGGCCCTTATTGGGTCACAGTTTGATATATCCAGCATTTAGTTCACCTAGTACTTCTTTGTTATTCAATTGCTTGGCTGCACCACAATGGATAGCCTTCACCTTTTCTTTGGGGGGATTCCAATCCCAGGAGCCATCCTTGGATCATTTGAGTCTAGGACCTGCTATACTTCACCCCTCAAGAGATGGTACTTGAACAACCAGAGCTAAATTCAGAGTTAATTACTTTTTAGAAACAAAGTGCTTTGTCCTTTTCTATCTTGTCTAAACATCTATTTGGTATTTATTTGTTTCCCCTTTGTCATATCTTTCTTTTCATTAGGGATGGCCAATGCCCTGAATACAATGTGGAGGAACAAGCTATATGTGCTGTTGGCCTCGCCAAATCTAGACCTGGCATTTTCATTGAAGCTATACAGTATCTTTTAATATTAGCAACTCCTGTCGAGGTAAAGACTTGGCTTTTTTTATATGCCTTTGGAAGATGTTTATTCTGAATATCCTATTTATAATTTCAAATATAGGATTGATAAAGTATCCTCTTTCTAAATCATTCCTGTGGACATGGATATTTCCTTTTTCAATTGCATCTAATGTCATCTAATGTTGAGGAGAACAATAGGTGCAATGACCCCTTTACTGCCGAGGTGCAATGTGCAAAAAAGCACTTGACTGAGTGAAGTAAGCCATACATACATAAATAGTATCAAAGAAAATTTAATTATCATATGTAATAAACTAGGATTTAATAAAGCTCTTATAATAAGTTGAAAAGATTGTTTCAAGTCTAGTCCTTTCCATAATCTATATAAAAAAATTTTCTGGCTTTGGCTAAAAAAGAAAGGAAAATGTTTTGTTAGGAAGAAGAAAATAAGGGCAAGGCTTTCTGTTTTTTAGCACAAAAACTTAGTAATGCTTGCTTTATTTTTACTTCCATACCAGCATTTGTCCTCTGTTTCATAAATGAAAAACAGAGCACAGGCTGCTCTAGCAAAGTAAGGAAAGAAGAGAGAATGAAAGAGTAGAAATCGAGAAAAGAAGAGAAAATTGAGAGCCAAATAAGAAAAGAGTAGATACTTATTATCATACTTTTTATAGAAGCAGCTAACTACTGGTTTTTTATCTGTCTCTGAAACATTGTTGAGAGTGGAAAGTGGTCCCGATTCTCTTTGAAGTATTGCATGTTGAGATTTCTAGCTGTTTTACTGAAGATTTACCCTATAAATTTTGGGGCTGTGGCTCTATTTTTTAAGAAAACTTTTTAATAGAATATAATGCCTTATTTTATTTATGAAGATTAATTGTGGGTCTGCTTTTGACTTCTATAGTGACTGATAAAAATTTAAAAGAAAAAAAACAGAAATCCAAGAGGCTTTTTACTCTAGCATGCCGATTTTAGCATTCAAAATTTTTATTCAAAAGCCGTGGTGGAGCCCGAGGGGGGTGGCAGGGGCCCAGCCCCCCCAAACTGGAAAATTTTCCATTTAGGCCCTTTAATAATTTATAAAATTTTAATTTAGCAATGGTAAAATTGCACTTTAACCTCTCAAAATGATAAAAATTTGATTTAATCCTTTAAAAGTTATAAAGATATAGGCTATTAAAATGGTGAAATTGCATTTTTACTATTGTAAAAATATACAATTTAGTAACTACCCCCCCCCCCCCAAAAAAAAAAATCTCTGGCTTCCCCCCTATTCAAAAGTGAACTTAGGTTTAAAGCCCTCATCTCATCAAATTGCCCTCATTTGGAGGGTCTAGAAGCATTAACTCTTTGGGTGCTGACAACACTGATTTTATCTGTTTCATTGCAGTTTTAACATCATTTTTTTTGCTATTGACTTTTCTCTCTAATTTTTCCTGGCTTGTAGGTTAATGAAATTATATTTTCTTATCAGCTTTCCTTGTTATCAGTTGATTCTTGTAGGAGTATGCTGCTCTGGAGGGGGTGATAATAGTGATCCTTATGCAGAGGTTTCACTGCAGCCTTTGCCAGAGTATACAACACCTTCTGACGGAGTTACTATGACTTGTATCTCTTGTACTGATAAGGGTCGAATTTTCATGGCTGGCCGAGATGGCCACATATATGAGCTGCATTACACGACCGGTTCAGGCTGGCATAAGCGTTGCCGGAAAGTTTGCCTCACTGCAGGTGTAGGGAGTGTTATTTCAAGGTGTGTTCTGCTACTTAATCTTGCTGGCTTGTGTGATCATTTTGCTTTTCCTATAATTTCACCTATATATTTAAAAGTTCTCTCTATCTGCATTGTTTGTCCCCTTCTGATTATAAAAGTGTGATGCAACCTCACAATGAGGATTTTGAGTACTTCTGGTTTGATAAGTATTTAGATATGCTTTCAGAACAGAGAACTTTGTTGGTTTTCCAGGTGGGTTATACCAAATATGTTTAAGTTTGGAGCTGTAGATCCCATTGTTGAAATGGTTGTTGATAACGAAAGGCAGATTCTATATGCAAGAACTGAAGAGATGAAAATTCAGGTTTTTGTTATGGGGCCAAGTGGAGACAGTCCATTGAAAAAAGTGGCTGAAGAAAGGAATTTGTTAAATCAGAAAGATGCACATTATGGAGGTAGACAAACAACAGCATCAAGAGTGTCAAATCGATCAGCAAAACCATCCATTGTTTCAATTTCCCCTTTATCCACGTTAGAATCAAAGTGGCTGCATCTTGTTGCTATTTTATCAGATGGTAGGCGAATGTACCTTTCTACCTCCACATCTAGTGGAAGTAATAGTACTGTTGGAGGTTTGGGTGGATTTAACAATCATCACCACAGGCCAAGCTGTTTAAAAGTTGTAACAACTAGGCCTTCACCTCCTTTAGGCGTCAGTGGTGGACTTACCTTTGGCGCAATGTCTTTGGCTGGTAGGACTCAGACTGAGGATCTTTCACTGAAGGTAGAAACAGCGTACTATTCTACTGGAACTCTTGTCCTTTCTGATTCTTCACCGCCAACCATGTCTTCTCTTCTCATTGTGAGCAGAGATTCAAGCTCACAGTCATCTCTGTCAGGTAATTTAGGAGCAAGTGCTCGGAGTTCCCGAGCGTTACGAGAATCTGTTTCTTCCTTGCCCGTTGAAGGCCGAATGCTCTTTGTGGCAGATGTTCTTCCTTTACCAGATACAGCTGCCACTGTGTTATCACTGTATTCCGAGCTTGAATTTTGTGGATCTGAAAGCTCAGTTGAGTCTTGTGAAAAAGCATCAGGGAAGTTGTGGGCTAGAGGTGACCTTTCAACTCAACATATATTGCCAAGGAGGAGAATTGTTATTTTCAGCACCATGGGCATGATGGAAGTAGTTTTCAATCGGCCCGTTGATATTCTGAGAAGATTGTTGGAGTCAAACTCTCCAAGACCAATATTAGAGGATTTCTTTAATCGTTTTGGTGCTGGTGAAGCAGCTGCAATGTGTTTGATGCTAGCTGCAAGGATAGTTCATTCTGAAAATCTTATAAGCAATGTTGTTGCTGAAAAGGCAGCTGAAGCATTTGAGGACCCAAGAATTGTTGGAGTGCCACAAGTTGAAGGTACTAGTGGACTATCAAATACTAGAACTGCTGCTGGGGGTTTCAGCATGGGGCAGGTTGTTCAGGAGGCTGAGCCATTGTTCTCTGGTGCTCATGAAGGGCTCTGCCTATGCTCATCAAGGTTGCTATTTCCTGTTTGGGAGCTCCCTGTTATGGTTGTGAAAGGTGGTTATGATGCAGCATCGGAAAATGGGTTGCTTGCATGCAGACTTTCTGTTGGGGCTATGCAAGTCCTTGAGAACAAGACTCGTGCTTTGGAGATATTCTTAAGGTCTAGAAGGAACAAAAGAAGAGGGCTTTATGGATGTGTAGCTGGTTTAGGTGACATGGCTGGTTCTATTCTCTATGGAACTGGTTCAGAATTAGGTGCTGGTGATAGGAGCATGGTTAGAAACTTATTTGGTGCTTATTTCCGGAGTGTGGAGTCTAATGGTGGTGGAACGTCCAATAAAAGACAGCGATTACCATATAGTCCTGCTGAATTGGCTGCTATGGAGGTGGGGTGGAATTTCTTGATGCATCCACTTATTATGTACTAGGCATCATATCTGTTTCTGACAAGTCTTGTGCTACAGGTGAGAGCGATGGAATGCATCCGGCAGTTGCTTCTTAGGTCTGCTGAAGCTCTGTTTTTACTACAGCTTGTTTCTCAGCATCATGTAACACGCTTGGTTCAGGGATTTGATGCTAACATCCGCCAGGAATTGGTTCAGTTGACATTCCATCAACTTGTTTGTTCTGAGGAGGGTGACCGCCTTGCTACAAGACTTATTTCTGCTTTGATGGAGGTAAATCTTATTTAAAGTATAAGTTCACTAAATGAGCTCATTTCTTAAGTCTCAAGATTTTCACTTCTAAATGTTTATTAGAGTTTCTGAAGGATTGCACTAATAAATGTTGTTTCTTGCTCCAGTATTATACTGGCCCTGATGGCAGGGGGACAGTGGATGATATAAGTGGTAAATTGCGTGAGGGATGTCCAAGCTATTTCAAGGAGTCTGATTATAAGTTTTTCTTAGCTGTGGAATGTCTTGAAAGAGCTGCTGTAACTCCTGATCCTGATGTGAAGGAAAATCTTGCCAGGGAAGCCTTTGATTTCCTAAGTAAAGTTCCAGAATCTGCTGATTTAAGAACTGTTTGCAAGCGGTTTGAGGACTTAAGGTGATTTTATCATTCAATTACAAGGCTAGCATAGGATTTCTTTGACAATATAATTTTAAATCAGATTATCTCATCTTTAACTTGAGTCCTTGCTGCAGATTTTATGAGGCTGTGGTTCGCTTACCCCTACAGAAGGCTCAGGCACTTGATCCTGCAGGTGATGCTATCAATGAACAAATTGATCAAGCAATCAGAGATTATGCAATTGCTCAGCGTGAACAGTGCTATGAGATAATTACTAGTGCTTTACGTTCTCTCAAAGGTGAGGGCTCACAGAGGGAATTTGGGTCTCCTGCTAGGCCTGTTGCAGTGCAATCTGTCCTTGATCATGCTTCACGAAGAAAATATATATGCCAGATTGTTCAGCTTAGTGTTCAATCACCTGACAGATTGTTTCATGAGTTCTTGTACAGAACTATGATCGATTTAGGCCTTGAGAATGAGCTGTTGGAATATGGGGGTCCTGATTTGGTGCCTTTTCTGCAGACTGCTGGTTGTGAACCTGCACAAGAGGTGCTTATTTTTCTTGCTGCGATCTTTCATGTCTTATTTTAAAGTTTTGACTGTTGTAACCTGTGTACACAGTTTTCTTTCTGCAGAGCTTAGACAATGAATTGCTGTAGTAACTTTTTCCTTTAGTTTTTCCTCATTTTTATTATCTTCCATATAGGTTCGAGCTCTCTCTGCGTTGACATCAGCAGCCCCTTCAGTGGGTCAACCTGGAGCTCCTATTCATTCTAATCAAGCTAAATACTTTGATCTTTTGGCTCGATATTATGTCTTGAAGCGACAGCATTTGCTTGCAGCTCATGTATTGTTGAGGCTGGCTGAAAGACGCTCAATTGATGGGAGCAATGCTCCTAGTCTTGAACAGAGGTAGACAGTTTTTGTTTTATCAATATTTATCAATATCCTTCTTAGATGGACTTGTGGGTTGAAAATCAGCAAATTCATCTCTATAACCTTTGAAAATCCAGATGTATTCTTATTCCTTCAATCCAAATGTACTGTTTGAAGTTTTCAGCTCTAGTTTTATAAGTTGTTGAATGAGCTTTAAATGTGGTTGTAAGAGAAACAAAAAAGAACTCGTCACTATGATTTGTCTAATAATTTTTTTCATTGTCAATGCCAGGCGTCAATACCTAAGTAATGCTGTTCTCCAGGCCAAGAGTGCTAGTAACAATGATGGTCTGGTAGCTTCCAACCGGGGTGCTTTTGACAGTGGATTGCTGGACTTACTAGAAGGGAAACTTGCTGTTCTTCAGTTTCAGATAAAAGTAAAAGAGGAACTGGAGGCAATGGCTACCAGGTTAGAAGCTACACCTGGTACATCAGAATCTGTTCAAAATGGATCTGCTGCTGATAGCAGGTTTAATGGTGATGCCAATTTAGCAAATGCTGCACGAGAGAAGGCCAAGGAGTTATCTTCAGATTTGAAGAGCATTACTCAGTTGTATAATGAATATGCAGTTCCTTTTGAACTTTGGGAGGTGCGGTTTCTGGCTTTTAATCCTCTGTTTTCATACTCCTAGTAGAATTTTGCATATAAAAGAAAGGTAAAAGAATATATTTATATATGCACATATATTTTGGGATCTGACAAGGGGCAAACGGGTATCAAAATGAGGAGGGAGAGAGAATTTTATCTCCTATGTAGGTACTTGAATTTTTGTTAAACTGAATTGTGTTTTCAAATGTTTTTGCATGTTGTTAGGAGTTGTTTTACATTATGGCTTTTTTAGGTTAGTAAGGTTTTTTCTTGGATAACGCTTCCATGAACTTAGCTGAGTACCCTATTATTTCCTTTTACCTAATCTTGTGCTAACTTGTGTTCCTATATCATTATTCTTGTTAATAATGAGATTCATTGCCTTCTCATTTCTGCTTTTAGATATGCCTGGAAATGTTGTACTTCGCAAACTATTCAGGTGATGCTGATAGTAGCATTATCCGAGAAACTTGGGCTAGACTTATTGATCAAGCTCTTTTAAGCGGTGGAATTGCTGAGGCTTGCTCCGTTTTGAAGCGGGTTGGTTCTAAAGTTTATCCAGGAGATGGAGCTGTATTACCTCTGGATACTCTATGCCTTCATCTAGAGAAAGCTGCATTGGTATATTTTTATCTTACAATTTCAATTAATGGAAGAAAAGCAAGAATTTATTTTATTCTCATTACAGTAGCTTTGTTGAATGGAATTGGTTCTTGTTTTGTTGAATACTAAACTTCTTCATAACATGATCGACTTGGTAGGAGAGGGTGGAATCTGGAACCGAATCTGTTGGGGATGAAGATGTGGCAAGGGCTCTTCTGGCTGCTTGCAAGGGTGCAGCTGAACCTACTTTGAACACTTACGATCAATTATTATCAAATGGGGCTATTTTGTCATCACCGAATCTCAGATTACGCCTTCTTCAGTCAGTGCTAGTGGTACTCCGCGAATGGGCAATGTCTGTATTTGCACAGAGGATGGGCACGACTGCTGCTGGTGCTTCTTTAATATTAGGTGGAGCATTCTCGCCAGAACAAACAATGGTTCTAAACCAGGGGATTCGCGACAAGATCACTAGTGCAGCAAACAGGTCAAGTTTTTCATGTTCCATATAGAGCAAAAACTGTGAAGCCTGTCCTTGAGCGAATACTTAGTTTTGGACTCATAAAATAGTATCTTTTGGTTTGGGATTTTGCAGGTACATGACGGAGGTGAGGAGATTGCCACTTCCACAGAGTCGAACTGAGGCTGTTTATAGAGGATTTCGAGAACTTGAAGAATCTTTAATTGCCCCATTTTCTTTTGACCGATTTTGATAGTTTGCTCGGTTCAAAGTTCAAACTTGGTTTTGTTGTTGTATGAATAATAAACAAATTGTATCATTTTAATGAAAAAGTGAATTCTCTATTGTTCTTTGTCTTTGCTTTTTAGCTTAATTTGTGCTATAATGGTAAAATAAAATAATATCGATTTTTATTCTAATGAAAGAAAAAAATTAAAAAGAAAATAGAAAAAATATATTCGTAATGAAGTTCAACTGAACAAAACAACCATATAGGAAATGCAATGTGAAGAGGATATACCGTTTATGATTGGGAGGTAACATTGAATCACTGATGCAACAAACAAATATACAATAAGCCACTAATATTTCACTCTTACCAATTATAATGAAGCAAATAAAATACTGCTGACATTTGAAGCATGAAAACCATCTCTATTTTCATTAAAGTCGGTGGAAAAACTCGCACAGGGAATGCCCAGCCCCAGAGGAATCAGGTCAACCCCAAAAGGTCATTTAAACAAAGAAAAAAAAAATGAAGCTAAGAATGTATTACCGCATGTCGGTCTTCATAGTTCAGTTTCAGCTCTTCATAACTTCCGTTTTTTCTGTACATACACAGCATCATCGACAACTTAATCTGACAATGTTCAAGGCTTGCTCTCCTGTTCTTTCATACTTGCTCATTTCCCTTCAAAATATTGTACTTACAGAGAGGACACGTTGCATTCATCTTAAGCCATTTCACAATACACGTTGAATGAAAATGATGGTTGCAGGGGAGAGCATGAAGATCCACGCCATCTTCGTATGAGCTTAGACATATACAACATTCCTGCAAAAATAGAAAAAGAAAACACGGGCAATTATAATAGCAAAGCAGTCATCTTAGAGAGTCATATTTAGCAAAGAATCACCCCAAAGGGGAGTCAGATTGAGTTGTAACTTACTGCATCCTCAGGTAAGAGTATGCGCTCATTTGCCAAGTATCCACTGCTTGTTTCTATGGGGATCATTTTTCCAGCTCCCAAACTAGGCTTCTCACGGTTGTTTATAATCTGAAATCTATATTTTGGAAGGATACTAAGATCTGCTTCAGATGCACCTTCCTGATCAATACCACAAGAATAAAAATGCTGTTAAGCGCTACTGCAGATCCATTCTAGATTTCAGTCAATATGACATAAGTTTTTCATACCTGCTCCGTAATAGCATAAAGAATTGCAATGATGCACGGCAAGCAGCAGCAGAGAGCAATCCCAATCAAACACGCCAAAACAACACAAAAGATTGCAAAGAACACATCAAATGCCAGAAAAACCACAGCCAACCTGCAAAAGTCACAAATTTAAGATCCAAGTCTCATTGCAAACACCATGGTACCCATGCTACAAACCTAATTTACTCGGAATAGGGGTTAATGTGTATCTCAAATTCTTTCTAAAGCTTTTCCATATAACATACCCGCAAAAAAAAAAAAAAAAAAAAAAAAAAAAAAAAAAAAGACAAGAAAACACTAGACAGTCTTTTTTGAAAACGGTATTTGAAAATCCAAAATGCTTAACAGGTAAAAGCATTCTACCATTTCCTTTCTTTGGCTTAACTAAAATATCAACTTTTTTTTATGCAACAGATTGAGAAACAGAGAAAGATATTCTAATGGTGACAGCTTGATTGTGACTGTGTCTGAAGGAGACAACACCGTAGATTAATTATAAAAGAATGAGATAATAACCGGTGTACAACTTTTCAATAACTTGGCAATTAAAGGTAGAAACTCTTCTACATATTTCTTGTTTCCGTGGGGTTGGAAATCAATACGTTATTCACAAATATGAAACCCTAAACTGAAGAATAAGCTGCTTGTTAAAAAATAGATTGGCTAACAGCATACCAGTACAACCGCGGGGCACTCTGCAGAAGGATATCACCACCAGAAACTACCCAATAGAAGCCAACTATCCACCAAAGAAATGATGCCATGGTATTCACTGTTTCGCATCGTTTAGTTATACTGCCCATTACATCATCAAATCAATACAAAAATAATAAACTGATCATCCCAAGTTAAAGTTTCTACAACAGGAAATAAATGCAAATCTAGATGTACAATACAAGAAAAATCCATTCAAATGATAGCTTGGTAACAATTTCATAGCTTTGGTCGACTGCATTGATCGATATAATCAAAATAAAACTACCTATAATAGTACATATTGCAGTAATTGGTTGGTTACAAGATAAGACACATCAAATTCCAAACTTCCTTATCATGTACAACGTGGGGCAAAAAGTGTCGTAAATTTAAATTATTCTACCATCATTCAAAGCTCAACGCTAGTCCTATGGCCTATGATTCTAGTTCTTGTATTTGAACCATGGAAGTATACAAAAACACAATGCAGCCTAATCCGCCCCGCCCAGAATATTCCCAAAGTTTGACATTCCACTCCTCTTGAAAGGGAGACTAAAGGATAATGATAATTCAGCCAATTATATTCATGCAAACCATACAAAACAGTGCCATAGCCAAAATAAATGTCAACACCAAAACAAAGCCCTTCCAGTTCCTTGAGAATAACCATAGACCCAAATCCCCTAAATCCTCAAACCCTAATCTAATTTATCTTGAAAATCCAATAAAACGCCAAATCGAACTAAAATCCTCATCCAGTTTAACACAGAAAATGAGCAATACTTCCATCAAAATTCTAACTTCAGAACATAAATAGTTCATGCTCCAAAACAAATCGGTTCTAAAGAAAGCCTGAATCCTCATCTCAGTTCAACTAAATAACAATAAACACTAAATTTTAAAATTAAACAAAAAAAAAATTATCATTTTAAGCTTAAACATACACACACACACACACAAAAAAAAAAAAAATCAAATTTTAAGTCAAATTATACTAAAAGAAACTGACCTTGATTCATTTGAACCAAAAAGACCGCTGTCTTCTTCATCTTCACTATCCCTAACATCCCCAGAAACTGCTTCTCCTCTCTCTTCATCCGTAACAGATATTCTCCTACTGTTCCTTCGCCTGTATTCCAACCACACTAAAACAACATGAAGCAAGCACTGCAAAGCATAAGCACAGATCCATAATCTAATAGGAGTATTGGGCGTCTCATCCGCCGTACATATCAACATCACTACCGACACCACCACGAACGCTGAATTCCACAGCATGTCCAGTGCCACCACGGGCTTCGAGTACCCCCAGTCGGCCCTCCGCTCCTCCAACTCACGTGCCGCTGTCTCCCTAACCAGCATGGAAGCGCCACGCCGTCCCGTGGCTCGCCCCAATAAATGCGCCAACGATACAGGGCGAGCAGCCGAGCCATCAGGTTGACGCGGACGGAGGAGAGGCGCGTGAGGATCAGACGCCGCCATGGTTGCTTTGGATGAAGATGTGAACAAACAAACAAAAAGAAAACACCTTTTTGATTTCGGGGTTTTCAGAAATCTGGGGAGAACTCACAAAGAGAAGAAACACATAATTGGAGTATTAACATTAGCAAGAATAAAAACCATATTTGTTGAAAATAAGAAAAAGAAGGGAATGTCTGGTTTGGATTAAAGAGTTTTCGGTTTAGAACGGAACTGCCCTCCTCACTGTTAATTAGATGCTTTTATTGATTTTTATTTTGTTTTCTGTCGGATTCTGCTTTACTCTATTATTTTTGTTTCCTAAAAAGATAAAAACAGTGTGCTATGTATGTAATATGTTTTCTTTTTTCACTTTCTTTCGCGCTTTATTTCTTTTATATTTATCAGTCTTTTTGGCTTTTTCTTTATTTATTACCGCTGCGTTTTCTATTTTTCCGTTAAAGCGCTGCGTTTTTGTATTGCTGTAATACGGTTTTTGAAGTTCAAACATAGTACTTTACCTTTACAACTTTATTTATTTTATAATACTTTGAGATTTTTATGATTCACTACACTCCTTAAATATTAATTGATTTTAGAGTAAACTATTACGAAGTTTATTCAATTATTAATAAGATCACTTAACTTCAAAAATAATAAAATGATCACTGAACTATTTAAAATTTTTTATTTAAGTTACTAAACTATTCAAAAAAAAATTATTTAAGTCGTTGTGTTGTTAATGTTGTTTTTTTTAAGTCTAGCTCGTAAACTTCAAGCGACGATTTGATGATCGGTACGATAGATCAATATCTATCGAGTAAAAGAACATGTTTTAGATTCAAGTCAATATGATGATCAGTGTAGGAGATTGAAAAAGAAAGTTATTTAAATTTTGGTTCACAAATTTGTGACGTTCAAAGTTATTTTATAAAATAAAAAAAAAGAGAGAGAGTAGAAAATAAGGGAAAGAGAGCGTTCAATTAGTATAGGCGGTGCGAATAGAGAAGACTATATAATAGCAATTTTAACAACACATTGGCTTAAAAGAAAACTTTCAAATAGTTCAATGACTATTTTGTAACTTCTTAAAATTAAATGACCAAAATGTAAACTTACCAATAATTTAGTGACTCTTAATGTAGTTTGCTCTTGATTTTATTACTTTTTCGTGTTTTTCTACCCAATATTTTTTTACGCAAATATTAAATATTTTAAAATTTTAAACTATATTTTCAAAAATATTTTTTTAATATTTTAAAATTTTAAACTATATTTTCAAAAATATTTTTTTAACAAAACATATGTTTTTTGCAAGGATTTTGTAGTAAAGTAGTATGAAGATCCCTGTGCTAGGAGTTGTATTGTATTTTATCCTCTCTATTTGAAAAATGAGCAAATTAGACCCTATATGTTAGATAAAAAAGTAAACTAGTTATTCTATTAAAAAAATTTCATTCATTTCTATCGTTAAGTGACGATGTGACTGAGTGAGCAAATAGGCAACCACATGTGGCATATCACATGTAGGGGTGTTCAAACTGTTAACCGAATCGAACTAGTATTAATTGAATTAATCAAAATTTTTAATCCTTTAACCGTTAACCAAACCAAAATTTGTTCAAAAAAATAACCGAACCGAAATTTATATGTTTTTGTTTTTTGTTTTTGGTTAAAACAAGTATAAAGCATATAAAAATAAATTGATAATATTTATTTTACCGAATTATCAGAATTAATCAAATTAAAACTACATATAATTTGTATTATTAATTATTAAGTTCGGTTAATTACCCAATTTTGAACCGAATTAACCGATAACCTAATTTTCAAAAAATCATTAACCAACCTCTGATCAAATTAGATCAATTAACCGACTGATTAACCGAATTAAATTGGTTTGATCAATTAATTTGGTTTTAATCGAAATTTAATCACTTCTGTAGGTCATGGATATTTAAAAATTAAAATAAATTTCTAAAAGTAAAAATAAAAAATCCTCAACAATAATTTCTACAGGTTGATCTTCAACGTGATTTTCATATAATTATTAAAAATATAAATAATTTATTTAAAAATTATAAATAAAAGCACATGCTTTCACTTCCATTAAAATTGCATTATTTTGCTAGTTATTTGTCATTTCAAATTTTTTTATAGTAGTTCATCACAATAAATTTTAAAATATTTAAGTAAATTGTAACTCAATAATGATAATAATATTTATTTTAATTTTAAATAGATTTACAATTCTTAACAAATTTTAAATATATATTTATAATTATTTGAAAGTCACACATTTGAATTTGGATAACCGTTCCTTCCGGTGTACTTGAGTTTTCAAATAATTAATAAAAAAATTGTCTTTAGAATTATTTATTTTTTAAATATTTGTTGACATAAAAAAATTGTCACTTTAACATTAGGTATACATAGTACGCCACTGTCTAATTACTATATTAACTATGTCATCACTTAATGATAAAAATGAATGAAATTTTAATAAAATAGTTAATTCGTTCTTTAATAATTAATTTATCTAATTTTTTTAATAGATATAACAAAATACGAACCAATCTTCGTACTATTTTTCTTTGCTCATCCTAGCTTTCCAAAAATCAATATTAACCTCGTATTACTTTTTGCACAAAAAGATAAAAACCTTGATTTGCATAGGTTATTTTAAAAAGAATGTATATAAATTTCTTTATCATTTTTATTATTTAATTTAAGATTTCTAATTATCATCTTTTTAATTTTATGCTTGAACGAAGAAGTCTTACATTTATTTTAAAAAGGAACCGAGTCGTCAATAAAATAATTATAAGGTAATGCCGTAATGGACACGTCTAAACTGAGGAACATGACATGTATCGTGTTGATTTTTATTCGCGTCCATCCAAAACTCTCACGTTCGCATTTTTGGTATAATATCAACTTAACTCTTAGCATTTATATTTTTTTATTAATTTGATTTTTATTATTTTTTGAGTTAAATTTAATTATTAATTTTTTAAAAAGAGTAAAATATTTTTTTAACAAAAATACTAACTAAACATCAATCTTTTAATGATATTGGCATGACAGTTCGCTTGACAATTCACATGTAAAAAAATAAAAATAAAAAAATTCATAAAAACTCAAAAAAATTAGTACGAAGTATTTATAGATTATCATGTGAATTGACATGTATAAAAAATAACACATTTTAGTTAGTATTTTTATTATAAAAATAACAATTCAGTTATTTTTGAAAGATTGATGATCAATTTTTATTTTTTTTTAAAGATTGATGATCAAATTTAACTCCAAAAAAATAAGGGTCAAACTAACAATAAATAAATAAATAAATGTTTGAAAGCTAAATTTGAGATTACACTTTTTCCAAAATGAATTTGGACACCGTAATCTATACTAATTGAAAAAAAAATGAAACTATACTAATTGAAAAAAAAAATGAAACTTACTTTTGAGTAAGTTCAAAAACCTCTAATTTTGGATTTTTCGATATTCCAAAAAATTCAAAATATTTGTAGGGAAAAGGCACACTTGATTTTCTATTATGTCTCGAAATTAAAGGAAAATTAGGACCTAATTGAATGGATTGGCAAATTGGCGAGTTTCATTGGGAATTAAAAAATTTTAGTGGCTGAATTATGAGTAGTTGGATCTCAATTCTAATTTAGTTAGATCGCAACCAGCTATCTCCTTAGTGGGAGACAAAATAATTAGCAGTGAATGGTTAAAATGGACTAAGGAGACTGTACAAATTAGGATATATATATGGGTGGAGAGAAAAGAATTCTCCTGAATTAATTCGTAATCTCCTTCTCGTCCGAGAATTTGATAAATTGGTAAGCCCTAAGCCTCATTGTACTCATGGATTATGGGAAAGAGAAGTAAGAATTCTCGAAAGTTACTGTATAATTATGGATTCTGGATTTTTAAGGTTTGAATACCTTCGATCTAATCGATAAATAGTTGTCATGCTTAGCTTCCAGGACAAAGGAGGCTCTGACATTTGAACAAGCTAAGTTGACGAGGATAAAGGAATTCAGGTGAGTTTCTGTACTCTACCTTTGGGTGGTTGATGAAAATGTGTTTTGACTGTTCTGAGTTACCTGAATTTGTTGTTATGTGTTAAAATGGTGAGTGAGTATGCTGTGGATGCATAACTTTGTATAAGTACGATTGTTGAATGATAAGTGGTAATTACAAGGTGATTGAGTAATTGGCGTACTGTGTATTCTGTAATAAGTATCTTACTTTTGATTGGTAGATGAAGTTAGGAATAATTGGTGGAATGGAAGAATGGGCAGATTGTTAAGGGAATACAAGGGAGTTTGGCAATGTCGTGGAGCGTTATCGACTGGCTTACTAGAGCGACACCATCATGACGGTCTATCAACTCTATGGAGCGATTCCACAACAGTGGCAAGGTCCTTCGAGGTGACACCATGGAAATGATTATCATATCCTTCGAGATGACACCTCAAAAGAAGTTTATTGATTCCTCGAAATCAGGAGTCCGCCAAGACATTAAACATGGATTCATAATGTGTAAGACCATAGTTAGGATATGACAATATATGAAGTCCTCCAAGACATTAAACATGAGTTTATAATGTGTAAGACCATAGCTAGGCTATGACAACATATGAAGTTCGCCAGGACATTAAACATGGGTTCATACTGTGTAAGATTATACTAGGCTATGGCAACATATGGAGTCTACCAAAGCAGTAAACATGTGTTCATATATTGTAAGACCATAGTTGGGCTATGGTGCCAGATAAGGTCTGTAATAGTTCGATTTATACCCTAGTCGGAACAGTGGTTTCGGGACCACAAATCCGAGTCTAAATAATATTTTAATATTATTTTCTGTGCTTTTGATACGTGAAATTGTATGTGTGAAATTTCTGTGAGTTAATTTGTCCGTTCGTATGCTTAATTTGAGAAAAGGATTGAATCGCGTAAAAGGTAAAAGTAGCTTTCTAATTGATTAATGGCCAAATTTATGTGGCTTTTAAATGTGGAGGCATTATAAGGCAATTGATCCATTATTTAGTAAGTGGGGTGGTTGATGGACAATTATGTCCATAGTTTACATGATTTTTATAAACATTTCATTAAGGGCAAAATTGGTGTTTGATAATTATTGTTAATATGATAAAAACAAAAGCAAAAATATGGCCATTTTCACTCATCTTCCATCGAAAAATAGAAAAGAAAAAGAAGGTTAGAAGCTTTGTGATTTTCGGCAAGGGTTAAGCTTAATTAAGGTAAGTTTTGACTTCAGTTTTTGATAATTTTTACGTTTTTGTAATTGTTGCTTTGTATACTTCAAAACCCGTGTCTCAATTTTGTGTATTAGTGATGTTTATGAAAAATGCCATTGATGATATGTTGAGTTTTGAGATGAGTTTAGTTGTAAAATGAAAGATTTGAGCTAGATAAACATGTTTTGTTCTTGAAGTTTTGATGAATTTAGCTAAATAGGGCTAAATTGTGAAAATAGCAAATTGAGGAACTAAATTGTAAATTTGATGGAAAATATGGGCTTGTATGTGATGTATGAGCATTCGGCTAAGTATGTGCATGTGTTGATTTTGTGAATTTGGTGTTTTGAGAAAAATGGACTAAATTGATAAATTATGCAAATGTGAGGGTTAATTTGTAAATAGCCCTAAATCTGTGTGTATGGATTGAATTGAATGAAATAGTGAATAAAAGGTTTAATTCTGAATATATTTAGATCAAGAACCGAGGAAAACAGACTTAAATCGTGGGAAAGCGAAAGTAAACGAGTAGCCGTTTTCATTCCGATAGATCAAATCCGAGGTAAGTCACTATGCAAATAAACGTATTTGTATGAAATTGTAATTGTTTATATGACTAATGTTGATAATGGATGCTTATGAGAGAATTATGCATATGAATTCCGAGATAAGTTTGATATAGTGACTAAGTCCGAAAAGTCCCGTACGAACCTAGGAATAGATAGGATTAGCTATGTCATGACATAGGTATCTGTTTCGTTTTTATCATGTAAGACCACGTCTGGGACGTTGGCATTGATTTAAGACTCGTGTAAGACCACGTCTGGGACGTTTGCATCGATGTGAGCTTTACGTGTAAGACCACGTCTGGGACGTTGGCATCATTATAATCCTTACGTGTAAAACCATGTCTGGGACATCGGCATCGTATTGATTCGTGTAAGACCCTGTCAGGGACAGTGGCATCGATATCTGAGTGCATGTAAGACCTCGTCTAGGACGTTGGCATTGTACGACTATTCTGACTTTCTGAGTATCCTACTAGATTCCTTACGGTTTAACGGGCAAGTCTGTGATACGAATTGCAATTCCGAGCTTTGATAAATTAAGTGAATGAATATCCGTTTCAGGTACGTTCCTTATATACTAAATGAGTATATAAGGTAAGTATCTATGTGAGCATATTATGATGTTATGTATATGGAATTGATGATACGATATGTAAAGTCTTGACTAGATGAACTATATGCATATATAGTATGTGATTTGGAAATATGGTAAGTTATGGCTAAGCATATGAGCTCAAGAAAGAATGAGGTGATTTTTGTCATGAAAACCATATTGGTCATCTTATTAATTCGGTTATGTGCAATTCATGCTAAGTTTGTTTGTATATTGACTTACTAAGCTTTTGGAAAGCTTACTCTGTGTGTGTGTTTTCTCTGTTTTATAGGTCGTCAAAGCTACTGAGGGCTCGGGACCGTCACGGATCATCATCACACTACTAAACCCATTTTGGTACACTTTGGATATGTTTTATAACTAGATATGGCATGTATAGGCTAGTTTTGATATAAGTTGATGTATAGACTTGGTCATGAGATGTGGCTAATTATTGGTTTATATTTTGCTTTGATAAATGTGGAATGTGTAGTTGTTTTGGTATGGTTTGAGGCTCATGAAATGGTCTAGTTTTGGGTAAGTAAATGAATGAATTATGTTTGTGAAGAGATGAGTTTTAGTCTTGAAATTTGTCATTGTTTTAATTGGTATTGAATACATGGTTTGAATGGTTATTTTAGTATGTTTTTGGTTGCCATATATGCATGAAATGTGCTGGTAATTGTTGCTTGTAGGTAAGACCCAAATGGGTGGTATTTTAGTATTGTAAAATGACCTAATGTCACACGACCATGGCACACGGGCGTGCCTAATGACCGTGTGAGCAAGTCAGTATATGGCTTAGTAGTACACGGCCTTAGCACGGGGGTGCTGGATAACCGTGTTGGTTTTGGCAGGATCGACCACGGTCAGGGTACATGGGCGTGCTTTGTGATCGTGGGGGCCAAGTCAGTATAGTCCACGGCCAAGGCACACGGGCGTGCTTGGTGGCCGTGGGAGTATAGTCAGGATAGACTACGGGGAGGACACACGGGTGTGTCTAATAACCGTGGAAAGCACACGGCCTGCCCACATGGGCGTGTAAGCCCTGTAACTTAGAAAAGTTTTAATTTTCCATGAAATTTTGTATCTGTTTCGGTTTAGTCCCGACTCGGTTTATAAGCATGCTTAAGGTCTTGTTGACCTATTCAAGGGACATTGTGTGTATGATTGATGAATGAAATGTATGAAATGATTTGAATGTTTTTGATCTGTCCGGTAACATTCCTAACCCTAATCTAGCGACAGACTCGGGTTAGGGGTGTTACATTTGGTTGGTATCAGAGCCAGGTTTAGCCGATTCTCGGACTAACGTAGCGTGTCAGAGTCTAGCTATACATGCCATATATCTGAATTGTGATAATGTGATGAATCCTGACGTATAAAAATGTGATTTTCGTATAGTAATGGATCCCGAAAGAGCCGTAGCTAGCGATGTAGAAAGTAATGCGCCTGCTCCCGCGCAAGGGACAGCGCCCTCTGATTCGAGACTGGCTACGAGCGGTTAAGAGGGAGAAGCTAAACAAGCTTTCTTCTAGATGATGAGTGAGTGGTTCACTCAATTTGTAAAGAATAACCCGACTGTTTTGCAACCCCCGTCCCCGGTTAATCCCCCTCAGACATCCGATATACCTCCGACTACAAATCTGAATCCGTGGAATAAGCCTCCGATTCGTAAGTATGGGGCTGAAGAATTCCGGGCTACTAATGATGATGATGCTGAAAAAGCTGAGTTCTGGTTAGAAAACACGATCCGGGTATTTGATGAGATGTCTCTGACTCCGGAAGAATGCATAAAGTGTGTTGTATCTTTGCTTCGAGATGTGGCGTATCAATGGTGGAAAACCTTAATTTCTGTTATTCCGAGAGAACAAGTTACATGGGACTTCTTTCAGATCGAGTTCCGGAAGAAATATATCAGTGAGAGATTCGTTGATAAAAAACGAAAGGAATTTCTAGAATTGAAACAAGGCCGTATGACTGTTTCGGAATATGAACAAGAGTTCGTATAATGAAGCTATAATGCGCAAAAGATTCGAAGATGGCCTTAATGAAGATATTCGTTTGTTAGTCGGGATTTTAGAAATAAAAGAGTTTGTTATACTTGTTGACTGAGCTTGCAAAGCTGAGGCACTCGGGAAAGATAAAAGAAAGGCTGAGGCTGAAGCTCGTGATATGAGGAAGAGATTTCAGAGTAAATCATTTCAGTCTGCTTCGAAAAGATTCAGAGATGATCAAAGTCGTTCCAGAGATAATGTGGGACATTCGAATAGAAATCAATCTAGACCGCAAATGAGTTCTAAAACTCCAGCAACTTCAGTGGCTAGCATTGGAAATGCTCGATCTGAGAGACCTGGATGTAAACATTGCAGAAAAAGGCATCCGGGAAGCTGTAATTAAACGATAGAGCTTGCTTTAGATATGGATCACTTGATCATTTTATCCATGATTGCCCTGAGACTGTCGAGCCAGAAATTGTGCAGAATTTGAGATCTGATAATGCACCTGTGAGAGGTAGACCATCAAAGAATGTAAGAAATGTTAGTGGTAGTCAGAGAACTACGAGAGACAATGTTGTCAGATCTGAAGCTAGAACGCCTGCCAGAGCGTATGCTATTCGAGCTCGCGAGGAAGCTTCATCACCTGATGTTATAACGGGTACTTTTACTCTTTAAGATACTTCTGTGATTGCATTGATAGACCCTGGTTCTACGCATTCGTATATATGCATGAATTTAGTATTCAGCAAGACTTTGCCTGTAGAGTCTACTGAGTTTGCTATAAAAGTATCGAACCCTTAGGTAAAAGTGTTTTGGTTGAAGAAGTATGCAAGAACTATTAATGTTTCGAGATATCTGTTTCCCTGCTGATCTGATGCTTCTGCCATTTGATGAGTTTGATATTATTCTGGGTATGGATTGGTTATTTATGCATGATGCTGTTGTGAACTGCAAAAGAAAAACTATTGATTTGAAATGTCCGAATGATGAGATTGTACGGATTGAGTCTGATGATTTGAATGGATTGCCTATTGTTATATCTGTTTTGAAAGCTCAAAGTTATATGAAAAAGGGGTACGAGTCATATTTTGCTTATGTAATTGATTCAAAAATGTTTGAAAGGAAAATTGAGTCTATACCTATTGTTTGCGAGTTTTCTGATGTGTTCCCTGAAGAGTTACCGGGTTTACCTCTGATTTGTGAAGTTGAGTTTGGTATTGAATTGATGCCTGGTACGAAACCTATTTCGATAGCTCCGTATAGAATGGCACCAACAGAGTTGAAAGAGTTAAAGTCACAGTTGCAAGAATTGACTGAGAGAGGGTTTGCTAGACCGAGTTTTTCGCCTTGGGGTGCTCCTGTTCTATTTGTGAAAAAGAAAGATGGCACGATGAGGATGTGTATCGACTATCGTCAGTTGAATAAGGTGACAATAAAGAATAAATATCCATTACCCCGAATAGACGATTTATTTGATCAGTTAAAAGGAGCTACTGTATTCTCTAAGATTGATCTGTGATCGGGATACTATCAGTTGAGAGTTAAAGATTCAGACATTCCGAAAACTGCTTTCAGAACAAGGTACGGGCATTATGAGTTTTTAGTTATGCCATTTGGACTAACCAATGCTCCTGTTGTTTTTATGGATCTGATAAACAGAATTTTTAGACTGTACCTAGATCAATTTGTTGTAGTATTCATAGATGACATATTGATTTATTCACGTGATGAAAATGAGCACGCTGAACATTTGAAAATTGTGTTGTAAACTCTAAGAGAAAAGCAATTGTATGCGAAATTCAGCAAATGTGAATTCTGGTTACACGAGGTTAGTTTTCTGGGACATATTGTGTCAGCTTCTGGAATCCGAGTGGATCCGAGTAAGATTTTTGCTATTCTGAATTAGAAACCTCTGAGAAATGTATCTGAAGTCCGTAGTTTTCTGGGTTTGGTTGGTTATTACTGTAGATTTATAAAGGGGTTTTCAGTGATAGCTACTCCGTTGACTAGATTACTTCAGAAATATGTTAGATTTGAATGGTCGGATAAATGCCAGAAAAGTTTCGATCAGTTGAAAACTCTGTTAACAGAAGCTCCAGTGTTAGTACAGCCAGAATCGGGTAAAGAATTTGTTATATACAGTGAAGCTTCGTTAAACGGTCTGGGATGTGTTTTGATGTAGGAAGGCAAAGTTGTAGCTTATGCCTCGAGACAGTTGAAGCCTCATGAAAAGAATTATCCGACACACGATCTTGAGCTAGCTGCGATTGTGTTTGCACTTAAGATTTGGCGCCATTATCTGTACGGTGAGAAATGTCATGTGTTTTTAGATCATAAAAGTTTGAAATATCTAATGACTCAGAAAGATTTGAACCTGCGTCAGAGAAGATGGCTTGAGTTGTTAAAAGATTACGAGCTTGTGATAGATTATCATCCGGGTAAAGCGAATGTTGTTGCAGATGCATTGAGTCGAAAATCATTGTTTGCACTACATGCTCTGAATGCCCAGTTAGATTTGACTGATGAAAGTTCTGTGATAGCTAAATTAAAAGAAAAGCCGTTGTTCTTACAACAGATATGTGATGCTCAGAAATCTGATAATGAATTGCTAGCGAAACGAGCTTAGTGTGAAGTGAATTCCGAATCTGAATTTCAAATTGTTGATGATTGTTTGAGATTCTAGGATCGTATCCGTGTTCCGAGAAATCCAGAGTTGATTCAGTTGATTTTGAGTGAAGCTCATAACTGTAGCCTATCTGTTCATCCAGGAAGTACTAAATGTATCATGATTTGAAGCGACACTACTGGTGGTCTGGTATGAAATGAGATATTTCTGACTTTGTTTCGAAATGTTTAGTTTGTCAGCAAGTGAAAGCTGAACATCAAGTTCCATCGGGTTTGTTACAACCAATTCTTGTTCCCGAATGGAAATGGGATAGAGTGACAATGGATTTTGTTTCTGGTTTGCCTCAGACTCCGAGAAAGAAAGATGATTTGGGTCATAGTTGATCGATCAACGAAAACTACCCGTTTTATTCCGGTAAGATCAGATTATTCACTTGACAGATTAGCCGAACTTTATATTTATGAGATTGTAAGATTTCACAGGGTGCCACTATCCATTTTGTCAAATAGAGATCTGAGATTTACATCACGATTTTGGAAGAAATTGCAAGAAGCTTTGGGCACGAAATTACACTTCAGTACAGCTTTTCATCCACAAACAGATGGTCAATCCGAGCGGATCTCATTCAGATTCTCGAAGATACGTTAAGATGTTGTATACTTGAGTTTAATAGTTCGTGGGAACAGTATCTGCCATTGATTGAATTTGCGTATAATAATACTTTTCAGTCAAGCATCAAAATGGCACCTTATGAAACTTTGTACGGACGTAAATGTCGTACACCTCTGTATTGGACTGAGCTCAGTGAAAATAAGCTATATGGGGTTGATTTGATAAAGGATTCAGAATAGAAAATGAAATTGATACGAGATTGTTTGAAAGTAGCATCTGATTGTTAGAAGTCTTATGCAGACTTGAAATGAAAAGATATAGAATTTGAAATCAGCGACAAAGTATTTCTGAAAGTGTCTCCATGGAAGAAAGTGCTTCGATTCGGACGTAAAGGCAAATTGAGTTCAAGATTTATCGGACCGTATGAGATCATTGAATGTGTCGGACCTGTTGCATATAGATTAAAGTTGCCGTCTGAATTAGAAAATATTCATAATGTATTTCATGTTTCAATGCTCCGTAGATATCGGTCTGATCCGTCACATGTGATTGCCCCATCTGAAATTGAAATCCAATCTGATATGACATATGAAGATGAACCGATTCGTATCTTAGCTCGTGAAGTGAAAGAGTTGAGAAACAAGAAAATTCCGTTACTAAAAGTACTGTGGAATCGACATGGAACTGAAGAGGCTACATGGGAGCCTGAAGATTCAATGAGACAACAATATCCGACTCTGTTTAACGATAAGATTTTCGGGGACGAAAATCCCTAAGGAGGGGAGAATTGTAACAGTCCGGTTTATACCCCAGTCAGAACAGTGGTTTTGGGACCACGAATCCGAGTCTGAATAATATTTTAATATTATTTTCTGTACTTTTGATATGTGAAATTGTATGTGTGAAATTTCTGTGAGTTAATTTGTCTGTTCGTATGCTTAATTTGAGAAAAGGATTGAATCGCGTAAAAGGTAAAAGTAGTTTTCTAATTGATTAATGGCCAAATTGATGTGGCTTTTAAATGTGGAGGCCTTATAAGGAAATTGATCCATTATTTAGTAAGTGGGGTGGTTGATGGACAATTATGTCCATAGTTTACATGATTTTTATAAACATTTCATTAAGGGCAAAATTGGTGTTTGATAATTATTGTTAATATGATAAAAACAAAAGCAAAAATATGGCCATTTTCACTCATCTTCCACCGAAAAATAGAAAAGAAAAAGAAGGTTAGAAGCTTTATGACTTTCAGCAAGGGTTAAGCTTAATTAAGGTAAGTTTTGACTTCAGTTTTTGATAATTTCTACGTTTTTGTAATCATTGCTTTGTATACTTCAAAACCCATGTCTCAATTTTGTGTATTAATGATGTTTATGAAAAATGCCATTGATGATATGTTGAGTTTTGAGATGAGTTTAGTTGTTAAATGAAAGATTTGAGCTAGATGAACATGTTTTGTTCTTGAAGTTTTGATGAATTTAGCTAAATAGGGCTAAATTGTGAAAATAGCAAATTGAGGGACTAAATTGTAAATTTGATGGAAAATATGGGCTTGTATGTAATGTATGAGCATTCGGCTAAGTATGTGCATGTGTTGATTTTGTGAATTTGGTGTTTTGAGAAAAATGCACTAAATTGATAAATTATGCAAATGTGAGGGTTAATTTGTAAATAGCCCTAAATCTGTGTGTATGGATTGAATTGAATGAAATAGTGAATAAAAGGGTTAATTCTGAATATGTTTAGATCAAGAACCGAGGAAAACAGACTTAGATCGCGGGAAAGCGAAAGTAAATGAGTAGCCGTTTTCATTCCGATAGATCGAATCCGAGGTAAGTCACTATGCAAATAAACATATTTGTATGAAATTGTAATTGTTTATATGAATAATGTTGATAATGGATGCTTATGAGCAAATTATGCATATGAATTCTGAGATAAGTTTGATATAGTGACTAAGTCCGAGAAGTCCCGTACGAACCTAGGAATAGATAGGATTAGCTATGTCATGACATAGGTATCTGTTTCGTTTTTATCATGTAAGACCACGTTTGGGACATTGGCATTGATTTAAGACTCGTGAAAGACCACGTCTGGGACGTTGGCATCGATGTGAGCTTTACGTGTAAGACCACGTCTGGGACGTTGGTATCGTTATGATCTTTACGTGTAAGACCATGTCTGGGACATCGACATCGTATTGATTCGTGTAAGACCCTGTCTGGGACAGTGGCATCGAGATTCGAGTGCATGTAAGACCTTGTCTAGGACGTTGGCATTGTACGACTATTCCGACTTTCTGAGTATCCTACTAGATTCCTTACGGTTCAACGGGCAAGTCTGTGATACGAATTACAAATCCGAGCTTTGATAAATTAAGTAAATGAATATCTGTTTCAGGTACGTTCCTTATATACTAAATGAGTATATAAGGTAAGTATCTATGTGAGCATATTATGATGTTATGTATATGGAATTGATGATACGATATGTAAAGTCTTGACTAGATGAACTATATGCATATATAGTATGTGATTTGGAACTATAGTAAGTTATGGCTAAGCATATGAGCTCAAGAAGAATGAGGTGATTTTTGTCATTAAAATCATATTGGTCATCTTATTAATTCAGTTATGTGCAATTCATGCTAAGTTTGTTTGTATATTGACTTACTAAGCTTTTGGAAAGCTTACTCTGTGTGTGTGTTTTCTCTGTTTTATAGGTCGTCAAAGCTACTAAGGGCTCGGGACCGTCACGGATCATCATCACACTACTAAACCCATTTTGGTACACTTTGGATATGTTGATAACTAGATATGGAATGTATAGGCTAGTTTTGATATAAGTTGATGTATAGACTTGGTCATGAGATGTGGCTAATTATTGGTTTATATTTTGCTTTGATGAATGTGGAATGTGTAGTTGTTTTGGTATGGTTTGAGGCTCATGAAATGGTCTAGTTTTGGGTAAGTAAATGAATGAATTATGTTTGTGAAAAGATGAGTTTTAGTCTTGAAATTTGTTATTGTTTTAATTGGTATTGAATGCATGGTTTGAATGGTTATTTTAGTATGTTTTTGGTTGCCATATATGCATAAAATGTGCTGGTAATTGTTGCTTGTAGGTGAGACCCAAATGGGTGGTATTTTAGTATTGTAAAGTGACCTATAATGCCACACGGCCATGGCACACGGGCGTGCCTAGTGACCGTGTGAGCAAGTCAGTATATGGCCTAGTAGTACACGACCTTAGCACTGGGGTGCTGGATAACCGTGTTGGTTTTGGCAGGATCGACCATGGTCAGGGTACACGGGCGTGCTTTGTGACTGTGGCAGCCAAGTCAGTATAGTCCACGGCCAAGGCACACAGGCGTGCTTGATGGCCGTGGGTGTATAGTCAGGATAGACCACGGGAAGGACACACGGGTGTGTCTAATAACCGTGGAAAGTACACGGCCTGCCCACACGGGCGTGTAAGCCCTGTAACTTAGAAAAGTTTTAATTTTCTATGAAATTTTGTATGTGTTTCGTTTTAGTCCCGACTCGGTTTATAAGCATGCTTAAGGTCTTGTTGACCTATTCAAGGGATATTGTGTGTATGATTGATGAATGAAATGTATGAAATGATTTGAATGTTTCTGATCTGTCCGATAACGTTCCTACCCCTAATCCAGCGACGGACTCGGGATAGGGGTGTTACAAGGTCTGCCAAAATATCAATCTAAGAAGTTGATAGGATAAGAAGAGGGAGATCATTGTATGAATCGCGCAGAGAGTAGCATGATCGGATGTGTAACGCCCCAAAAATTTAAGTATTTAATTTTTGCATGTTATGACCTAAATTGTTTGTTTGTTATAATGGCTAAGTGATTTGGGTGTGTATGGGGGTGTATGAAAAGCCTGGGTTCAAATCTTGGCTTTTGCAAAATTTTTAGTTTTGCTCTTAAATGAATCTGGACACTGGCATATAGGCCTTATATATAAGAGTTTGTGATCTAGTGGCAATGTGGCGTGTTATGTAACTGGGAGGTCTGAGGTTCAAGTCTTGGGTTGCACAATGGAGTGTTTATTTTGCTGCTTGAGCTGTGTAGGTAGTGGAGTTGGACTGAAACGCAGCTAAAGGGAGTTTGAATAGAATTTGAATGGAGTTTGAACTGGTCATGGAGAGATTCAAGGAGGGATAAGGGGGGAGATTTTAAGAGAAAATCAAGGAGATGAGAGGGGAGGGAGTTGTGCTGAATTTGGACTCTGGCACTCAAGAATTCTACCAAGAGAGGTATACTGCTTATTTGGGTTTTTTCTCTCTTTGGCCGAATGTGGTAGGCTCTTTTGGCAATTTTTCTTTGCTCACTTTTCCTTGTTGCATTTTTCTTGCTCCTCCACTGCCGAATTCACTTTTCTTCCCTTCCACTCATCGACTTTTGGTTCATTTCGTCCCTCTCTTTTCGGTCAATAGGTCGATTGTGTGAGCAACTCTTCCTTTTCTTTGCTCATTTGTTTCTCTTCCTCAGCTGTACTCTCTTTTGGCCGAATATCCCTTGCCTTCCAATCGGCTTGCCTTGTCGGAATCTTTCTCCTTTTACCTTCTAGTTTGGCCGAATATCACCTTTTGTTTTATCACTCTCTGCACCGATCTTCTCTTCATTTCTTATTGTTGTTCCAGTGCTGCAAGTGTTCCTGAATATTGGTAAGTGTTTATACTCCTCACTTTGTGATTAAACCTATTCGCTTCTATTCTTCTTCTTAAAACCGATTACCCTCTTATTCATCTTTTGATTATCGACTGTGGTTTCCTTTCTTTCTTGAGGTGTTACTCGTCGCAGTTCTAGGGTTTCCTTGCATAGTGGGAGTGTCAGTGGTTTCGAAATAGTCGTAACCCTCGTTCTCAGCGTTCAATCAAGGTAAGGCGCTATCTCACTTTTGGAGTTTAAGCCGTACTGATTATGTCTTATAGGAGATCATTTGTGGTTTGATGCCACTTACATGGCCTACCTTGGTTAATGGATCGGTGTTGTGGTACAGATAATCTCTAAAGGCGTGTGATCAATTCCGGTTAACGATCTTGGAGGACTAAAGTCGCCTCATTCAAATAAGGTAAGGATGGTGGTTTTGGATTAAGTGTGAATAAGAGGATGTTTTACCCTAACGATTAAGGGACTGACAGTGGGTCATGTTTGAATCTAGGTTGGGTGCTCGTGGAACTTGAGACGATTTTGTAAACAAGTGTGTAAACACCCCACTGTAACTGTAGAATGGCAAAAGCCGAAAAGCCGAAAATACGGTGTTTGAGGCCACACGAGCATGCGATCGCTTGTGTGGTAGGCCAAACCCACGAAATGTGGGCGATAGATTGTAGAGGCCTCCATGAGCTTTTTCATGGGCTTAGGCCGTAATGGGCCACGTTGGGCTGAAATAGACCGTGTGGGCCCAATGGGCTCGTGTTGGCCCCACACGGATGAAATCCATGATTTTTGGCAAATACTGGACTGGGCTATGTAGGTCTCATAGCCGTGGTGAAATCTGGGTTGAACGGGCCGCACGAGCGTGTGGGCCCACTGGGGCCGAGTAATGGGCCTTAGGCCTAATTATACTGTTATGACCATTTAGGTTACTGAAGTCGCTCAAGGCGACTGCGGACCATTCGAGAGGTCGATATCTGTACCGAGACCCCAAGGTAGGTAAAATGACCAAAATACCCCTAAAGGGTGAAATGACTATTTTACCCCTAATAGATGGAAATGACCGTTATATCACTAAGGGTAGGTTGATTTATGTGCTCATGATTTATATATGACTGTTACTGAGTATGACATTCTGTATATACGTATGATTAATGACATGACATACTACATGGGGTTGGGATACTGTTATGGAGGAAGTATACTGTACTGGTGGCTTTGCCACATATTTTGTTACTGGCAGCTTTGCTGCAATACTGTTACTGGCAGCTTTGCTGTGATACTGTACTAGTAGCTTTGCTGCGATATTGGTGTGTTGGCTGGGTGGGTCGATTTTATCCCCACATGGTGTGTTGGTGGTACAGAGTGGTGTGTTGGCTGGATTGGAATGGGTTGCATTATTACACTGTTACTGTATTGGGCTAAGGCCCACACTGCTACTGTATTGGGCTAAGACCCACACTGTACTGTTACTGTATTGGGGCTCAAGCCTAGACTGTTATTGCATGTTGCATACTGACTGACTGGTAGGGGATTACACACTGAGTTTTCGTAAACTCACCCTTTCCTTTTTACCGTACAGGTAATCCTCAGCCATAGGCGATTTGGTGCTGTGAGAGACTCGGGAGGTGGCCACACTACTGCAGTTGTTTTACACTGCTTTTACTTAAATTTAAAATTTATGTTAGGTTTTGTTTATGTAATAAGGCCATTTATGTTTGTTTAAATTTTTAATTGGGCTTTGCTTATTTACTTAAAACTGCTAGTTTAGAAGAAGGAAAATTTTCAAAATAATTACTGTTTTCAAAGACACAAAAGTTAAACATTAGATTTTTCCAAAAGCTTCCGCGGTTTTTAAATCAACCTATTATAACAATAACCGATAATAAGGCAAATATTTTGACTAGATGATTTGCTAAATAACAATAAAGGGGTTTTGAATTTGGAAACGAGTCAACCTATTATAACAATAACTGATTATAAGGTAAACGTTTTGACTAGATGATTTGCTAAATAACAATAAAGGGGTTTTGAATTTAGAAACGAGTTTTACCAACAAGTCCAATTTCTGAAAGACACTTCAATGTGACCCGCCAGATTCGGCCATAACGTTTAGGCTGGGTTTGGGGTGTTACAGGATGAATACGACACGTTTGAGAACACTAGTAAGCAAGATAGTTAAAGAATTCACCAAACTACGAAGATAAGAAAAATTAATAGTAATGTATAAGAATGCGGGCAAGCCTGTTAATGGGGGAATCCACCAGATTGTTACAGAAAAAGGAATTTAGTATATGTGATTCTTAACAAAGTAAAGGAAATAGGAGGGATAAATTATTCGAGGTATGAAGTATTTGCTGGAATGAGTCCGCCGATATTTGGCGAGTAAACCAGTTTTAGGGGTGATAATGAGATGGTGAGGTGAAACCTAAGCCGAGTGGCAGGCTAATGTCGTGTGAAGCCAATGGCATGGTTGTGTTGCCAAACCTTGTAACAAACTATTGCCATGTAGTCCTGGGTCACACGACCGTGTCGTTAGGCTGTGTAACAGAATGTGGGCGTTTGGATCATTGTGCACCTAAATTAAACAGACTACATGGCTATGCCCTATGCCCATTTATGGCACATGACCGTGTGCCAGGCTGTGTACCAAACATTGTGTACCTAAAATATCTTCCAAAACAAGCAATCACAATCTAGGTTCACTTAAGCTACAAGTCATGCAATATACCAACCATTTAAGCTATTCAAAAGTGTAACATCCCAAAATTTAGGGGTTGGTCATATCTGTGTAATTGTATGTTATGCTAGTTCTGTGTGTTGTTTAAGGGTGTTTAAGGGCCCTAGGGAGACCTGGGGTCGAGTTTGAGGTCTAGTAAAATTTTGGTTTTGGGCACTCTAGGGGAGAGGACTGTTGGAAGCAAGACTTAAGAGGAATTGTTGGTGCATTGCTAACACAAGGGAGCTTACGGTAGAGTGGTGTTGGCGTCACTTGTGAAGCAAGGGAAGTGGGGTTCGAATCCCACATGCAGCATATTGGAGTTTTATTTTGTGCTCAAGGAGAAGAAGAGGTGGAGTTGGAGTGGGATTCTTCTAGGTGAAGGCTTGAAGTGGTCAAATCATTTGAATGGGTGATGGAGAGTGGACTGTGGAGCAAATTAAGGAGTGAATCGTGGGATTGAGGTGAGAGGGGGTGGTTGGCCGAATGTGGGAGCTTGTGGGAGGTGAAATTCGGCTAGGGAGTTTGGTGTGCACATTCGGTCTTGTGGAAAGTAGATTGCCGAAATTTCTCTAGTCTCTTTTAGCATTTTTGGCATTTGCTCCAAGGAAAAAACATTTTGGGTCTTTTTCTCTGCGATTCTGACTTCAATCAACTACTTGATTTCCATCTCTTTTCTTCCCCATACACTCTTCTCTGATAGGTGCCGATTTGGCAAGACCATCCCTCCTTGTTTCTCCTTAAGCTGAACTTGTCAAGCTCTCTCAATCACTCTTTTCTTTCCACTCTCCTCTCATCCCTTCTCTATGGAATTTCTCCAAAAGCTGAACCTCCCTTGTTATCCCATTTGAATCGGCTTCTCTTTTCTTTTGCCAACAACCTAACTTAGAGTTCTTTTTTCTTGCTACTAGTGCCGAATTTTATCATTCCATCCGGCTCATCCTTGATACTAAGGTAATGGTTTTTCTCTTTCTTTCATGATTTCTTTTTGTTCTTTCTTCTCTTGGCTTGGATAAGCTGAACTTAACCACTCGTTGTAATTTAAACTCCTTTTTGTTCTATTTTGGGAAGGGCCGAATTAAGTCATCCTCTTCTATCACTTATCATTCTCTTAGCCTTGGATTTCGAAAGCTGGTTGGTAAGTAAGGTGATGGCCGAATAGGGGGAGGAGATGGTTGTTCTTTATTTTAGGTTTATTTGGGCCGAAAGGCCGTTTCTTTGTTGTCCTGGAACAACGTTATTAACTTATGCTTTTCATTAGGGGCTCAGTCTCGCAATTGAGGGCAGTGAATCGAATATTCGAGCACAGCAAGGGGTGGCTGTCGTTTTGGTAAGTGACAGTAGTGGACTAGATATTTCTTAATCTTGAGGTACCAAAGATTTAGACTAACTGTTAACCATTTGGAATATTTTGGATCGTAGATACGAAATTCAAAAATTCAATCAACACTCGTAACAGGTGTGTAATCTCACACCCTTTTGAATGATTGCATGTGATGATTTGCGAAGTGGCCAAAAGCCCAAAAGCCGGAAAACCAGCATCTTGACCACTCGAGTGTGCGAGCGCTCGTAGGGGTAAAGCGAGATACGAATAAGGACAGTAAGTCGATGAGAGTGTCACGAGTTGTAACGAGCCTAACCAAGCCTTTTGGGCCGAAATGGATTTTAGGCTCATTAGCTCCGTAGAGACCCAATAAGGGTCTTGTGTCACTCGAGGCGACAATAGGCTATTGGAAAGCTGTAAATAGGTAAATTACTGAAATACCCTCGGTGGGTAAATTACTAAGATACCCTCGTTGGGCAAAATTACTATTATACCCTTAGGGGCAGATTTGGTATGATTGTGTACAACTTGATTAATTGCCATGATGATACATTTTGCATATAATAAATTATTATGCCATGACATGTTGCATTGGGATGGAGGAAGTGCTGTACTGGTGGCTATGCCACAACATACTGATTTCAGTGGCTCAGCCACATATACTGATACTGGCAGCTTTGCTGCATTTATACTGGCAGCTTTGCTACATTTATATTGGCAGCTCGACTGTATTCTTGGAGTGTAGGGTTAGGTGGGTTGACTTGGTCCCCACATGGAGTGTAGGGCTGGTACAGGTGGAGTGTAGCAGATGGACTATTAGGTTGGGTTGCATTTTCTGTTTGCATTACCATGATTCTGGGGCCGTGGGCCCAAATTGATACTGTATGGGGCTTAGGCCCAGACTGAGACCATGACTGTGACTGGAATCGGGATTACACACTGAGTTCTTGTAACTCACCCCTTTTTCCCATAACATTACAGGTAATCTCCAGTGATAGCGGATTTGGGAGCTGCGGAGGACTCGGTGGTGGCCATACATCGGAGTCGCTCCTCACGAAACTCAGTAAATTTGGTTTTTATATTATTTCTAAGATTATTTGATTTGGTTTATTGTTTTGTAATAAGGCCATTGGACTAAATTTTCTTTTAAACTTTCATTGTCGATTGCCTATTATTATATGATTTTAAATGGGGGTTTTCCTAAAACATTAAAAACTTTTTTCCAAAATATCACGTTTCTGCAGAAGATCCAAACTCAATTTTCATAACCAAAGCAGTCTACAAAATAAAAACTATGACGTATTTTCCAAGGAACCTTAAAAAGCACAATCGAATTTCACAAACAATAAAGCCGATGTTTCAAAAAGAATGCGAACTTTTTAACGAAAGCATGGTTTTTAAAGCAACCCTTCTATGTGGCATGCTAGATCCAGTCATAACGTCTAGGCTGGGTTTGGGGTGTTACAAAAAGCATCAAGAACCTACCAAAGTATGCCATATAACATGTAACACCCCGTACCCGAGACCGTCGCCGGAGTTGAGCAAGAGGCGTTACTAGACTTGACTACAAGTTCAGGACATAAAAATTTTAAAGCTGTCTCACTGCGTCACGCTAACTAAATCGATCATAACTCGAGTTACAAAACTCGAAATTTAGATCCGTAAATTTTCCTTGAAACTAGACTCATATAACTATTCACCATAATATTTCCAGAATTTTTCATCTGGCCAATTAGTACAGTTTATTCTTGAAAGTTACCCTTATTACACTGCTTGACAATTCTGACCTGTCCCTATAAAACTGCAGTTATCTGATTGCACAAATTTTCTATTATGTTCTTGTTTATACCAATGAAAAATAGACTCATTAAGGGTTCTACACATATAAACCATGCTTCTTAATTATTTTTGTACAATTTATGGCAATTTTTCCAAAACAGAACAGTGACTGACGAATTCATTCAGAGCAGGTCTCGCTAAAACTTAATTATCTCATAATGTATAAATCTTTTGCCTACTCTGTTTCTTTCATGTAAAAATAGACACAATAAGGTTTAATTCTATACCTCATTCACCATCTAATTCAATTTATCCTATTTTTGGTGATTTTTCGAAATTACTACACTGCTGTAACTAAAGACTGTTTCTATACTAAATATGATTTCTAGCTTATAACCGAATATACTCACATACAATTCATACTATCCATGCATTTTAATCATTTACGAAAGTTAGCTTGTACTTAAAACATTCACATGATATTATAACATCATCGATTTAAAAGAGTACCAATATTACCGACATTTATGACAAAAACCCCAAAAAAAAAACATACTTAACTAAATATTTAGCCATATTCGCATGGCTGTTATATACAAGGTCAAACATCGTATGTTTTTAAAACTTCATCTAGCCTATACATGCCTTCTAAATCGCAACCAAAATTCAAAATACCAAAGGAAGGCGATAGTGTGGATGACTTCTGGGAGATCTTTCACGAGCCCACAACGTGACCAAAATCTATAAAACAAGGGAGAACATTTCACATAATTAAGCTTACTAGCTTAGTAAGTCCTAACTCATGATAATAAAACATTTACTTGTTTACGCAATGAAAGCAATCAACTTATGGCATTTCACATAGGCAGTTAAGTAAATTATTTATACAAAGCCAGATACTAGTAATTCTTTAACCCCAAGTAAATTTGGAATCATTTCCTTCAACCTACATTTATACTTGAAAACCAATTGTTCCACAATAGCACATTCTAACTCGAATTCCATCATATTACATCCATCAGTATTAATTTCAAACACATATAACACAATTCTCATAATATTAATTTGACTCAGGTAATATTAAGCATAACATACCTTACATGCTTACCTGAAACGTAAACTCAATAAATTAGCTTTAAGTTGTCTTGAACAAAGATTAGATTTATCTTTGGTAAAATACACCACCGGCATCAAGCCTGCTAGGCATAAAAGCCTGTAAAGTAACACCGGCACAAGGCCTGCTAGGCGTAAAAGCTCGATAAATAACACCGGCACAAGGCCTGCTAGGCATAAAGCCCGATTAATAACACCGGCACAAGGCCTGCTAGGCATAAAGCCCGATTATGTCACCGGCACGAGGCCTGCTAGGCTCGAAGCCCGAATGTCAGAATATTTTTACATGCTTTTCACATTTCACTATCACATATCGAAACATATACATTTATTCCCATTGCATTAAATAAATTTGAAATCAATCCAATCCATCATCATCACATTCGGCCAACTCATGGTTTTACACCAAACTTATACAAATTTTATCATTCACTAGATTTGTAAATAATCTTTAAATATAAGGTAGCTCAAGAACTTACTTATTCACCTTGCATTAGCCAAAATAAATTCACTTCAATACTATACATTCACATTCGGCTATATCATGGATTTATACTCTAATTATCCACAATTCATCATTTACTAAATTCATAATTAATTTATTGACATATTTTAGCTAAAGGACTTACCTCGGTTGTCGATAGTCCGTGCGAATCGGCTATTCGAGAACCTTCGTCTTTCCCCGGTCTAATTCCGTTTTTCTTTGCTCTTGATCTAAAACACATTAAAATTTAGCTCATTTAATTGCTTTTCATCTCAATTTAGTCCCAAGACACACAAATGGGCAATTTACAATTTTGCCCCTAATGTTTTCCATTTTTACAATTTGGTCCAATTTTACACAAAACTCAAATTATGCAAAATTTCCTAACACTATGGCTAGGCCGAACCTTCCCCATAACCATGGGTGTCCATGCATTTCATCTATTTGACATTTTAACCCTTCACAATTTTATTCTTTTCAATTTAGCCCTATAAACTCAAAATCACCAAAAACTCCAATACAAAACTTGTAAATCCTTAACATACATTCAATTTTAAACCATCAAACATCAAAACTACCCAAGCATGTCAATGGCCGAATCTTATATACATGGTATTTTCAAAAATTTAAACATGGGTTGTATAGGACTTAAAGCAAACATTCCAAAAATGCAAAAATTTTCAAAAACTAAGCAAAACACATACCTTTAATTGAGCCCCCAAAGTGCCGAAATTCAAGCTCTAAAAATGGAGTTTCTAGCTCCTATATTCGGCCAAGGAAGAAGAACAAGGTGAAGTTCTCTTTCTTCCCACTTAACCTTTTTATTTTATGTTAAAACAAACATATAATTTATCATTTTTTTTAACACTAATCTTTAACTTATAAGTATACTAAAATAACATAAATTTTATAATTAAAAGGCCTATTGCCGTCCCTCCTTATAGCATATGGGCTAATTGCCCTTTTAGTACACCCACTTAAAAAGCCACAATCAAATTAGCACCTTTCACTTTAGCATGCAACTTTCTCGTTTTCTCGATTAAATCCTTTTTATCAAATTGAGCACTTAAACGATTAAATTTTTCTACGAAACTTTCACACATTTTCATTCACATATAATAATCATGAAATAAAATATTAAAACATTTCTCGGACTCGGATTCGTGGTCCCGAAACCACCGTTCCGATTTGGGTCAAATTTGGTCTGTTACAACTCTCCCCCCTTAAGAATTTTCGTCCTCGAAAATTTTACCGTTGAATAAGTTCGGATATTGTTGTCTCATTGACTCCTCAGGCTCCCACGTAGCCTCTTCAATTCCGTGACGATTCCATAAAACCTTTACTAATGGAATTCTTTTATTTCTTAACTCTTTGGTTTCCCGAGCTAAGATACGGATCGGTTCCTCATCATAGGTCAAATCAGATCGAATTTCAATCTCTGACGGGGTGATCACATGGGACGGATCCGATCTGTATTTGCGAAGCATCGAAACATGAAATACATTGTGTATCTTTTCTAAGTCAAGGGGCAGTTGCAATCAATAAGCAACAGGCCCTATACGCTCGATGATTTCATACGGTCCGATAAATCTAGGACTCAACTTGCCTTTCTGACCGAATCAGAGTATTTTCTTCCATGGAGAAACTTTTAAAAACACCCGATCTCCGACCTGAAATTCAATGTCCTTACGTTTTAAATCGGCATAGGACTTTTGACGATCCGAAGCAGCTTTCAAATTACTTCTAATAATAACCACCTTTTGTTCTGTTTCTTTGATCCAATCAACCCCGTGTATCTTATTTTCACTGAGCTCAGTCCAGTACAACGGTGTGCGACATTTTCGCCCATATAAGGCTTCGTAAGGCGCCATTTTTATACTAGATTGGAAGCTATTATTGTAAGCAAATTCGACCAACGGTAGGTATCGTTCCCACGTACCTTCAAACTCGAGAACACAACACCTCAGCATGTCCTCAAGTATCAAAATAGTTCGTTCAGACTGACCGTCTGTTTGTGGATGGAAGGTTGTACTAAAATGAAGTTTAGTACCTAGAGCATCTTGCAATTTCTTTCAAAACCGTGATGTAAACCTCGGGTCCCTATCTGAAACAATGGAACTCGGTACGCCGTGCAATCTTACAATCTGCGACACATACAATTCGGCGAGTTTGTCAAGTGAATAGTCGGTACGTACCGGCACAAAATGAGCTAATTTAGTCAGTCTATCAACAATAACCCATACGGCATCTTTCTTACTAGATGTCATAGGGAGACCGGATACAAAATCCATGGTAATACTATCCCATTTCCATTCGGGTATCATGATTGGCTGAAGTAATCCGGATGGTACCTGATGCTCAGCTTTCACTTGTTGACAGATTAAGCACTTGGAGACAAATTCGGATATATCTCGTTTCATGCCAGGCCACCAATAACACTGCTTCAAATCGTTATACATTTTTGTGCTACCCGGGTGTATCGACAATCGACCACTATGGGCCTCGCACAGGATCATCTGTATCAATTCTGAGTTCTTCGGAACACACAATCGGCCTTTATAATTCAAACAATCATTTGCATCAATCTAAAAATCTGATTCTGTACCACTTCCACACTGACTCCGAATATCAATCAACTTTTTGTCGACTTTCTGTACATCACAAATCTGCTGAATGAACATCGGTCTCGCTTGTAACTCTGCTAAAATCGAACCATCATCAGACATAGTCACCCGTGCATTCAATGCACGAAGAGTAAATAATGACTTTCGACTTAACGCATCCGCAACAACATTAGCTTTCCCCGGATGGTAGTCAATCACTAATTCATAGTCTTTCAGCAATTCTAACCATCGGCGTTGTCTCAAATTTAGATCTTTCTGAGTCATTAAATATTTTAGACTCTTATGATCTGAATAAACATGACATTTTTCACCGAATAAATAGTGACGCCAAATTTTCAATGCGAACACAATGGCTGCTAACTCCAGATCGTGAGTTGGATAATTTTTCTCATGTGGCTTCAATTGTCTCGAAGCGTAGGCTATCACCTTGCCTTCTTGCATTAAAACGCAACCCAACCCACTCAAGGAAGCATCACTAAAAATAATAAATTCTTTACCCGATTCAGGCTGAGTTAATACTGGAGCCTCGGTCAAAAGGGCTTTCAACTGTTTGAAACTTTTCTGACACTTTCCTGACCACTCAAATTTGACATCTTTCTGTAGTAGTCTCGTCAAAGGTGTAGCTATTACGGAAAAACCTTTTACAAATCGTCTATAATATCCCGCGAGGCCTAGAAAACTTCGAATCTCAGAAACATTCTTAGGTGGTTTCCAATCAAGTATGGCTGCTATTTTGTTTGGATCCACGCGAATACCTGATGCCGAAACCACGTGACCCAAGAAGCTGACTTCGTTCATCCAGAATTCACACTTACTGAACTTTGCATATAACCGTTGATCTCTCAAGGTTTGTAGTACTACTCTCAAATGCTCAACGTGTTCTGCTTCATTTTTGGAGTAGATCAATATATCATCAATAAACACTACTACAAACCGATCTAAAAACTGTCGGAAGACTCGGTTCATTAGATCCATAAAAACAGCAGGTGCATTAGTGAGTCCAAATGGCATAACTAAAAACTCATAATGTCCGTACCTCGTTCGAAATGCAGTCTTTGGCACATCTGAATCTCTGACTCGCAATTGATAATAGCCCGATCTCAAATCTATTTTCGAAAACACTGAAGCCCCCTTTAACTGATCAAATAAATCATCGATCCGAGGTAACGGGTACTTATTCTTTATGGTCACCTTATTTAGTTGCCGGTAGTCGATACACATTCGCATTGTCCCATCTTTCTTTTTCACAAATAAGACTGGTGCTCCCCACGGAGAAAAACTCGGTCATGCGAAACCCCTCTCTGTCAATTCTTGCAACTGCGCTTTCAATTCTTTTAATTCAGTAGGCACCATTCGGTACGGAGCTATCGAAATTGGGGTCGCATCCGGCACTAATTCAATGCCGAACTCAATCTCTCGTACTGGGGGTAAGCCCGGTAGTTCTTCAGGAAACACATCGGTGTATTCACATACAACTGGTACCGATTCCATTAGTTTCTCAGACATTTTATTATCCAGTACATAAGCCAAATAGGCCTCGCACCCTTTTCTCACATACTTTTGGGCTACCATTGAAGATATTACTGTAGGTAACCCATTTACATCACAGGATTTTATTCTGATTGTCTCACCGTTTCGGCATTTCAAATCAATAAACTTTCTTTTGCAATCCACCACTGCCTCATGTGAAGTTAACCAATCCATACCCAAGATTATATCAAATTCGTCGAAGGGCAACAACATCAAATCAGCTGGAAAGCAATAATCTCGAACCATCAACGGGCAACCTCTACACACTTTATTAACAAGCACACATCTACCCAAAGGGTTGGACACACGAATTACAAACTCGGTAGACTCAACTAGCAGAGTCTTGCCAAATTTTAAAGTTTCACACACATAAGAATGAGTCGAACCAGGATCAATTAGTGCAATCACAGTAGTATCAAAAAGAGTGAAAGTACCGGTAATGACGTCGGGGGAGGAAGCATCCTCTCTAGCTCGCGCAGCATATGCTCTCGCCGGAGCTCTAGCCTCAGATCGATCTGTAGTGTTCTTCGTTCCTTTCTGGCTACCACCTACATTGCCTGAATGTCTGGGTGGTCTACCTCACATTGGCACGTTGCTCGGTGTAGTGTTCCGAACTGCATTCTGCTCAGCTAACTTCGGACACTCTCTGATAAAATGATCTGACGATCCACATTTATAGCAAGACCGATCATGGAATCTACAACTTCCTGAGTGCCATTTCCCACAGTGCTTGCATTCAGCTCTATTTTGTGGAATGTTACCAACACTGGCTATCGAGGTAGCTCGGGAGCTCATAGGAGGTCGATCCCGTCTAGGCGGATCTGTAGTAGCTTTCTGTCGACTGTAGTTATCTCTGGGCCTCTTGATCGTGGAATGAAAGACTTTTCCCGAAGACCTTTTTCGGATGTCTCTGGCTTCTGTATCAGCCTTTCTTTTCTCTCTCCCGAGCTCTTCAGCTTTGCAAGCTCTCTCAACTAAAGTCACAAACTCTTGAATTTCAAGAACGCCAACAAACATCTTTATATCTTCATTTAGGCCGTCTTCGAATCTTTTACACATAATAGCTTCAGTAGAAACACACTCTCTAGCATAACGGCTGAGCCTGACAAATTTTCTTTCATACTTCGTTACGGTCATTCGTCCTTGTTTCAGCTCAAGGAACTCTTTTCGTTTTTGATCAATAAATCTTTGGCTAATATACTTCTTGCGAAATTCAGTTTGGAAGAAATCCCATGTCACTTTTTCTTTCGGAACCACTGACACTAGTGTATTCCACCAGTGATATGCAGTGTCCCGTAGTAAGGATATAGTACACTTCAAGCATTCATCCGGAGTACAAGACAACTCATCAAGTACCCGAATAGTGTTATCAAGCCACATTTCTGCTCTTTCAGCGTCATCATCGTCATTGGATTTAAATTCTTCGGCCCCATATTTTCGAATTTTATCAACTGGGGGCCTACTAGATCTCATTGGATCTATCATTGGGGGAGCTAAAGGATCCGGAGTTGGATTATTCGGGGGCGGAGGTTGGGGTACAGCCGGGTTATTTTGAATGAATTGGGCAAACCACTCATTCATCATCCGGTAAAAGGCTTGTTTAGTCTCTCCTTCGTGGCTACCCGAAACAGGTCGAGAGTCTATCGGCGCCACGCTCTCCACATCATCAGCTACAGCTCTTTCAGGATCAGAGTCCATTTACTATATAAAACAAAGTTCAGGCTGTCAGAAGTCACCACACTATCAACATATAACCACAGGCATGTATAGCTAGACTCACACGCGCCACGGTAGTCCTAGAATCGACTAAACCGTAAGCCCTGATACCAAAACAAATGTAACACCCCGTACCCGAGACCGTCGCCGGAGTTGAGCAAGAGGCGTTACTAGACTTGACTACAAGTTCAGGACATAAAAATTTTAAAGCTGTCTCACTGCGTCACGCTAACTAAATCGATCATAACTCGAGTTACAAAACTCGAAATTTAGATCCGTAAATTTTCCTTGAAACTAGACTCATATAAATATTCACCATAATTTTTCCAGAATTTTTCATCTGGCCAATTAGTACAGTTTATTCTTTAAAGTTACCCTTATTACACTGCTTGACAATTCTGACCTGTCCCTATAAAACTGCAGTTATCTGATTGTACAAATTTCCTATTATGTTCTTGTTTATACCAATGAAAAATAGACTCATTAAGGGTTCTACACATATAAACCATGCTTCTTAATTATTTTTGTACAATTTATGGCAATTTTTCCAAAACAGAACAGTGACTGACGAATTCATTCAGAGCAGGTCTCACTAAAACTTAATTATCTCATAATGTATAAATCTTTTGCCTACTCTGTTTCTTTCATGTAAAAATAGACACAATAAGGTTTAATTCTATACCTCATTCACCATCTAATTCAACTTATCCTATTTTTGGTGATTTTTCGAAATTACTACACTGCTGTAACTAAAGACTGTTTCTATACTAAATATGATTTCTAGCTTATAACCGAATATACTCACATACAATTCATACTATCCATGCATTTTAATCATTTACGAAAGTTAGCTTGTACTTAAAACATTCACATGATATTATAACATCATCGATTTAAAAGAGTACCAATATTACCGACATTTATGACAAAAACCCCAAAAAAAAACATACTTAACTAAATATTTAGCCATATTCGCATGGCTGTTATATACAAGGTCAAACATCGTATGTTTTTAAAACTTCATCTAGCCTATACATGCCTTCTAAATCGCAACCAAAATTCAAAATACCAAAGGAAGGCGATAGTGTGGATGACTTCTGGGAGATCTTTCACGAGCCCACAACGTGACCAAAATCTATAAAACAAGGGAGAACATTTCACATAATTAAGCTTACTAGCTTAGTAAGTCCTAACTCATGATAATAAAACATTTACTTGTTTACGCAATGAAAGCAATCAACTTATGGCATTTCACATAGGCAGTTAAGTAAATTATTTATACAAAGCCAGATACTAGTAATTCTTTAACCCCAAGTAAATTTGGAATCATTTCCTTCAACCTACATTTATACTTGAAAACCAATTGTTCCACAATAGCACATTCTAACTCGAATTCCATCATATTACATCCATCAGTATTAATTTCAAACACATATAACACAATTCTCATAATATTAATTTGACTCAGGTAATATTAAGCATAACATACCTTACATGCTTACCTAAAACGTAAACTCAATAAATTAGCTTTAAGTTGTCTTGAACAAAGATTAGATTTATCTTTGGTAAAATACATCACCGGCATCAAGCCTGCTAGGCATAAAAGCCCGTAAAGTAACACCGGCACAAGGCCTGCTAGGCGTAAAAGCCCGATAAATAACACCGGCACAAGGCCTGCTAGGCATAAAGCCCGATTAATAACACCGGCACAAGGCCTGCTAGGCATAAAGCCCGATTAATAACACCGGCACAAGGCCTGCTAGGCATAAAGCCCGATTATGTCACCGGCACGAGGCCTGCTAGGCTCGAAGCCCGAATGTCAGAATATTTTTACATGCTTTTCACATTTCACTATCACATATCGAAACATATACATTTATTCCCATTGCATTAAATAAATTTGAAATCAATCCAATCCATCATCATCACATTCGGCCAACTCATGGTTTTACACCAAACTTATACAAATTTTATCATTCACTAGATTTGTAAATAATCTTTAAATATAAGGTAGCTCAAGAACTTACTTATTCACCTTGCATTAGCCAAAATAAATTCACTTCAATACTATACATTCACATTCGGCTATATCATGGATTTATACTCTAATTATCCATAATTCATCATTTACTAAATTCATAATTAATTTATTGACATATTTTAGCTAAAGGACTTACCTCGGTTGTCGATAGTCCGTGCGAATCGGCTATTCGAGAACCTTCGTCTTTCCCCGGTCTAATTCCGTTTTTCTTTGCTCTTGATCTAAAACACATTAAAATTTAGCTCATTTAATTGCTTTTCATCTCAATTTAGTCCTAAGACACACAAATGGGCAATTTACAATTTTGCCCCTAATGTTTTCCATTTTTACAATTTGGTCCAATTTTACACAAAACTCAAATTATGCAAAATTTCCTAACACTATGGCTAGGCCGAACCTTCCCCATAACCATGGGTGTCCATGCATTTCATCTATTTGACATTTTAACCCTTCACAATTTTATTCTTTTCAATTTAGCCCTATAAACTCAAAATCACCAAAAACTCCAATACAAAACTTGTAAATCCTTAACATACATTCAATTTTAAACCATCAAACATCAAAACTACCCAAGCATGTCAATGGCCGAATCTTATATACATGGTATTTTCAAAAATTTAAACATGGGTTGTATAGGACTTAAAGCAAACATTCCAAAAATGCAAAAATTTTCAAAAACTAAGCAAAACACATACCTTTAATTGAGCCCCCAAAGTGCCGAAATTCAAGCTCTAAAAATGGAGTTTCTAGCTCCTATATTCGGCCAAGGAAGAAGAACAAGGTGAAGTTCTCTTTCTTCCCACTTAACCTTTTAATTTTATGTTAAAACAAACATATAATTTATCATTTTTTTTAACACTAATCTTTAACTTATAAGTATACTAAAATAACATAAATTTTATAATTAAAAGGCCTATTGCCGTCCCTCCTTATAGCACATGGGCTAATTGCCCTTTTAGTACACCCACTTAAAAAGCCACAATCAAATTAGCACCTTTCACTTTAGCATGCAACTTTCTCGTTTTATCGATTAAATCCTTTTTATCAAATTGAGCACTTAAACGATTAAATTTTTCTACGAAACTTTCACACATTTTCATTCACATATAATAATCATGAAATAAAATATTAAAACATTTCTCGGACTCGGATTCGTGGTCCCGAAACCACCGTTCCGATTTGGGTCAAATTTGGTCTGTTACATAACATCCATCCTAAGTGCCTAACCAATATGCCACAATTGGCACCTAAATTCAACCATTAACCATTAAACATTCATTACCAATCATAATATAATGTTCATACTTAAACAATCAAATATCATCATTGTTTTAATTGCTAGAATATCATCAAGTAAATTTCACCAAATGACCTAAGACAATAGTACCAATTCATCAAGAAAAATAACATTATAAGTACCAAAATATGCTTATATCAACATAGGCCACAATCAACCAAAATAACCACCATGTTTACATCCAAAACATATAATTTACTTTCAAGATGGCACAAAACATACGTCAACTACCTAAAATAATACATTGTCATCAACCTATTTAAATGCAACTTATAACCAAGCCAAAATGAGTAAATAACTACTAAAAGAGTTGACAGATAGTGTGATCTCCCAAGATGATCCAATCTACTGCACAAATCTTACAATCTATAAGGAAGAAAACAAAAAGAGGTAAGCTTATTTAAAGCTTAGTAAGTTAATATAAAAATTAAACACAATGTACCTGGTATTTCATAATTCACTTAATGCAATTAACATACATACTTATCATTCCATAATCACTTACACCTTTTATGTAACATTCTGTTTTTAATCAAATCGGAACAGTAGTTTTGAAACCAAAAATATGAAGTTGAAATATTTATTTTATTATTATTTTAATGTCTATGGCATGATAATATGATTGTGTGAAAATTTCGATAAGAAATTTTAGCATTTGGTTGCTCAATTTGATAAAAAGGATTAAATAGCGTAAAGTGTAAAACTTGTGTGCTATTAGTTAAATGTGTCTAATAGCTATGGATTATTAAAGTAAAGGTCCTTATGTTGTAATTAGACCATTATAAAAGTGGGTGGACATTTATGTGCATGGTTAATGAAACTTTTAATGATTTAATATCAAGGATAAAAAGGTAAATTAAAAAAATAATCTTAAGTAAATAACATAAAAAAAAATAAATTCATCATCTTTCTTAAGCTTGCTCCATCGAAAATTAACAGGGATAAAGTCATAGTTGAAGACCTAGGTTCGGCTAAAGCATTTTTGTCAATTAAGGTATGGTTTTTGTCTCGTTTCTAATGATTTCTATGTTTTTGAGATTGTTGCAACTAGGTCTAGCTAGCCTAGGGACTATTTTGTAAAACTGTTAAAGATTTTGAAAGACGCCATTGATGAATAAGCATGTGTTTGATGATTGATGATAGATTATGAAAGTCAGATGATAGATATACAAGTTTTGTAAAGTGATTTTTAGTGAAAATGCAAATTAGGGGCTAAATTGTGAAAAGTGTAAATTTAGTGGTTAAAATGTGAAATAAATGAAAAATATAGGCTGCTAGGGGTATGATGGTTATTCAGTTAAACATGGGTTAGTCTTGAATTTCATGAATTTGTGATTTTGTGTAATAAGGGTTAAATTGTAAAAATGTGAAAGTTTAGGGGCTAATGTGTAAAATAGCTCAAATGCATATTTTGTATTGAATTGAATAAATAGAGGAATAAATAAGATGATTTTGATTACTTATAGATCAATTAAAGAGGAATTTAGACTTAGATCGGGGAAAAAGCAGAGTAATTGAATAGTCGGTCCGTTCCGTCATTCTGTACACAAGTTAAGTTCGTATAATTGAACTTAAATGTGTATTTATTTAATTGAAGGATGGTAATGTGATTGTATTTATCTTATTGGTTAAATTTGGAAGATTTTGAATTAAATGTACGGTTCAAGTGAGAAGAATTGCTAAATAAGACTATAGCTGGGCTATGGCAAATCAGAAAATAAGACCATAACCGGGTTATGGCATGTGAATGTAAGACCAAGGCAGGGCCATGCAATGTATGTGTAAGACCATAGTTGGACTATGGCATCGAAAAATCGATGTACTCGTACCGTAAGCATTTATAAACTCGGATGATTTTGATAAGTGAATTGGTGAGAAATCGATACGTATCGGTACAGGTATGTACGAAAAACTATTCGAATAACGAACTAATGGAAGTTGAGAACTTTATGTTAACTTAGTGATTGATGCATATATGCAATCTATGTTATCTATTTAGAAATGTTAATGAATGATGAGATTATTTCATTTTACATACGAACTTACTAAGCTTTATAGCTTACTTTGTTTATTTTCTATGTTTTATAGTATTTTGAAGCTAGCTCAGATCCGGGGATCGTCAGAGACTTCATCTCACTATTAAACATCTATTTTGGTACTTTTGAAGTTATGTACATATGGTATATGGCATGTATAGGCTTTGGTCATTTTGGTATGTTTGATGGAAACGTATTTTGGCCATTAGAGGTAGCTTATAAATGTTATGTGTTTTGTTGTAAATATTACCATCAGTATGGTTGATGTTGAATTATGATATCCAAGTGTTTGTTGTGGTATGAGGTATTTAGTTGGTTGAGATATGTATGGTGTAGATTGGTTTTCGATGATGAATTAGATGAATTATGGTACATGATATATATATGTGGGTTATGACTAGTAAAGCAAGTTGAGTTGATAGGTATTTGAATAGGTAAATGACATTGAATTGAGTATGGAAATGGTTGAAATAGATATGGTATGATTTGAACATTGGTTGATGATATTTGGCTGCATATTTGTGTCTTGAAATTGTACCATTTGAGCTTGTATAGGTATGTGCAATTTGGGTGGCAAATTGGCTTGGTAAATAGCTTATTTTTGTCCACACAGGCAGAGACACGGGCGTGTGTCTCAGCCGTGTGCGGCACACGATCATGTTACACGACCGTGTATACCCTGGTGTTGAATTTGAAACCAAGTCGGTATGCTCCACGCGGCCTCACACACGGGCGTCTGACTTGGCCGTGACGCGTAAGTCAGTATACCCTACAGGTTTGACACGGCCTAGTACACGGCCTAACACACATGCGTGTATGGCCATTTTTAGGGCACACAGCCTAGTCATATGGGCGTGTGTGTTGGCTGTGTGACCCAAGTCAGAGAGTTACACGGGTTTGGACACGGGCTGGGACACGACCATGTACTCCCATTTCGAATTTTCACATGGCCTGTGACACGGGTGTGTCTGTGGCTGTGTGAGACACACGGGCGTGTGTCCCCTATTTTGAGAAAAATATTAAAAGTTTCGTGAAAGATTCTTGAGTTATCGGTTTAGTCCCGAACCATTCCCAAAGCATGTTTAGAGCCTCGTAGGCTCGTATAAGGGACAAATTGATTGAGAATGAATGATGATTGTATGTATTAATTAACTAACCTAGCATGAGTAAAAGTCTAGATATACATGCCATATGTGAACCGTGATAGTGTGATGTCTCCCGGCTCTAATGAAATTGTTTTGTTAAGACAGAGATGATTCCCAACCGAGCTAATTTCAGTAAGTTTGTATGATTTCTAAGCTTTATGATTACTATCATTGAATTGCTTAGTATAATGTACATTATTACCATGGAAATGCTTAATGCTATGTTAAATAAAGAAATCAATGAGATTAAGCATGAGAAAGTCCCGATTGAAGTTGAATTACTTAAGATACTCGATCTACCACATGAGATAAGAAAGTCCGTATAAGACCAAGCCAAGGCATGGCATCGGCAAACAAGCAAAGTTATCATGTAAGTCCAAGGCAAGTCTTGGCATTGAAAAGTTATCATGAGATAGAAATCCCATGTAAGTCCAAGCCAAGGCTCGGCATTGACCAGTTCATGAGTAAAGATACCAAGTAAGACCATGTCAAGACATGGCAATGGTAAGTTCCCAAGGGAACTCACGAGAAAGACTTCGTATAAGTCCATGTCAAGACATGGCATCGACACCAAGATAAGAGATTCTATGTAAGACCGTATCTAGGATATGGATTTGGCATCGTGTTATATGTGGGATGAGATTCAGTATCCTCGGTAATTCACAGAAATTCATCTGGCAAGTGAGTAAAGCTGTTATTAAGTTATGCTAGTTAAAGCTGACTAGGAAGTATTATTCATGTTATGAATGATGATGTTGAGATTATGCTTATTTTAGTAAAGTATACTAATCTTTGTGATCAAGTGCTACAGGTACTTTGTTTACCTTACAAGCATGAGACTGGTAAGTACCATGATGTATGTAAGAATCAGTAAGAGTAGCTAAGCATTTGAGATTTGTGATGCCATTGTTTATGATAAATAGGTCCGCATGGTGGAATCTCATGTGTGACGGTTAAAGTAGAAAATGTATGATGTTTTGTTTCGTGATTCTATTATGAAGCCACACGTATTATAATGTGGAAGTTAAACTGAGAAGCTTGACTAAGTGGAATGCAGGAGATGAGTACGGTTGTTCAATGATAAAATGATGAATAAGACCATGGTTGGACCATGGAGGTATATGTGATCCCATATAAGACCATGTTTGGGACATGGCATTGGCATCGATACATGATCCCGTATAAGACCATATCTGGGATATGGCATCTGCACCAAATAGTGATCCCGTGTAAGACCATGTCTGGGACATGGCTTCGGCACAAAAGAAAGATCTCGTATAAGACCATGTTCGGGACATGGCATCGACGTCTAAGTACGATCTCGCATAAGACTATATCTGGGATATGGCATCGATATCGAGTTACAAGATCCCGTATAATACCATATTTGAGATATGGCATCGACATCAACATGAGTTCCATGTAAGACCGTATCAGGGATATGGCATTGGTATTGATATGAGATTTCGTGCAAGTCCATAGAGAGACTATGGTATCGTGATGACATGTAAGAAAATAGCTAGGCTATGATGTGTGATACGAGTAAGACCATAGTTGGACTATGGCAATCAAGTAAACGACGTACTCAAACCCGTAAGACATTCTTTAATTGATAAGTGACGGTAAGAGAAATTAGAGTTAAATGTTGAGTACTCAAGTAGATACTAATGTGGAAATTGAGTAAGTGAAGTCACTATTCGAAAGTATGAGTGATAGAAACAATTGTAGTATGATAAACGTGAAAACTTACTTGGAGCAAGTTGTGTGACTATGATGATATTTCATTTATGATGAATATTAAATCATATGTATGTAGTCACGAGAGTCAAGTTAAGGGGCTCTGTGACCTCACCCTCCTTACCACTGTTGAATTACAATGAGATGTTATGAGAGTCAAGTTGAGTAAGTTTGTATGTGATTAATGCAGTATTTATGTTAGCATATTTGAGAATGCTTTGTATCACATTGATACATGACACTATACTAAGTTGAGTAAATGTTGTTGAATATAAGGTTGAAGTTCTAGAGGACTTTAATGAAAAGGTTATCATTGAGATATGAAATAGATAAGGTCCTGTATAAGACCATGTCTGGGTCAGGGACTCGGCACCGAGTTGAGATTCCGTATAAGACCATATCCAGAATATGGCATCGGTAATAAATATGAGAATTGTGTAAGACCATATTCAGAGTATGGCATCGATGCCTGATGTGGAAGTCCACATAAGACCTTATCTGGGATATGGCATTGGCATTTAGAGGTGACTCCATATAAGACCACCTCGAGGATGTGGCATTAGTTTCGTACCTCCATGAATGACGATGAATATGCTTCTTTGATTATCCCTAGTGATTAATGGGACAGGTAGATGAGTTAGAAGTAGAAATGAGATTAGTACTAAAGTTATGTGAAAGAGTGAATGCAGATATTCGTGAAAGAATCACAAAGAAACAAGTACGATGTGTGGCACGATATGTGCTAAATAAATGGCAAGTATGAGTAAGTTGGCTCGAAGCCTACAGTTTGTGCATGGTTAGTTGATACCATGGATGGATATTAATAATCACCTTGAGTATTATGTACTAATATCTGTTGCCTTTCAGGGCTGATGTAGTTGTTCTTTCCATAGACCGTGATTGTGTGAGAATTTTAGCCGATAGTAAAAATCAGACAAAATGGTTGTTGATTTAGTTAGTTTCACGTTGTATGATGAGTTTTCGAGTAAGCTGAATAGAGTTAATGAATTCGATCGAGATGTCCCTACTATCGTGAGATATCATTCAAGTTCTGTGTATATTCACGCATGAATCAATAAAGAGAATAAAATTTTGTGTGTACGTGAGTAGGGAGCATGATACAAGAGTATGCTCATCGAAATGTTCAAACTGTTATAGTTGAGTTGGAGGCTATAGAAGGAACTATTAATTAAAATTTCTAGTACTGAGGTCAGTCTGAATCGGAAAAAAAAAAGTTGACAGGTTGGTGATCCAGAGACGATCACTTTTGTGTCTTTGCTGTAAGTTAGATGTTATGAAAGTTCCATGTTAAGAAATGCGAGTTAGTTACTCGGTTGATCTTAGTTGGTAATATCCTAGTTTCAGCAAGGTTAATGACAAGAGCGAGTTTTCCTTTCAGAACAAAAGGTTCAGAAGTGAGATAATAAATGATATTTTAAATAAGCTCTGAATGAATTTATTTGAGAAGATAAAATACATGTTGTATAAGTTTTTCGTTGTTGATGTTTGATAAACCGTAAAAGTAACATATTTTAATCCCACATTTAGCATACTTTTGGATGATTTATCCCTTGATTTGTGTAAAAAGGTGCTCTTAATCCTTTCTTTTCATATCTTATACTCAGGAAAGCACCGGAGGATGGAAAGAACAAGAAACGGGCCTAAAACGGGCCTAAAACGGACCAAATTGGGCCAAAGTGGAAATCGACACGGCCTGGACTTAAGCCCACACGGCCGTGCCTCCCTGATAAACTGAACATGGTTTGATCCCGATTCACACGACCGTGCCTCATTAAAGAAATCCGAACACGGCCTAAAGACGATTCACACTGACGTGTGCCATGGCCGTGTCCCTGTTGCTGGAAAGAAGAGTTTCACTCGAAAAAGGATACTTAGGGTCAAAGAAACCTATTTCGAAAGCCTATATAAACCCCCTAAGTATAACCTAAAAGAGGGTGGTTAGCTAGGCCAATGAGCCGAGCCAGAAAGGTCAGATTTGTGGGAAACACTCGAAGATAGCTAGTTGATCCATCTTAAGAAGCCGTAATTCTACTCAAGACGGCGGATCTCTCCTTCAATTCCTTCAGGGGGTTTTAGGGATTTCTTATGTTTTGTTTTATCTTTTCTTTTGAGATGTTTTCTTTTATTGTTATGAACTAAACCTTTCAGATACCTGAAGGGGATGAAACCTAAGACAGATCTTGTTATCGTTTTCTGAACTATATGATAAATACTTGATTTGTTCTTAATTATGTGTGCTTAATTCTTGCGTTAATATTTCCGGGATATTGATTCAAGTTGGATGTGCTTAGGTGGAGGGGCAGAAGTCCCTGCCTAAGAGTAGATCTAGCATAATTAAGCGGAGCTGATCGCACGCCTAGAGATAGGGTGACGAGATTTTGCCGGATTAGGGTGAAACCTAATATGGGAGTCCATAGATCGAGTTAATGGAATTCTAGGGGTTTTAATTAGAAAGAGATTTCAATTAATCAACCTAGAGTTAGACGTTATTCGCCTCGAGAGAGGGTTTAATATAACTTAGGGAATCTTACGGATCAAGTCAAGTGAATACATCGTCTGGTTCGGTGTTAGATAACAAGTGAAGTCTAGGTGGATTTTTCCTAAGGGTATCATCTTAATCAACTATGTTTTCCCAACAGTATTTCCCCAATTCATTTTTTTTTGTCTTTGTGTCTTTAGCTTAGTAGTTAGTTAAATTTAGATTAAAACAACAACTTCAATTAATTTAGGCTAGATAATAAAAAAAAAGTTAGTATTAGTACTTTTAGTTCCTTTGGGTTCGGCATTCCGGTCTTGCCTTAACTATACTACTGTTCAATAGGTGAGCTTGCCTCAAAATCGTTGTCAGAGTTAGTTTCTAGGTCGATCATTCTCATTATAAATTTAAAACTCTGAATTCGACGATCAAGTTTTTGGCACCGTTGCCGGGGAACTAAAATATTAAGAACGCTTAATTTTTATTACTTTAGCCATTTTTTTATTGCAATTTATTTTCATTATTATTTTTTATTTTTATTTTTATTTTTTTTACTTTGCTAAATTTTCTTTTATTTGATTTTGGCAGATAGAGGAGATGGCACTAAATAACTATCAGTGGCAAGTTATGAGGACAAAGCCAACAAAAGCAGCCGATATCTACAACCTCGACCCAATAACCATGCTATCAAACCAGCTAGAGATGATGAATAAAAAGATTGATGGTTTGTATAGCCTCTCGCAGGTACACCCAGTAATGCAATATGACTCGAATCTAGGAGGCGTGGTGAATCCTGAGTACCCACCCTACGGATATGGCATGGAGAACGAACAAGTCCACTATATGGGTAACTATTCTAGACATCAAAATAAATTTTATAGTGACACTTATAATGCAGGTTGGAGGTACCATCCCAATTTCTCGTGGGATGATCAAAGTAGCCAAAGATAGGAACTTCCTCCAAATTTTCAACAACCACCTCACCAACAGGAAGATGAGTCGAGTCTTGAAGAGATGCTGGCAAAATTCATAGCAGCCACAAAAAATCCAGATTTTCAACAACCACCTCACCAACAGGAAGATAAGTCGAACCTTGAAGAGATGCTGGCAAAATTCATAGCAAACATAGAAACACGCTACCACAATATAGAAACGAAACAAGAAGCATCGATTCAAGGGATCGAGGATCAATTAGGTCAGCCTGCTAAGCTGATCTTAGAACAACCATAAGAAAGCTTGCCAAGCAACACTGAAACTAACCCATAAGAGCAAATTCAAGCCGTAACAGCTCATGACAGTGAAAGGTTAGTAGAATCTGACCCAAGGCAAGAGCTTGTGGTAAGTGAAGGTAAGGTTGAGGTAAGCCAGGATTTACCAAACCCGGTAATTACAGAGTACCAAGCTCTTGTGCCATACCCTAGTACGATAAAGAAAGACCACACAGAGGAACAATTCAGTAAGTCTCTTAAACTTCCAAAGAAATTTCATATTAACTTGCCGTTTCTTGAAGCTCTTTCGCAGATGCCAGATCCTAGACCTCGTGGCGATAAAGAAGAAATTTATGAGGAACGAAGGCTGTGGATATGAACTAGACGAATGGAAGATACACGTCAAAGAGAAACTAAAAACACACGAAGCAAAAATGAGGCGACTCCACGACGAACTTAATAATGGGACAACCCAGCTTAAGATAGGAGATCAGGTACTCAAAATCTTCCCAGATGGAACAGTCGAGGTAACTAGTCCTAAAATCAGCACCTTTAAGGTAAACACTACTCGACTTAAATTTTATATCAATAACCCAATTGATCGCATGAGAAAGGATTTTCACCTCCTCAAACCACCATGACCATACGAATGAGAGGTAAAGCCTAGCTTAAGACTATAAACGAGCGCTTCTCGGGAGGCAACCCGAGCACTAACCCCATTAATTTTTACATTTTTTATTTTTTACTTTTATTTTTCCTTTTAGCACCTAACCATAAACTAACCAAAGTACAGATTTCCATACCACATGGCCTTGCACACGGCCGTGGCTGTAGCCGTGTGGCCACCATAGGAAGGTACAAGGGCGGGGCAAACTACCACATCCATAATTTCCATTTAACCCCCTTCTTCCCTTCCTTTTCCCGTTATCTTTCTTCTTTCATTTTCCATTATTTACTTTTATTTTTATTTTTATTTTTATTTTTATTTTCTTCTTATTATTCTTACCATTTAGATTTAGCTTAGGATACAATAAAATCAGGACAGCTGCTTCGAGGACTCAATTTGAAACTGTTCGAGACGCTTCCCCATGTTCACCTCCAATCCTATCCGGTTTCTTTTCATTAATTTCATCCAAAATTTAGGAAGTTTCACTTCTCTCCCCATCTTACGATTTTATGATTATTTTGATATTATCTATCTTTGTACATTGAGGGCAATGTACATCTTAAGTGTGGGGGGTTAATTATAGTATTATTTGAAAATCCCTGAATTATGCCTTGTTCTAAAGTAAGTCTCTCATATTATGATTAGAATGAAAATTCCTTTGATTTATGATTTTTATTGATGTGTTTTGAATTAAGTCATTGATAATTGTGCATTGATGATTAAATTTGAAGAATACTAGAGAATCAAGCATGATAAGTCTATTTTTCAAAAATTTTAAAATTTTTAGGTTGTCTACCTGAATCTGAATGATATCTTGAAATTTGAACTTTACGAGGTTGATATCAAATACCCATAGTTTTTGTGAGATTTTGAGCCTTATAGAGCATATATTCTTTTTCGTGCTCACTTTTTATTATGAGTGTGTCAACATTGAACTGTTATTCTAGAACTTGCCTCGATTATACATGTTGAGACCATACCTTTGATTTGATATACAGAGATGATTAAGGCACTTAGGATTTAACCCACTTACTCCACTAAAAGCCTACCTTCATAATTAACCCCTAGTGAATCCCTTTGATCCTAACAACCCTTTTTATTGACTCGCCCATTAATATTACCCCAAAACCCTTTGTATTTGTTATCACCATTTTCTTTTGACTACCCTTATATCGAGATTTGATTTGATTAGTTACCTAATAATATTATTTCAGCAGCTGAATTTATCCTTTATTATTTAATTTGTAATTAAAAAAATCAAAGTATATTCAGTATTAGTATTATGAAAAGTGACCTTATACAGTTAAAGTCTATTTATCAAAAGAAAAGCTCATATTATTAGGGTTATTACTTTTCAGTTGATGTAATTATCATCTCAGTATTTTTAGATAGGTAACTTGTCAATTCGATCTCGATTCTAACCTTCTAATTCAGCCTTTATCCACACCTTTAACCCTAGCCCCGTTACAACCCTGTTAAAGACCTTTTGATTTGTTTATCATCTTATTTTACAGTGGTGGAGATTTGATTTTCAGGTAAGCCTATGGGATTAACTTTTCAGGTTCGACTTTTGAGTGTTTAATTTTGAACCTTAAACACTTCGAGTGATTTGAGTGAATCTTCAGTGAGGATGTCAATCCTTGTCAGTTTTGAATTAAAGATAATTATTTAGATAAGGGGAGACACCTACGTTTTCGTGATACAAATGTATGACTTATATTGTTTGAATCTTTAGGACTCTTTGAGTTAAATTATCCATGTATAAATTATCTATGAATTATGATGAGACATTGCTGATACGAATTATGAATTATGGAAAGTTCGTTTTAATTGTAAATTGAGAATTTTGCTTGAGGACAAGCAAAAGCTTAAGTGTGGGGGTATGTGATAAACCGTAAAAGTAACATATTTTAATCCCACATTTAGCATACTTTTGGATGATTTATCCCTTGATTTGAGTAAAAAGGTGCTCTTAATCCTTTCTGTTCATATCTTATACTCAGAAAAGCATCGGCGGATGGAAAGAACAAGAAACGGGCCTAAAACGGACCAAATTGGGCCAAAGTGGAAATCGACACGGCCTAGACTTAAGCCCACACGGCCGTGCCTCCCTGATAAACTAGAACACGGCCTGATTCAGATTCACACAGCCGTGCCTCGTTAAAGAAATCCAAACACAGCCTAAAGATGATTCACACGGGCGTGTGCCATGGCCGTGTCCCTGTCGCTGGAAAGAAGAGTTTCACTCGGAAAAGGATACTTAGGAGCAAAGAAACCTATTTTGAAAGCCTATATAAACCCCGTAAGTATAACCTAAAAGAGGGCGGTTAGCTAGGCCAAGGAGTCGAGCCAGAAAGGTCAGATTTGTGGGAAACACTCAAAGATAGCCAGTTGATCCATCTCAAGAAGCCAGAATTCTACTCAAGACGGCGGATCTCTCCTTCAATTCCTTTAGGGGGTTTTAGGGATTTCTTATGTTTTGTTTTATCTTTTCTTTTGAGATGTTTTCTTTTATTGTTATGAACTAAACCCTTCAGATACCTGAAGGGGATGAAACCTAAGACGGATCTTGTTATCGTTTTCTGAACTATATGATAAATACTTGATTTGTTCTTAATTATGTGTGCTTAATTCTTGCGTTAATATTTCTGGGATATTGATTCAAGTTGAATGTGCTTAGGTGGAGAGCAAAAGTCCCTGCCTAAAAATAGATATAGCAAAATTAAGCAGAGTTGATCGCACGCCTAGAGATAGGGTGACGAGATTTTACCGGATTAGGGTGAAACCTAATATGGGAGTCCATAGATCGAGTTAATCAATTCTAGGGGTTTTAATTAGAAAGAGGTTTCAATTAATCAACCTAGAGTTAGACGTTACTCACCTCGAGAGAGGGTTTAATATAACTTAGGGAATCTTACGAATCAAGTCAAGTGAATACATCGTCTGGTTCAGTGTTAGATATAAGTGAATTCTAGGTGGATTCTTCCTAAGGGTATCATCTTAATTAACTGAGTTTTCCCAACAGTATTTCCCCAATTCATTCTTTTTTTTGTCTTTGCGTCTTTAGCTTAGTAGTTAGTTAAATTTAGATTAAAACAACAACTTCAATTATTTTAGGATAGATAATAAAAAGAAAATTAGTATTAGTACTTTTAGTTCCTTTGGGTTCGACATTCCGGTCTTGCCTTAACTATACTACTGTTTGATAGGTGCGCTTGCTTCAAATCGTTGTCAGAGTTAGTTTCTAGGTTCGATCATTCTCATTATAAATTTAAAACTCTGAATTCGATGATCAATGATTTCTCGAGGTAGAATTTGAATGATGATGAATCCAAAACTTATACAGAAGTTTTGGTATGAGATTTAGTAGCAGCATATCTACTAAAGCAAGAATAAGGAAGTACAGTTATGTGCATAAATGTTTTGATAGTAGAGTACATTTCACGATGTGATTGAGTTATGGTCAGAAGTAGTTGACCACTAAAAAACTGAGTTTTCAAAATGTACAAGTCAAGACTATTACAGTTAGTGAATGCTTTAATGAGAAAGTGAGATAAAACCTTATAGATTTCAAATTTGGTTTGACAAAATTCCCAAGGAGGGGGATGTCATTCGAATTGTAGTGAATCAACCAGTAAAGATCCGAACGATTGTTTGGACATGTACGAAGTTCTAAATTAGTGGATTACTGGATATAGTATATGCCCTAGAGGAAGAATAACCTAGGTCTCAAGTTACGTTACGACCTTATGTATCACAGCTTAAGAATTATTGGCAAGAGAAACTTGAGGATAAGTGGAATTCGTGATTTTGAAAAGTTGATGGAAGCGTTTTAAGAAACATAGTATTAACCCTCCTGATAAGATTTTCGGGGACGAAAATCTTGGAGAATTGTAATAGCCCGATTTAGGGGCTAGTCGGAACAGTGGTCTCGAAATCACTAATTCGAGGTTAGAGAAAATTATTTTCATGTTATGTTATGTGTTATAACATGTTTATAAGGATGCATGAAAATTTTGGTGCCTTAATTTTAGCGATTTCTAGCTAAATTGTGAAAAAGGACTAAATCGCATAAAGTGTGAAAGTTCTATTTTATTTGCTAGAGGTGCCAAATAGCTATAGTTTATAAATTGGAGGTCCCAAATGTGCAATTAGGACATAGGGATTAGCTTGGTCGGTCAATGGAAGACAAAGGGGACAAGGACATTAAATGTTGACATGCTAGGTAAATTAAAAAGAAATAAAATAAGATGAAATAAGCAAAAAGCTATCATCTTTTTATTTCTTCTCTTCTTCCACCTAAAATACCAATAAGAATGGGGGGTTTTTGAAGCTCAAAATTTCAGCAAGCATTTCTCCTCACAAGTAAGTCAATTTGATGGTTGTTTTTGATGATTTTTGTATTTTTGGAATCCCCAAAGCTTTTAAGCTAGCTAATGGAGGGTTTAGTTTGCAACATGGTTGAAAGTCTAGGGACTTACCATGATAGAGTTTATGTTGTTTGATGAGTTTTCATGGAAGAAAATGAAGGATAGGATGGTGATAAATAACTTTTGTGAAAGGTGTTGTTATGAAAACACCTAATTGGGACTAAAATGCAAAAGTTGTAATTTGCTCATTAAGGCATGAAATAGGTGGAATTATGGATAGTTTTAAGAGGATTAAATGTTCAGCTAGGCTTGTTTAACAAGAAAATGTGATGAAAATTTATCTACGAGCCTAGGGGCAAAATAGAAATTTTGCCAAAGTGTAGGGGCAAAATAGTCATTTTTGCCTAAGGTATAGATTATGGTGTATTATAATTTATAAGTGATTAAATCAATACATTCCATTGTTCTGGATCAAAGGAAACGAGTTTCGGACCTAGAGCGGGTGAAAAGAGAAATGTGGGCAAAAAGTTCCTTTCGGCCCTTTCGACATCGAGGTAAGTTCATGTGTGAATGTGGCAATTAAATATGAGTTAATTTAGTATTCCAATGTTGTAATGTATATTTACTCAATGAATGTATGAAATATCTTTTAATGAGATGTCAAGAGAACTGAAATTGAGAGTAATGGGAAATGTATATAGCCTGATATGATGATAGTTAAAGTCTCGTGTAAGACCATATTAGAATATGGCCTCGGTGTAAGTATTCGTATAAGACCATGTCAGAGACATGGCATCGATATGTTACAGCAAGTAAGATCCTATTAGGGTATGATGTCAATGTGACACTATGTGTATGAGACTCAAGAGTGTTATTTAACAATTTGAGATGAATTCAGTATATGATGAACCTCTAGTGGGTTATGTGTAATCAATACACCTTAGTTGCATGAGATAGATTTATTAATGCATTGTGTGAATGCGAACGAGTATCCTAGAAAGTTAAGTAAGAATAGAAGTGTGTGAGGATGTTCTCGGATGAACATTTGAAATAGAGATATACATGTGGATTATTATCCATGAATGTAAAATAATGGTGAGTTATGTGCGATATCACCTTATTGATAGTAATGATGGGCTGTGTGCGATACCATCAATTATACTATTATTGGTAGGCTATGTGCGTTACCACCTCTTTAATTAGTAATCGATGGGCTGTGTGCGATACCATTGTTTATAAATGATTGGTGAGCTAAATGCGAAATCATCATAAGTACAAATGATTGGTGAGCTAAGTGCGAAATCACCATAAGTATAAATGATTGGTGGGCTGTGTGTGATACCACCTTATTAGAGATTCAATGGTGGGCTAAGTGCGAAACCACTGAGAGATTAGTAGTATGAGTGGCTTATTGAAAATGCTTAATATGTTGTTTTATATGATAATGTGGTGATCAGTGCAGGAATGTATGTTAATTATACGAGCAATTGGCTTGGGGCCTGGTAAGAATGTGATAAGAAGTAGAATAAGTAAGCTTCATGAGTGGTTGAGTAAGTAACCATGAGTTTATGAGAAAAACTCATTATAATACATTACAGTCATGAATATTCAGTGAATATCAGTATTTGTCAAATATATACAGATGAACTTACTAAGCATTTTTGCTTACTCCTTTTCTTTTTCCAATTCCTTATAGGTTTTTAACTAACTTGGGTTGGAGGCCGTCGGAGATGTTTTCGCACTATCGAGTAGACTCTTGGTATGGTGTTTCAAGTTCTTTTGGGTCACGTCATGTATAGGGATTCTTTTAAAGTTGATTCTTTTGGGTCACGGCATGTATAGAGATTTTTTTAAAGTTGATTAAGTTATAATAGATGTAGCCAAATTGTGTTGGCCTAATAGAATTTATAGTTTTGTTGTGTATAGCCATAGATGATGGCTTAAGTTGTTTGTAATTGTATTGGATATAGTTCTCCCTAGTGTATGGGATGAAAACTTTATTTCTCTTATGATTAAATGTCTTTAATTCAAGAGTTAATTTGATGCTATGTGGGGTTATGTGTTGATAAATGAATGTATGCAAATGAGAGTGGTAAGAGGCTTGGTAGATAGCCTATAAGTGCTCACACGGATAGACACACAGGCGTGTGTTTGAGCCGTGCGTTCCCTGCACATTAGTGTTTTAAGTCAGAATAGACCACGGGCTAACCACATGGCCGTTTGTCTAGGCTGTGTGTGACACACGGTTAGCACATGGGCGTGGGCTCTAGACTGTGTGAATAAGTCAGTATGCCAAGGTAAGGGACACAGGCTAGGGCCACGTGCATGTCAAGGCCGTGTATAATTTGGCAGTATCCACCACGGTGGAAGACACGGGCATGTCTTAGGGGTACACGGGCGTGTAGCCCCTGTTTTGAGGAAAAGTTTCTCGAGTTCGTAAAAGTTTTCGGGATTAGTCCCAAAACCTCTCGGAGGTATGTTTAAGGCATTGTAGGCCGAGATTGAGTAAGTGATAGGCTTAAATGAAATTTTATGGCCTATAAGTACATGTTTAAGAAAGTCCAAGTATAGTAGTGTCTCGTATCCGTTCTTAGCCTCGGACTAGGGTATGGGGTGTTACACACACCACTATTCTAACTAGGCCCTAAATCGTGCTGTTACATAAACCATAAAAGTAACACATTTTAATCCCACACTTAGCATGTTTTTGAATGTTTATTTATAGAATTTGGTGAACTCGATGCTTTTAATCCTTTAAATTCAAGTTTCTATACTTAGGAAAGCATAGGGGAGTGAAAGGAACAGAAAACGGGCCAAAATCAGGCAAAACGGGCCATTTTAAGGATCCACACGGCAAAGCCCGCACCACACGGGCTGAACACATGCCCGTGTGAGTCACAGGGGCTGAACACACACCCGTGTGCCAGCCCGTGTCGATCGAGAGCCATGCAAATTCCCACACGGCCTGGGCCTCCTCACACGAGTTGATCACAAGCCCGTGTCCCTTTTGTACCTTGCTTTGTTTTCACGCGAAAAAAACCAATTTTTAGGGTTTCTGAGCCTTCTAAAGTCTATAAATACACATCAGAGGAAGACCTAAGGGAGCACGTAGAGTAGATTGAAGAAATTACTCGAAAGAAGCTGTTGAAATCATCTAGAATGCGGATTCACTCCAAGATTGAAGATCTCCATCAAGTTCTTTAGAAGTTTTTGGGTTCTTGATGTCTTGTTGTTTTCTTATTTCTATGATGTTTTCCTTTTATGTTATGAACTAAACTCCCTAAATACCTAGGGAGGATGAAACTTATATGAATCTTATTATTTAATAAATCAGAATTACGTGATAAATACTTGATCTTGTTCTTAATTATGTGTTCTTAATCCTTGTTTTGATGTTTTCAGGAATATTAATTCAAGTTTACTGTGCTTATTCAGTGGAACAAAAGTCCCTGTTTAAGAGAGGATCTCGCATAATTAAGCAGAGTTGATTGCAATCCTAGAAATAGGATGACATAAATCTGCCAGATTAGAGTCAAATCTAATAAGGGAATCCATAGATCAAGTTAATGCGATGATAGGGTTTTTAATTAGAAAGAGATTTCAATTAATCAACTTAGAGTCAGTTGTTCTTAGTCTTGAAAGAGATATTAACATAATTAAGGGATTTCTACGGATCAAGCCAAGTGCATAAATCATTTAATTCAGAGTCAAAATAATAAGTGAAGTCTAGGTGGATTCTTCCTTGGGTATTGTCTTTATTCATTCGATTATTCTTTTCACTCTCTGTCGCGTTCATAGTCATTTAGTTAGTCAATTAGTTAGTTAATTTTAGATTAAAAACAAATCTCCTTACTTATTAGGCTAGATAATAAAAAGATAGTTATTACTAGTAATTTTAGTCATTGAGGATACGATATTTCGGACTCACCACAACTATACTACTGTTCGATAGGTGCGCTTGCCTTTGTCAAAAAATTAGTTAGTCTCAAACCCATCATTCGAGGAAGGATTGGTCTTCTAGACTGGATGTCGCTTTATGGGCATTGCGGACAGCATACAAAACTCCATTAGGGATGTCGTCATATCAATTGGTTTTGGGAGAGCATGTCAAATGCCAGTTGAACTGGAGCACAAAGAAATGTGGGCAATTAAGCAAGTGAACATGGACTATGAAGCTACTGGAAAGAAAAGACTGTTGGATATCAATGAACTAGAGGAGATTAGGCGAAATGCCTATGAAAATGATGCAATTTATAAGGAAAAGACCAAACGATGGAATGACAGAATTATTTTGCAGCGACAATTTATCGTGTAACAGCCTGATTTTGGGCTTAGTCGGAACAGTGGTTTCGGGACCACAAATCCGATGTTGAGAATTTTATTTTATTTATATTTTTATGGTCTACAATTTCACGGAATGATTTCATGAAAATTTCATTCGATAATTTTGACGTTTAAGCACTCAATTTAGTCAAAAGGACTAAATTGTAAAAAGTGCAAAAGTTGAGTTCTACATGTTAGAGGTGTCCAATTGTTATGAAATTTTAAATTGGTGGTCCTTAAATGATAATTAGGCCATTGGTTAAGTTGGTGGACAAAAATGGACATGGATGGGTATGTTTCAAAAGATTTTTTAAGGGGCATTTTGGTAATTTAGTGAATTAAATGAATTAAAAATAAAATTTAAATGCCAAATTTGTCCACCTTCAAGCTTAGGCCGAATTTAACATGTGGGAAGCCATGTATAGGGTTTTCAAGCTTTCCAAGCTTCATGGTAAGTCCATTTTAGCCCCGTTTTTCATGTTCTTTACGTTTTTGGAGTCCCGGTAACTTGATTTAGCTTATTCTAGCAATAATTTAACCTAGGGTTCATATTTGGAAAAATACCCATAGGTGAAATGTATTTATTTTGATGTTTTATGGCAAAATATGAAGCTTAGAATTATGTTAAACAACTTTTACTAAGCGATTTTAAGTGAAAACGAGTAAAACGACATAATCTACAAAAATACCTAATGTACATAAGTGCATGTTAGAGCAAGAATTTGATGTTGCCATAGAAGGGAAAAATGATTAGCATGTTATAAAACATAAGAATAAGGGATGAAGTTTAATTTTCGAGCCTAGGGGCAAAATCATAATTATGCAAAAGTTTAGGGGCAAAATTGTAATTTTGCCAAAGTTTGAGTTAGGGACTGTTTTGAGTAGTACATTGATTAAATAAGTGAAATGTGATGTCTTAGACCCTCGAAAAATGAAATTTGGACCTATAACGGGAGGAAAATCGAAAATCAAAAATCAGGAAAGTTGGTAAAATGACCGTTTTGGTATCGAGGTAAGTTCATATGTTTAATAAGCATTTAATTATGCATATTTGAATGATAAATTGATATTTTGGCCATAAATACTATAGTATTGAGTTTAAGATATAATGATTAATGTTCGATAATAATTCGATATTGGAAAGAGAACTTGTATAATTTATATGTTAGACCATATTTTGTATTATGGCTTTGTATGATGACAAGAAAGTATTGACTAGCATAGTTTGATGAGAATAAGTTAAGTTGAAGATATGATGAGATTTAGAATGTAAGTATGTAAGTTGAGTAGCATTTTATTATTATGCAATTATTGTTATTAGTAATGTTATTATTGAGTTATGCGACTAACCTTGAGAATTTGAGCAAGTATGTTTCAGCTATGACTTGACAAGGCATTGATATCTCAAAGTCCATGGCTATACCATGGCAATTAAGGAAGAATTGACGGGAAAAGTCCATGTTCATAACATGGCATTTAAGGAGGAATTGACGGTTAAGGATACCATGTAAGACCATGTCAAGACATGGCATTGGTAAGGCAAGGATCCCGTGTAAGACCATGTCAAGACATGGCATCGGCATTAATTAAGGACTCCATGTAAGGCCACATCAAGATGTGGCATTGGCACTAAGACAAGGATACCATGTAAGACCATGTTTGGAACATGGCATTTGGTAAGATAAGGATATTGTAACACCCCAAACCCGACCTAGAAGTCATGACCGGATCCGGCATGTCACATAAAAGGGTTGTTTAAAAACTGTGCGTTTGTTAAAATTTTCGAGTTAAATCATTTATTCGCTTGTTATCCTTTTGTTAACATTTTGGAAAACAGTTATTAAGGGTTTAAGAAATTCTCGTATTGAACATTTAATAATAATAGGCAGTAATTAAATTAAAAGCTAAACCAAATAAAATACCAAAATTAAAGTTATAGTGGCCTTCTTACATATCAAAAACCTAAATAAAAATAATCTTAAGATAAGATAAAAATCGAAATTACTATAGTTCACGAGTAGTATCTCCAACGTATGGCCACCCTCGAGTCCACCTCGGCTCCGAATCCGCAACTAGGGATTACTTGAAACATTTAAAAAGAGGGGGATGAGTTTACAAAAACTCAGTGTGTACACCCTCATCAGTAAGAACATGCATCAAAACAATCTGGGCCGAAGCCCATTACAAATCACATTGGGCGAAGCTCGTATAGAACGGACTGGGCTTTAGCCCTTTTAGCAGAGTATAGCAGATAATCAGATAATCAATGCGATATGATGCAGAACCCAATCCCAACCTAAGTTTCCATCCGCTACACACCACCCGTACCTGCCAATCACACCAATGGGGATTTCTACAATCAACCCTCATCGCTACACACCATCAATGGCAGTCATGCTGTAGTTAGCTGCTCATCGTCAGAATCATGACATAATTGCCAGAACAGATCGTGGTAGAGCCACTACAACAGATCGTGGTAGAGCCACTACAAAAGATTGTGGCAGAGCCACCAGAACTCTTCCCCTTTCATAACATATTCCCAACCCCATGCAAACATATTAATTCGTGTATGCAGTATGTCATGTATGCAAAACATATATCAAATATAAGTATAACATAAATTACCATCACAATCAGATAGACATAAAACAACATAATCAAGCTAATCAACCTTTAAAGGTATAACTGTAATTCTACCTACCAAGGGTATTTTCGTAATTTACCCTTCAGGGGTATATCAGTAATTTTGCACCTTCAACGGCCTTTCCCAAAGGCCCAAAGTCGCCCCGAGCGGCTCAGTTACCATTTCCGGTCTTTACCGGACTATTGGGCCTAAAACCCAATTTTGGCCCATTCGGGCCCACACGCTCGTGTGGCCCACCTAGCACAAATCTAGCCACATATATAAGATTCACCTAGTTTAGTTCACTATATACTACATCATCATACAATTTACTCCATTGGGCCCACGGGCCCATCGGGCCCACTTCGGCCTATCGCGGCCCCAGCAGCCTTAACCCACAAGAATACTACTGATGGCCTCAACTATCGCGTCAAAGCCCCACACGTGCGCTCGCACGCTCGTGTAGCTACTATTGTCGTGACCGGAACTTCGGCATTTGCCGCTCTACAACTAGAGTAGAAAAGTACACACCTGATAGAAATCTGGTGCTAATCCACGTTCCGACCACTCCTGCGCCCAAACGCCCACCAAGGTATGTTAACTCTCCCCCTGGAATGCTCTTTATATAGCTAGCTCTTCACCTTCCTTCTTTGTATCTTTCCGATGTGGGATCCCTTCGTCAGTAGAGTTTAAATTCAACTGAAACTCTTGCCGTCCAATCTGCAAAATAAATACTCCCTTGCTTCTCATGAGATTTGAACCCAGGCTCCCTTGTAGCATAATCCACGCCGCTAACCACTTGGCCACAAGCTCCTCTTGTGTCTTAAACCATGCACAGCTAAATATAAATATATAGCCCAATTCTAAGGTCCATGTAAAAAGAAAACCAAAATGCAAGAGCCAAGACTTGAACCTTGGACCTCCTTCCTTCCTTGTGGCGTCACCCCATTGTCTCTTATGTGGCGTCACTTTGCCACTACACCACACACTCCACTTGTGTCATTTTCTCCACATTTTATTCTTAAGGCCTACTCACTAACTCCCAGGGTTTTTTTTACCTAAAACCAAAATTTCCCTAAAGCCAAAGTTTGATCCCGGGACTTCATAGAAGCCCTCTAACCTTCCAAAATCACTTATATAATAGGTCCAACTTGTATTTAAGCCGATCTCTTGTTCTCCAAAAATTTAAACGCTACTACGCTCAAGGCCCATTGGGCCTAATCCTGCTAGGCCCAATTTCGGGATGTTACAGATATCATGTAAGACCATGACAAGGCATGGCATTGATAAGTTCTATAAGGCAAGGAAATCATGTAAGACCATGTCAAGACATGGCATTGATGAGTTACTATAAGGCAAAGGTCCCATGTAAGACCATGGCAAGGCATGGCATTGGTGAGTTCATAAGGCAAGGATACCACGTAAGACCATGTCAAGACATGGCAATGGTAAGTTCAAAAAGGAAAAGGTTCCCGAGTAGTCCAAAGAGTAAGTCAAAGAAATGACAAGGTGAGAACATGAAGAAAGAGTACAGGTATGAGTACAAGTATGCATTTAAGGCTTATTTAATATTGAGATTGTAAGTAATTGAGATTATCAAGTATTAAGTAAGTGATGAGTTTTCAGTTATGCTTGTGACACTTTATGACATGATTGGCAATATACCTATATTATGAAAGAGTACTCATGTGTTAAGTGAGAATGTTGCAGGTATGTAAGCAAGCTATTAAGTAAGGTGCCCTTTGTATTCTGAGCCTTTGGTAAGGTTACCGATGAGTTCACCGGGAAAATCGATTAAGTGAAATTATGTGTGGCTTGTAGTGATAAGTGTAGGTATATGCATGTGTAACATATGAGCAATATGCTCGATATGTAATCGGAAATTGGAAAGATTGTTATAGATAAGTAATGAATACAACTAAAGTGAGTGAGAGCAAAAATTTACAAATAAAACTGTTTTAGACAACAGCTGTTACGTGATTTTGAAAAATCACCAAAAATAGTAGAATTTGAATTATAAGTTGGATGAGATATTGATTTAAAGCTTATTGAGTCTATATTCAGATAAAAAGAAACAAAGAAAACAAAGGATTTGTATAATTTGAGATATTTAAATTTTTGTGAGACTGGTTCAGAATGACTACGTGATCCCCTGTTCTGTCTTGGAAAAATCATTAAAAATTGTACAAAAATAATTATGTGATATAATTTATATTCCTGAAATTCTGAATAAGTCTAGTTTCAAATAAACTAAAAAATAAGGTCATCTGAATTCTGTACAAGGAGATAATGGATTCGTAGTGAAGAGAGGTTAGAATAGTCTAACAGTGAAACAGAGGAAATTTTAATGAATAAATTGTACTAATTGGAAAGACCAAAAATTCTAGAAATTTTATGGTATGAAGATATGTAAGTCTAGTTTCAGGGAAAATTAGCGATTTGTAATTTGGAGCTCTGTAGTTCAAGAAATAAATAATTTAGTGACAGCGATGCAAGTAGTCAGATTAATGTGAACATGAGTAATAAGGTATAAGCATGTGATTTAATGATTGTATCAATTAGAGAACTTGTTGTGAGGATTTGTCTCGTTGAGGCTTTGGTAAGGCTACAAATGAGTAAGTTGAGAAAGTAAGAACTTAGCATTATTTATGCAAGTTATGACAGCTTAGTAGTAAGCTAAATTCATTGCTAATGCTTATTATTTTTACATATGAACTTACTAAGCTTTATAAGCTTACCCCCTTTTCTTTCCCATGTTTCAAAGTCCTATTAAACAAGCTCGGGCTGAAGGTCGTCGGAGATCGCTTCACACTATCAAGTTATCTATGGGTATCTTTATTTATAAAAGATTTAAGTTATGGCATGTATAGGGGCTTGACTAAGTCATTTTGTATATATGTTAATTAATTTGATTAAACCTATTGCTTCATAACGGTAATAAGGATTATTCTGCATTTAGCCACGAGTTGTGGCTCATATTGGTCATGGAGTTATAATGCTTGTGTATGCATGTGTTTGTTAAAGTTTAAATTATAAGTGAAATTTTGTGGCTCGGGATTTGGTAGAATGTATTGTTAAGTTTGGTAATGGCTCGTACCCGGTTCCGGCGTAGTATACGGGTAAGGGGTGTTACATATCGCATGTCAACAATTTTTATTATTCAATTCTAGACTGAAACTACACCCGAGTATATTGTACTCACATTGGTCTGGACTTTTCGAAGTTGTCGAAGTATTTTCTCATGGTGCAATCACAATTAGAGATTTACATGATGGACACCTGTTCAAAGTGAATGGACAGCGGTTGAAACACTATTTTTGGAATATTAATCAAAAGTAGGCAGAGACCATTAAATTGTCGAACAATTTTAATTTTTATTGAATTTATCATTATGTGATTTTATTTTATTTTATTTTTTATTATTGTTCCAGTTTGTTTTACTTCTTTTTGTAGAATAATTAGGTACCATTGTCGACGCACTTGGGATTTATTATCAACGCAGTTCGTACTATTGTACTATCACGTATGAATCACCACGAATGAGGGCATACCAAAAATTTCATATCCCATCGTTTGATCAAAAGTGACCTAGTTGTCTGATCTATCTAATCTATGGCTGAGGAAAACTGAGTTAGTTTATTTTCAGTTTTTTTAGCTGTAGTGTTCATGCATTGCACATAGTTGTAATTTTTAATTTTTAATTGGTTGTTAATGCACATTGTCGTTGTATTTCTATTGTCATTGCATTTTAATTTTAGTGTATTGAGGAAAATGCAAACTTTAAGTTTGGGGGAATGTATATGGGGTTGGGAAATACACCCACATTTCATAAAAATGTTTTGAGTTTAATGAAGCATGAAAGGTTTATTTGTGGTTAATGCAAATGTGTTTGAAAATTTTTGTTACTTTAGATGCTTAATTCTTGAATCATGTGAATTATCAATAAATGAGTTGGATAAATTTGACCGAATGATGTATCTTCAATTTGTTTATGAATGATTTAGGTTGCTTTAGTAATGGATGACTAGTAGCATTCCTTGAATCTTGAATGAATTTGCCTTTTACAGTTGCTTATATATATAGTTATGAATAAGAGACACTCCAAAGTGGGTGTATTGTGAAATGTTAAAGAGGAAACACTCTAATGCAAGCATTATAAAAATAAATCTGGCCAAAGGCTGTCACTGCATGTGCGTGTCGGCGCAATTACGTACACTCTGGGGGTATGTTGCACTCAATCATTACTTCTCAGGAACAAGGGTACAATAATGCAACGATATCCCTTATTAACAAAAAAAGAAAAGAAAAGAAAAGAGGCATATATTTATAATCTTCATATATACTTAGTATTGAACAATAAATGTTGTATTGGTAGATAGAATTTAGGATTTGAAGCATGAAGCTGGTTCTGACAAAGTTGCAATCTTATTCATTCATACTTATGTATTGTCGATGCAATATTCTGTCATCTGAATGTGATTCATTCATTGGGATTCTAGGTGATTCAAGTTACTAGAATGGTCATTTGCCTTAGTGAATTCTTGTGTAGCCTTGCTAGTTTCTGTTTTACTTGAGGACAAGTAAAAACTCAATTTTGGAGGTGTGATAGTAATAGAAAGAACATATGTTTTCTCCCTACTTATTGGTTGATTTGTCCCCATTTAGTTATTTTTAGCACACATTTTAGCATTTTCAGTTCAGTAAATTGGATTTTATAACTCAGTGGATCATAGCCTATTTATCCTTAATTTTGTCATGTTTTGGTACCGATGTCGCTGTATGAGTATTTCCAGATTGCGCCCAGAAATGTAGCCGCACCTGACAGCTATCCGGATAAGAACAAAAATGTGTGAGCTGTCAGTCTGGTATAACCAATGTACGTACGGAGGGAGCATGATTCTGATGAAAGGACACCAGTGCTATTTGCATAAATATTAATATTCACGTGAAAAGGAAAAATGGAGAAGTGGCTTTTTGGGGGGTATTATCTTCTTCAACCTATCTTTTGAAGCTTTTTGGCTATGGTTGTTTAAGCCACCTACGGGTGAACCGACGTGCAAGGGATGCAGATTAGCTCTTGATGAAGAGCCCTGAGTGCGACACAAGAGGGAGTTGAGAGATCAAGTCTAGATTTTCTAAGATTAGTACTCTCCATTTGTTTCTTTTATATTTCTTTTCTAAACGCTGGTGATTACTTTTTATTTCATGTTTGCATGAAAGTATACATGATTTCTGGATTAAATGCTATTTTATTCAATCTTGCTTCTACTATCTAAACTTTGGGTTTGAATGTTTTTAGCATGGAAGTGTTATTGCAGTCATTGACACTGGAAGGTGCAGCGACAGTTCAAGCTAACAAGCATGACAATGGAAGTTGTTTAAGGATTGGAGGAATTTAATCCACTTGTCCATAATAGTGTTCCATTTCCATCATTGGAAGGTGTGGTTAATGTGCATGTTTAAGTCTTAGATTAAATATAGAAGTTAGGCTTGATAAGATATTCATTGCAATTTAATGCATCGATAATCACCTATCCTTTTATCCCTTGCGAGCACTTAGTATTCTATTGAATATTCATGTTGGGGATCCTAGTTTATCATTATCATATTTTATCTTATTGTTTTCAAGCTATTGCTTCGACAACTACTCTCACAATTTATTTCGTTTCTATCTATTTATTGCACTGACATTGATAGACAAAAGACAACCATCCTCGTGGGATCGATATCCGACAGACTCATATCTGTCTATTATACTTGCATTGATAGTGTATGCTTGCAGATTATTGCTGTGACCTTAAACAACCAATCAGCTAGGTTCAACCATGGTGGTTTCCTATTGCATGGTATGTGATTTGTCTCTTTTTTTTAATAATTTTTATGCTTTTGAGATCGTTGCAACTAGGTCCAGCTAACTCGTACCTTCGATTTTAAAACTGTTAAAGGTTTTGAATGTTGTCATTGTTGAACCTTGTGATTTTAGATGTTAAATGATGAATTTGAAATATTAGTTGTTATTTAAAAGTATTTTATTAAGTAATTTTTTATGAATTTTTCAATTAGGAACTAAATTGTTAAAATAGTAAAAATACAAGGATTTTTTGTGAAATTGTTGCATAAATGGGCTGTATTGGATAACATAAGTATTCTAATGAGCTCAATTTTGGGTAAAAATGGTTAATTTGCATGTTTTATGCTCAGGGACTAGATCGAATAAAAGTAAAACTTTAGGGGTGATTTTGTAAAAATGTCAAAAATGACTAAATTGCAGAAAATACATTGTTTTACTGTCTAAACTAATATATTGAATGAAATTATTAATTTAGATCAAGATCAGGTGGAAAATCGAGGAGAATGAAAAATTACCAAAAAGCCCTCATATTTTGATATTTCTTCAATTTAGCCAGGTAAGCTTGTAGGTATAAAATTGTACATACCTATAAATATAAATAATGTTAATTTTGATTCATGAATGTATATTCTTATATATGATGTTTAAAATGTGAGCTGAAACTTGAAATATTATAAGTGAATATAAGGTGAGAAAGGATTTATTAGAAAACTATCGAATATTTATGAGATATGATATATTTGTGATTTCAGCATGATTATGAATTGTTAAAGCATGTGTATCGAGAAATATGAAAGTGATTAATAGATGATGTTGATCTTTGTGATGGCAGATTGATAGTATGAATATATCTATTGATGTTATATCATGTGTACGGAAATGATGAAGTGCCCTTGAATGATAAATATGTTTAAAGGAAATGGATTACATGAAAGGCTTGGTTGAACGTAGTAATCACTAGGATAACTTAATTAAGCTTATGCTAAATAAATGGTATGGTAAGTAAGTAAATGAAATGATTCACCGTTTTAAGAAATGGTTGATGATTATGTAATTCAGCTTATAAGACCTTATTATGTTATAAATGGAAAGTATTCGTGATGTTAATGAACATATTCATTTGTGAGATGATAGTTATATAGTTTGATAAATCTTGAAGCATTGGTATAGGATTATTGATGACTTATAAAGTTCAACTTTAAAATGGAATATTATGTTTAAGTTTATACGAGCTTACTAAGCATTCATTGCTTATGTGGTTGTCTTTCTCTTACTTTACATATTATCGGAAGCTCAATCGGGTTGGAAGCTAGCCGAAGATCCATCACACTATCCATCGGCTATATCATTAGATTTTCATGATTTTGATTCATGGTTATAATGGTCTGTATAGGTGTATTTGTTTGATGAAATTAGCCATTATGTTTGGCTTGTAAATATTCTATTTTAAGTGATGAAATAGTTGTTATGTTGACATGTATGTATGGTACTTAAATGGTTGTTAGTTTGGTATCTAAGTACTTAAATAATGATAGTTGAAATGATGAATATAAAGGTATGATATGAAATGTTGGTGTGGTGTGGAATGAGATAGTGTATCGAGTTGTTAAATGGCTAGTTTTGATAGCTTTGGTTGTGTTGGCATATGGCTAAGTTGCTAAGGTATTGATTGAGTTATGTGAATGGTCATATTGGTGGTTATGAGTACGAAAATGATATGTGAACATTATGGTAAATGTAGGATATAAGTTGTTCAATTGGTTGACTGATTTATGGCTAAATTTAGCAAATGTTTAGTCAAATTTGATTGTTGTGTTTGAGGTGCCTTTAAGGCATATTAGTTGTATAGATAGATGTCATTTTGATTTAACTACATTATGCATGTTTTAGGTACATTTTTGAATGTTTGAAATAGGTACAAATGGCTTGAAAATGGCCATATTCTCGTTTACACGACCTAAGACACGTACATGTGTCTTAGCCGTGTGTGACATACAGTCACGCGACATGGTCGTGTGTCCCGTGTAGGTTTTTATAAGTTGCATTTCGAGAGTTACACAGCATGGCACACAGGTGTGTGGCTTGGCTGTGTGACTCAAGTTAGAGAGTTACAAGGGCACGAACACAGGCTGGGACACAGCCGTGTGTCACTACTTCGAATACCCACACGGCCGTGTGACCCCTGTAGTATGAATTTTTCTATATCTTTCCATGAAGTTCTAAATGTTTTCGATTTAGTCTCGAATCGTTTCTAAAGTATTTCTAGGGCCTTAAGGGCACGAAAAAGGGACATTATGCATGTGTCTGAATGGAATATGATGTGTTTTATAAATTATTGTAATAGAATATTTTAAGTTAAAAGTTTTTGATAATGCTCGTAACCTTATTTCGACGACGGATACGGGTTAAGGGTGTTACACTTCTTTGGCTTTTATAATCGTTTTCCCTAGGGTAAAACGAATAGTCCGTGATTTTCTTCCCTCTTTTTCAGATAGATATATCTGGTACAAGTTCAATTGGGCCTAAGACCAGTACGCTTTGAGTGCTGACTAGACATCATCTCAGCATTGCCATGACATTCGTGTTGACAAAGTGTCCAACGCTTTACCCCGAAAAACCTTCACTCCTTTACTTCTCATTCCTCAACCTGCATTTGCCAATCCACCATCACACACAACCATTCCACAAGCAATTAAAAATAACTAGCATTTAAGTATAGTCAAAGCTTCTAATGTCAAACTGAAACAAGAAAAATACTAATAGAATGTCCTAAAATACCACTAAATGTACCTAAGTACGTGCAATTAGCTAGATCTAAATACATGAAATATAACTCTTTTTCAAGAGTTATCACACCCCCAAACTTAGAAGATGGATGGAGCAAACAACTACCTCCTTAGATACCGAGCCTGTTACTAAAATGGAGTGCCCCTAATTTTCTTTTCTCTATTATGCACTCTTACTTGGACTCACCTTTCTAGTCAACAGCACAGTGAGCAAACAAAGTGGTGCTGATTTACTTGCCAATTCTAAGCATTGTAGTGTCTACTGTCCTTTATTTAAATAATGTTGTGGCAATGCGACTTAATTTGGCTTCAAAAGTCTCTAAGTTCATTAAAAGATACTTGTTATAGTCCAAAAATAACTGAGGTTAGGACATTTCTTTTTTAGGAGGTAATCTTCAAGCAACCTGACCTAAGTTAAGTTCACCTAATCCCCTATCACATGTTCTAAGTGTATTGAAGAATTTGAGCTCATCATTGAACATCATAAGTAAAGATTATACTCCGCATAGGAAAAATAGTACTTAGTAGTTACATAGAAGTGGCAAAACAAATTTAACAAGACTAGAATGAGCATACGTACTAGATATATAATACAGCCTAAATGTACAATACACTCCCAAACCTAAGAGATGCATTGTCCTCAATGCATGTACAAATATGTAACAGAAAAACAAAAATATAGATATGTATAGAAAATGTCATGGCAAAAAAAATATAATGTTCGAGGTAGGAAAAGAAAAACTTTCTTGGCTTAGACTGGAGTGTAGTTACTTCATTCGGCCTTACAAGTGGATTTATGGGCACTGACTTTATACCACAGCTTCCTTTTCACGGGGTTTATCTTATCCCCCTCCTTATCAGTTTCAATGAGCTCATTAATAAGATGATTGATATCACGATCTTGTGCAGTCATGGAAGCTAGTGGAGTGGGTGGAACAGGGTCCTTACCTTTCGTAGTGGTAGTAGTGCAGTTTCATCTTTTTTTTTCTTTTTCCTCATTCTCACTATTTAATGACATCATCTTTTAGCAACAGTGTCCCATTGATAAACCTCAATTTATACATATTTTAACCCCATGCTTGGCTTATTTTTGGATGAATTTTTATTCGATTTGATGAATTTGATGCTCCTAATCCTTTAATTTCATGTTTTACACTCAAGAGAGCTTAAGGAGCCGAAAAGAATGAGAAATGGGCCAAAAAGGGACAAAATGGGCCTACCTCAGAAATCAACACGGCCTGGACTTCCGCACATGGGCAGACCACACGGCCGTGTGTGACGAGCAGAATTGAGCATGGCCGAAGGAATCCACCACGGGCGTGTCACACGAGCGTGTCCTTGCCGAAGCCTAGTTTAATTCTATTCGTAAAAGGTTACTTGTGGGCCAAGAAAGGCGATCCAAAGCCTATATAAACACCCTAGGGGGTAACCTAAAAGGGGACGCCGAATAGAAGGCAAAAAATACTCGAAGACAGCCACTGGGAGCAGCTCGGAAGAAGGATCTTCATCTAGATTGAAGATCTCCCATCAAGTTCTTTAGAAGTTTTTGGGTTTTCTTATGTTTTTTTGTTTTCCTTATTTTAAGATGTTTCACTCTATCAGTCTGAACTAAATTCCCTAAATACCTAAAGGGATGAAACCTAAGATAGATCTTATTACTATTTGATTTATAAGATAAATACTTATTATTATTCTTAATTGTGAGTTCTTATTCTTGTTTTGATGATTCAAGTTGAATGTGCTTATTCAGAGGAGCAAAAGTCCCTGTTTAAGAGTAGATCAACACAATTAAGCGGAGTTGATTGCAACCCTAAAAATAGGGCGATAAAAATCTGCCGGATTAGAGTCAAATCTAATAAGGGAATCCATAGATCGAGTTAATGCAAAAATAGGGGTTTTAATTAGAAATAGATTTCTATTAATCAACCTAGAGTCAGTTGTTTTTAGTCTTGAAAGAGATATTAACATAAATCAGGGATTTCTACGGATTGAATGAAGTGAATAAATCATATGAATCAAAAGTAATAAGTGAAGTCTAGGTGGATTCTTCCTTGGGTATTGTCTTTATCATATAATTTGTCTACAAGTATTTTCCTAATTCATTCGTTGTCGTGATCTTAAATAGTTTTAGTTTAAAAGAAATCACTCCAATTGTTAGGCTAAATAATAGAAAAATAGTAATTACTAGTACTCTTGGTCCTTGTGGATACGATATTACCGGTCTTACCATAACTATACTATTGAACGATAGGTGCGCTTGCCTTTATTGTGATCATAGTTAGTTTTAGAGACATCAAGTTTTTGGCGTCGTTGCCGGGGACTAAGATATTAGAAACACTAAATTTTTATTACTTTAGCCATTATTATTTTATTATTACAATTTATTTTTATTTTTAGTTTAACTAACTTTTCTTTTCTTTGCTTCTGGCAGGAACTTTTAGTTTATGACTAAAAGAAGTCCGCCAGGACCATTACTTTTTGACAGTGAGATTGAAAGTACAACTCCTAAAAACCGAAGAGAAATAAGGCGAAGTCTACAATACATAGAAGAAGAGCAAGAAGACGAAACCACTAATACCGAGGAGATAGCTTATAACAATCTGCTACCTCCGGTGGTTGCCGAAAACCCTGCTTCTCGTACTATGTTTGGTTATGCTAAACCTACTTTAACAGGAAGTGAATCAAGTATTGTTAGACCTGCTGTTGCTGCAAATAATTTTGAACTGAAACCTAACACTATTCAGATGATTCAGCAGTTTGTTCAGTTTGATGGTTTGCAGGATTAGAATTCGAACAATCACTTGGCAAATTTTCTGGAATTTTGTGATACTTTCAAAATAAATGGCGTTTCTGATGATGCCATTTGCCTTCGGTTGTTTCCTTTTTTGTTGAGAAACAAAGCTAAACAGTGGTTGAACTTGTTACCGCGAGGATCAATCACTACATGGGACCAAATGATTGAAAAAGTTTTACTTAAATATTTTCCACCGACTAAGATGGCTAAGTTGAGGAATGATATCTCTTCTTTTGTGCAGGTGGATTTAGAAACACTTTACAACGCATGGGAGAGATACAAAGATCTACTGAGAAGATGCCCTCACCATGGGTTACCGTTATGGCTACAGGTTCAAACCTTTTACAATGGTGTGAACCCCTCAATTAGGCAGTTGATTGATGCAGCCGGCGGTGGTACACTTAACAACAAAACACGTGAGGCTGCCTACGAATTCATTGAAGAGATGTCACTAAATAACTATCAGTGGCAAGTTATGAGGACGAAGCCAACAAAGACAGCTTGTGTTTTCAACCTCGACGTAGTGACCATGCTATCAAACCAAGTAGAATTTTTAAGTAAGAAAATTGATGGTTTGTGTGGTTCATCACAGGTACATTCAGTTATACAGTGCGATACGAATGGAGGAGGAATGAGTAATACAGAATATCCATCCTACAACCCTGGCATAGATAGCGAATAGATGAACTATATGGGTAATAATTCTAGACCTCAGACTAATCCCTATAGTAACACTTATAATCCAGGTTGGAGGAACCACCCAAACTTTTCATGGGGTGGTCAAGAAAATCAGAGACAACAACCCCTTCCAGGCTTTCAACAGCAACCTTACCCACCAGAGAAGAAGCCGAACCTTGAAAAGATGCTAACAAAATTCATCGCGGTGTCAGAAACCCATTTTCAAAACACCGAAACAGCACTCAAAAATCAGCAAGCATCGATTCAAGGGCTCGAGAACCAAATAGGTCAACTTGCCAAGTTGATCTCAGAACGACCATAAGGTAGCTTACCAAGCAACACTAAAACTAACCCAAAGAAGCAACTTCATGCCATCACAATGGGCGACGAAGAAAGGTTAGTAGAATCTGAATCTGAATTGAGGCAAGAACCTGTGGCAATTAAAGGTAAGGATGTGGTAAGCCACGATACACAGAAACTGGTAAGTAAAGAGTATATACCTCGTGTGCCATATCCTAACGCGACAAAGAAAGACCACACAGATGAACAATTATGTAAATTTTTTAAACTCTTAAAAAAGCTACATATTAACTTACCGTTTATTGAAGCTCTTTCGCAAATGCCCAACTCAGTTAAATTTTTGAAGGAGCTTCTGGCAAACAAGCGAAAGTTAGATGACGTGTCACATGTAGAGTTAAATACAGTCTGCTCAGCTATTTTACAGAATAAACTACCCGATAAATTAAAGGATACAGGGAGTTTTACTATTCCTTATTTAATTGGTAGTTTAAATGTTAATAATACTTTAGCTGATTTAGGGACGATTACTAACATCATGCCCTATAAAATGTTTAAGCAACTAGGTCTTGGGAAACCTAAACAAACTAGGATGAGTATTCAACTCGCAGATAAAACCATTAGATTTGCTAGGGGAACTGTTGAGGATGTGCTTGTAAAAATTGATAAATTTATATTCCCAGTTGACTTTGTTGTTCTAGACATGGATGAGGACAGTAACTTAATCCTAAGACGACCCTTTTTAGCAACTGCTAAAACTAGAATTGATGTTGGTACAGGTGAGCTCACACTTCGTATAGGTGATGAAACGATCACTCTTCAGGCTCATGACTCGGTTAGGACGTCAAGTAATGAAGGTGAGAACATAAATTCTATTAATAACCATTTGGTTCAAACCTCTTTTCAGGAAGCACCTCAAAAATACACAACTGAGCCACGTCATCTTGCTCGTACCAACAAAGAAATAACTCATGAGGAGCGAAGGCTTCAGATCGATGAACTAGACAAGTGGAGGACACATGACAAAGAGAAACCAAGAACTCACGAAGCAAAACCGTGGCAACTCCATAACAAACTTAAAGATGAAGCAAATTACTTCAAGGTTGGAGACCGAGTTCTAATGGTTAATACAGATCCTCGTGTTGCCACTTTTGAACCTCATAGAATAACCCCTTTCACGGTAATCAATATTTTCCCATACGGTACAGTCGAGGTAACTCATTCTCAATTTGGCACCTTCAAGGTAAATTGTACTCGTCTAAAACCTTATTTTACCAAAATTGATAGCAAGAATGAGGAGCTTCAACTCCTCAAGCCACCATGATTATGCGAATAAAAGGTAAGTCTAGCTTAAGACTTTAAACGAGCGCTTCTCGAGAGGCAACCCGAGCACTAACCCCATTAATGTCCATATTGTCGATTCTTAGCACCTAACTAAAAACTAACCAAATTAATAAAGCGCAGGTTCCCTACCCACACGGCCTTACACACTGGCGTGGTCGTGGCCGTGTGAACACCACGAGTAGGACCATGAAAGTGGCGGAGATCGTGCGGAAACAGGACAAAAATTTTCCCCAAAGCACGAGCTACGACAAAAATGCCACGGCCGTACGATATGGCTGTGGTCAATTCTGACTAAAGAACACGGACTACGATAAAATGCCACGGCCGTGCGATACGACAGTGGTTGATACTGAGCAAAGTGACATGGACGTACGACACGCCCATGCCCAAAAGTCGTGGTTGAAGCTGAGTCAATCACACGAGCATGCGACACGTCCGTGCCTATAATCCGTGGTCGACACTGACTAAACAACATGGGCGTGGAAACATTTACACAGGCATGGGAGAAACAAACGAAGCATCACACAACCGTGCGATTCGGCCGTGTGACCCAACACTTATTCCTTCTTTATACCAACCACCATCCTTACCACCGTTGGTCACTCTTTTTCCCCTTTATTTTTGAATTCATCTCTATTTTCCATTATATATTTTTATTTTTATTTTCTTTATTATTTTGTTCTTATTCTTCATGCCATTTAGACTTAGCTTAGAGTACCATAAGTTCATGTCGGCTGCTTCATTGATTCGATTTTAAAAGGTTCGAGGTGCTGTCGGAGTATCCTTGTAACACCCCTTACCCGAAACCTTTGCCGGAGTCGAGTATGTGGCATTACTAGACTTGACTACTAATTTGGGGCATAAAAATTTAAAGCTGTCCAACTGCATCATGCTGACTAAATTGACCATAACTTGAGTTACAAAACTCGAAATTTAGATTCGTAAATTTTCCTTGAAACTAGACTCATATAAATTTCTACCATAATTTTTCCAGAATTTTTCATGTGGCCAATTAGTACAGTTTATTCATCAAAGTTACCCCTATATCACTGTTTGATAATTCTGACCTATCTTTACAAAAACTCAGTTATCTAATTGTACAAAATTTCAATAATGTTCTTGTTTATTCCAATAAAAAATAGACTCATTAAGGATTCTAAACATATAAACTATACTCCATAATTATTTTTGTACAATTTTTAACAATTTTTCCAAGACAGAATAGGGTATCACGAATTCATTCAGAACAAGTCTCACTAAAATTTAAATATCTCATAATATAAAATTTCTTTGCCTACTCTGTTTCTTTCATATGAAAATAGACACAATAATATTTAATTCTATATCTTATTCACTTTCTAATTCAATTTATCCTATTTTTGGTGATTTTTCAAAATCACATCATTGCTGCTAACTAAAAACTATTTCATTGCAAAATATGATTAACTAGTTTATAACCGAACACAACTATGGTTCCATATAATCGAGTGTACCATTGGTTACTTACCACAATACCTAATTCAAAGGTTCATTTCGTAAACATACATTTCCTTATCAAAAACGATTAAACTTCGATTAAAAAATGCACAAACATTACCATCATAAACCGACATTTGTATCAAAAGCACAAAAAGCATACTTAACTAAAAATTTAGCCATATTCGCATGGCTATTATATACATGAACCAAAAGTTTTCATCAAAATAAAGTCAAAGTCTTTCCTATACATGCCTTCATTCGAAAACCAAAATGAAAGAGTACCAAAATAGTTTGATAGTGTGGACGACTTTCTGAACGATCCCGACGAGCTTGTAGCTTGCACCTAATCTATAAAACAGAGGAAACATTTCGCACAAATAAGCTTACTAGCTTAGTAAGTCCTAAGCTCCTAATAATATAGTATTCAAACATTAAACATTTAAATTAAAAATAATTCAACTTGTATGTTTGTAATCACATTTACTCCAAATCGTATAAATAAAGTATTCGTATCAACCGTACTATCGTACTGAAATTTCCTTTACTTTTAACATTTCTATTTGAAGACCGAATTTCCATAATAGTGCATTCAACCTCGAAATCCATCATATCATACCCATCAATATTAGCTTCAAACACATATAACACAATTTTCATAATATTAATTCGACTCAAGTAATATTAAGCATAACATACCTTACATGCTTACCTGAGCCATTAACTCAATAAATTAGCTTTAATTTGCCTTGAACAAAAATTCGATTTCTCTTTTGTAAAACACATCACCGGCATCAAGCCTGCTAGGCGTAAAAGCCCGATAAGTGACACCGGCACAAAGCCTGCTAGGCGTGAAAGCCCGAAAAGTAACACCGGCACAAAGCCTGCTAGGCGTGAAAGCCCGAAACATATCTATGTAATTTAAACGTTCCAAACACACTTCATAACTATTATATGTATAAGTCCAATTCAATTGAGCTTGCTCACATTAAACCAATAAAATCATTATATCATTATACAATCCAACAATTCACATCACATAACCAACTTTAATCATCAACCTAGTATACCTATATACATTCGGCCATGTTATAAATAGGTACTAAAATTCATCAATTCTTACTATTTAATATAATCATAATTAATTCTTTGACATATTTTAGCTAAAGGACTTACCTCGGTTGTCGATAGTCCGTGCGAATCGGCTATTCGAGAACCTTCGTCTTTCCCCGGTCTAATTCCGTTTTTCTTTGCTCTTGATCTAAAACACATTAAAATTTAGCTCATTTAATTGCATTTCATCTCAATTTAGTCCCAAAACACACAAATGGGCAATTTACCATTTTGCCCCTAATGTTTCCCATTTTTACAAATTGGTCCTATTTACACAAAACTCAAAATATGCAAAATTTCCTAACACCATAGCTAGGCCGAATCTTCCCCATAGCTATGTGTGTTCATGCATTTCATTTATTTGTCATTTTAACTCTTCACAAATTTATTTTTTTCAATTTAGCCCTATTTACTCAAAATCACCAAAAACTTCAATACAAAACTTGTAAATCTTTAACATATATTTAATATAAATCCATCAAATATCAAAACCATCCAAGCATGTTAATGGCCGAATCCTATATACATAATATTTTCAAAAATTTAGGCATGGGTCGGGTAATATACGAAGCAACGATCTCAAAAACGTAAAAATTTTCAAAAACTAAAAACCGACCATACCTTAATCAAGCTCCCTAAGTTGCCGAAAATAAAGCTTCAACAATGGAGTTTTCTTCCTCCAACATTCGGCCAAGAAGAAGAACAAGGTATGTTCTCTTTCTTCCCACTTGTTTTTATTATTTAATGTTGTATTTAACATATATATATTAACATTATTTATAAATACACTAATATAACTTTATAATAAAACTAAACTAACATATAATTTGTAATTGGAGTGGCCCATTGCCGTTCCTCTTTGTTGTATATGGGCTAATTGCCCTTTTAGAACATCCACTTAAAAAGCCACAATCAATTTAGTACCTTTCACCTTAGCATGCAACTTTTACGCTTTTCACGATTAAATCCTTTTTATCAAATTAAGCACTTAAACGACTAAATTTTTCTACGAAACTTTCACACTCACTAAATCACATATAATAAACACAAAATATAATATTAAAATATTTCTCGGGCTCGGATTCGTGGTCCCTAAACCACCGTTTCGCTTAGGGTCAATATTGGTCTGTTACAATCCTTTTCCACGTTCTCCTCTAATTCATCATGCTTATTTCTAAGGAGTTCATCCGTAATTCAGGAAGTTTCACTTCTCTCCCTATCTTATGATTTTCTTAATCTATTTTCATTATTTATCTTTGTACATTGAGGACAATGTACATCTTAAGTGTGGGGAGGTTAATTATAGTATTATTAAGAAAACCCTTGAATTATGTCTTGTTCTTAAGTAATTTTCTCATATCACTAATTAGAATGAAACTTCTATTGATTTATGATTTTTATCGATATGTTTTGGATTAAGTCATAGGTAATTGTGCATTGATGGTTTAAACTTTAAGACATTAGAGAATCAAGCATGATAAGTCTATTTTCAGAATTAAAAAATTGATTAGGTTGTTTCCCTAAATTTAAATATTACTTTGAAGTTTGAAATCAGCAAGGATGACATCAAAAACCATAATTTTTGTGAGATTTTGAGCCTTTTAGAGCATATACTTTTCTTGCTCACTTTATTTGATATACTGAGATGATAAAGGCACCTAGGTTTTAACCCATTCATTCCATTGAAAAGCTACCTCCATAATTAACCCCTAGTGAACCCCTTTGATCCTAATAAACCATTTCTTGATTTACTCTAAATATTAACCCACAACCAATATTTGCTTTTCCTACCTTATTGACTCCCCTTTTGTCGAGACTTGATTTGATCAGATTGCCTAACTATTTTCCTTATTTCATTTGTTAAATTCACCTTATATATTGTTCTTATTCTTAAAAAAAATCATTACTTAGTTCTATGTTATTTGAGCTTAAATGGTTAATTTCATACTCTGAGAAGAAGCTCATGTTATTAGTAATAAGTTTTCAATCGATGTAATTATTCAGTATTAGTTCATCTTTTCTAGTTAGGTAATTCGTCAATTCAATCTCGATTCTAACCTTTTTAATTCAGCCTTTATCCACACCTCTAAACCAAGCCCCATTACAAACCTTTTAAACACCTTTTGATTTGTGTATCATCTCATTTTATAGTGGTGGAGATTTGATTTTCATGCAAGCCTATGGTAATAGCTTTTCATGTTTAACTTTTGAGTGCTTAATTTGAACCTTAGACACATTTAGTGATTTGAGTGAATCTTTAGTGATGATGACACTTCTTGTCAATTTTTAATTAAACGTTATTATTTAGATAAGGGAAAACACCAATGTTTTCGTGCTATAAAAATTTATGACTTAAATTATTTTAATGTTTAGGACTCTTTTAGTTAAATTATCAATGTATGAATTGTCTATGAATTATGATAAAACATTATTAATAAGGATTATGAATTGAGGAACATAAATTTTAATCGTAAGTTGAGGATTTTGCTTGAGGACAAGCAATTGCTTAAGTGTGGGGATATTTGATAAACCTCAATTTATACATATATTAACCCCATGCTTGGCTTATTTTTGGATGAATTTTTATTAGATTTGATGAATTCGATGCTCCTAATCTTTTAATTTCATGTTTTACACTCAAGAGCGCTTAGGGAGCCGAAAAGAACGAGAAACGGCCAAAAATGGACAAAATGGGCCTACCTCGAAAATCAACACGGCCTGGACTTCCACACACAGGCAAACCACACGGCCGTGTGTGACGAACAGAATTGAGCACGGCCAAAGGAATCCACCACAGGCTTGTCACACGGGCGTGTCCCTGCCGAAGCCCAGTTTAATTCTATTTGGAAAAGGTTACTTGTGGGCCAAGAAAGGCGATCCAAAGCCTATATAAACACCCTAGGGGGTAACCTAAAAGGGGACGCTGAATAGAAGGCAGAATACACTCGAAGACAGCCATCGGGAGTAGCTCGGAAGAAGGATCTTCATCAAGACTAAAGATCTCCCATCAAGTTCTTTAGAAGTTTTTGGGTTTCCTTATGTTTTTTTGTTTTCCTTATTTTAAGATGTTTCCCTCTATCAGTATGAACTAAATTCCCTAAGTACCTAAAGGGATGAAACCTAAGATAGATCTTATTACTCTTTGATTTATAAGATAAATACTTATTCTTATTCTTAATTGTGAGTTCTTATTCTTGTTTTGATGATTCAGATTATTGATTCAAGTCGAATGTGCTTATTCAGAGGAGCAAAAGTCCCTGTTTAAGAGTAGATCAACACAATTAAGCGGAGTTGATTGCAACCCTAGAAATAGGGCGACGAAGATCTGCCGGATTAGAGTCAAATCTAATAAGGGAATCCATAGATAGAGTTAATGCGACAATAGAGGTTTTAATTAGAAAGAGATTTCAAATAATCAACCTAGAGTTAGTTGTTTTTACTCTTGAAAGAGATATTAACATAAGTCAGGGATTTCTACAGATTGAATCAAGTGAATAAATCATATGAATCAAAAGTAATAAGTGAAGTCTAGGTGGATTCTTCCTTGGGTATTGTCTTTATCATATAATTTGTCTAGAAGTATTTTCCTAATTCATTCATTGTCGTGATCTTAATTAGTTTTAGTTTAAAAGAAATCAATCCAATTCTTAGGCTAAATAATAGTAAGATAGTAATTACTAGTACTCTTGGTCCTTGTGGATACGATATTACCGGTCTTACAATAACTATACTATTGAATGATAGGTGTGCTTGCCTTTATTGTGATCATAGTTAGTTTGAGACACATCAACCCTTCATCGACAGTGGTCCCAAATGCGCAGATTCTGCTCTGGCAGTAGGAGTTTGAGTTGACTCCTCTACATCTTTAGGAATTGGGAGAAAAGAGGTGGGGAAGGCAGGGAATTCTAGCATCGGCTTTGTAAATTTCTTCTACAGGGATCGTTTAAGAGCCAAATCTCTGCTCCTCACATAAATCCAATACTGAGCTTACTGCTCCTGGGCCTTGACCATCTCTTCAGCTAGTTGAAACTGTTGGATCTTAAAGAGGAAATCCTTTGCTCTAATTGCTTTAAGGAGTGCAACACTTGCTATTCGAAGAAGCTGCGAGATGCTGAGAACAATTTACCCATTGGACTATTATTTTGGATGAACCCATGTTACCTTGTACCTCGACATACGTTTACCCATTTTGTCGCGGCATAATTACTTCTGAGATGTAGCAGAAAAGTCTTCTTAGTATCACAACTGATAATCGCACACTTTTATTCTGTCTCTGAAAATCTAGAAAAAGTAATCATTAAAATAATAAATAAAATAGAAATAAAATACCATTAAATAATTAATGATAGCAAATAATAATAAAAAGTAAAGAAATTAAAGAAAGGAAAAATAAAAACAAAACTGCTAACTCAAATATCTCGGAAGTCAATGGATTGCTTGTCACGATCCACATGAGAACCCCAGTAGTGCTTCAAACATTGTCCATTATCTTTGAATGTGACCCCCGTTTTCAAGTCTTTGATAGTAACAGCTCCATGCGGGTATACTTGAGCTACTTCAAAGGTGTAACATCGCTAACCCGTATCCGTCCTCGAAATAGGGTTAAAGAGCATTACTGTACAAATGGAACATTAAAACATTCATTTCATACATCATTGGAAAAATAATCTAATTACATTCAATCACATGCATAACATCCCTTTATCGAGCCCTCGAGGCCCTACAAATACCTTAGAAACAATTCGGGACCAAATTGGAAACATTTAGAAAGTATAAGAAAAAGTTAGAAAAATTGGGCTGTAGAGGTCATACAGCTATGTAAGAATCGAAATAGGGACACATGGCTGTGTCCCAACCCTTATCCTCACCAGTGTAACTCTATATTTGGGTCACACGGCCAAGCCACATGCCGGTGTGCCAAGCCGTGTAACTCTCGAAATAGCCACACACGCCCGTGTGCTAGGCCGTGTAACAGCCTGACTTGCATGCATTAAACTTACAGGGGACACACGGTCGTGTCACCTGGATGTGTGTCACACACAGCTGAGTCACATGCCCGTGTCTCAGGCCGTGTGGACAAGAATTTGCCCAAAAAAAAACCATTTCCATCACAAAAATCAAGAATGTACCTAAAAGCATTTTGTGCATATCATCAAGACTTCAAAACATGACCAACACCTATATGAATGACTAATTCGATAACCTAATATCATTCAATAAATATGCCATGTACGACACCTCAAATGCAAACATTCCAAGTTATCTAAACATACACACATAGTTTAATACCATTTCCAAAACATATCATACCTTGACCATATTGAAATCAACTCATCACATACCATTTTAGCCATTCGAACATGCATCAAAACATTGCCAACTCAAACTAGTAAGGCATCAAAAATATCGAAACAACTTATACATGCCATAATAATCTATTAAGCATACATGAGATTATAACACAAACACATTTAGTTATTATATACACATTCATCAAACACCATTTTATACATCCTAAATACGTTTCAATCTCAAATTCAACTACAAAAGTTTATACATGCCACTACCTTATGAGATACAAAAACTAACAAATTCATTGGATAGTGTGAGCTGAAGTTTTGATCCATCCAAACTGTCAGCAACAACAATCTACACAATCCACACGAACAAATAAGCTTATAAAGCTTAGTAAAAACGTAGCATATCATTTAATCTAACAATAAATTGAATACGATTTACATATTATTCAATTTCAAAGTTACCGAAGCCTAAACAAGGTACAAAAGTACATCAATGAGTATTGAAGTACAGATAGGGGCACGTATGTGCAATTCATCATTATTCTTCTAATAATGTAATAATTAAAGCATCATAATACAAGTACACAAATAGAAATTCATCACGTATTAAAACACTAGGAATTTACCTCGACGATTTGAGGGTAACAACGAAGTCAATTAATATAAGGCTTTTAGCTTTTCCCCGATCTAAATCCGTACAAGGTCTATCTTGATCTAAATATACAAATTCAATACATTTAATGTTTCTATTAATCAATTCAATCCATATATCATATTTTTGGAAAATTATAATTTTGCCTATAAAATTTTAACTTTTTACAATTTAGTCCTTAAGCTTACAAATTGAAATCTAAGCATTTTCATCCTTTTCTCAAGCTAGCTGATTTCTCTAGGGACCTATATCAACTCATACAAACCCTCATTTCATAAATTTAACATGGACTTTTACTACTTTTATAAATAAGTCCCTAAATGACATTTTAATCAAAAATCACTTTACAAAACTTGTTTCTTTAACAACAATGGCACATAATCTTTCATTAAACATCAAGAATCATGCAAGAAAATTCATGGAAAAACCCTAAATCTTTAGCAATTTTACAAATTGGTCCCCAGGCTAGTTAGATTAAGCTAAAACAACTTCAGAAACATAAAAATCATTAAAACGGGATGAAAAACACTCACCATTCACCAACTTAGCTTAGCCAAACTTCAAACCCTAAAAATGGCTTCCTCCCTACTATATTTCAATGGTGAATTCCATTAGAAAGATGATACCATAATTCATTTAGTTTAATTTTAAGTTAATTTGTTCATTTACTAATTTAACCTTGACTTATAACTTAAAATTGTGTCCATAAATGTCCACTAACATTTTGAATAGTCTAATAGCCAATTAAGTCCATCCAATTTAGAGTTTTATAGCTAATTGGTACCTTTACCTAACAGAACTCTACTTTTGCACCTTTTACGATTTAGTCCTTTTTACGTAATTAAACATGCAAACGTCAAAATTTCTTAACAAAAATTTTATACGACCTTACTAACATTCCATAGACATTAAAATAATAAAAGTATAGTAATATACTCATCGGATCTGTGGTCCCGAAACCACTATTTCTGATTTCACTGAAAACGGGCTGTTACAATTCTCCCCCTTAAAGGAATTGTCGTCCCAAAAATCTTACCAGAAAAGAGGTTTGGGTATTACACTTTCATAGTTTCTTTTGGTTCCCAGGTAGCCTCTTATATTCTGCGACACTGCCAGAGAACTTTCACTAAAGCTATACTTTTATTTCTCAATTCTTTAACCTCTCGAGCCAGAATTCTGATCGGTTCTTCACTGTAAGTCATGTCTGGCTGTATTTAGACATCAACAGGTGAAATCACGTGTGAAAGATCTAATCTATACCGTCATAACATCGGTACGTGAAATACATTGTGAATCTTTTCCAACTCTGACGGCAAAGCTAATCTGTAGGCTATTGACCCAATTCTCTCAATGATTTCGTATGGTCCAATAAATCGCGAACTAAGCTTTCCTTTCCGAGCAAAACAAAGGACTTCCTTCCAAGGTGACATTTTTAAAAACACTTTATCGCTGACTTGAAATTCAATATCTTTCCTTTTCAAATCTGTGTAAGATTTTTGTCGATCTGAAGCTGCTTTCAAACTGTAACATATCACTTTAACTTTTTCTTCAGTTTCTTGTATCAAATCAACATCGAACAACTTTTTCTCATTGAGCTTAGTCTAGTATAATGGAGTTTGACACTTTTGACCATACAAAGCTTCATACGGTGCAATCTTAATGCTTGATTGATAACTATTGTTATATGTAAATTCAACTAACGGTAAGAATCTCTCCCAATTACCTTCGAAACCTAAAACACAACATTGAATCATATCTTCAAGTATCTGATTACTCGCTCAAACTGACCATCGGTCTGAGTATGAAATGCTTTACTAAAATGTAGTTGAGTACGTAGAGCTTCATGTAACTTGCTTCAGAACCGAGACGTAAATCACAGATCTCTGTTAAAAATAATAGAAATTGGCACACCATGCAGTTTTCGACACATCCGAGTCTTTAACCATAACTGATAATAACCAAAACAAAGATCAATCTTTGAGAATATAGTTGCACCTTTCCATTGGTCAAACAGATCATTAATACATGGTAATGGATACTTGTTCTTGATCGTGACTTTGTTGAGCTGCCTATAATCGATACATAGTCGCATTGATCCATCCTTTTTCTTGACAGATAACACAAGAGCACCCCAAGGAGAAAATTTGGGCTGAGCAAGACCCCTATCTGTCAACTCTTACAATTGTACTTTCAACTCTTTTAATTCTGTAAGTGTCATTCTATATGGAGCTATCGATATCAGAGATGTTCCTGGCACCAATTCAATAGCAAACTCAACCTCTCTAGTCAGCGGTAACCCTGGTAATTCTTTTGGAAACACATTTGAGAACTCAAACACAATCAGAACCTATTCTAATTTCAATTCTGAAACCCTGGAATCAACTATATAAGCGAGATATGCTTCACAACCCTTTTTAAGAAATTTCCGTGCAGTCATAGCTTAAAATCACTTAAAATCACATAAAATTGTGTCCATATTTCATTTTGTTTAATTTTAAGTTAATTTGTTAATTTACTAATTTAACCTTGACTTATAACTTAAAATCACTTAAAATTTGTCCATAAATGTCCACTAAAATTTTGAATGGTCTAATTTCCAATTAAGCCCATCCACTTTAGATTTTTATAGCTAATTGATACCTTTGACTAATAGAACTCTACTTTTGCACCTTTTACAATTTAGTCCTTTTTACATAATTAAACATGCAAAGGTCAAAATTTCTTAACGAAATTTTTATATGACTTTACTAACATTCCATTGACATTAAAATAATAAAAAAATAATAATATACTCATCGAATCTGTGGTCCTAAAACCACTATTTTGATTTCACTAAACACGGGTTGTTACAAAAGGGACTTGACCAGCGAATTGTTAATTTATTAGGGAACAATTTGAGCCTAGAGTTGAACAATAAATCTCGTCGCCATAGATCAAATTGTCTTAGCATAAATCTAGTATCATGCCAATGCTCAGCTTTCTTCTTGTACAGTTTAGCATTTTCATATGCATGTGCCCTGAATTCTTCCATTTCATTAAGCTCTAACAACTTTTTATGGCCAACAGTGACCCAATCCATGTTCAGTTTTTTAATAGCCCAAAATGCTTTGTGCTCGAGCTTAATAGGTAGGTGACATGGCTTTCCATAAACAAACTTAAAAGGTGACATCCCCAATGGTGTTTTAAATGTAGTACAATAGGTCCACAAAGCTTCATCCAGTCTAGAAGACCAATCCTTACGAGTTGGGTTCACCACTTTTTCTAGAATCTTCTTGATTTCTCTATTAGAGACCTCAGCTTGTCCATTTGTTTGGGGATGATATGCCATGGCAATCTTCTGTTTCACCCCATACCGATGCAAGGCAGCCACTAGTTTACAATCAAAATGAGATCCTTCATCATTAATAATGGCTCTAGGCTTACCGAATCTTGTGAAAATGTTCTTGTGCAATAAGTTCATTACTGACTTTATGTAACACCCCCAGACCCGGCCCAGACGTTATGGCCGAATCTGAAAATGTCACATCAAAGGCATAATTCAAAACGATTTTGCTAAGTTAAAATTTAAGGCCTAAAAGCCCAAAATCCTTGAATCTTGTTAAGTAATGATAAAAGCCCATAGTTTTAGGTATTTCGAAAACCATGTTTAAGAAAATTTATTTAAGTTTAACAATTAAGTAAATAGTTGAAAAATGATAACAAAACACAAAATCTAAAGTCAAATCAGAGTACAAGGCCTTATTACAACCAGCAAAAATAAAGTAATTAAAATCATGTCCTTTGAAACAAATAAACAAAACTCCTAAGCATCTTGTAGTGTGGCCATCTCCGAGTCTTCTCCCATGTCGAGCCGTCTACTGAGGGTCACCTGAAACATTTAATAAAAGGGTGTAAGTTTCGAAACTCAGTGTGTACTACCCTTGGTAACCAATCAACACGCAAATATCACATTGGGCGTAAGCCCTATCAAATTCGGTGGTCTTGGGCCTTAGCCCGCAATGACCTCATATCACATCAGTATCACATGAATGGAATGCACCCATCCCAAATCCAACCCTGCACTCCATTTCCCTTCCAACCCTACACTCCAGTGGGGATATAAATATCAACCCACCCATCCCTACACTCCAAAGGTAGCACCAACAGCGGCACTACTCAAGCGTTGCAGCAAAGCTGCTATAATGGGCTTAAAGCCACCGGTGGATCCACGGTCGTCAAGCGACTATGCGATCCTCAAATCTTCCTCCGTATCATCAAAACCCACCCAAATGGAACATATATTTCATGAATGCAACATACACAATTTCACACATTAAGCACTTAGGGGTATTTTAGTCATTTCACTACCTAAGGGTATTTTCGTAATTCTACTCTACAAGGGTATTTAGGTAATTTTGCAAAATAGAGGTATTTTAGAAATTTTGTAAATCAGGGATATTTTGGTATTTCTACGAATTAAGGGTATTCTAGTAATTTTATAGATCAAGGGTATTTTAGTAATTTTGAACATCTAAGGATATTTTGGAAAATTTCAAACTAAGGGTATTATGGTAATTTTCAAACTAAGGGTATTTTGGTAATTTTCAAATCAATGGTATTTTGGTCCCTCCCGGGTTTCAGTTATGGACTTTGGCCCATTAACAAGTCCTTGCGGCTAAAGTGAACAGACACTACGCACCAGGTAGGATTCCAGAGAAGAGAAGGTCGGCCACTAGGACCGCTTAAGTACCAAGCTCTCCCTAGATCCAATCCTAGACATGCATATGTTCGTTGCCACACTCTAACACAGCGACTTGTCCACGGACATGTTTAATTATTAGATTAAGTCTTATGTGGTTTAAGAGTTGTTCAGAACTAGGCCTAAAGTCCATTAAACCCTAGCATACTTGTCTACGTCCCCATAAAGCCCATCAAGCCCAAATCACATCCTTACGGCCCATTAGGCCCAAATCTCATCCATATGGCCTATTAGGCCCAAATTAATTCCAGATCATATAACATGCATGACTAACTCAATTCGTATAACCAACCAAACAATTTCATCAAACTTAGCCTCAAGGCCCACTTGGCCCATTTAGCGACTTTCGGCTTTCCGGCTTTCCAGCTTTCCGGCATTGCCGATATCGTGTGTGTAGTGTTTGTACACACCTGGTTACGACAATGTGCTATACTATCCTTAGCCTCGAACCTACAACCAATCAACCTTCAATCACTCACTTAATCAAAACATTTACCAAAAGCCGAAGCCTTACCGTAACCTTACCGTGTGCCACTGGGTTCTAATAACCCTTCCTTAGCTACTAATCAGGAGTATCCCCTAGATTTGCACTCGCACATACACCATCAATGATTCGAGTGACTCATGATCCACACAAGTCACCCCTATAGATCATACACATTCGGCCACTCACTTAAACCATAATCGAGTTGAGTACACTTACACTTTGCTAATGATCCTTACCACAGTTGTGATTTCTGAACCTTACCTTTGTTAATACATGATTACCAACAATGAGAAGTTAAATAGCCCTTCGGCTTTTAACAATACGTATAAAAGAGGTTAACCGAGTACTTACCAAATCCCTTTTTGATCCAGCGACCTAGACAACTATTAACTAGATCCGGCTTTTAACACTTGACTGAGAGTGGGTAACAATCGGTTTGTGATGGAAGAACAACCATAAAGATTCGGCACTATTAGCAAGGAAAAGATGGTGGTAACTTGGCAATGAGAGAATTTGGGTATGGAAAAATAGGATGGGAGAGAAGAGAAAAGTATTGAAAACTGAAAGAGCCCTTCACAAGAATTCGGCACAAAGAGATGATGGTGATTCGGCACAAAAGAAACTGATTGAGAAGCAAGGAAAAAACTATTGGAACTCAAAGAACCCTCCAAAGACATTCAGCCCTCTCCTTTTATAGTCACCAGCCGAATGCTCCTTTCCCCACAATCCTATTCGGCACCAATTCCTCCCTCTCCCCATCTCCTAACTTTTCTCCTAATAACACCTTAGCCTTATCTGAATTTTCCTCCATTATCAGTTCCCCTTACCACTCAAACACTCCAATGCAAGAGTTCATATTCAACACAACCCTGGTCGTCTACCTATGCAAAATAAAACACTCCAAAAATACCTCTTCTAATGCTCGAACCTTGGACCTCCTCAACTGACAACACGCCACCTTATAGCTCCCCAAGTGACGCCACTTGCCACTGGACCACAAGCCCATTTGCGTCCTATTTTCTCTTAATTTGCTTAAGAGGCCTAATGCCTGAGACTAGGGTCCACTGAAGCAAGAAAAATAAATTTTTCCCTATGGTCTTCCCTATCTCTAAGGCTTCAAATAATCTCGATAATACCTTAAAATTAATATTCTAAGTGCTACTCCTACATACCAACCTCAGTGCACGAAAATTTAGAGCTTCGGGATTTTTGGGGCGTTACAACTTGGTTAGTGCCGTTCTCTTGTTCTCAAAAATTTTAAACGCTCCTATGCCCAAGGCCCAATAGCCCCAATTCTACTAGGCCCAAATTCAGGGCGTTACACTCTACATCATTAGTAGGAAGCGCAACAACTTTGACCCACTTAAGGACATAGACTACTACAAACAATATGTACAGGTTGCCCACTGACGGTAAAAATGGACCCATCAATTCTATTCCCTATACATCAAATAACTTAATCTCTAGAATATTTTGTAGTGGCATTTCATGTATCCTAAATAGATTTCCTGTCCTCTGACAACGGTCACACGGCTGATAAAATTCATGAGCATCTCTAAACAGACTTGGCCAATAAAATCCTAACTGAAGCACTTTGGCAACAATTCTCATTCCACCAAAGTATCCTCCATAAGGAGCTGAATGACAATGCTGCAGAATGCTATGTATTTCATCATCAGGGACACACTTCCTAATTATCTTATCAGCACAATGCTTAAATAGGAAGGGTTCATCCTAATAATAATGCTTGGCATCATGAAGGAATTTCCATCTTCTTTGGCTATTTAGATTAGATGGCATCACACCCCTTACTAAAACTTTCATTATATTGGCATACCAAGGTAATGCCATGACAACTAACAGCTGCTCATTAGGAAAGTCTTCTTTAATAAGTTTGTCATTGCCATCTTCATTTCTAGATTCTAACCTCAACAGATGATCAACCACTTGATTTTCAGTCCCCTTTCGATCTTTAATTTCCAAGTTGAACTCCTACAACAAGAGGATCCACCTAATCAATCTTGGTTTGGCATCTTTCTTGCTCACCAAATACTTAATAGCAGAGTGATCTATATAGACTGTGACTTGGTACCAACAAGATAAGAGCTAAATTTATTGAATGCAAACACCACAACCAATAACTCATTTTCTATGGTGGTATAGTTAAGATGCGCATCCATCAAGGTTCTGCTTGCATAATATATTGCACGTAGTACGTTGTCTTCCCTTTGCCCCAACACTGCTCCCATAGCATAATCACTGGCGTTACACATGAGTTCAAAAGGTAGTGTCCATTCTGAAGCTATTCCAATTAGTGCTACTACCAGCCGTTTCTTCATTTCTTCGAAAGCAACCAAGCAATGTTCATCAAAATTGAAAGATCTATTTTGCTCCAACAAGGTGCACAAGGGCTTATATATCTTTGAGAAATCCTTAATGAATCTTCTATAAAATCCAGCATGACCAAAAAAACTTCTAATACCCTTGAAACTGGTGGGAGGTGGAAAAATTTCTATTACTTCAATTTTTTCTCTGTCCACTTCAATCTCTCGCTGCGATATTCTATGCCCAAGAACAATTCCTTCACGAACCATGAAGTGGCATTTTTCCCGGTTCAAACAAGATTTGTTTCTTCACAAAGACAAAAAACTAATTCTAGATTTTCTTAAAGCAATCCTTAAAATCATTGCCAAACATAGAGAAATCATCCATGAAGACTTCAAGGAAGTTTTCCACCATGTTTGAGAATATGGCCATCATACAACGCTGAAAGGTTGCCGAGGCATTACATAACCCAAATGGCATCCGTCTAAACGCAAAGGTTCCATAAGGACATGTAAAGGTGGTCTTCTTTTGGTCATTAGGAGTGATGACAATCTAATTATACCTTGAATAACAATCCAAAAAAAAAAGTAGAAAGCTTTCCCAGCTAATCTATCTAACATCGGATCAATAAATGGTAGGTGAAAATGGTCCTTTCTAGTTGCCTTGTTAAACTTGCGATAGTCCATACATTCTCTCTATCCTGTGACAGTGCTAGTTGGAATGAGCTCGTTGTTATCGTTACTCACTACTGTGACACCTCCTTTCTTAGTCGCACATTGTATAGGACTCACCCATGAGCTATCAGAGATCGGGTAAATAATGCCAGCATCAAGCCACTTAATGGTCTCTTTCTGGACAACTTCTTTTATGATTGGATTTAGTCTTCTCTGTTGTTCAATAAATTTGCTATGGAAATTCTCCAACAAAATTTTATGCATGAAGAGAACAGGGCTAATTCCCTTTATATCAGTAAGGGTCCATCTTAATGGCTTCTTTGATCACCGAAGGACTTCTAACAACTTGACTTCTTACCCAGGTGTCAACTCCTCAAAAATTACTACTGGCAAAGTGCTATTGTCTCCCAAATATGTATATTTTAAATGCTACAGCAAAGGTTTCAAATCCAGTGTGGGAGGTTCCTCTATAGAAGGTTTAGGAGGATTAAAAGAGTGATTAGATAAATTCAAGGATTCAAACTTATTCCCTACTCTACCCACGAACTACTTGGCTTCTATAAGTTCACCAATGTCCTCAAAAATTACTGTGTCACTTCGCTCAAGTGAGTCTTCATCACCATCAGAATTGTTATGGCAAAATTTTGCAAATTCTACCTCTATTGCTATTTCCATCAACCTAATGGCTTGGCATTCTTCATTCTTATTAGCGCATTTCAAGGCATCAAATACATTGAAATTAGTCTACTGATCATTTACCCTCATGGTCAGTTTGCCTTTCTGCACATCAATTAAAGTCCTACTAGTAGCAAGAAAAGGTCTTCTAGGAATAATTGGCACATCTTGGTCGGCATCACATTCTAAAATAAGGAAATCTGCAGGAAAAATAAACTGATCTACTCTTACCGGCACATCTTCAATTTTACCTTCCAGATATGTGTAGGATCGATCAACCAATTGCAACGTAATGGTAGTAGGTCTTGCTTTCACAATTCCTAGCTTCCTGAAAATAGACATATGCATTAGATTTACACTTGCTCCTATATCACATAATGTCTTACTAACATAATGGTTTTCAATTGAACATGGGATAGTGAAATTCCCTAGGTCCTTCAACTTTGGAGGTAATTTATTCATCAACATTGCTATTCACCCTTCAGTGAGATCAACAGTCTCAAATTCTCCCAATCTACACTTCTTAGACAGTATATCTTTCTTAAACTTCCCATAATTGGAGTTGCTTTAAGACTTCCAAAAATATTTTGAACTGAACATCCTATTAGAAATTATGGAATCACTGAGGAAAAGGTAGAGGTAATCGTCCTTCAGGTTGCTGATTTTTTTTTACTGTGGCATTTTTGTTGGCAACATGATCTGATTTTGCTACAACGTTCTTCTATTTACCCTTTTTAGGTGCAATATACTTTTCAATTGATTCTGAAGTCTTTCCATGGTTGAGTTTGGAGTTGTCATGTTCTACCGTGGTGTCTTAGACAACATCATTCAATTGTGTCCCACTTCTTAGAGTGATTCCTTTGCACTATTCCTTCCCTTGTGTTCTCAAATTCTCAGTATCGCTTGGCAATGCTCATTGTGGCCTCAAATTTAAAACATTTGCTATATGTCCCACTTGATTCTCAAGAGTTTTGAGGGACGCAGCCTGGCTCTAAATTACAGTATCATCCTTAGCCATATATTCCTTCAACAAGGCTTCAACAGAGGTAGAAGATGATGCTTGACCCTACTGAACATTTTGCCTCGTCATAGGATGATTATAACCAGGGGGTGCACTATTAGCATTCTGTCTCGCAATATTGTTTAAATTCCTCGCACCTTGATTATTCCAACTAAAGTTCGGATGCTGCTTCCACCCTGTATTCTAGGTATTGGAATAGGGGTTAATATTACGGTTAAAATTACCCATGTAGTATACAGATAGTGGGGTTTGATGGGCATTCATCAAACACATGGTCTTCACTGCAATAAACACACGATAGTTCAACTGATTTCATCTCCTCGACTGTAGTAGGCCTCTTTATTGTTTTGATCATATTAGCAAAAGAAGATACTTGGGCTGTCAACGAAGTGATTGCATCAAGCTCCATGGTACCAATAACTTTCTTACCCATCCCAACTCTTGTGATAGGATATTGATAATCATTTTTGGTAATTTTTTCCAAAATCTCATACGCTTCATTATAAGATTTATCCAACAAGGTACTATCGGCAGAAGCATCAACTACCATTCTCGTATGCGCATTCAACCCATTATAAAATATTTCCATCAGCGTCCAGTGCTGGAATCTATGCATTGGACATTTTCGAAGGAATTCTTTAAATAATTCCGAAGCTTCATATAGCGTTTCATCCTCTGCTTGGTGAAAAGATGTGATGTCATTTCTAAGCTTTGCATTCATATTTAGTAGATTATACGCTAGAAAAAATCTTTGGAAAAGATCATTCCATGTTCCACTGTTCCCAATGGTAAAGAATTCAGCCACGCTCTTGCACGATCTCTCAAGCAATATGGAAACAATTCTCAAGCAAGGAGTCTTCAGGAATACCCTATTGTCTAAACGAGTCACAGACTTCTAGAAAAATTCTTAAATGTAGTCTTGGATCTTCAGTGGGTAATCCACCAAACTGTCCTACTATTTGCAACATCTGAAACATTACTAGTTTCAACTCGAATTGTTGAGCTTGTATGTGTGGTCTCACTAATCCTAGATTCAAATCATCCAAAATTGGAACAACATGTTCCTGAATTGGTCTGTTTCGATCATCTATCACACGATGAATAGGAGGATTAACATCCTGAATAATGGGATCGTTATTGAGACCAGGATCATTTCCTTCTTTATCCTTATTACGTAACTCCCTTCTTCTCCTTCACAAAGTTCTTTCAATCTCTCAGTCAAAAGGATACTTTTTGTTAGCAGGGATGCCTCTTCTCATAAATTGATGGCAAACCTATAGAAATTAAATACAACTAAGTTAAATAAAGCTAAGAAAACAAAATAAAATAAAATAAACCAAATTTCACCAATAGCCAATCCCTGACAACGAGGCCAAAAACTTGTTACTTGTGAATATGATATGCAAATTATGCAAGTATACACGTCGAACAAGTAATAAAGTGATGAGTGAGATCGTCTCCATAGGGATTAGAATGGAATAATTTGGTTGAATTATTAAAGTAAGGTATGATTAATGTTATGAAAAAAATAATGGTAAGATTGCAATGGTAATTTGAAGGAATAATGATATGTGCAGTAATGAAAAATGCTATGACACGACCAGACAAGAGTAAGAATGCAATGGAAAATTTGAGAATAATTAGGTGAATAATATGCAAACGAACAAGTAAACAACTAAAAAGATTCTATGGCAAAGACACTACGGAAAAGGATGATGGGGTACGATGTTGATTTGAAAGGTCGGGATTACTACGAATCTGCCCTTACTAATAGTAATGCCTCAACAAAACCATACTCAACCTACTGCTTAGAAGAGTTCTAAAATGGTTCGCTTCTTTCAAGAACAATACCTCAAGTTAATTGTCTTAAGCGATATATGTTTATAGGCCTTTAGCACGGTACCTTGCACTATTTTGTTTTCTTTTCGTATGAACACTGCTCTATGTTTAGAGGCTGCTACAATTATTCGGTCGAACACTTACACATATCATTCAATTTCGATCTCATTAAACTAACCTTGTCAGAATTAGATTAATTTAATGAATATAATGTACATCCATCTATGTCTAGAGTTTGCAAACATGTAATTTTATAAATAAATAAAAAACCATTGAATATAAAAAACCATTGAATGAAACAGAGTATTAGAGTAGATTTATGCTATATTCATTAAAGAAAAGAAGAGTTTCATCAAGTAATCCCAACCCTATGAGATCTAGCACATGAGTTGGCAATTAAAATTCAAATCTAAAGTATCATTCAACATCGTTTTCATTAAATCAATTCACGAAGAGTAATCAAGAAATAATGGAAGAACTTTAGGAAGATAGCTTTCACTTATCCAACCCACACTCTAGCAATGCAATGTTCTATGGTGGCTTGAGAGGGACTGCTTTCGTCTTCCTCTACTCGTCTCTACTCATACACTACCCTCTATTTTTTTTGCCTAAGGTTTTCCTTTTTGTTCTCTCCACCCCTTCTAGAGTTTCTTTCTTTGGGTTTTATAATCGTTTCCCTTAGGGTAAATCCAATAGTCCATGATTTTCTTCCCTCTTTTTCAGGTAGATATATCTAGTACTTCAACTGGGCCTAAGACCTTTACGCTTTGAATGCTGACTGGATATCTTCTCGGCATTGCCACAACATTATTGTTGACAAACTGTCCAACCCTTTGCCCTGGCAAACATTCACTTATTTACTTCTCGTTCCTCAACCTGCACCTACCAATCCACCACACACACAACCCTTCCACAAGTAATTAAAAATAAATAGCATTTAAGTATAGTCCAAGATCCTAATGTAATGTTAAAACAAGAAAAATACTAATGGAATGTCCTAAAATGCAACTAAATGTACCTAAGTACAGGCAATTAGCTAGACGTTAAGGAATGAAATATAACTCTTTCCAAGAGTTATCAATATGTGATTATTATTTTTTTTTAAATCTAATCGAATTATCACGATAAGTTTTTGTGATACTGGTTGCCTTTAAATAAATAATATATTGGTACGTTTAGAAGTCCACCCTACTAGATCTTTTTCATTCCCTTCAATATAAAAAATTTAAGGATATAATCATGGACGTAATAAGTGACACAATATCATGGACATGATAAGTGGCATAATAATAACCACTAGAAGTGGAAACAATAATAAATAATAGAATAATAAGAGTCTTCAAGATAACTCTTCAAAGGGTAGAGATAACTTATGTTATAAATGTGACATGAAATATATTGGTCACATACTTGTCTATGACTAAATATCTTGTTTCCATTAATATTCTTTGAGGAATGAAATACATGTTTGACTGGAAATGTATGTAACACCCTTCGCCTGACCCTATCACCAGATTCGAGCGACAAGATGTCACATTCATTTCTGGAGCAACTACGATCAATTAAACAACATACAAGCATTTATACATATGATCAAGTGTTACTCAATTTCAAAACATATTAAACAATCATTTTCGAGTTTTAATCGAGCTTACGAAAGCTCAGTACCACCCCAAGGTTGAATTAGGACTAAATTAAAAATTTTCAAAATATGAGAAGAGGGTATCGCGATATCTAGGGCTTAGTATCGCACTCCTAAAGATAGTAGCCAAACATCAAAATATGTCAGGTGGGTATTGCGATATCTAGGGCCAAACTTCCCAACCTAAAGGCCAAATTGCAAACTTTACAAAATAAAACAGGGTGGAAATTGCAAACTTTACAAAATAAAACAGGGTGGATATTGTGACATCAAGGATATGGTATCATGATACCACAAACAGACCATAATGTCCCTGCTTTCGAAAGCTTCAACCTAGCATGCTAATCAACATTTAGCCCCAAGGCCCCCAAATCAACCATTCAACATAATCACCTAAAAACATATCTAAACATATAATTTTTCATACCAACACAAGTCAATTACTCATATATAGATTCAATCTATCACAAAACAAACCAACTCAATACTTTAAATTATATACCATCCATTCAACCTACTAACCATTCAAATACCAACTTCTTACCTATGTAATTCCATGTTCAAACATGTTATTTCATTTCATTTCATAACCTTACCTATGCTAAACCATTTAACTAGGTATTACAAATGCCAAATCATGCATTTTTAAGCCATATGCAAATACCAACATCTAGAACATATATATATATATATATATATATATACATATCAAGTTCAATACCATGGATCAAAATGACTTTCAAACATCATCAAGACATCATACATTCAAGTTTGTTCTAAAACACCTAAATACATGCCACAGACCCAAGGTTCAAAATGATTAAACATCTACCAAATAGGTGATAAGATGGTGTCAGCTTCGAGTTTATACAACTTGATGAGTTCTAAAAGATGATCTACTGTAACACCCCCAAACCCGGCCTAGAAGTTATGCCCGAATCCGGGAATGTCACATCAAAGGGATAATTCAAAACGATTTTGCTAAGTTAAAACTTAAGGCCCAAAAGCCCAAAATCCTTGAGTCTTGTTAACTAATGATAAAAGACCATTTAATTATTTTAAGTATTCTGAAAACCATATTTAAACATAAGAAATTTACTCAGGTTTAATAATTAAGTAAACAATTGAAACAACAAAACTCAAAATCCAAAGTCAATTCGGAGTACAAGGCCTTATTACATCCAACGAATACAAGTAATTAAAATCATGTCTTTTTAGACAAATAAATAAAACTTCTAAGTATCTTATGGTGTGGCCATCTCCGAGTCCTCTCCCACGTCGAGTCGTTTACTGAGAACCATATGAAACATTTAATAAAAAGGGTGCGAGTTTTGAAACTCAGTGTGTACGACCCTTGGTAATCCAATCAACATACAATTATCACATTGGGCCTAAGCCATATCAAAAACGGTGGTCTTGGGCCTTAGCCCACAATGATCTCATATTACATCAGTATCACATGAATGTAATGCACCCATCCTAAACCCAACCCTGCACTCCATTTCCCTTCCAACCTTACACTCCTGTGGGGATATAAATATCAACCCAACGTCCCTACTCCAAAGGTAGCACCAGCAGCGGCATTACTCAAACGTTGCAGCAAAGCTGCTACAATGGGCTTAAAGCCACCGATGGATCCAAGGTCGTCAAACGACTATGCGATCCTAAAATCTTCCTCTGTATCATCAAAATTGACCCAAATGCAACATATATTTCATGAATGCAATGTACACAATTTCACACATTAAGCACTTAGGGGTATTTTAGTCATTTCACTACCTAGGGGTATTTTCGTAATTCTGCAAATCAAATGTATTTTGGTAATTTTACAAATCGAGGGTATTTTAGTAATTTTGCAAATTAAGGGTGTTTTGGAAATTTTCAAACTAAGGGTATTTTGGTAATTTTCAAATCAGGGGTATTTTGGTCCCTCTTGGGTTTTAGTTATGAACTTTGCCCATTAACGAGTCCTTGCGACTAAAATGAACAGACACTACGCACCAGGTAGGATTCTAGAGAAGAGGAGGTGGGCCACTAGGATTGCTTAAGTACCAAGCTCTCCCTAGATCCAATCCTAGACATGCATATGTCCGTTGCCACAGCGACTTGTCCACGGACATGTTTAATTATTAGATTAAGTCTTATGCGATTTAAGAGTTGTTCAAAACTAGGCCTAAAGTCCATTAAACCCTAGCATACTTGTCTACGTCCCCATAAAGCCCATCAAGCCCATTTCACGTTCATATAGCCCATTACGCCCAAATCACATCCTTATGGCCCATTAGGCCCAAAACAATTCCAGATCATGTAACATGCATGATTAACTCAATTCGTATAACCAAACCAAACAATTTCATCAAACTTAGCCTCAGGGCCTACTGGGCCTATTTAGCCACTTTTGGCTTTCCGGCTTTCTGGCATTGCCGATATCGTGTGTGTGTAGTGTTTGTACACACCTGGTTACTGCGACGTGCTATACTATCCTTAGCCTCGAACCTACAACCAACCAACTTTCAATCAACCACTAAATCAAAACATTTACCAAAAGCCGAAGCCTTACCGTAACCTTACCGTGTGCCACCGGGTTCTAATAGCCCTTCCTTAGCTACTAATCAGGATATCTCCTAGATCTGCACTCACACATACATCATCAATAATTTGAGTGACTCATGATCCTCACAAGTCACCCTTATAGATCATACACATTTGACTTTTAACAAAACGTACAAAAGAGGTTAACCGAGTACTTACCAAAATCCCTTTTTGATCCAGCGGCCTAGACAGCTATTAACTAGATCCGGCTTTTAATACTTGACTAAGAGTGGGTAACAATCGGTTTGTGATGGAGGAACAACCATAAAGATTGGACACTATTAGCAAGGAAAAGATGGTGGTAACTTGGCAATGAGAGAATTTGGCTATGGAAAAATAGAATGGGAGAGAAGAGAAAAGTATTGAAAGCCGAAAGAGCCCTTCATAAGAATTCGACACAAAGAGATGATGGTGATTGGAACGGTGGAAATGTGCAAGTGTAAACAATCGTAACAAGTAATAAAGTGACAAGTAAATGTCGAGTTATCGTACCCACAGGGACTATAAAGGAATTATTTATGAAAATGATTTCAAACACTTTGGTGAAGGAAAAATATTTGAATTTAAGAAATATTTAAAAACTAAAAGAAAAACAAAGTAAAGTAAAATAAAACAAAGTTCTAATGCACGATTTCAAAAACTGTTTTTAATCAAGATGATATAATTTTGTTGGATTAATTATAGTTCTTACATTAGAATTATTAAACTTATGCTTATACTTGTTACGAATAAATCACGGCAACTCGGTAATTTGCTAACTTATGAACATAATTACATGTTATTGCACATACATACTTATTAAATTAAACAATCTCTCGCATTTTCCTATCTGATTCAATCGATTAATTCAACCTAATAAGCATACAAAAGATCATGTGAAGTAACAAAGTATCCTTACCTTGAAACAATTTAATCACAAAAATCTCGCAAGTTATGCAAGGCATATGTATTGCCAAATACAATGCTAATTTAATCTTCAGCTACATTAGAAGAATTAAACATGCACAGATTAAGTATTGTGTCCATTAATTACAATTTCAATGAGTTGAAATAATTAACCCTTTAGTTATCTAAACAATTAAAATGCCAGAATAACTTAAGCATGATTTTACTTAATCAAACATTTTACCGAGGCCTATAACAGCATAAACACAATTTTAATAATTTAAGAGGACGAAATGCAATCAACCCAACACGAATTAAATTCAAGCTAAGCTGATTAAAATAACCATTTCAATAGCATAAATATTCATAAACATGTTTGTCAAAACAACAACGAAATTTAAAGAGATAAGGAACAAGAAGCAAATCCGGTGTTTCTCCGTGGCTTGACTGATTGCTCCGTTCTTCGTTCTCCATTGTCCTTGGCGATCAAGGTGGCTTATGAACACTCCACTTGCTGCTCCAAATGGATGAAAAAACACCTCTTTTTCAAGAGGGGAAATCGGCACAAGAAGGCTTGGGTGTTTTGGTGGAGAAAAGGAGAGAAATGGAGAGAAGAGAGAATGAGAGAGTGAATGAGAGAGTGAATGAGGAATGAAGGATTGAGGGATCAGCAAGGGGTGGTATTTATAGCTGACTATGGCTGCTAAAAATAGCAAATAGTAGCAGCCAAAGAGACCTCCCTTGGCCGGCCATCTATGTGGCAAAGTTGATGGTTTCAACTTTGCTAAATATGGCATGGGGCAAATCTACAAAGCCACTAAATTTGGAGGGGTTTGAATGCAACTTTGAAAAGTCTTAAAGGGCTTCTTTGAAGCTTAATTAATCAGCTAATAAGCTGATTTTGGCCAGAAATATGGGCGGTTTGGGCTGCCCAACTCTTTGCTTGGTTCGGTTCAACCGATTTGGTTCAACTTATGCGGTTCAACTGGGCATTTTTCATAATTAATTAAGATTAATTTATTTAGCCCAAATTAAATTGGGAATAAATTAAAATTAATTGTATTATGATTAAATATTCATGATTGGACCGTCTTGGGCTGGAAATAAATTTTCCTTGATACTTCCAATTGCTTCTTGGGTTTATTCTTCGAGCAGTGTCTGCCGAGCCAATTTTCACCCTTTGTGCGAATCTGTCGAAAATAGTCATAACTATAAAATTAATTAAAATTTATCATGTTCATATTTTTAGCACAATTTAATTATTTTATAATATTTAATTATTTTCCGATAAGAATTTAATCGAAACTGCATAAATTTGAGTTAAAAAGGGCATGAAAAAATATATAAATTTCCATGTTTCCACACCCCCAAACTTAATTAATTGCTCGTCCTGAGTAATGCACAATTTTGAAAATAATTTTCTCGAAAACACCTTTGAAAAACTCCTTCAGAACAACTTTCTTCTCAAAATTATGAATGTAATATACGCATGCTCAAAAATAAGAAATTTGATAGTTATGCTACTTAAGTATACATATCGTTCAAATTACCTCCAACAATTATTATACTAGCAAAATTAGACTAAATGTTTCTTAATAAAGACATGTTACTCACTACCAAGTTGATTTTAATTCCTTATTCAAAATTAAACTGCAATCATTAAGCTTAACTGATGTCTTCGTATGCTGAACAGAGCAATTTCTTTCCACTAATGTAGGTAACATTGGAACTTTGAATCAATAGGTCTTTAATAAGGTTGTAACGTGGCTGGGCTTAGGGGTAGGTAAAAGATAGACAAATTTTTGGCTTAAAAACCCTAGACTCAGCTTAAAATCGAACCTTCGGAATTCTCACCCTTGATACACCAACTTTTGCTCTTTCAACCATTTATTTCGAGTACATTTTTTTTTACCTTTTCAAGCTCAAATTCGAGCACTTGCTTCATGTACTACAATTTTTGAGCACATGATACTTCTTTTCAACTCCCCCAAACTTATTTTCAAATGGTATTTTGAATAGTACTGAGTCTAGTGTTTCGGATAAAATTGATGGCTAAATATTGCATAGGTCCAAATAAAATTAGGCCATATAGTCTCAAAGTTTGGGTTTCAAAGGATAATTTTATCAGGGTCGGCTTGAAAGGCTCAAACGGTCCAAACAATAGTTGCCTAAATCATTTACAATATTCCATTCTTCCTAGGATTTCGCCTCAAGAAATTACTAAGTCAATTCTAAAGACTTAAACTTTCATGCATGCCTAATTTTGTCGTAGAGAACTAAAACTTTTATGTTACGAATTTGCATGCTTTATTAAAAATACATTCATATCATTATTAAGCTAACATAATAACTTATTGAAATAATAGAACTTTATTAATACTGGAGTTCAGCATACTTAATAAAATTTCAAATTATTGAACAAAATATATCCTAATCATAATTAAAAGAAAATTTTATTTTGAGTGGGATTAATTCAAATTTTTGGTCCCCCTACTTAAAGTGAACAATGTCTTCATTGTTTAAAGTGAATAGATACTAACACCAGGTAGGATATTTAGAAAAGAGGAGGTGAGTCAAATTGACTGCTTAAGTACCAGGCTCTCTCTAAAATCCAATCCTAGACATGTATATATCTATTGCCACACTTTTAGTGTAACATCCTGGATTTTGGGGATCTGCATTTAAGGTGTGTTGTGTGTGTATGCTATGCTCTGTGTGTTAATTTGGTTATTCCCTGCCTTGACCCAATGTTGTTGTTAAACAACCGTTGTTTCATTATAGTATCTTCTGACCAAGATCTTTTTCATGGAACAGAATACCAGCCAAGCAAGGGAGGAGGTTGGACTCGCGGTGATCCCTGCGAGTGAAAGTGTTAGCGAGATCGATAGTTTAGTTCTTCGTGTTTACAGGTGTGTAAATTTCATACTCTACTATTAATATGTGTTATTATATGGGCTGAAAAGCCGAAGTGACTGGAGAGGCAGTCGCTATACCCTTGTGGGTAAAGCTGGGAAATACCGAGTAAGTGACTTTACTGTTCCATTTATGAGTATGTAAGTGTATGCTGAAATCTGTTTCTTTGCTTAATGGCATGTTGCAATCATTGATATGTATGTATGCATGGGTTTGGAAAGTGATGCGAAAGGGGAAGTGTTATTAAAGACTGTCACAGTGGTTTGGTACCACAGTGGGTTGGCCCCACCTATCTGATTCAGTGACTAAGTCTCAGTGGTTTGGTACCATGGTGGTCTGACACCACGTTTATATATATATTGATTCTGTGACTTGTCCCAGTGGTTTGGTACCACAGTGGGTTGGCCCCACATATTCGATTATCAGGGATTGTCACCAGTGGTTTGGTACCACAAGTGGGTTGGCCCCACATGTTATAATTAGTGACTCTATCACCAGTGGCTTGGTCCCACATATACGGCGTGTAGCGGATGGAGGGTTGATTGTAGAAATCCCCACGGTGTGTTGGGCTGGTACGGGTGGCGTGTAGAGGACGGAAAATTAGGTTGGGCTGGGCCACATTACATTCATATTTTGTGTATGTCATATTAAGTGGGCTAAGGGCCAATGTGCAATTGTGGGCTTGAAGCCGTTTATGTGATATAAGGGGAATTACACAGTGAGTCTTGGTGATTCACCCCTCTGTTTAACTTGCAGGTAATCAGTAGATTGTGGATCTGGGAGCCGAGGCGGACTCGTGGAGGCCATAAAATGTTTCTTTTCGTAAACTCTTTTTTTATATATCTATAAATTATTTTAATTAGGGATATTGTTAGTAATAAGGCCTTCTAAAATTAATATCTGTTTTTTTAATTGTTACTTATTTATGATATGACATTATTATATAAGTTAACATGAAAGCTAATTGGGAGTTTTCAAAACATACGTAGCATAAACAACTGTTTCCTTACAAATGCCAACAAAGATAACAAACATTCAATTAACTCAACTCGGAAATTTTTCTTAAAACAACAAATCACTATTTTTATAATATCACCTAAAATGACAAATTTCAAAATTACGGTTTTTCTTTAAATTCCAAAGTTCCTTTTTATAACCTTTCCCTGTGACATACCAGATCTGGTCGTAACGTCTAGACCGGATTTGGGGTGTTACAATTTTGGTATCAGAGCCTAGGTTGCAAAACTCGGCTGTGAAATGGGTTCAATAACATTTTATAAAGTCGATTTAAAATGTTATTTAAGGAAATGTTTTAGTTTGGAGAATGGCACCCGAGTCTACCGGCACCTAATCCATGCGGTAAGTGTTCTAATCGTTGGTTGTTTTGCATGAAATAATTACGTTGTGTTATGATTACTAGTATTAAGAGATCCAAACATTAGAGACTGAAACCTCTAGGTATAGATATGAATATGCGAGAATTACTTCTTAATGCTATTTTTCATAAGATTGCTCAGTATTAAACAGTGAAAGAAAGTACTAACTCATAAAACTCTTAATCAGATTAAGTCGTATTGGTAGCTACGAGTACTAAGGGACGTGGACGTGTTGTGCGCAGTCGTGGTAGAGGCCGAGGTGTTGGGTCTGACCCTCGGAATCAGGGCATGGGTCAGAGAATGATATGCCAGTACTGCCAGTTGCGAAAGCGTATTTTTAGGATCAAACCGGCGGAGACGATGCCGTATCTCAAGCGATGTCACGTGTGTTAGAGAGAGTTGCGGGAGCGAGCACTGGATTAGAGGCTTGAAAATCTGTGTCTGAACAACTCCGGGCTAATGGAGCAGAAATGTTTAGGGGCGTTTCTGGGGTAGCTCCTAATGTAGCTGAGTATTGGCTAGAAGCAAGTGAACGTATTATGGACGATCTTGACTTTACGGTGGTGGAGAAGTTGAAAGGAGTTGTGTCTCTTCTTCGGGATGAGGCGTATCAGTGGTGGCTTACGGTCAGGGATGGTGCTGTGGCTGATCGTATTACCTGGGGTTTCTTCACGACAGCATTCCAGGGGAAATACATTAGATCAAGTTATGTGGACGCGCAGCGTAAGGCATTTCTAAATTTGGTCCAGGGAAATAAGTCAGTGGCCGAATATGAGGCAGAATTCCTATGTCTAAGCCGTTATGCCCGGGGTATTGTTGCCACAGACCATGAGCATTGTGTTCGATTTGAGGATGGTCTGAGGGACGAGTTACGAGTGCTGATAGCTCCACAGCGAGAAAGAGAATTTGCTGTTCTAGTGGAAAAGGCTAAGATAGCCGAGGAAGTGAAGCGGTCCGAAAAGCAGAATCAAGATAGGGATAGGGTAGGAATAAAAAGAATTTTGGACCGTCGGGATCAGCTGGGGGTGATCGCTAAAATCAGAGCTTTAAAAATTTATAAAAGAATGATCGAACCTGGAGACTAACTCTGACAACGATTAAAGGCAAGTGTACCTATCGAACAGTAGTATAGCTTAGGCAAGACCGGATTTATCGAACCTAAAGGAACTAAAAGTATTAATACTAACTTTCTTTTTATTATTTAGCCTTAAAATTAGAGAGAAGATTGCTTTAAACTAAATTGACAAGAACTAAACTAAGGACACAAAGACAAAAAGGACGATTTGGAAAATAACTTGAAGAAAACTCAATTGATCACGACGACACCCTCATGAAGAATCCACCTAGACTTCACTTATTATCTAACCCTTAATTATATAATTTCTTCACTTAGCTTGATCCGTAGGACTCCCTAACCTATATTAAACCCTCTCTCGAGGCGAATAACGTCTAACCCTAGGTTAATTAGTGAAACTCCCGTTCGCTTATAATAACCCCCTAGGATAGCAGTAAATCGATCAATAGACTCCCATATTAGGTTTCACCCTAATCCGGTAAAATCTCGTAACCCTATCTCTAGGCGTTCGATCAACTCCGCTTAATTATGTTTGATCTACTCTTAGGCAGGGTCTATTCCTCCTTCACCTAAGCACATTAGATTTGGATTAAGCAACATAATTAAGAACAAACTAAGTAATTCATCATATAACTTAAAAACCAAATAACAAAATTCGTCTAGGTTTCATCCCCTTCAGGTATCTGAGGGGTTTAGTTCATAATGAATAAAGAAAACATCGCAAGAGAAAAGATAAAACAAAACACAAGAAATCCCTAAAACCCCCTGAAGGAATTGAAAGAGAATTCTGCCGTCTTGAGTATAACTCCGGCTTCTTGGGATGGATCAACTGGCTACTTCGCGTTATTCCCTAACTCTGACCTTCTCGGCTTGGCTCCTTGGCCTAGCTTTGATGCCTTCGGCTTCTGCCGAACTCCCCTTTCAAGTTGCCCCCTTGGGTGTTTATATAGACTTTGTATGCCTTACTTGGCCCCTAAGTATCCTAATTTAAGTAGAATTCCTAATAGGGTGTTTGAATAGACTTTGGAATGTGTTTCTTTGCCTCCAAGTATCCTTTCCCGAATAAAATTGCTCTTTCCAGCGACAGGGACACGGCTATGGCACACGCCCGTATGAATCGTGGCCAGGTCGTGTTCAGACTTTTTAATGAGGCACGGCCATGTGGTCTTTGGGCCACGCCGTGTCGATTTCTCTCTTGGCCAAATTTGGTCCGTTTTAAGCCCGTTTCTCGTTCTTTTCATTCTTGGGTGCTTTCCTGAGTATAAAATGTGAAAAGAAAGGATTAAGAGCACCTTTTTACATAAATCAAAGGATAAATCATCCAAAAGTATGCTAAATGTGGGATTAAAATATGTTACTTTTACGGTTTATCAGGGGATTTTCAGAAGAGGCCTAGGTTGGATGGGCCGAGTTGTGTTGCGAGACCTGTTGTTGATGGTCGACCTCAGAGGTGTGCTCGATGTGGTAAGTTTCATTTGGGTGAGTGTTGGACGAGTAGTAGAGGATGTTTCAGGTGTGGGTCTACTGACCATCGGGTAAGAGACTGTCCACAGGAGCCAGGCAGAATGTGACCGGCAGGTCAGAACTATGTTCAGCCTGGTAGAGGTGGACAGTAGCCACAGAGAGGTCGTGGTCTGGCCAGAGGAGGTAATGGTTTTGGTCGGGGGCGTGGAGCATCGGGCAGAGGTGATGGAAACACAGATGCAAGACAACCGTGGTTGGTCTATACAGCTAGACGCCGAGATGAGGGCGATGCGTCGGACGTCATAACCGGTACGTTTCTTATTTATGGGTTGCCTTATACTGCACTGATTGATATTGGATCAACACACTCTTATGTTGCTAGTGTTGTATCGGGAACTCTGAACATAGACTCTGAGATTGCTTCTAGGGAGATGACTGTACTTAGCCCTTTAAGACAATCTGTAGTGGTAAATAAACTCTTTAGGAAGGTGCCTTTAGAGGTTCAAGGGATGGTTTTCCTGGCTGATTTGATGGAACTGCCATTCGGGGAGTTTGATTTAATCTTAGGGATGGACTGGCTAGTGATGTATCGAGCAAACTTGGATTGTGCTGCCACGCGTATGGTGTTAAGGACTCTTGAGGATGAGGAGGTGGTGGTGATAGGTGAAAGGAGGAACTACTTGTCTAATATAGTGTCCGCTTTAAAGGCTGAAAGAATGGTGAGGAAAGGATGTGAGGCATTCATAAGTTTTGTTTGTGCTCTGGAGGCCAAGGAGTTAACTGTAGGAGAGGTTAGAACGGTGAAGGAATTCTCTGATGTTTTCCCAGAAGAGCTTCCAGGATTACCTCCGGATCGCGAGGTGGAATTCGGTATTGATCTTCTTCCGGGAACAACGCCAGTGTCTATTGCCCCATATAGAATGGCGCCAAAGGAGTTGGTGGAACTGAAAGCCCAAATTCAGGAACTGTTGGATCGGGGTTTTATCCGACCCAGTGTGTCACCTTGGGGAGCGCCGGTGTTATTTGTTAAGAAGAAAGACGGGTCGATGCGTATGTGCATTGACTACCACCAGTTAAACAAGTTGACGATTAAGAACAAGTACCCGCTGTCGAGGATTGACGATTTATTCGATCAACTGAAGGGGGCTTCAGTTTTCTCGAAGATAGATTTGAGGTTGGGATATCATCAGCTTAAGGTCAAGGAGGCAAATATCCATAAGACAGCTTTCCAAACTCGTTATGGTCACTACGAGTTCCTAGTGATGCCGTTTAGGTTGACGAATGCACCAGCAGCATTTATGGACATGATGAATCGGGTATTCCAACCCTATCTGGACCGATTTGTCGTGGTATTTATAGACGATATCCTGGTTTATTCAAGATTGGAGGAGGAGCATGATTCGCATCTTCGGGTGGTTTTACAAATTTTGAGGGAGAAACAGCTGTACGCCAAATTCAGTAAGTGTGAATTTTGGAGAAGTTACCTTTTTGGGCCATGTTGTGTCTGCTGAGGGGATTAGGGTTGATCCCCGAAAAATTGAAGTTGTGTTGGATTGGAAACCGCCTAAGCCTGTGGCAGAAATTTGGAGTTTTCTGGGTCTGGCTGGGTATTACAGAAGGTTTGTGGAGGGGTTCTCATTGATTACGGCACCGTTAACCAAGTTGTTACGGAAAGGAGTACGTTTGTCTAGTCTGATAAGCAACAGGAAAGTTTTGAGAAGCTAAAGAGGATTTTGACTGAGGCTCTAGTGTTGATTCAGCCTGAGGCCGGAAAGGAGTTTGTTGTTTACTGCAATACGTCGCACACTGGATTGGGATGTGTGTTGATGCAGGAAGGGAAGGTGGTAGCATATGCGTCTCGGCAGTTGAGACCACATGAAGTGAATTATCCCACGCATGATCTAGAATTGGCTGCAGTAGTGTTTGCTTTGAAGATCTGGAGGCATTATCTGTATGGGGAGAAGTCCGTCATTTATACAGATCACAAAAGCCTAAAATATCTCCTTACCCAGAAGGAGTAGAATTTAAGGCAGCGGAGATGGATCGAATTGTTAAAAGATTATGATTGCTCGATCGAGTACCACCCGGGTAAAGCTAACGTGGTGGCGGATGCTTTGAGTCGTAGGGTGATCTTTGACTTGAGAGCAATGTTTGCTCATCTCAGCTTATATGATGATGGAAGTTTATTAGCCGAACTTCAAGTGAAATCTTCTTGGGTCAGTCAGATTAAAGAGAAGCAGTTGGCTGATGAGTCGTTAAGTTCAAAGTTTGAGTTAGTGGCAGGTGATGGGATAACAGATTTTAGTGTGAATTGTGATGGGGTATTAAGTTTTCGAGGAAAGACTTGTATGCCAAAAGATCTAGAGTTGAGGCGGAAGATTCTACAGGAAGTGCATAGTAGCCCATACGCTATGCACCCTGGAGGAAGTAAGATGTATCGGGATCTGCGAGAATAGTTTTGGTGGCCGGGTCTGAAGCGAGAGGTAACCGAATTTGTGAGTAAATGCTTGACGTATCAGCAGGTGAAAGCAGAACATCAGTTGCCTTCGGGATTGTTACAGCCGGTGAAGATTCCTCAGTGGAAGTGGGAGAGGATAACGATGGATTTTGTGAGTGGGCTACCTCTTACGCCTACTAAGAAAGATTCGGTGTGGGTAATTGTTGATCGATTGACGAAGTCCGATCACTTTATACCTGTTCGTGTTGACTACTCTCTACAGAAATTAGCCAAGCTGTATGTAGCGGAGGTTGTGAGGTTGCATGGGGTACCAGTGTCTATCATATCGGATAGAGACCCCAGGTTTACGTCGAGGTTCTGGAAGGCGTTACATCAATCGTTGGGTACAAGATTGGATTTTAGCACCGCATTTCATCTGCAGACTGATGGACAATCTGAGAGGGTAATTCAGATCTTGGAAGATATGTTGAGGGGCTGTGTCATTGACTTCTGGGGTAGTTGGGAAGAGTTTTTGCCATTGGTGGAATTCGCATACAACAACAGCTACCAGTCTAGTATTCAGATGGCACCCTATGAAGCGTTGTATGGTCGAAAGTGTCGCACTCCTACTTGCTGGACAGAATTGGGTGAGCGTTAGATCTTGGGTCCGGAATTGGTTTCTGAGACAGAGGTAGAAATCTTATGCAGACCTGAAATGTAAAGACATAGAATTTGTAGTAGGTGACCGAGTTTTCTTAAAGGTTTCACCGTGGAAAAAAGTTCTAAGATTTGGACGGAAGGGCAAGCTGAGCCCCAGGTTCATCGGGCCTTATCGTGTATTGAAGCGTGTGGGATTGGTAGCTTATCAGCTCGAGATACCTTCAGAATTGAGCCAGATTCATGATGTGTTTCATGTTTTGATGTTAAGGCGCTTCCATTCGGATCCATCTCATATTGTGCCAGTGGAAGAAATTGAAGTAAGGTCTGACTTATCCTTTGAAGAGGAACCAGTTTAGATCTTGGATCGTGATGTTAAGGTATTACGAAGGAAGACGGTCCCGTTGGTTAAAGTTTTGTGGGGGAATCACGGTTCAGAGGAAGCTACGTGGGAGCCAGAGGATGTGATGCGACAGCAATACCCTCATCTCTTCTGATCAGGTAAAATTTTGAGGCCGAAATTTCTTTAAAGGGTAGAACTGTAACATCCTGGATTTTGGGGTTCTACATTTAAGGTGTGTTGTGTGTGTATGCTATGCTCTGTGTGTTAATTTGGTGTGTTTGGGGGTCCCGGGAAGGCTCGAGGTTAAGTCGTAGCCTTGGCGAAAATTTCTTTTTGGGCATCTGTAAGGGAGAGCTAGCTGAGGTAGGCCTTAAAGGTATTTAATTGTGTTTTGAGGACACATATAAAGAGTTGGTAAAGTGGCAAGGGGGCGCCACTTAGAGTGCTTGAAGTGACGCCACAGGAGAGCAGTGTGGGAGCAGGTTCGAGTCGCATAGGTTGCTTTTTGAGGAATTCTTTTTGGCGCCTGGATGGGAGGTAATGGATTCGGCTAGGGACCTTGAAGAGTGGGAGTGGAATGAGTCAAACATTTTAAATAAGTGGTGGAGAGGCATTTGAGGAAGTTTGAATTTTTCAAACTGATTTAAATAAGTGGTGCCGAGTTTTTCCTTTCATTTAGCATGAATTTTAATTAATTAGGAAGGACATTTTCAGTTTTATACAGGAGGTGCCGAAATTCTTATAAATAGGGGGGATAGCTCCTTGATTCTGGCATTTAAAACCCTAATTCTCTCCTTATTCCTTGTGTCGAAAATCCCTAGCCTCTTCCTCTACAATTTCTTTTCTTTAATTTCTTCAAAAGCCGAAACCTCTCCCTTTCACTCTCTTTTCCATTCTTTTCCTCTTGTGCCGATTTCTCTAAAAAGCCGAAATCTCCATAGTTTTTCTTTATTCATCCTATTTGAGAATTAGTTCTATTCTTCCGGCATTTAAATCTTTTCTCTAGCATTGCCGAATCTCCTCTCTAGTGCTAGCCGAAATCCCTGTGTTAAGGTAAGCGTCGACTTCTGCTAGGTTCTCATATTCTATTCCAGTTTTTGAAAGGCAAAAGCCGAAAAGCTAATAGTTTAATGATTCTATGTTGGGCGGCATTCTGGGATTTGAAGAAAGCTTGGTCGACTAGATCTAAAAGCCGAAAAACGTTAGTCTCCAATTTCGGGATTTTAAGGTAGGAAGATTTTCCCTAGATTTTTACTAGATTCGTTCATTATATGCAAGATCCTAACTTTACGATGAGGATTAACGATCATCAATTGTGATAGTAGTTCTGACAAGGACTTGTGATGAAATTAAATATGGATCAGGCAAAGGAGAGAATCCCTAAGTTTAAGAAACGAGCGGTATCTGCCGTTCGAGATTGGCCACTTGGTTGTGGACCAGCTTCTGAACAACACCTTAGGCAGATAGCAGTTGTGTCGACTAAGGATAGCGTTGACATAGAAAGCATCGTTTTATCGGTAATCAGGTGTGTAGATCTCTAATACACTATTAATCCTGTATGTATGTCTATATATATGTTATGGGCTAAAAAGCCAGAAAGAGGCTGTATAGACAGTCGAATGGAATCCTAAATGGGTTAGGCAAGGATGCCAGGTACGTAAACATAGATCTCCCTATGTGTATCGAAATATATGTAAGTCTGCTTGATGTTCTCTTTATGTATGTATGCATGGGGTGGAAATTATGATATTGAAGGGGAAGTGCATGATAGGTCACTTGGTGATCGGTGGTAGAAATCCCACAAAAGTAAATGTTAGGTCACATAGTGATCGGTGGCTATGCCACGTTTAATGATTCTTGAATAACAGGAATAGGCAGTACTGCTGTCGTTATGGTGTGTAGTGGATGGAGGGTTGATTGTAGAAATCCCCAAAGTGTGATGGTTGGTACGAGTTGGTGTGTAGAGGATGGAAACCTAGGATGGGTTGGGTTATTATTATTCACTATTTATTGTTTATCATGTGATTATGATTGATACCTTTACGTATGGGCCAGGGCCCATAATGTGTTTGTGGGCTCAGGTCGTTGTGTGCTTTGAGATTTATACACTGAGTCTTGGTGACTCACGCTTTCCTTTTTCTCTACTCTTCCAGATGAACAGTAGATCGTGGTCATGGGAGCCGAGACGGACTCGAGGGGCCATCAAGTCTTTATTTCTACAAGTTAATTTGGGATTTCTTTAACTTTATTTTATTTCATTTTGGGATTATTTATGTAATTAGGCCCCTAGTTTTTATTCAACAAAGTAGATTCAATGTTCTGAAATTATGAATTTATGACAAGGTTTATTTATACTTAATAATAATAATACAAAGGTGTTTATTTTTAAAATGTCATTTATTTAGTCAAATTATGTCTAAATAACTTACGACTTCCAAAACCAACAAAGCAAAAGTTTTTAATGTACAACTCGTAGCATACCAGATCTGGTCGAAATGCATGGGCCGGGTTTGGGGGGTTACATTTTGGTATCAGAGCCCAGTTCAAAACTCGGGCTGCGAAATGGGTCTAGTAATGTTCTGTAAAATAGAAGTGATTTTGAGAAAAAAAAGTTTTGGGTTGAGAAATGGCCTTCGAGTCTACCGGCACCCGATCCACGCAGGTAAGTATTCTAAACTCTTTCTGTGTTATATATGTGGGCTTAATAGGCTTGAGGGACGTAGACTATAGTATTAATGGACCTTAGGCTTAGATAAACAACTCTTCAAATTCATAAGACTTAATTCCACTGAAAAAACCTGTAGACGAGTCGCAAGACTGGGGTGTGGCAACAGGCATACGCATGTCTAGGATTGGATCCGGAAGAGCTTGGTATTTAAGCAGTCCTAGTGACTCACCTCCTCCTCGCTGGAATCTTACCTGGTGCATAGTGACTGTTCACCTTAGCTGAGTTAGGGTGTGGCAATGGGCATACGCATGTCTAGGAGTGGATTTAGGGAGAGTTTGGTACTTAAGCAGTCCTAGTGACTCACCTCCTCTTCACTAGAATCTTACCTGGTGCGTAGTGACTGTTCACCCTAGCTACGAGGACTTGTTGATGGGCTAAACCTTATAATTAAAACCCGAAAGGGACCAGCCACCCTTTTTGAAAAAAAACCCAAGTTTTGTAAAATTTTCAAATACACTTGATTCGTGAAAAATTCCAACCCACCATGAATTTATAAAATACCTATGTTTTGAGAATTTACCCAAAAACCTCATGTTTACAAGAGTAACCCAGTTTATGAAATGAGATTTTTCACCGTACCCCTGTTAAAAAAAAACAGCAACATCAAATTAACCTTGATTTGTAAAATTACCAAATTACCCTTGTTTTGCAGAATGACCAAAATATCCCTCGTTTGTAAATTACCGAAATATCCCCAGATTTTAAAATTTTCGAAATACCCTTGGATTTCAAAATTACCGAAATACCCCCAGGATTGCAAAATTACCAAAATACCCTTATTTCACCAAATCACCAAGGAACCCAATTTTGGAAAATTACGAAACTACCCTTGTAGGTCAAATTACGAAAATACCCCTGGGTAGTGAAACAACGAAAACACTCTTACGTGATGAATGTAAGTTCATGGATGTTATTTGTATGATGATGATTGAATGTATGTGTTTCCTAGAATTAGAGGAGACGAACTTGAGACTGAATTGTGAATGTAATTGCGAATTCGAAAGAACTACTCTTAAAACTACTATTCATAAGACTGTTCATGGTTAATCAGTGGAAGAAAACTAATAATTCATAAAATATCTAATCAGATAAACGCGAAGCGGTAGAATGAGTACAAGGGGTAGAGGACGTCCGCCACGTGGTCGTGGTAGGGGTAGGATAACGGTGTCGGAGCCAGTAGGATCTGGCCATGGATCTGGGAACGAGATGCCAGTTCCCCCAGCCGCGGAGGAGGAATTTCAGGATCAGACTGCTGGAGATGATGCGGTATCTCAGGCAATGCTACGGGCTTTAGAGAGGGTTGTTGGGGCTGGTATGGGCACAGGAGCCCAGAAATCTGTGCCGGAACGGCTTAGGACAAATGGGGCAGAAGTGTTTAGGGGAATTTCTAGTGTAGCCCCAAGTTCAGCTGAGTATTGGTTGGAGGCAGTAGAACGCATAATGGATGATTTGGATTTCACGGAGGAGGAGAAGTTGAAAGGAGTTGTATCTCTCCTACGGGATGAAGCCTATCAATGGTGGATTACGGTTAAGAATGGTACAGTGGCTGACCGTATCATCTGGGATCTCTTTAAAACGGCGTTTCAGAATAAGAACATTGGATCAAGTTATGTGGATGCGCAGCGCAGAGCATTTCTGAATCTGGTTCAAGGGAGTAGGTCAGTGGCTGCGTATGAAGCAGAATTCTTACGCCTTAGCCGTTATGCTCGTGGGATGGTAGCCACGGAGCATGAACGTTGTGTTAGGTTCGAAGATGGCCTGATGGGATGATTTGCATGTTTTGATAGCCCCACAGCGGGAGAGGGAATTTGCTGTCCTAGTGGAAAAGGCTAAGATAGTCGAGGAGGTAAAACGGACTAAAAAACAGAATCGGATAGAGATAGGGGTGGAAATAAGAGGAATTTTGGATCGTCAACCGGGCATACTCAGAAAAGGTCCTAGTCTGATGGACCGAAAGGGGAAGAGAAACCTGCTGCTGCTAACCAGACACCAAAGTGTGCTCGATGTGGCAAATTTCATGCCAGTGAGTGTTGGGCTAGCAGTGGGAAGTGTTTTAGGTGTGGATCTACGGACCACCAAGTTAGAAACTATCTGCAGCAATGGGACGGTGAAGGGACCATGGGTCGAGGGAATGCTCAACCTGGCAGAGGAGGTCAGCAGCCATAAAGAGGTCGTGGTGCAGTCAGAGGTGGTAATGGTGCTGGTCAGGGTCGTGGAGCACTAGGTCAAGGGGCAGGAAACACTGAGGCGAGACAGCTGGGATTGGTCTATGCTGTCAAACGTCGAGAGGAGGTCGACGCACCGGATGTCATAACCGGTACATTTTTAATTTTTGGCTTGCCTTACACTGCATTGATTGAAATTGGGTCAACGCATTCGTATGTAGCTAGTAGCGTATCTGGAACTCTAAAGTTAGAATCTGAAGTTACCTCTAGGGCCATGACTGTGGTTAGCCCGTTAGGAAAATCTGTAGTAGTGGATAAACTCTATCGTGAAGTACCTCTAGAAGTTCAGGGGATAGTTTTCCGAACGGATCTAATGGAATTATCGTTCGGGGAGTTTGATTTAATTTTAGGCATGGATTGGCTTGTGAAGTATCAAGCTAATCTAGATTATGCGGCCAAGCGTATGGTGTTAAAAACCCCCGAGGGCGATGAAGTGTTGGTGATAGGAGAAAGGGGAAACTGCTTGTCGAATGTAGTGACTGCCCTAAGAGCAGAAAGGATGGTGAGGAAAGGATGCGAGGCAGTTTTATTGTTTGTTCGAGCTTTGGAAGCCAAGGACCTGACTGTTGGGGACGTCAGGACGATAAAGGAATTTCCTGATGTTTTCCCTGAAGAGCTTCCGGGATTACCCCCAGATCGTGAAGTGGAGTTTGGTATCGATCTTCTTCTGGGAACAGCGCCGGTATCTATTGCGCCGTATAGGATGGCGCCAAAGGAATTGGTGGAATTGAAAGCGCAGATTCAGGAGTTGTTGGATAGAGGGTTTATTCGACCAAGTGTGTCACCTTGGGGAGCGTCGGTGTTATTTGTTAAGAAGAAGGATGGATCAATGCGTATGTGCATACATTATCGCCAGTTGAATAAGCTAACAATTAAGAACAAGTACTCGTTGCCAAGGATCGATGACTTGTTCGATCAGTTGAAGGGGACCTCAGTCTTTTCCAAGATAGATTTGAGTTCAGGGTACCATCAGCTTAGGGTCAAAGAGGCGGATATTCATAAGACAGCTTTCAGGACTCGCTACGGTCATTATAAGTTTATGGTGATGCTGTTTGGACTGACCAACGCGCCAGCAGCGTTCATGAACATGATAAACCGGGTGTTTCAACCCTACCTAGACTGGTGTGTCGTGGTGTTTATAGACGATATCTTGGTTTATTCGAAGTCGGAGGAGGAGCATGATGCTCATCTGCGATTAGTTTTGCAGATTCTAAGGGAGAAGCAGTTGTATGCTAAATTCAGTAAGTGCGAATTTTGGCTAAGGGAAGTTACATTTCTAGGGCACGTCGTATCGGCAGAAGGGATTAGGGTTGACCCTAGAAAGATTGAAGCGGTGTTGGATTGGAAGCCACCTAGGTCTGTGGCTGAGATTAGGAGTTTTCTTGGTTTAGCTGGGTACTACCGAAGGTTTGTTGAAGGATTTTCTTCGGTTGCGGCACCGTTGACTAAGATGCTACAGAAAGGAGTTCCGTTTGTTTGGTCTGATAAGTAGCAGGAGAGTTTTGAAAAGTTACAGAGGTTTCTGATGGAGGCTCCGATGTTGATCCAGCCGGAGGCAGGGAAGGAGTTCGTAATTTACTGCGATGCGTCACACGCAGGATTAGGATATGTGTTGATGCAAGATGGAAAGGTGGTTGCATATGCATCTCGGCAGTTAAGACTGCACGAAACGAATTATCCCACTCATTACTTAGAATTGGCGGCGGTGGTGTTTGCCTTAAAAATTTGGAGGCACTATTTGTACGGGGAGAAATCTGTCATTTACACAGATCATAAGAGCTTAAAGCATCTCTTGACTCAGAAGGAGCTGAATCCAAGGCAGAGAAGGTGGATCGAGTTGCTAAAGGATTATGACTGCTCGATCGAGTATCACCTGAGTAAGGCTAATGTAGTGGCGGATGCTCTAAGTCGTAAAGTAGTCTCCGACTTAAGAGTAATGTTTGCTCATCTTTGTTTGTATGAGGATGGAAGTTTATTAACTGAACTTCAAGTGAAACCTTCTTGGATTAGCCAAGTGAAGAAGAGGCAACAGACCGATGAGTTGCTAAAGGGGAAATTGCAGCTAGTCTCAAAGGATGGGCCAACGGAGTTCAGTGTGAATGAGGAAGGACTGTTATGTTTCCGAGGGAAAGTGTGCATGCCAAAAGATTCTGAGTTGAGGCGTAGGATTTTACACAAGGCACATGGTGGTGCATACGCTATGCACCTTGGAGGAAGTAAGATGTTTCGGGACTTGCGAGATCAATTCTAGTGGTCGGGGTTGAAGCAAGAGGTAACTGAATTGGTGGGTAAGTGTTTGACCTGTCAGCAGGTCAAGGCGGAACATCAGTTACCATCAGGATTATTGCAGCCAGTGAAGATTCCACAATGGAAGTGGGAAAGAATCACCATGGACTTTGTTAGTGGGCTTCCCCTCACACCCACTAAGAAAGATGCAGTTTGGGTAGTTGTTGATCGCTTGACGAAGTCTGCACACTTCATACCCGTACGTGTTGATTATTCCTTGCAGAAGTTAGCTAAGTTATACATAGCGGAGGTGGTGAGGTTGCATGGAGTACCAGTTTCGATCATATCAGATAGGGGCCCTAGGTTCACCTCACGATTTTGGAAGGCACTGCATCAAGCGCTGGGTACGAAGTTGGATTTTAGTACAGCGTTTCATCCTTAGACTGATGGACAGTCTGAACGGGTGATCCAGATCTTGGAGGACATGTTAAGAGGAAGTGTCATAGATTTCAGAAGTAGTTGGGAGGAGTTCTTACCGTTAGCAGAGTTTGCTTACAACAATAGTTACCAGTCAAGTATTCAGATGGCGCCTTATGAAGCTTTGTACGGGCGGAGGTGTCGTACTCCTACCTATTAGACAGAACTAGGGGAACATCGAATTCTGGGTCCGGAGTTGGTGACCGAGACAGAAGAGAAGGTTGAGTTAATTCGGGTTCGACTGAAGGAGACGTCGGACAGACAGAAGTTCTATGCTGATTTAAAGCGTAAGGATATAGAGTTTGCAGTGGGTGATAAAGTATTCCTAAAGGTGTCGCTGTGGAAAAAGGTATTAAGGTTTGGTCGAAAGGGTAAATTAAGTCCCAGATTTATCGGACCATATCGAGTGTTAAAGCGAGTAGGACCAGTAGCCTACCAGCTGGAGTTACCTCCGGAGTTAAGTCAAATCCACAATGTATTTCACGTCTCCAGACGTTATCGTTCGGATCTGTCTCACGTTGTGCCTATGGAGGAAATCAAGGTAAAACCTGATCTGTCCTTCGAAGAGGAACCAGTAGAAATTTTGGATCGTGATGTCAAGGTGTTGAGAAGGAAAACGGTTCCTTTGGCTAAGGTGCTGTGGAGGAATCATGGTTCTGAGGAGGCTACGTGGGAACCCGAGGAAGCAATGCAGCAACAATACCCCCATCTTTTCTGATCAGGTAATTTCGAGGACGAAATTTCTTTAAGGGGGTAGAACTGTAACATCCTAAATTTATGGGCCTATGCATTTAGTGTAGGGATAGGTTTAATATGTTAATTTAAGTGATAGGGGTCCAAATTGAGCTCAGGATTAGGCAAAGGCCTTGGTTAAATTATTAGATTGGGCATTATAGAGTTAAAAGGTGGAATTATGTTAAAAATACCAACGTGGGCCTATGGCCCAACAATAGGTGGCACTGTAAGGGAATTAGAAGGTGGTGCCATTAACAATTAAAGAGGCCCAAGTTTTGGCCGTAAAGAGCCCATGTTTTTGGGCCATTTTCGGCACTTAAAATAGAGCAAGGAGTGACGCCACACACAAGGAGTTAGGGGCCCAAATTTTAAGTTTTATGGAGCCCAAATCTTTTAATTTAAGTTGTTAAATTTCGGCATTAGGGTTTGATGAGGTGGACGGTTACAAGGCTCAAAAATAGGAGGATTTATATGGATTTTATAATTGATAATTTAGAAGATAAAAAGGAGAAAAGATAGGAGCATATCTACAAGGAAGGTGATGACCGAAAATCCACCACTTAGAGGAGTAAAGAAATCGGCTACTGTATGGCAAAGGGGTGCCGAATTTTTCCTTTCATTTAGCTTGAATTTTGATTAATTAGGAAGGACATTTTCGGTTTTATACAGGAGGTGCCGAAATTCCTATAAATAGGGGGGATAGCTCCTTGATTCTGGCATTTAAAACCCTAATTCTCTCCTTATTCCTTGTGCCGAAAATCCCTAGCCTCTTCCTCTACAATTTCTTTTCTTTAATTTCTTCAAAAGCCGAAACCTCTCCCCTTCACTCTCTTTTCCATTCTTTTCCTCTTGTGCCGATTTCTCTAAAAAGCCGAAATCTCCATAGTTTTTTCTTTATTCATCCTATTTGAGAATTAGTTCTATTCTTCCGGCATTTAAATCTTTTCTCTGGCATTGTCGAATCTCCTCTCTAGTGCTAGCCGAAATCCCTGTGTTAAGGTAAGTGTCGACTTCTGCTAGGTTCTCATATTCTATTCCGGTTTTTGAAAGGCAAAAGCCGAAAAGCTAATAGTTTAATGATTCTCTGTTGGGCGGCATTCCGGGATTTGAAGAAAGCTTGGTCGACTAGATCTAAAAGCCGAAAAATGTTAGTCTCCAATTTTGGAATTTTAAGGTAAGAAGATTTTCCCTAGATTTTTACTAGGTTCGTTCATTATATGCAAGATCCTAACTTTATAATGAGGATTAACGATCATAAATTGTGATAGTAGTTCTGACAAGGACTTGTGATGGAATAAAATATGGATCAGGCAAAGGAGAGAATCCCTAAGTTTAAGAAACGAGCGGTATCTGCCGTTCGAGATTGGCCACTTGGTTGTGGGCCAGCTTCTGAACAACACCTTAGGCAGATAGCAGTTGTGTCGACTAAGGATAGCGTCGACATAGAAAGCATCGTTTTATCGGTAATCAGGTGTGTAGATCTCTAACACACTATTAATCCTGTATGTATTTCTATATATATGTTATGGGCTAAAAAGCCGGAAAGAGGCTGTATAGACAGTCAAATGGAATCCTAAATGGGTTAGGTAAGGATGCCAGGTACGTAAACATAGATCTCCCTATGTTTATCGAAATTTATGTAAGTCTGCTTGATGTTCTCTTTATGTATGTATGCATGGGGTGGAAATTATGATATTGAAGGGGAAGTGCATGATAGGTCACTTGGTGATCGGTGGTAGAAATCCCACAAAAGTAAATGTTAGGTCACATAGTGATCGGTGGCTATGCCACGTTTAATGATTCCTGAATAACAGGAATAGGCAGTACGGCTGTCGTTATGGTGTGTAGCAGATGGAGGGTTGATTGTAGAAATCCCCAATGTATGATGGTTGGTACGGGTTGGTGTGTAGAGGATGGAAACCTAGGATGGGTTGGGTTATTATTATTCATTATTTATTGTTTATCATGTGATTATGATTGTTACCTTTATGTATGTTCCAGGGCCCATAATGTGTTTGTGGGCTCAGGTCGTTGTGTGCTTTGAGATTTATACACTGAGTCTTGGTGACTCGCGCTTTCCTTTTTCTCTACTCTTCCAGATGAAAAGTAGATCGTGGTCATGGGAGCCGAGACAGACTCGAGGGGCCATCAAGTCTTTATTTCTACAAGTTAATTTGGGATTTCTTTAAGTTTATTTTATTTCATTTTGGGATTATTTATGTAATAAGGCCCCTAGTTTTTATTCAACAAAGTAGATTCAATGTTCTAAAATTATGAATTTATGACAAGGTTTATTTATACTTAATAATAATACAAAGGTGTTTATTTTAAAATGTCATTTATTTAGTCAAATTATGTCTAAATAACTTACGACTTCCAAAACCAACAAAGCAAAAGTTTTTAATGTACAACTCGTAGCATACCAGATCTGGTCGAAACGCATGGGTCGGGTTTGGGGGTGTTACAGTAAAGCTAGGAAATACCGAGTTAGTGACTTTATGTTCCATTTATGAGTATGTAAGTGTATGCTGAAATCTGTTTCTTTGCTTAATGGCATGTTACAATCATTGATATGTATGTATGCATGGGTTTGGAAAGTGATGCGAAAGGGGAAGTGTTATTAAAGACTGTCACAGTGGTTTGGTACCACAGTGGGTTGGCCCCACCTATCTGATTCAGTGACTAAGTCTCAGTGGTTTGGTACCACGGTGGTTTGACACCACGTTTATATATATATTGATTCTGTGACTTGTCCCAGTGGTTTGGTACCACAGTGAGTTGGCCCCACATATTCGATTATCAGGGATTGTCACCAGTGGTTTGGTACCACAAGTGGGTTGGCCTCACGTGTTATAATTAGTGACTCTGTCACCAGTGGCTTGGTGCCACATATACGGCGTGTAGCAGATGGAGGGTTGATTGTAGAAATCCCCACGGTGTGTTGGGCTGGTACGGGTGGCGTGTAGAGGACGGAAAATTAGGTTGGGTTGGGACACATTACATTCATATTTTGTGTATGTCTTATTAAGTGGGCTAAGTCCCAATGTGCGATTGTGGGCTTGATATCGTTTATGTGATATAAGGGGAATTACACACTGAGTCTTGGTGACTCACCCCTCTGCTTAACTTGCAGGTAATCAGTAGATTGTGGATCTGGGAGCCGAGGCGGACTCGTGGAGGCCATAAAATGTTTCTTTTCGTAAACTCATTTTTTTTATATATCTATAAATTATTTTAATTGGGGATATTGTTATGTAATAAGGCCTTCTAAAATTAATATCTGTTTTTTTTTTTAATTGTTACTTATTTATGATATGACATTATTATATAAGTTAACATGAAAGCTAATTGGGAGTTTTCAAAACATACGTAGCATAAACAACTGTTTCCTCACAAATGCCAACAAAGACAACAAACATTCGATTAACTCAACTCGGAAATTTTTCTTAAAACTACAAATCACTTTTTTTATAATATCACCTAAAACGAGAAATTTTAAAATTACGGTTTTTCTTTAAATTCCAAAGTTCCTTTTTATAACTTTTCCCTGTGACATACCAGATCTGGTTGTAACGTCTAGACCGGATTTGGGGTGTTACATTTAGCCTTTGTGACTTGTTCAGATTTTATTCATGATTCCTATCTCTTGTTTTATTGTGCAAAAATAAAAATTCCTAATTAACCTAATCCTAAAATAACTTAAAAATAATAATAAACTAAAGTTGAAGTCCTCCCCTTTTTTATTTGTTCGCCGATCCTTCCGAATTCGACTCATCTTTTGCTCCATCAGTATTGCCTTTGCATGAATCGCCTTACTCCTTCTTTGATGATGACGTCCATGGTTCAAATATGAAATCTGGAAACTCAGGCACAAAAATAAATTGGTCATTAGAAATTTTCTTGAGGGCACTCCTCATCGAGTCATCTCTTATTTTTGAGTATCTTCAGTAGGCTTGTTGCTGCCATTGCATATGTTGCATTAAGTCCATCAGCTTTAACAGCTCATCACGAAGATCTGGGCTAGGCGGTGGAGCTCCAAACATTGAGGTTTCGATATCAGGTTCAGCTTCTGGTTCCATTGATTCTGCCTCATTAGGGATTTCAATTGATTGCTCTGGCAGGATTTCTATGGGATCATCTTCTGCTTCTTCGGGATCCTCGCTCTCTTCAACTCGTTGCTGCAGAATAGAATCTCCGGCTACTCGGTAGAGGTCCCAATTGGTGATTGTGCCTTGACTATACTCTGTCCCTTTCATGTCCACAAGGAGTTTTGCTTTTAAGCATAAAATTGTTATCGTAAAAGGGAAATGGGCAGGCCCAGAACGTCTAACGGCACAATTTCGCATTTCTCTCAGGATGATTTTACCCACATCAATGATCTTTCCAGTTAGAATTGAGTATAATAGGACCATTCGCTCTAATGAGATTGTAGTTCCATGCGAATTAGGCATAAGGCTGAAACGGATGAAATAGAACCATACCTTCGCAAGTGGTGTCAAATACTCTTTTCGACACGTGTGGATTCCTTGCTTTGACACAGTCCACTTAGAACCTGGAACTGTAAGTTCCTCGAGTATCTCTTGCAAATTTTTAGGCTTAATGTTGCTCAACAGAGAAGAATATTCATCGTTGTCGAAATCAGGTAATTCAAAGAATTCATTAATAGCATTCGAATTTATTGGTACCTTGATTCCGCGGACAGGAACTTCAGTCAATTCGCTTGAGGTTAAGTTTGCGTAGAATTCACAAACTAGTTCCTCATCCACACTTGGTCTCTTTTCACAAAACAATTCCCAATTGAGGGCTTTAGCAACTTGACGAATACGTGCCATAAAGTCTCTGTAGTTGCTTTCCTTCAAAGTGAAGCCTTTCTCTGGATGCATCTGTTGATTTTTGAAGATACTTTTGTATCTTACTTTGGCTTCTTCATAGTGAAATTTGTTTTGTGCTTCGTCAATTTGGGCAGAGGCACAAGTTCTCTTGCAAGCATGATTGACCTGAGCATAAGATAGGAAAAAAAAATTATTTTCTCACATATTTAATTAATAAACATTACTAGTATTTCAATAAATTCAAAAATTAAATAATTGAATAAAAATTAAAACTTAAGGAAAATAAAATTGTTCTTACCACCTTTCTTGTAAAAATTAAGAACTCCTAAAATAAAATTTACTAATGAACAAAAGATGGAAATTTAAAAGGAGGGTTTGAAGGCTTATGGCTTAGGTTGGGCGGATGGAGGAGTACCGCTTAAGCACACGAGGCAGCAAGGCGCACGGCTGATGGAGCTGGAGCGAGTAGTGAAGATGTGATATTTTGGAAACAGTTATTGTCGTTTTAAGAAAACCACGTATTTATAAGTTTAATAGTTATTAACGAAAACTTAAAGGAAAATAAACCAACGGCCTTATTACAAAATATTAACCCAAAATAAATAAAAATTTAAAATAAAGCAAAATCGAAATTGCTTTTATGGTTTTCTTGTAAAAACGTTGTTATTATTATAATTGAAAACGTTTTTACAAGAAAACCATAAAAGCGAAACTGAATTTCACAAACAACAAAGCTCGAATTTTTCAAAAATAATACGGAGTTTTTAACAAACACGTAGTTTTTAAACAACCCTTCTATGTGACATGCCAAATCTGGTGTTACATTTTAGGCCGGGTTTGGGGTGTTACATTTTCACATCAAGAGATCATTAACTTAACTTCATGAAAATAGTATATATTATACATCATAACAAATGATTTAATAAAAATACATGAGAAGTTTTAAATTCATACAATCTTACCTCGGTATTCAAAATGTATGTAGATATGCAATTTAGTCCTCGACATTGTTCTTGCCTCGATTTCGATCCAGGCTTTGTATTTCTTGATCTAGAATAACAATTTAACTTGTTTAATACTCACATTAACTAAATTGACTCATAACTCATACTTTGGCAAAATTACTATTTTGCCCTAAACTTTCTCAAAATTACACCTTTTCCCCTAGGCTCGTAAAATGATTTCTATTCAACTTCCTTACATTTCAAGCCTAGCCGAACCATATTCTCAACTATAGAAATATTCAATTCTCACTATTTCACTCATGTATGACCAATTTAATAACTTTTACCATTTGATCCTTACATGCATTTTTATGAAATTCACTTAGAGAAAGATGTTCATACTTCATCAAACTTTCATAATCCTCCATAAAACATCAAAATACATGCATGTCATACAATGGGTAAATTTTTGAACATGAATCCTAGCTCAAAGTATAGCTAGAAATAGCTTATTCAAGTTACGAGGGTTTCAAAAATACGAAGAATAATAAAAATGGGACTAGGATGCACTTACTTTAAGATTGAAAATGAGGAAAACCCTAGCTATGGCTTCTCTCCAATTTTCGGCACCTAGGGAAGAAGATGGACACAATTTTGACTTTTTTTTCCATTTTTAATCTTTTATTTACCAAATGACAAAAATGCCCTTAATGATCCTTTCTTGAGATTTTTCCTTCCCATGTCCATTTTTGTCCATCTTATTATACAATGGTCTAGTTACTAAATAAGGACTTCTAATAATTTTTATGATTCTATTTCATAGTCAAATCTTCTAGAAACTCATATTTTCCCATCTTTGCAAATTAGTCCTAATGGACAATTTATTCACTAATTAATAAAATTTCTTCATGAAATTTTCACACAATTATGCAACCACCTCATAAGCCTCATAAAAACCATTAAACACATAATTTCTACTTCGAATTTATGGTCTCGCACCACTATTTCGACTAGGCCCTAAATCAGGCTGTTACAGAACTCACATCCGATCTTGCCATGTCTTGGTCCGTTGAACCATTCGGAATTGTTAAGGATACACGGAAATCATAATATGCTTATTCATTGCCATATCTCGGGTATGGTCTTACATGCGATCACATATCGATGCCATTGTCCCAGCCAAGGTCTTACACGAATCATATATGATTCCAATGTCCCAGACATGGTCTTACACGTTTTCTCACTTCGATACCAATGTCCCAGACATGATCTTTGTAATAGCCTGATTTTGGGGCTAGTCGAAATAGTGGTTTCGAGACCACTAATCTGAGGTTGAAGAAAATTGTTTTTGATATTATTTTATATGTTATAGCATGATTATAAGGTTGCATGGAAATTTTGGTGCTTTAATTTTAACGATTGTATGCTTAATTGTGAAAAAGGAATAAATCACATAAAGTGCGAAAGTTCCATTTTTCAACTTAAGAGTGCCTAATAGCAATGGAATATTAAATTGGAGGTCTTTAAAGTAGAAATAGACCACCCTAAGAGTGATGGCCGGCCAAGGGGGACAAAGACATTAATTTGGTCAAAATTTTGGTGAAATTAGGTGACCAAAAATGAATAAAATTAGACAAATAAAGAAGATATCATCTTTCACTATTCATCCTTCTTCTTCCATCGAAAATTGAAGAGAAATTAGAGGCTTTTGGGGTTCAAACTTTCAGCCAAGCTATTCTCTTGCAAGTGATTTTAGGGGGTCTTTCTTGATAATTTTTGTACTTTTGGAACCCCCAAAGCTTGAGCTAGCTAATGAGGGGACTATTTTGCTAAATGGTTGCAAGTTTAGGGACTTCCCATGAGAGTGTTCATGTTTTTTGCTGAGTTTTTATGGAATAAAATGAATGTTAGTGAGTTAAGGAACAACTTTTGTGAAAGGTGTTATCATGAAAACACCTAAATAGGACTTATTTGTAAAGGTTGTAAATGAGTAATAAATGCATGAAATAATTGGTTTTGTGAGTGGTTGTAAGAGAAATAAATTTTTAGTTAAGCTTGTTTAATGAGAAAATGTGATGAAAAATGATTTACGAGCCTAGGGACAAAATTATAATTTTGCCAAAGTATAAGGGCAAAATGGTCTTTTTTGACTAAGTAGAAATTTTGATGTATCATGAGTTATAAATTGGTTGAATGAGTAAATTTTATTATTATAGATCAAGAAGAACGCGGAAACAACCTTCACCGAGGAAAAGGCAAGGTTACGGACTAAGTCGTCGACTAATACATTTTGCACCGAGGTAAGTTTATGTGTAAACTATACATCTTTAATACATATGTTGTTATTTATTGATGCATTGTATGAATGAGATCAATTATGAGTGAGATTGATTGAAATTGATAGATAGTGAGTAATTCTAGTATGAACCTCGGAATAGAAACGTAAGTGCAGAAAATATATCCGTAACCATTATTTGGTGGGTTGTGTGTGATACCACCTTATTATTCATTCACGATGGGCTGTGTGTGATACCATCATTTATATTATCATTTGGTGGGCTATGTGCGAAACCACCGTAAATATTCTTATTGGTGGGCGATATGCGATACCACCCTATTATTGATTAATGGTGGCTGTGTGCGAAACCACCGGTACTTAGTATTATTCTGAAGGGTTCATCAAGAAATTGTTTAAGTAAATGTTTTATGTGGCTTTGTGGTGATGAGTGCAGGGGATGTATGCAAGTAAATGTGAGCATTATATTTGTTACATGGTTGGAATGTGTTAATAGATTAGATGAGTAAGCATTATTATTGAAATGTGAATCCTTCTTGCTTAGTATGTAATATTATTGTTTCATTGGCATATGTTAAGATGCTTATTATTTACATGTAAACTTACTAAGCTTAAACCTTACTCCCTTTCTTTTCCCTTGTTTTTATAGTGTCAAAGAGTCAGGTCGGGATACAAAGATAATCTGAAGATCACTCACACTATCAGCTCATATCAGTATATTTAGACTTAGCATTTTGAGTATGGCATGTATAGGGGCTAGACTTAGTGAAATGTCTTGTGGTTTTGGCCAAGTGTGATGGCTCTTTTAAGGATGAACTCTTTTGTAAATAGCCATAGTTGATGGCTCATTATTATTAATATATGTAAAGATGAGGTTATTCATGAATGTGTATGATGCATGATTTAGTTGCTTGGTAAATGGTTGAATGGGATTTATGTTGTATGAGTTAGGGTGAAAAAAGATCTTGGCAAATAGCCTTGTTCTTGTCTACACGAGTAGGCACACGGGCATGTGTCTAGGCCGTGTATGACACACGGTCAGTCCCATGGGTGTGTGACTGGGTTGTGTTGTAACATTCGGGATTTAGGGGCTCTGCATTTATCTTGTTTCTATGTGTTTGGTATGCTCTGTATGTTGTTATGTGTGTTTGGGGTCTTCGGGAAGGCCTAGGGTTAAGCCGGAACCTTGGCCAAAATTTTAGTTTTGGGCACTTTCAGGGGAGAGCTGACTGGGATAGGACTTAAGGTTTGTTTCTCGTGTTTGTTGACACAAGAACTAAGGTAGTAAAGTGGCAAGGAGGCGCCACTTAAGGTTCAGATAGTGACGCCTCAAGAGAGCTGAGAGGGAGCAGGTTCAAGTCGCATGGAACTCAATTTGGATTTCTTTTTGGCGTAAAGGGGGCAGTGGTGAAGTTCGGCTGGGACACTTCAGGATGGAGTGTTGATTGAGTCAAAAATATTCGAATGTGTGGCTGAGAGAAAATAAAGGAGTTTGAATCATTCAAATCGTTTTGAATGAGTGACCAAGAGGGAATTAAGGAGAAAAGTAAGGGATTGGCATATGGTGAGAGTGGTGGCCGAATTTTGAATGCTTGGGGGCGAAGTGTAGGAATCGATTTTAGCTTGTTTAAGGTGTGCCGAATTCTAGTGATGGTCCTAGTCATTTTAGCTTTCAAAGGGTGCATTTTCGGTTTTGGTTTTGGGGGTGCCGAATTTTTGAGGTGTTAGGTAGCTTAGTTTGAGAAGTCTTTTCCTTACGGTATTTGGGTGTTCTTCTTTTCGGCAATTTTGGAACCCTTTCTCTGTGTAGCCGAAGCCCCTATCATCCTCTCTATTTCTCATTTTCTTTCTTCTCATCTGCATTACCTAAAGCCGAACCCTCCTATCATCTCTTCTTATTTCTTTCTTTTTCTTCTTCTTTTTATTTGTTTCATCTAGAAGTCGAAACCCCTAATCACTTCCAACCTCTTCTCCATTTCTTGCTTAGCCGAATTTCTTTAGTCCCTCTTCTTGATTCTTCATTTGCCGAAACTTATCCCTCGCCTTTTCATAACCATTTGCCGCGGGTTTTTTCTTCAAGTCGAAGCATCCATTGATTCTTGTTCCTTCAATATTTCATTTTGGCTGAATCTTCCCTGTGTGTTCTACTTCTTCTTTCGTTCTTAGGTCGATGGATTACTGTTATTTCGCTTCTTAATCTTTGCAAGCGGATCCTATTTGATTGTGGTAAGTATTCTCCCCCCCTCTCAGTTCTTTTTTCTTTATTGATGCCGTAGGCATTAATCGTGTTCTTTATTTATGGCCGATTGAAGGGGGCTTTGTCTTCGCTTTCTTCCGGCATTTGATCTGCAATTGAAGGGTGTTAAGGGATATTCGATTTAGTCGACTTAGGTATTCAATTGGTGCCTGAATTCGAGCCTTATAAATCTTCGGGATTTGTCGATCTAGGTAAGGGATCTTGGCATTTGAATATGTATTCTTAGTTGTTCTTTGTTCAATATCTTAACTCGGTCTTCTGATCAAGATCGTTTTTATGGACTCAAGTACCAGTAAGGCAAAGGAAGGGGTTGGTCCATAAACCCAGCCCCTAAGTTTAAGAAACGTGTCGTGCCAGTAGTCCGAGATTGGCCACCAAGTTGTGGACCGGCTTCAGAATAGAGTAGTAGGCAGATAGCAGTGGTTCCTGCTAGCGATAGTGTCGACATAGACAGTATTATTCTACGTGTTATTAGGTATGTAAAACTCCACACACTTTATTTTATCTGCAATGTTAATTGTGTGGGCTGAAAAGCCAGAAAAGGCTGTGTAGACAGTCATGAAACCCTTATGGGCGAGGCTAAGGATGCCAGGTACGTGACTGTATCGTTTCCTTGCATGGATGGATGTATGTGGTAAACCTGTACATTGTGGTTAGTGTGTTGCATTCGTTATGATGGTTATGTTAATGTTGCGTTCATTATGATATGCATGTAATACATGGGATGGGAAATGTATTGAAGGGGAAGTGCTTGATTATGAGGTCACATAAGTGACCGGTGGCTGAGCCACGTTATATTATGAGGTCACATAGTGATCGGTGGCTAAGCCACGTTGTACGATTTTGGTCACCTAGTGATCGGCATTATGACTGACAGCAGGGCTGTTAAAGTGGCGTGTAGCGGATGGAGGGTCGATTGTAGAAATCCCCACGGTGTGATAGGCTGGTACGGGTTGGCGTGTAGAGGATGGAAAAAAAACTAGGTTGGGCTGGGACATGATGCATTCATTTATTTCTATGTCATATTGAGAGGGCTAAGGCCCAACATGCATTTGTAGGCTACGAGCCGTTTATGTGTTATGGGGAATTTACACACTGAGTCTCGGTGACTCACCCCTTTGCTTAACCTTTCAGGTAATCAGTAGATCGTGGATATAGGAGCCGAGGCGGACTCGTGGAGGCCATAAAGTCTTTTCTTTTCAAAAACTTTTTCCTACTTTACTTAAATTTTTATTGGGGATTTTATTTGTATAATAAGGCCTTCCTAAACTAATATTTGGTTTTTTTATTTTATTTATTTATTTTTCTCAATTAAGATTCGACACTATGCAACTTAATCACTAGATAACAAAAAAAAGGGTTTTCAAAATGCGAGAAACTCAAAACACATGTTTTCTTTCACGTATCATTAAACATAATGAATATTCGATTAATACAAATTAGAATTTTTCTTGATCCAACAAATCACTGTTTTAAAGACATCACCTTAATCGAAAAGTTTGAACGGTTTTTCCTAAATCCAACAAAAATTCGTTTTTGCTTCACCTTGTGACATACCGAATCCGGTCGTAATGTTTTGGCCGGGTTTGGGGTGTTACAATTTTGGTATCAGAGCCTAGGTTGCAAAACTCGGGCTGTGAAATGGGTTCAACAGTTTTACAAAATTGATGTGAATGTTAATTGGAGAAAATGTTTTTATTGAAATATGGCTTCCGAGTCTACCAGCATCCGGCCCACCCAGGTAAGTGCTCTAATTATTTGATAGTGCATGCATGGAATAATTGTTAGCATGAAGAAATATGCTTGATAGTCTTAGGGGATTCAAACTTTAGAGACTGAAACCTCTAGGTTGTGATGTGTTTTGCGAAAACTACTCTCTAAAGCTATTTCCCATAAAAATCGTTTGGTATTAAACAGTGAAAGATACTAACTCATAAAACTTTTAATCAGATTAAAACGCGACAGTAGACATGAGTACTAGGGGACGTGGACGTCGTAGAGAAGGATCGCTATGTCGGAACCAGTACGGTCTGGTTATTGGTCAGGAAAAGAGGTGTCGCTATCGCCAGCTGCGGAAGCAGACTTTCAGGACCACACAGGCGGAGACGATGCTGTGTTTCAGGCGATGTTACGGGTTTTGGAGAGAGTTGTTGGGCCAGGCTTGGGTACAGGGGCTCGGAAATCTATGTCAGAACGACTTCGAGCTAATGGAGCGGAAATGTTTAGGGGTGTTTCTGGCGTAGACCCTAATGCAGCTGAGTATTGGCTGGAGGCCACTGAGCGTATAATGGATGACCTCGATTTCACCGAGGAGGAAAAGTTGAAAGGAGTTGTGTCTCTTCTTCGAGATGAGGCGTATAAATGGTGGCTTACGGTCAGGGATGGTACAGTGGCTGATCGCATTACCTGGGATTTCTTCAAGTCGTCATTCCAGAGTAAGTACATTGGGTTGAGTTATGTGGATGAGTAGCGAAGGGCATTTCTAAATCTGGTTCAGGGGAACAAATCGGTGGCTAAGTATGAGGCGGAATTCCTACACCTTAGCCGTTATGCCTGAGCAATGGTGGCCATAGACCACGAGTATTGTGTTCGGTTTGAAGATGGTCTGAGAGATGATTTTTGGGTGCTGATAGCTCCACAGCGAGAAAGGGAATTTGCTGTTTTGGTGGAAAAGGCTAAGATAGCCAAGGAAGTGAATCAGTCCGAAAAACAGAATCAGGATGGAGATAGAGGTAGAAATAAAAGGAATTTTGGATCGTCAGGGTCAACTGGGCATTTTCAGAAAAGACCTAGGTTGGATGGGCCGAGTCGGGTTGTGAGATCTGTTGCTGATAGTCAGTCTCAGAGGTGTGCTCGATGTGGAAAATTTCATGTGGGCGAGTGTTGGGCGAGTAACGGAAGATGTTTCAGGTATGGGTCTACTGATCATCAGATTAGAGACTGTCCACAAAAGCGGAGCGGTGCAGGGCCGGTAGGTCAGAGTTATGCTCAGCCAGGTAGAGGTGATCAGCAACCACAGAGAGGTCGAGGTCCAACTAGAGGAGGTAATAGTTTCGTTCGGGGCCGTGAAACACCAAGCAGAGGTGCAGGGAGTACTGAGGCGAGACAGCCGGGGTTAGTCTATGCAGCTAAACGCCGAGAAGAGGGTGACGCACCGGACGTCATAACCGGTACGTTTCTTATTTATGGGTTGCCTTATACTGCTTTGATTGATATCAGGTCGACACATTCTTAAATTGCTAGTGTGGTATCTTGAACTTTAAACTTAGACTCTGAGATTGCTTTTAGGGAGATGACTGTACTTAGCCCGCTAGGACAAACTGTAGTGGTAAACAAACTTTATAGGGATGTACCTCTAGAAGTGCAAGGGGTAGTTTTTCCAGCTGATTTGATGGAATTGTCGTTCGAGGAGTTTGATTTAATCTTAGGTATGGACTGGCTGGTAAAGTATCAAGCAAATTTGGATTCTGCAGCCAAGCGCATGGTGTTAAGAACTCTCGAGGGTGAAGAAGTGGTGGTAATAGGTGAGAGGAGGAATTCCCTATCTATTGTGGTGTCCGTTTTAAAAGCTAAGAGAATGGTGAGGAAAGGATGTGAGGCGTTTATAGCTTATGTTTGCGCTTTGGAAGCCAAGGAGTCAACTGTGGAGGATGTTCGAACAGTGAAGGAATTTTCTGATGTTTTTCTGGAAGAGCTTCCAGGGTTGCCTTCCGATCGCGAGGTGGAGTTTGGTATTGACCTTTTTCCGGGAACAGCACCTGTATCCATCGCACCGTATAGGATGGCGCCAAAGGAGTTGAAGGAGTTGAAAGCGCAGATTCAGGAACTGTTGGATCGAGGTTTTATTCGACCGAGTGTGTCGCCTTAGGGAGCGTCGGTGCTATTCGTTAAGAAGAAGGATGGATCAATGCGTATGTGCATTGATTACCGTCAGTTAAACAAGTTGACGATCAAGAACAAATACTCGTTGCCGAGGATTGACGACTTGTTTGACCAGCTGAAGGGGCCATCAGTTTTCTCAAAGATAGATTTGAGGTCAGGATATCATCAGCTTAAGTTCAAGGAAGCAGTTATTCATAAGACGGCTTTCAGGACTTGCTATGGCCATTACGAATTCCTGGTAATGTCATTCGGGTTTACCAATGCACCAGCAGCGTTTATGGACATGATGAATCGAGTTTTCCAACCCTATCTGGATCGATTCGTCGTGGTATTTATAGATGATATTTTGGTCTATTCAAGATCGGAGGAGGAGCATGATTCGCATCTTCGAGTGGTTTTACAAATCCTGAGGGAGAAGCAGTTGTTCGCCAAATTCAGTAAGTGTGAATTCTGGCTAAGAGAAGTTACCTTTTTGGGCTATGTGGTGTCTGCTGAGGGGATTAGGGTTGATCCCTGAAAAATCGAGGCCGTGTTGGAGTGGAAGCCACCTAAGTTTGTGGCAGAAATCAGGAGTTTTCTTGGTCTGGATGGGTACTATAAAAGGTTTGTGGAAGGGTTCTCATTAATTGCAGCACCGCTAACCAAGTTGTTAAGGAAAGGGGTACCTTTTGTTGGTCTGATAAGCAGCAGGGGAGTTTTGAAAGGCTAAAAAGGATTTTGACGGAGGCTTCGATGTTGATACAGCCTAAGGCTGGAAAAGAGTTTGCGGTTTTTTGTGATGCGTCGCACACAGGTTTGGGATGTGTGTTGATGCAGGATGGGAAGGTGGTAGCGTATGCGTTTCGGCAGTTGAGACCGCATGAGTTGAATTATCCCACGCATGATTTGGAATTGGCGGCAGTGGTATTTGCTCTAAAAAGTTGGAGGCATTATCTGTATGGGGAGAAGTCCGTTATTTATACAGACTACAAGAGCCAAAAATATCTCCTTACCCAGAAGGAGTTAAACTTAAGGCAGCAAAGGTGGATTGAGTTGTTAAAAGATTACGACTGCTCAATCGAGTACCATCCAGGTAAAGCTAACGTAGTGGTGGATGCATTAAGTCGTAGGGTAATCTCTGACTTGAGAGCAATGTTTGCTCACCTCAGTTTATATGATGATGGGAGTATATTAGCTGAACTGCAAGTGAAACCTTCTTGGGTCAGTCAGATTAAAGAGAAGCAGTGGGCCGATGAGTTGTTAAAGTCAAAATTTCAATTAGGAGCAAGTGATGGGACCGCGGAATTCAGTGTGAATAATGATGGGGTAGTGTGCTTTTGGGGAAAAATTTGCATGCCAAGGGAAAAATTTTTGTGACCGGGCTTGAAACGAGAGGTAACCGAATTTGTGAGTAAGTGCTTGACGTGTCAGCAGGTAAAAGTAGAACATCAGTTGCCTTCGGGGTTGTTGCAGCCTATAAAGATTTCGCAGTGGAAGTGGGAGAGGATCACGATGGATTTTGTTAGTGGGCTACCCCTTACGCCTACCAAGAAGGATTTGGTTTGGGTAATAGTTGATCGTTTGATGAAGTCTGCTAATTTCATACCAGTTCGAGTCGACTACTCTCTATAGAAGTTGGCTAAATTGTATGTAGCAGAGATCGTAAGGTTGCACGGGGTACCAGTGTCGATCATCTCAGACAGGGACCCTAGGTTTACGTCGAGATTTTAGGTACAAAGTTAGATTTCAGTACAGCGTTTCATCCACAGTCTGATGGGCAGTCAGAGAGAGTAATCCAGATCTTGGAAGATATGTTGAAAGGTTATGTCACAGACTTCAGAGGAAGCTGGGAGGAGTTTCTACCATTAGCGTAATTCGCGTACAACAATAGTTACAAATCTAGTATTCAGATGGCACCGTATGAAGCGTTGTATGGTCGGAAGTGTCGCACTCCTACTTGTTGGACAGAGTTGAATGAGCATCAGTTGTTGGGTCCAGAAATGGTTGCTGAGACGGAAGAGAAGGTTACTCTAATTAGGGCTCGGTTGAAAGAAGCATCCGATAGGCAGAAATCTTATGCAGACCTGAAGCGGAAGGAAATAGAATTCGCAGTGGGTGACCGGGTCTTCTTAAAGGTTTCACCGTGGAAGAAGGTTCTAAGATTTGGACGAAAGGGCAAGCTAAGTCCTAGGTTCATCGGGCCTTATCGTGTGTTGAAACGTGTGGGACCAGTGGCTTATCAGCTCGAGCTACCTTCGAAATTAAGTCAGATACATGATGTATTTCATGTTTCTATGTTAAGGCGCTATCGTTCGGATCCATCTCATGTTGTGCCAGTAAAAGAGATTGAAGTAAGGCCTGATCTATCGTTTGAAGAAGAACCAGTGCGGATCTTGGATCGTGATATCAAAGTATTGCGAAGAAAGACGGTTCCATTGGTTAAGGTTTTGTGGTGAAACCACGGTTCAGAGGAAGCTACGTGGGAACCGGAGGATGCAATGCGACAGCAATACCCTCATCTCTTTTGACCAGGTAATTTCGAGGCCGAAATTTCTTTAAGGGGGTAGAACTGTAACATCCGGGATTTAGGAGCTCTGCATTTATCTTGTTTCTATGTGTTTGGTATGCTCTGTATGTTGTTATATGTGTTTGGGGTCTTCGGGAAGGCCCAGGGTTAAGCCAGGACCTTGGCCAAAATTTTCGTTTTGGGCACTTTCAGGGGAGAGCTGACTGGGATAGGACTTAATTTTTGTTTCTCGTGTTTGTTGACACAAGAACTATGGTGGTAAAGTGGCAAGGAGGTGGCACTTAAGGTGCAGATAGTGACGCCTCAAGGGAGCTGAGAGGGAGCAGGTTCAAGTCGCGTGGAACTCAATTTGGATTTCTTTTTGGCGTCAAGGGGGGCAGTGGTGAAGTTTGGCTAGGACACTTCAGGATGGAGTGTTGATTGAGTCAAAAATATTCGAATGTGTGGCTGAGAGAAAATAAAGGAGTTCGAATCATTCAAATCGTTTTGAATGAGTGACCAAGAGGGAATTAAGGAGAAAAGTAAGGGATTGGCATATGGTGAGAGTGGTGGCCGAATTTTGAATGCTTGAGGGGAGTGTAGGAATCGGTTTTAGCTTGTTTAGGGTGTGCCGAATTCTAGTGATGGTCCTAGGCATTTTAGCTTTCAAAGGGTGCATTTTTTGTTTTGGTTTTGGGGGTGCCGAATTTTTGAGGTGTTAGGTAGCTTAGTTTGAGAGCTCTTTTCCTTACGGTATTTGGGTGTTCTTCTTTTCGGCAATTTTGGAACCCTTTCTCTGTGTAGCCGAAACCCCTATCATCCTCTCTATTTCTCATTTTCTTTCTTCTCATCTGCATTACCTAAAGCCCCTCCTATCATCTCTTCTCATTTCTTTCTTTTTCTTCTTCTTTTCATTTGTTTCATCTAGAAGCCGAAACCCCTAATCACTTCCAACCTCTTCTCCATTTCTTGCTTAGCCGAATTTCTTTAGTCCCTCTTCTTGATTCTTCAATTGCCGAAACTTGTCCCTCACCTTTTCATCACCATTTGCCGCGGGTTTCTTCTTCAAGTCGAAGCATCCATTGATTCTTGTTCCTTCAATATTTCATTTTGGCCGAATCTTCCCTGTGTGTTCTACTTCTTCTTTCGTTCTTAGGTCGGTGGATTGCTGTTATTTCACTTCTTAATCTTTGCAAGCGGATCCTATTTGATCGTGGTAAGTATTCTCCTCCCCTCTCAGTTCTCTTTTCTTTATTGATGCCGTAGGCATTAATCGTGTTCTTTGTTTATGGCCGACTGAAGGGGGGCTTTGTCTTCGCGTTCTTCCGGCATCTGATCTGCAATTGAAGAGTGTTAAGGGATATTCGGTTTAGTCGACTTAGGTATTCAATCGGTGCCTGAATCCGAACCTTATAAATCTTCGGGATTTGTCAATCTAGGTAAGGGATCTTGGCTTTTGAATATGTATTCTTATTTGTTCTTTGTTCAATATCTTAACTCGGTCTTCTGATCAAGATCATTTTTATGGAGTCAAGTACCAGTCAGGCAAAGGAAGGGGTTGGACCCATAAACCCAGCCCCTAAGTTTAAGAAACATGCCGTGTCAGCAGTGTGGGATTGGCCACCGGGTTGTGGACCGGCTTCAGAACAGAGTAGTAGACAGATAGCAGTGGTTCCTGCTAGCGATAATGTCGACATAGACAGTATTATTCTGCGTGTTATCAGGTTTGTAAAACTCCACACACTTTATTTTATCTGCAATGTTAATTGTGTGGGCTGAAAAGCCGGAAAAGGCTGTGTAGACAGTCGTGAAACCCTTATGGACGAGGCTAAGGATGCCAGGTACGTGACTGTATCGTTTCCTTGCATGGATGGATGTATGTGGTAAACCTGTACATTGTGGTTAGTGTGTTGCATTCGTTATGATGGTTATGTTAATGTTGTGTTCATTATGATATGCATGTAATACATGGGATAGGATATGTATTGAAGGGGAAGTGCTTGATAATGAGATCACATAAGAGATCGGTGGTTGAACCACGTTATGTTATGAGGTCACATAGAGATCGGTGGCTAAGCCACGTTGTACGATTTTGCTCACCTAGTGATCGGCATTATGACTGACAGCAGGGCTGTTACAGTGGCGTGTAGCGGATGGAGGGTCGATTGTAGAAATCCCCACGGTGTGATAGGCTGGTACGGGTTGGCGTGTAGAGGATGGAAAAAAAAACTAGGTTGGGCTGGGACATGATACATTCATTTATTTCTATGCCATACTGAGAGGGCTAAGGCCCAACATGCATTTACAGGCTACGAGCCGTTTATGTGTTACGGGGAATTTACACACTGAGTCTTGGTGACTCACCCCTTTGCTTAACCTTTCAGGTAATCAGTAGATCGTGGATATGGGAGCCGAGGCGGACTCGTGGAGGCCATAAAGTCTTTTCTTTTCATAAACTTTTTCCTACTTTACTTAAATTTTTATTGGGGATTTTATTTGTGTAATAAGGCCTTCCTAAACTAATATTTGGTTTTTTATTTTATTTATTTATTTTTCTCAATTAAGATTCGACACTATCCAACTTAATCACTAGATAACAAAAAAAGGGGGTTTTCAAAATGCGAGAAACTCAAAACACACGTTTTCTTTCACGTATCATTAAACATAATGAATGTTCGATTAATACAAATTGGAATTTTTCTTGATCCAACAAATCACTGTTTTAAAGACATCACCTTAATCGAAAAGTTTTGAAATCTACGGTTTTTCCTAAATCCAACAAAAATTCATTTTCACTTCACCTTGTGACATATCGGATCCGGTCGTAACGTTTTGGCCGGGTTTGGGGTGTTACATGTGTGTCCCCTGCATGCTAGTGTTGCAAGTCAGTGTCGACCACGGGCTAGACACACGGGCGTGTGCCTAGGCCATGTGTCCCTTATAAGGTTGCTGACGTCATAAACAGAATTCCCAGGTTTTTACACATGAGCGAGGACACGGGTGAGTCGAGGCCGTGTGGAGGACACGGGCCAAAGACACGGGCATGTGCCCGGCCTTGTGAAAACCTCTGTAGTTTCGAAATGAAAATAAATTCCACACGGGCTAGGGACATGGACATGTGTGACCACCCGGCCTGCCCACACGGATGTGTCCCATTTCACACGGCCATGTGACCCTATTTAGGCAAAAATTTTCGAAGTATACAAAAGTTCCCGGTTTGATTCTGAGACCATCCGGTTTGTATGTTTAAGGCCTCGTAGGCCCATAATGAGGATGGTATGAATGTGAATGGGAAGTTTTAAGTTAGAATGAAATTTTATAGTCCAATGTTGTATGCTCAAGCAAGTTAAGTTTAGTAATGCCTCGTACCCTATTTCGGCTTTGAATATAGGTAAGGGGTGTTACAGTCTTACACGAATCACACATCGAAAATCCTAATGTCATGACATACGTATCCTATACTATTCCTATGGTTCATACGGGGCTTTCGAACGTCGTAATTCAATTAATTTGAGCTCAATACAGGTCATACCATGCTTATATAAATTCGGCAACATGTCGAATATATACATACTAATTCGGTAACATTTAAAACATTTACATTCAAATTTAACAACATTTATTTACTTATGAACTTACCTCGTACAGACACGAACAAACCGGAACGACTATTCGACAACTTTTGATTTCCCCCGATCCAAATCCGATTTCTTCTTTTCTTGATCTTAATTAAAGAAAACCAAGGCGGAACCTAGCTTGCTCTTTTTCTTTCTTTTTCTTTTGCAGTTTCGGTTAAAAGATGAACAACATGCATGGCCATTTTAATTTTTGTTTTATTATATTATCATTTATTAACTTAATTACCTTATTAACCTTAATGAAATAATATAAAAGCTTTATAATGGTTATCCATTACCGTCCATGCTATTATTTAATGGCCTAATTTCATTTTAAGGCCTCCACATTAAAAAGAATATAGCAATATATCACTTTAACAAATAGCAGGTCATTTTTGCATTTTATGCAATTAAGTCCTTTTATCAAATCGAGCACGCAAACAATAAAATTTTCACACAAAACTTTCACACATATCAATTAACATACTGTGAACACCGAAAATAATATTAAAATAATTTTACAACTTCAGATTTGTGGTTCCAAAACCACTGTTCCAATTTAGCTAAAACCGGGATGTTACAACTCTCTCCCCTTAGGGATTTTCATCCTCGAAAATCTTACCGGCAAATAGGTTTGGGTATTTCTCTCTCATAGCATCCTCGGGCTCCCACGTAGCTTCTTCAACCCCGTGTTGATGCCATAAGACTGTCACTAAAGAAATTTTCTTATTTCTTAATCCTTTAACCTCGCGATCTAAAATTCGGATCGGTTCTTCTTCGTATGTCATATAGGCATAATTTCAATCTCAGACGGAGAAATCACATGTGAGGGATCATATTGGTATCGTCGAACCATCAATACGTGAAATACATTATGAATCTTTTCTAACCCAGATGGCAACAATAATCTATAAGCAACCGGGCCGATACGCTCAATAATCTCATACGGCCCAATGAATCTCGGACTTAATTTGCCTTTACGACCGAATCGGAGTATTTTCTTCCACGGAGATACTTTCAAAAACACTTTATCCCTGATCTGAAACTCAATATCTTTCCATTTCAAGTCTGCGTATGATTTCTAACGATCTGGCACTGCTTTCAGATTTTCATAAATCACTTTTACTTTCTGTTCAGTCTCTTTGATCAAATTGACCCCATGTATCTTATTCTTACTGAGCTCAGTCCAATACAAAGGTGTTCAGCATTTGCGACCGTGCAAAGCTTCGTAAGGTGCCATTTTTATACTCAATTGAAAGCTATTATTATACGCAAATTCAATCAATGGTAAATGTCGTTCCCACGTACCTTCAAACTCAAGAATGCAACATCTCAACATATCCTCAAGTATTTGAATAATCCGCTCGGATTGACCATCTGTCTGTGGGTGAAAAGCAATACTGAAGTGTAGCTTCATACCTAATGCATCTTGCAGTTTCTTCCAAAACCACGATGTGAACCTCGGATCTCTATCTATAACAATAGAAATAAGTACTCCGTGCGTACTGGAATGAAATGAGCCGGTTTAGTCAGTCTATCAACAATCACCCATATCGAATCTTTCTTACTCGGTGAAAAAGGCAATCTCGATACAAAATCCATCATGATTCTGTCCCATTTCCACTCGGGAATCATAATCGGCTGCAGTAACCCAGACGATACCTGATGCTCAGCTTTGACTTGCTGACAGGTTAAACATTTCGAAATAAATTTTGAGATATCACCGTTCATACTAGGCCACCAGTAAAGTTGTTTCAAATCGTTATACATTTTCATACTTCCTGGATGTACAGATAACCGACTTTTATGAGCTTCCTTCAAAATCATCTGAAGCAACTCTGAGTTTCTCAGAACACATATTCAACCTCTGAACCTTAAACAATCATCAGCATCAATCTGAAATTCTAAATCAGGGTTCGAATCACATTGAGCCCGTTTTGCTAATAATTCATTATCAACTTTCTGAGCTTCGCAAATATGTTGTATAAATAACAGTCTCGCTTTAAACTCAGCTACAATCGATTTGTCATAAGATAGAGCCAACAAAGTATCCATCGCACGTAAAGCAAACAAAGATTTTCGACTTAAAGCATCAGCAACAACATTGGCCTTCCCTAGATGGTAGTCAATTACTAGCTCGTAATCTTTTAACAATTTTAACCATCTTCGCTATCGTAGATGTAACACCCCTAACCCGTAACCGTCGTCGGACTAGGTTAAGAGGCATTACCGATCATTTCCGAACATTCCATATCATTCCACATCTAAACATAACAATTCATATTCAATGAGTCTCTTAATGAGGTCTACGAGACCTTAATCCCATGCTAGAAAGGGGTCGGGACTAAATCGAACGCATACGAAAATTTTCAAAATTTAAACATTTTTCTAAGTTACAGAGGTCACACGCCCGTATGGGTAGGCTGTGTGCCTCACACGGCCTCGGACACGCCCGTGCGTCCAAGCCGTGGCAAAATAGGGCATACATACTGACTTGTTCACACGGCCTGCGACACGCTCGTGTCCCTCACCTGTGGTCGACACTGACTTGCACCACACAACCGGTCACTCGCCCGTATGTCCAGCCCGAGATCGTTAGTGACTTGATCCATACGGCCAGTCACACGCCCGTGTGTCTTGTCGAGCCTGACTTGTATCAAATTACAAATTCGAAAGACGCGGTCGAGTCACACGCCCATGTGCTCAACCGTGTGGGAAATTATAGGCCATTTTCAAGGCCAAATTACCATCCAAATTTTGAAATCACCTACAAGCTTTAAATCTCATGCATTTAAATCTCTATTAGCAACCAAAACATACCAATATATGCACCAAATAACCATCATCGACATCATCTATTACCATACTTAATATCATCTCAAATAAGTCCATCTAAAGTATCAAAGTAACATCCCAAAACATAAAAAACAAGCATCATGTAATCCATACCATAAGTTCACATTTAGATCACAATTCTCATCAACTAATTCAAGCATAGAATATACCATTTCCACCCTCACTACTTCATATCACATTCATCATTTTCAAAGCCTACATATAAAAGCTTATATCATTCAACTTCCAAGCCATATCACATGGCATGGTACAAACATCTCATAATCACTAGCCTATACATGCCATATACCAAATATGTACATCTTTCAAAAGTGCCGAAATAGATAGCCGCTAGTGTGATTGAGTCACTGACGATCCCTAAATCCGAGCTAGCTTTACCGGCACTGTAAAATAGAGAAACAATTTACACAGTAAGCTTTCAAAGCTTAGTAAGTTCGTAATATAATACATTCAAGTCAATAAATCAAATACAATATACAAAGTTAATCCATCACATAGATCAACTCATAAATATACACACCATATCATCCATAAACCTTTTCACAACTTCATCAACCACAAAAGTTCAATACATACCTTAGCCAACACATAGTTACTCACCATTCATGCTACTCAATTGCTTGACTTTACATTTCGATCAACCTTTGTAATTCTTTTGATTTATTTGCACACTTAGTACCAATTTTGTAGTCGAAACATAATTGTCATCGCACAATTAGTGCCAATACGTTAAACCGAACTTATATCGATATCGCACACACAGTGCCAAATCAATAAGCCGAAGCTTCTATCGTTTCTCGCACACGGTGCAAATCATCTATGTCTCGTTTCTAATTTCGCACACTTAGTGCCTCATTACTCGATTTTATATGTAATACATTTCTATTTCATTACTATACATTCATTCATTTCTCATCTCATAGATATAAATTTAATGACTAGTATTATATCTGAACTTACCTCGGATGTCGAAATACCAAAACTAGCTGAACAACGAGTACTTTGTCTTTGCCTCGATCTCGATCCGAACCTCTCCTTTCTTGGTCTATACATATTCAAATTTAGCTCATTCAATCACCAATTCATTCAATTTAGTCCAAACATACATATTTAGGGCATTTTACAAAACAGCCCTTACATTTTCACATTTTGACAATTTAGTCCCTAATTCATCAAATCACAAAATACACAAAATTTCTACTCACATAAGCTTAGCCGAATTTTCCCCATGCTAATACAAGCCCATATATTTCATTTATTTCACATTTTCGTCCTCCAATTTCTCATTTTCACAATTTAGCCCAAAATAGTCAATTTCATCAAAAATTCAAATGCAAACTATGTTAACCCAACATTAAGCTTTCATATTTCATCAACTATCAACACAAAGTTCAAACATTCATCAATGGCACTTCTCAAAATCACCATCAAATTCTAAAATGAAAGCATGGGTTTGATAGAACACGAAGCAACGATCACAAAAACGTAGAAATCATTAAAAACTGAGTTAAAAACACATACCAATTGAAGCTTCAAAGGGCCTATAACATCCCGATTTAGGGCCTAGTCAGAATAGTGATGTGAGACCATAAATCCGAGGTCTATGTATGAGTTTTTGAGGTTTATGCTATGTTTTCATGTTAGTGTGAAAGTTTCATGAAGAAATTTTGTGAAGTTACGAATTGTTCAAAAGGACTAAATTGCAAAAGTTGCAAAATGTGAGATTCTAGAAGCTATTTGTGTGAAATGGCTTTAGAATATATATTAGAGGTCCTTAAATAATAATTTTCTCAATTTTTAATTTTTGGACAAAATTGGGCATGGATGAGTTAAAATAGGAAGTTTATCAAAAAAGGCATTTTGGTCATTTACCAATTAAATGATTAAAATGGGAGAAAAGATGACAAAACTCATTCATCTTCTTCCCCAAGGCTGCCGAAAATTGAGAGAGCCATTGTTAGGGTTCTTCAAATTTTTCAAGCTTGCTAGTAAGTGCATCCAAGCCCCGTTTTTGATATTCTTCGTATTTTTGAAGTCCTAGTAGCATGAATAAGCTATTTTTAGCTATTTGATGAGCTATGATGGATGTTCAAAAATGTGCCTATATATGACATGCATGTATTTTGGTGTTTTATGGAAGAATATGAAAGCTTGATGTAGTAGAAACATCTTTTGCTAAGAGATTTTCCATGAAAATGCATGTAGGGACTAGTTTGTAAAAGTCTTGAGTTTAGTCATACATGTGTGATTTAGTGAGAATTGATGATAGCTTTAGTTGAGTAAGTGATTCGACTAAGCATGAAAGGCTACAAAGTTGAATAAAAATCACTTTAGAGCCTTGGGACAAAAGTATAATTATGAGAAAGATTAGGGGGAAAAGAGTAATTTTACTAAAATATGAGATAAGTGTCAATTTAGTCAATGTGTGTATTGAATAAGCTGATTTATTCATTATAGATCAGGAAAGACGAAGCCCGGATCTAAACCGAGGCAAGAGCAAGGTGGTGGACTAAATTGCATATTTCTATACTTTTGAGTATCGGGGTAAGTCTATGCTTAAACAATGCATTCATACTTACAATTTGTTAATGCTAGCTAGTGTGTAGCATGATTGAGAATGGTTGAGAACCTATGTGGGATGAATGTGGTAGAATTTGTGAATGGATGTATGGTTAAGTAGATATGTGAATGTGTAGTGAGAATGCTAAATGGTGGGCTAAGTGCGATACCATCCTAATGCATATTGACGATGAGCTAGCTATGTGCGATGTTATCGTTAGGTATATCGTCTAGTGGGCTATGTGCAAAACCACTATGATTACCTTTGTGGTAGGCTAAGTGCAATACTACCTTATTAATTGATTGTGGTGGGCTAAGTGAAAACCACCGAGAGATTAACTGTGTGGATTAGCTGTGTGGTTGTAATATTGATTTAATTAGCTGTGTGGATGAATTATCGAGAAATAATGTTGTGTTGTTATTGTGTAAATGTGATATTGAATGCAGGGGTGCATTTCAATGGTTATGAGTATGTGACTCATGATGTGTTAGAAATGTGGTAAGGGATAGAAAAAGTAAGCATAGTTGTACATTATATGTTAGTATAATGCTAATTGTTGTTTAGCTTAAACTATGATACTTAATTGTTTATGTGTAAACTTACTAAGCTCAAAGCTCACTCCCTTTCTTTTCCCTTGTCCTATAGAGTAAAAGTGTTGAATCGAGATATGAGGATCAATTGGAAGATCGTCCATATTATCAGCACACTCTGGTACATGAGACTCAATGTTTTGTATATGGCATGTATAGAGGCTAGACAAGTTAGTGAATTTTGTTGTAAATGGCTAGGATGTGTTAGCCCATAGTTGGATAATCTATTTTGTATAATGCCATAGTTGTTGGCTGTTATATTATATGAAAAGATGTAGTTATCCATGTGAGATTGTGATTTTATTTGAGTTGATTATGGATTTGTTGAATGAGTGCATGTTGTGTATGCTATAAGGGTGAGAAGGGTTTAGCAAATAGCTTTGTTCTTGTCCATGTGAATAGACACATGGGCGTGTGTCTAGGCCATGTGTGACACACGCTCAGCCAATAGGCGTGTGACTTGGCCGTGTGTCCCCTGCATGTTGAATTTTTAAGTTAGATTTGGCCACGAGTTAGCCACACGGGCGTATGTCTAGGTTCTAGGCCGTGTAAATGAAGTCAGTGTTCACCATGGTTGGAGAGAACGGACGTGTACCCTAGCCGTGGGGCATTGGCAGAATGCTTGGGTTTTCATACACGCGTTGAAGGCATGGGCGTGTGTGTCTACACACGGGCATGTCTCATCTTACACGGGCGTGTGAGCCCTGTATAAAAAAGAAAATTTTAAGATTTAAAAAAGTTCCAGAATAGTCTCGAGAGTCCTCGTGTGTATGAGTGAGGCCTCGTAAGTCGAGAATGAAGTTGTTGAGGTGACTAGATAGAGTAGTCACGATGAGCCTAAGTGGCGATCAAGTGGTTTTAATTACGGTAACGCCTCGGGCCCGGTTCCGGCGTAGAACCTGTGTAAGGGGTGTTACAGGGCTGAACCCTATTTTGCTCTTAATCTTTCTTTTTCCTTTGTTATTTCGGTGGATGAACACTAAAATGGCCACCATTTAACTTTGTTTTTATTATTTTAACATTAATAACTATTTTACACTTTAAACCTTAATGAATTTTAATAATAGCACCTTATGCCATGCTATTATCATCCATTTACTTTCAAATGGTTTAATCACAACATAAGGGCTTCTCTTTTAAGAAGCCATGCCAATTAGACACTTTAACAATCAGCACACAACTTTTACATTTTATGCAATTAAGTCCTTTTTCATAATTCTGCACACAATCGATAAAATTTTCACACAGAATTTTCACACATGCTCAATCACATACTGTAAACACAGAAATTAATATTAAAATATTTTTCTAACCACGAATTTGTGGTCTTGAAACCACTATTCTGATTAGGGTCTAAACCGGGGTGTTACAACTCTCCCCCCTTAGGGATTTTCATCCCCGAAAATCTTACCAGTGAATAAGTTTGGATATTGCTCTCTCATAACATCTTCAGGCTCCCACATAGCCTCTTCAATTCCGTATTTGTGCCACAACACTTTCACTAAAGAAATCTTCTTATTTCTCAACTCTTTGATCTCACGTGCCAGAATTCGAATCGGTTCTTCACTATACGACAAATCTGACTAAATCTCAATCTCAGAAGGAGCAATTACATGCAAAGGATCAGATCTATATCGTCGAAGCATCGATACGTGAAATACATTATGAATCTTTTCTAACTCAGGTGGTAACAACAATTTATAAGCAACCGGTCCAATTCATTCAATAATCTCATATGGTCCGATGAACCTCGGACTCAGCTTACCTTTTCGGCCAAATCGAAGTATTTTCTTCCACGGAGATACTTTCAAAAACACTTTGTCACTGACCTCAAATTCAATATCTTTTCATTTTAAGTCTGCATATAACTTCTATCGAACTGATGCTGCTTTCAAACTGTCACGAATCACTTTCACTTTCTACTCAGTCTCTTTTATTAAATCAACCCCGTAAATCTTATTCTCACTCAACTCAGTCCAATACAATGGAGTTCGACATTTTCGACCGTAAAGAGCCTCATATGGTGCCATTTTAATGCTAGATTGAAAAATGTTGTTGTATGCAAATTCAATTAATGGAAAATATTTTTCCCACGTATTTTCGAACTCAAGAATGTAGCATCTCAACATATCTTCAAGAATCTGAATGATCCGCTTGGATTGTCCATCCGTTTGTGGATGAAATGCAGTACTGAAATGCAGATTTGTACCTAAAGCCTTTTGCAATTTCTTCCAAAATCGCGAGGTAAATCTCGGATCCCTGTCAGACACAATAGATAGTGGCACCCAGTGTAATCTCACAATCTCGGAAATATATAATTCAGCTAACTTATCAAGTGAATAATCTATTCTAACCGGAACAAAATGAGCTGATTTCGTCAATCTGTCAACTATTACCCAAATTGCATCTTTCTTTCTCAGAGATAGAGGTAGTCCTGACACAAAGTCCATCATGATTCTCTCCCATTTCCACATAGGAATCATAATCGGTTGTAACAAACCGGATGGAACCTAATGTTCAGCTTTACTTGCTGACAAACTAAACATCTCGAAACAAACTCTGAAATGTCCCGTTTCATACCATGCCACCAATAACACTGTTTCAAATCATTGTACATTTTTGTACTCCCAGGATGAACAGTCAAATGATTATTGTGAGCTTCGTTCAATATCATCTGAATCAACTCTGAATTTCTCGGAACACAAATCTGATCTCTAAATCTCAAATAATCATCACTATCAACTCGATATTCTGAATCAGAATTCAAATCACATTGAGCTCGTTTTGCTATCATCTTATCATCACCTTTCTGGACATCACAAATCTGACATATACATCGGTCTCACTTTCAACTCAGCCAAAACTAAACCATCATCACATAGATCTATCTGAGTACTCATAGCTCGCAAAGCACATAAAAACTTTCGACTCAAAGCATCAGCAACTACATTAGCTTTACCCGGATGATAATCAATCACAAGCTCATAATCTTTCAACAATTCTAACCATCTTCTCTGTCGTAAATTCAATTCTTTCAGAGTCATCAAGTACTTCAAGCTCTTGTGATCACTATAAATATGACATTTCTCACCAAATAGGTAGTGACGCCAGATCTTCAATGCAAATACAATCGCAGCTAATTCAAGATCATGCGTCGGATAGTTCTTTTCATGCGGCTTTAACTGTCTCGAAGCATAAGCGATGACTTTACCTTCTTGTATCAACACACAGCCCAAACCATTCAATGATCATTACTATAAACTATGAATTCTTCACCCGAATCAAGTTGAACTAACACTGGCGCCTCTGTAAATAATGCTTTCAACTGCTCAAAACTCTGCTGGCATATTTCTGAACACTCGAATTTAACATCTTTCTGTAACAATTTCGTCAATAGAGTTTTGGGGGTTCAAACTTTCAGCTAAGCTATGTCCTTGCAAGTAAGTGATTTTGATGATTATTTTTTAGGATTTTTGTACTTTTTGAGTCCCCAAAGCTTAAGCTAGCTAATGAGGGGACTAAATTGTTAAATGTTTAAAAGTTTAAGGACTTGCCATGAGAGAGTTTATGTTGTTAGCTGAGTTTTTATGGAAGAAAATAAATGTTAGTGAGATGAGAAACAACTTTTGTGAAAGGTGTTAGCATGAAAACACCTAAATAGGACTTGAATGCAAAGATTGAAATTATGTAATAAATGCATGAAATAATTGGAATTATGAGTAGTTTTAAGAGTAATAAATGTTCAGCTAGGCTTTTTTTAATGAGAAAATGTGATGAAAAATTATTTACGAGCCTAGGGGAAAAATCAAAATTTTGCCATAGTACAAGGGCAAAACGGTCATTTTTGCCTAAGTAGAGATTATGATGTATTATGATCATAAAATGATTGAATGAGTGAAATTTTGTTGTTATAGATCAAGAAGAGCACGGAATTAACCTTGACAGGGGAAAAGGTAAGGTTTCGGATTAAACTACAAATTAACGCATTTTGCACCGAGGTAAGTTTATGTGTAAACGATGCATCTTAAATACATATGTTGTTGCTTATTGGTGCATTGTATGATTGAGAACACTTACGATTTAAATGGATTGAATTTGGTAGAAAATGAATAAATTCTGGATGAGTGTTGAAATAGATATGTAAGTGCGGAATATTATCCGTAATAGATAATGGTAGGCTGTGTACTATACCACCTTAATTATTCTTGTTGGTGGGCTATGTGCGATACCACCTATTTACTTATTCATGATGGGCTGTGTGCGATACCATCGTTAATATTATCATTTGGTGGGCTATGTGCGATACCACCGTACATATTCTTGTTGGTGGGCTATGTGCGATACCACCCTGTTAAAGATAAATAGTGCGCTAAGTGCAAAACCACCGAGTGTTTGGTATTACTAAGAATGGTTTATTGTGTAATTATGATGTGTTGTTTCATGTGATCATGTGGTGATCAAGTGCAGGGATGTATGTTAAATAATAAGAGCATTTGGTTGTGATATGGTTGGATTGGGTTGTGATAATAAGTGCAGGGATGTATGAGTAAGCATGATCTTGGATTGTGAAATGCTATTTATTGATTAGCACATTTTATAATGTTTATTGTTTACATATAAACTTACTAAGCTTAAAGCTTACTCCCTTTTTCCTTTCCCTTGTTTTATAGTGACAAAGAGCTGAGTCGGGATACGAAGATAATTGGAAGATCACCCACACTATCAGCTCATCTCGGTATATTTAGAATTAGCATTTTGAATATGGCATGTATAGGAGCTAAACTAGGTGAAATGATTTATTATTTTGGGCAAGTGTGTATTGGCTCCTTATAGATGAATCCTTTTGTACATGGCCATAGTTAATGGCTCAATACTATTAATCAATGAAAAGATGAGGTTATTCATGATTGTGTAGGGCTTATGATTGGGTTGTTTGGTTATGAATAAGCATGAATAAATGGATGGTGGAGGGTGAATTATGCTTGAGTGAGTTAGGGTGATGAAAGAGCTTGGCAAATAGCCTTGTTTTTGTCCACACGGGTAGGCACACGGGCGTGTGTCTAGGCCATATGTGACACACGGTCAGTCTCATGGGTGTGTGACCAGGTCGTGTGTCCCCTTGCATGTAGAATTTCAAGTCAGTAAGCTTACTAGTAAACACACGGGCAGAGACACGGCCGTGTGTCTCAGCCGTGTGGGAGGCACGGCCACAGACATGGGCGTATGCCCAGGCCGTGTGAAGTCTGCACCTTGAAATTGGAATTTAATTCGACACCCGGTCTAAGGACACGAGCATGTGCCTTGGCCATGTGACCATAGTGAGATGATGGCATCTTAAATAGAATGCCAAGGTTTTGGCACACGGGCTGAGACACGGGCGTGTCGAGGCTGTGTGAGGGACACGGGTGTGTGTCCGGCCGTGTTAAATAAGTCAGTGTCGATCACGGGTGAGGAACATGGGCGTGTGTGTCCACACGGCCTGCCCACACGGGCATGTGGCCCCTGTTTAGGTAAAATTTTTCTAAGTGTGTAAAAGTTTCTGATTTATTTCTGAACCTTTCGGAAGTATGTTTAGGGCCCTGTAGGCCCATTATAAGGATGTTAGATATGACAATGGAAAAGTTTTAATTTGGAATTGATTTTGATAACCCAAAGTTGTATGACCATATGAGTTAAGTACGGTAACGCCTCGTACCCGGCTCCAGCATAGAATACGGGTAAGGGATGTTACATCTTCGGCCCTATACTTTCGGATTTTATCTACAGGAGGTTTATTCAATTGGATCGGATCTGTCACTTGTGGCACAATAGGTACTTGTGGCGTGGAGGTTGTTGAGCAGTCGGATTCGTTCGAACGAACTCCGAAAACCACTCACTCATCATTCGGAAAAAGGCTTGCTTACCCTCTCCCTCTTGGCTAATATCATTCGGCCTAGATGTGGCCGGCGTTGTCCCTTGAGCGGGAGCATGTGCATTACTCTCAACATCGTCAGCAACTGCTCAATCGGGATCCATTACTATATGAAAACACATTTTCAACTGTCAGGATTCATCACACTATCACAATTATATATATGGCATGTATAGCTAGACTCATGCGCGCTATGTTAGTCCTAGAATCGACTAAATCGTAGCTCTGATACCAATAAAATGTAACACCCCTAACCCATAACCGTCGCTGGACTAGAGTTAAGAGGCATTACCGATCATTTCCGAACATTCCATATCATTCCACATCTAAACATAACAATTCATATTCAATGAGTCCCTTAATGAGGTCTACGAGACCCTAATCACATGCTAGAAAAGGGTCGAGACTAAACCGAACGCATACGAACATTTTCAAAATTTACACATTTTTCTAAGTTACAGAGATCACACGCCCGTGTGGTTAGCACACAGCCTCGGACACGCCCGTGCGTCCAAGCCCTGGCAAAACAAGGCATACATACTGACTTGTTCATAAGGCCTGAGACATGCCCGTGTGCCTCACCCGTGGTCGACACTGACTTGCACCACACGGCCAATCACACGCCCGTGTGTCCAACCCGTGGTCGCTACTGACTTGATCCACACTGTAACAGCCCGGTTTTGGGGCTAGTCAATATAGTGGTTACGAGACCATTAAACCGAGGTCGAGGAAAATTATTTTGATGTTATTTTATGAGTTGTAGCATAATTATATGGATGCATGAAAATTTTGGTGTTCTAATTTGAGTGATAGCGTGCTTAATTACGAAAAAGGACTAAATCGCATAAAGTCTGAAAGTTTTATTTTATAAGGTAGAGGTACCTAATAGCTATAGAATGTAATTTGGAGGATTTTAAAGTGCATATAGGCCATTTATCTTGTGATGGCAGGCCATATAGGAATTAGGGAGACAAAATTTTAATGTTGGTCAAATTTGGTGGGAATTAGGTGATAGAAATGAATAAAATAAGATGACTAAAGGAAGCTATCATCTTTCACTATTCATCTCCCCCTCTACTACCGAAAATTTTAGCAAGTTTAAGGGTTTGAAAGCTTGAAAAGTTCAGCCACATCTCATCCTTGCAAGTAAGTACTTTTTGAGGTTTTTCTTAATGATTTTTGTACTTTAGGAGTCCCCAAAGCTTAAGCTAGCTATTGAGGGGGCTAATTTGTGATATGGTTGAAAGCCTAGGGACTTACCATGAGAGAAATTATGTTGATAGCTGGGTTTTTATGGAAGAAAATGAATGTTAGGAAGATGAGAAATAACTTTTGTGAAAGGTGTTATCATGAAAACACCTAAATAGGACTTAAATGAAAAGAATGAATTTGTGTCACAAATGCATGAAATGGTGAGAATGGTGAGTAGTTGTAAGAGAAATAAATGTTTAGCTAGGCTTGTTTTTTAAGAAAATGTGATGAAAACTGAATTACGAGACTAGGGGCAAAATTGTAATTTTGACAAAATACAAGGGCAAAATGGTCATTTTTGCCCAAGTGTAGATTTTAATGCATTATGATCATAGAATGATCTAAACGAATTGAATTTCCTTGTTATAGACCAAGAAGAGCGTGGAATCAATCTTGACCGTGGAAAAGGCAAGGTGACGGATTAAGTCGTTGGTTAACACTTTTTGCACCGAGGTAAGTTTATGTGTAAGCAATGTATATTTTTGTAAACATTATGTTGCTAATTAGAGTATGGTATGATTGAGAACATATGTGGTACTAGTAGATTGAATGTGGTAGTCATTGAATAATTATCGTATGAATGATGAAATAATCATGTGAATATGTAATGACGACACTTAATGGTGGGCTGTGTGCGATACCACCGTAACTAATCTTTTGGTGGGCTGTGTGCGATACCACCGTAACTAATCTTTTGGTAGGCTATGTGCGATACCACCCTAATAAAGACTTATGGTGGGCTAAGTGCGAAACCACCGAGTAATTTGACTATGAGTATTGGATTTAAATATAGTGATGTGTTGTATTATGTGACCTTGTAATGCTAAGTGCAGGGGAACCGTTAATGAATGTATGCATTATGCTTATGATGTGGTTGGAATGTGTGAATGGAGAAAATGAGTAAGCATGATCATGAATGTAGATTGTTTCTTGCATAGTATATAATGTTATGAAATTGTTTAACACATGTTAAAATGCTTATATTGTTTACACGTAAACTTACTAAGCTTAAAGTTTACTCCCCTTTCTTTCCCTTGTTTTATAAAGCTTAAGAGTCGAGCCAGAATACGCCGATAACCAGGAGGCCGCCCATGCTATCAGCTCATCTCGGTATACCTAGACTTAATGATTTTGTAAATGGCATGTATAGGGGCTAGACTAGTTAGATTATTTTGTTATTTTGGCCAAAGGTGTATTGGCTCTTATTAAGACATTTATTTTGTAAATTGCCATGAATGATGGGTCACCTTACCATTTATGAAATTATAAAGGTATCTATGGGAGTTTATGTTGAAGTTATGAGATGTTTATTAGTATGTTGAATGGGTTCATGTAGTGTAAGCTATAGGGGTGCAAAGAGCTTGGCAAACAGCCTCGTTCTTGTCCACATGGGTAGGCACACGGGCGTGTGTCTAGGTAGTGTGTGACATACGATCGAGCCATGAGCGTGTGTCCAGACCGTGTGAAGTCTGCATCTTGAAATTGAAATTTGAATCGTCACACGGTTGAAGCACACGGGTGTGCCCAGGCCGTGGGGAAATAGCCAGAGGCGACCACCACTACAGCAAAACAGACTTTTAGCGGCATTTTTTTGGCCTTTAGCGGCATTTATAAGCGTCACTAAAAGTGTTTGCGGCGCTTTTAGAAGCGCCGCAAAAAACGCCGCTAATACAACCGCCGCAAAATTTTGCGGCGTTTATGAGAAAAAACGCTGCTAAAGGTCATGACTTTTAGAGGCGCTTTTCCCAAAAACGCCGCTAAAAGTCATGACCTTTAGCGGCGCTTTTTTGAAAAACGCCGCTAAAAGTTATGAAAAATAAAAAAAAAATTTATTATACTTTTAGCGGCGCTTTTTTTGAAAAACGCCACTAAAAGTAATGAAAAATAAAAAAAAATTATTATACTTTTAGCGGCGCTTTTAAAAACGCCGCTAAAAGTCAATAAAAAAAAAAAAATTATATATTATAAAAACACCAAAAATCTAATTTAAAAATGTATAATTTAATTTGAAGACATTAAAATGAAAATTTTAGAAGAATACATATTTCTATAATTCCATCTAATAACAAGCATGTGAGATTTGCCTAAAATTATGAAAATGCTCCTAATAACAAGCACATTCCATGACCCCAGTCACCAAACGTCACCGCAAAGAGAAATGGAAAAGTAACAACAGTGTAAACTGCAGGATTTGCCTCCTGATATCTAGCAATACTGTAAAAAGTTCTCATGTTAGTATCCTGCTAAAAATGTAAAAGTTTCAACAGTAATCAGATAAAAAGTGAAGGCAGTATGATTCATTTAATTTTATTTACAAAAAAAATAGATTTGAGCTAATATTACGATGGAGGTAATACCCGAAGCTAGCATAATATGAGTGCTCTTGAATAGCCATGATCTGAACAGCATTGTACCCAAGTCTTTTAATACGGGGAAGAACATCATCTCTAAAGTTGGCATATGTGTTAATTATTGGCTCCTACATCAGAGAGTAGATAATACTAAGAGAATTGTAACAAAGAAAATAAAGATCAAAGGTGCTCGTGGGACAATTTTTCTTTGAATGACGGAATGCATGAACATTAAGTTTTAGCATGTTAGTCATATTCTATACAAACATGTTAGTCTTATATCATATGCATATGCCATTATCCATAGTGAGACCAAACATAAGTCTAAAATGTTTATTGATGCAAAATCAAATGTTTAACCACCAATGGAATGGAACTACTTAAACGAAGGATAAGGATTAGATGTCAGAATCTTCTTCTGTAAAAACAATTAAAACACACAATACTATTATTTCTGGTCTTTTCCAATTTGCAAGGAAAATTTTATAATTTAAGTACAAAAACTACTGCTTTACTTTCAGTCCTAATGCTCAGGAGAAAGATTTATTCTAACAAGTCTAGAAATAAATAGAATATAAAATAAGATCTCACATATTATAGCATTGAATGAAGATTTTATAGAACTTATGATCCTCCTTCACAATTAAAAAAAACATATGCAACTGAACTTGTGGAAGAGTTGACTAACAATTTGCTACATGCCAAGGAAAAGGGAGATGCATAACAATTCACCAAATATTTCTACTTTTATTTCTCAATCCATAACATAAAGTTTAATTAAGGATGTGGGTGGCTTACAGTCAGTGGGACTAAAGACAACCAGGTGAGAGTTTGTCATTCTGCATGCACCACGTATATTATGTTATAAATACTCCATTTATTAATTTATGATATGCTAATCCGAAAGGGGTAGAATTACAAACTGTAAACGTTTAGAAGCAAGAAGATGATAGCAAATGCCCACAGAAGTGTGCTGACAACAACCAATAAATTTCAGAGTAGCAATATAAAGCTAATTTAAATTTAAAGTGGTTTTAAACAGACCTGATACCGACGACGACTTTGAAATCGTCTTCCATGGATCTTTTGATGTATTTATGGAAGTCAAATTTTGTGTTAGCTGCAAAATGTGCTTGCATTAACCATTAATATTTGGTGATTAAAGTTGAACTCACCAGCTGAGCAATTTGCTAATCAAATTACTAGATGATGTAGGCCAGCAAATTACTTACGTTGATAAAGCCATTGCGCATGGTCAAATAGTCCACCTTGCTCACCGAACCAATGAATTGCCTGAAGGCCACCTACAATTATATTTTTAGATTTTTTTTATTCCAGCTAACCAAATATACTTAAAAGTAAATATATAAATCTTTTTAGTTTATTAATATATAAAATATTAATCAAAAATGTAAAACTGTAAAATGCATAACTCTGTTTGTCTCTCTTCTTATTTACAGTCCAATTTTACAATATATATATATATATATAATTTTTGTCTCTTTTATGCTTTGAATTTACATTATTTGTTAAATCACCTAAACATAAATGGAAAAATTTTAATTTTTGTTAATTTTGCTTGTATGCCACACCAACAATTAATTAATTTTTTAAAATTAAAAAAAAAATATACAATTTTTATAATTTTTAATTTTTTAAATTTTAAAAAGATTAATTAATTGTTGCATGATATCCACACGTGTGTCGTATCAACAAAGTTAATAATTTTTTTATGTAAATTAAACGGCGGGTCAATTAAAATGAAAACCATCCTTGTATGTTGGAAGCTGTAACCATCCAATAGAGCAAGAAAACACAGATATGAGATGATAAAAAATCACTTGTGTTAAAGTTTGATGTTGTTATGGAGCCTTTTAACATAGTAATTATTAAACAGGAGAGCATCCATCCCTATTATTGTACCTTGAGAGTGTTATAGCATGTAGAAGCTGATGGAAGTCGCTCCACATCTGAACCTCCGATTGCAGCCCAAAGAGGAGCATCACTTGCAACCTATACAAGATCAAGAAGATTCCTGACTTAGATTCAGTTGTAGATGAGATTTTCAAGTATGATGGTAAGCTATAAGTCACCAATGAAACATACAAAATATCCACGTCAGACTTTGAAATGAAAAAAAAAATGGTTCCACTGCAATTTTACCACAGGGTAACAGCAGCACTATGACTGAGATTCTCAGAACAATAGGGTTCAGATATAGATGTCATTGGCACCTCCCATCTCAGTAAGATTTACTTGCAAGCAAGATGACAGGATGTTTACTGCTATTGTTTCTAGTTTTACATTACCAAAAGAAGAGATGTCCTCCAAATTATTGTAAATAAATTTGCAGGAAGTTTTACTAAATTAAGTTTCATCTTTATCATATCCGAAGGGATGGTAGGAATAGGCTGGGTTCTTCAATCATCAGTACAGTTCAAAGATGCAGCATCCTAGAAAAAAAAATACAATAAACCTAATTTTCTCAAAATATTTTAATGCTACACATGCATGCCATGATGAAGAACTGGAAAACAGAGAAGAAACAGATTTTTAAAATAAAGTACAAAATTTTAAAAATTTGAGTTGTTTTCCAGCTTAAAATATCACAGCAATTGTTCATATTAACATTTCCAAATTGGTTTAGCACCAAATAGCAACAGAAAGTTCCAAACCTTTCCACCACTAGCAAGAACCTCAAGAATCAGTTGCTCTTCTAGTTTCTCAGCAACATCCTCTCCTGTCTGCAAAATGTTGTAAAATTTGATTGCTCAATAAGTAAATCTTTTAAGAGACATTAATTTCTTTGTTTGAGGATCATCAGATTCACTTATACCATCACTTGTTTCTTCAAGTATATCAATAGATGGAGGAGCCTACATGAATATGAAGTAATCAAAACCAAATGAAATAACGCCGCAAAAATTATACATTTTCAAACAAATAAACCCTGCAGATAAAATAGAAAATGCAGCTTCAAACCCAACCAAAAATTTAATAAGAGAAACTTGATAATCTAGATAAAATAGAAAATGCAGCTATTAAAAAAAACATATCTTACATCTAGATCATACTTTTTAAAACAATCTTCACATAGTGCCCTATCATATGTCCTCTTTGTTTTATTTATTTTCCACATTAGTATGTTGCGTCAAAGCTGGACATTGACAACAAACTATGACCAAATCACAATACAAAATTAATACTTAAGCCTAATTACCTTTGCAAACCACATAAAGAAATGAAATGAATGTCAAAGGACAGATACGAGGCAATATTTATAATCAAAATAAAGAAAGGTATCAATCTCAACCCTAAGAAAGAAAGTATTTCTGTACACAAATAAATTTATATAGCAAGATTCTAAGATACTTCCTTAGGCATTCATCATAAAAGCCATACACTTGAGTAATCAGTGCTAAAAACATGAAACCATTAACAAGACATGAAACAAAATTGTTCCTCACCTTCTAGTTCCTCACCTACAGTTTCTGTGATGACATTATTGTTTTCCAGTATGCTGCTTCTACTTTCTTGCTTTCTCGGTTAGTTTCCTAGCTGCCAAACAGCGTTGACAGTTCGTAGCTATAGTTTTACACATATAAGCCAAATTCAATTTTTTTCACCATTCCAAGCATCTAAATGTGATAACCGATAGATAGACCACCAAACAAATAAAGTCCAATCCAAACTAACATTCCCTTCAAAAAAAGTTATATCAAAGATGATAAGAAATAACCCAAACAGCCAAAACCCAAGAACACTACAACATTCAACCCATCATCTACCTTAAAAGAAAAGGGACCGAACATAACTTGGCAAAAGTTCAAACAAAGAATCGATTTTGGTTTTTCAAACTTCGTAGTGTTTTCTTCTTCACAAAAATCACTCTCTAGATAAATAATCACTTCTTTGTGGGAAATATATAGCGACAATACATGATAACAACAACAGATTTCCATAAATTGATTGATGTGTTAACTCTTTGAAATTTCAATGTTTTGGACTCTTGTTTTGTTCCCAAGGGCTAGCATGCATTTTCTAACTAGATTAGGTCAATAGGTTTGAATTTACCCCAACACTTAGGGCCCTCGCTGCCCATTTTATACGCCTACAAGGGAAAAAAAATACTTCAGATCATGTTTACATTTTAAGAACTTGTAAAGTAAAAACCACACGTATTAGAGTAGTACTTTGCAAGAAAGGTAATCCCAGGGGACATTTTTATCAAATATTAAATGCCTATCCAAAGTTCAAGCCTTCATCTTAACTATATTGCTTTCCTTTTCTTTTTTTTTTTTTTTTGGTTCAGTTTCAGAGGAAATAAGCAACAAGGACGCTAAAGAATTTTGCTTATAAATTTTGGCAATGGTTTACTGCTTGTAACGGAGTTGATTAATACAAGAAACAGTTGACGGTCTAGATTTAGGTTAATGATTGCCAAACTTACATTGGAGAGTGAAGGTGGGGTTCCAACCATGGCTCAACCAATTTTGCCTTCTTCAACTTTATCAACAAAGGCATAAGGGAAACATGTTTGGTGGTTCATGGCATTATGGTATCAGGGGATATTAAGTACTTAGTATCAAACACCAATATATATTTGATACATACATGTTTAACATTTTCGGTAAAAGTACCATGGAGACTTCTATACTAGGAGTCAAATTGCAATTTACCTTTTACTCAAAAATAAAAAGATAATTAATCTCTATACGTTAGATCAAAAAAAAAATTGATCTTTCTGTTAAAAGTTACATCAATTTCTACTATTAAAAACTAGTCCTTATACATCAGCATGAGGTACACATTATTCTGTCAACCAAGTCAGTTTTTAATAGTAGAAATAGACGTAAATTTCAACAAAAAGGACTAATTTGCTCTTTGATCTATCATTCAAGGACTAGTTTGTCCATTTTCTTACTAAAAGAGACAAAATGCAATCTGACTCGTAATATAAAAGCCTTCATGATACTTTTACCAAACATTTTCCAAAATATGATATTTTCATAGCTAAGTTCTAGTATGCATAAAACACAGATATTTAAAAAAGAAATTAAAAGATCAGAGCTTCAAATACTGATTAGTGAAGCGGTATGGTTGTGTGAGCCCATGGTCACAGCAATGATTCTGAAAGCAAGCAAGGGTCTGAAACAGTTCAGTCCAAAATTTCTCTATACATTACAGCAGCTTCTAAGACACAATTGGTACAAAATATGTCGCACAATTGGTACAAAATAAAGACTTTTCTTTTCCTTTTTTTTTCATTTAAATAATTGGTGTTGCAGTACAAAATGAGAAAAGAAAGACACTGATGAACTAATTTGCCTCACAACTCTTCTCTAGATGTATGGGGGGTGCTTATTTGATTCACCCAGTTTGCAAATGAATAATAGAATACAAGCAAATCATAAATTAAGACAAGATTTCTACATCAAATTGCTATATAACAGCTCTCTCAAAAAGAATGAAGGATTGGAGTGGAAGCAGCCAAAAAAGAAGGGATTGGGGAAAATGACTTCTACAATTCATAATATTCCACTTCTTGTTCAAGCGTTGGCAAGGAATGAGAACATTCACAAATAAAACCTAAAAATTTTATAACAGAAAGTATTGAAAAATCAAAAGAAGTGACCCATATTAAATTAAATATATAAGGAAACAGTGAATAAGTTTTAGATCGATCAAGGGAATCGTTAATCAAATTTTGGTTTCTGGAATTTTTTTGGAAAATAGATGGAGAATCAGGGAAAAAAATAAAGAAAGAAGAAGAAGGTTACCGCGTCTGCATGACTGATCCGATGAACGAGCAAAGAAGCGAAACCAGATTTTGATCTTTGATGGGCGACTTTAAAATAGGCTTAAAAAACAGCGACCAGTTATTTCTCTCCAGTTCGTTCCATTACCAATAATAAGCTCCTCTGTTATTATTATTATTATTAACCGAAAAAAAATGAAAGAAGATGATACATAAAAAAAAAGTAGAATGAATTAAGAATATACAGTTCCAAAATCGCAGACGAAGCTTCCTTGATGCTTTCCTCTTTCCTTTTGCTGGGGAAAGTTTTAGTAATTGGGGGGAAATTTTAGGGGGAAAAAATTAAGAATTTTGGGGTATATAGGACGGGGAAGGTTGAGCGCAAAATGTATATCCTTTTATGGCGTTTATAAAAAAAGCCACTAAAAAAGCTAACAAGGCAGAGTAATTTTAATTAAAGTAAAATAATTTTTTGTGGCGTTTTTTTATAAAAACGCCGCTAATACTTACCTTTTGCGGCGTTTGAAAACAAAAACGCCGCTAATATTTTTGATACTAATATATATTTAAAAATTCAATTCAAATTTTCTTTATTTTAAAGTTTAAGTAATATTTAAAAGAATTAGTTAAAATTTGAAATCTTTAAAATTTAAAATTATTTAATATATAAATTAAAAAAAACAATCAGTCATATACCTAAAAATTTTATTTATTTTAAATAATAGTATTTTAATTTTTTTCATTTAAATAAATAATTTTTAAAATTTAAGTAATATTTAAAATAATTAGATAAAGTTTGAAATCTTTAAAATTATTTAAAATTTGAAGTCTTTAAAATTTGAAATTATTTAATATATAAATTAAAAAAATCAGTCATATAGCCAAAAATACTTTAAAATTATTTTAAATAATATTATTTTAATTTTTATCATTTTTAATATATATTTTTCTATGTTTTTACTTTCAAATTTTTTCTACGTGTTGAAAAGAATACATGATGGGCACTTGGATGATGGTGAGAATATAGAGAGCAAAATGGCGTAGTTTAGTTTAAAGTAAAAGGATTTTCCACGACGTTTTTATCAAACCCTAAACCTTAAAACCCTAAGTCCTAAACCCAAACCTCAAACCTCAAATCCATAAACCCTAAAACTAAAACCTTAAACCTTAAAACCATAGACCCTAAAACTATGACATTAAACCTTAAATCCTTAAACCCTAAAATCCTAAACGCTTGTCATAACTAGGGGTGAGCAAAATCCGATTCGATTCGAAAAACTCGATAAAAATTTCAAATTTTGAATTAAATAGTTCGAGTTATTTGAGTTAATCAAGTTATTCGGATCAACTCGAATAAGAAATTAAGTTTTTCGGTTTAACTCAAATATGAATTACACAATTCGAGTTATCCGAAAATCCGAATAAGAAAAGACAAAACTACATCGTTTTGATAAATGTTTATTTTTTTAAAAGTTAAATTTTAAAATAATTAAGTTAAAAGACAAAATTATGTCGTTTTGATAAATGTTTACCCATTAAGTTAAGAGACAAAATCATTATATTGTTCATGTAGTTAAATAATCTTGTACTTCGTCTATAGTTAAATAACCGGTCCATCTAATCGCAACATTAAGTATAAATAATAGGATTCGTTAACTCGACTCGCTTTAACTCGAAATTTTTTGACTCGATTCGATTCGATTCGAAAAAAATTCAAATTGAGTTCGGTTGCTAAAATAGGATTTGTTAACTCGACTAACTCGAAAATTTTTGACTCGATTCGACTCGACTCGATCGAATACCCACCCCTAGTCATAACTATAGAATCTAACACCGAAATCTTAAAGTTAAACTTACATCGCATTTTAACCTTAGAGTTAAATTTATTTTAAATAATAGTGTTTTAATTCTTATTTTTTAACATATATTTTTCTATGTTTTTACTTTCAAATTTTTTCTACGTGTCATTATTTTTTTTGAAGAATTTAAATATTCAATTAAAAAATTGTATTTTAATTAATATAAATAGTTAGGGTTGTGGGGTTTCGATAAAACAAAACTTCTAAATAGTTTAGTTATCAATTTGTAACTTTTCATAATTAAGTAATTAAAATGAAACTTTCTCATAGCTAAGTCAGTTTCAAATAGTAAAATAATACTAAATTCAAAACAAAAAAAAGAAAGAAATGAAAATTAAATCTTAACTTTTAGCGGCGTTTCTTCGGAAGCGCCGCTAAAGCTCGGACTTTTAGCGGCATTTTTTCGGAAGCGCCGCTAAAGCTCGGACTTTTAGCTGCGTTTTTCGGAAGCGCCGCTAAAGCTCGGACTTTTAGCGGCGTTTTTTCGGAAGCGCCGCCAAAGCTCGGACTTTTAGCGGCGTTTTTTCGGAAGCGCCGCTAAAGCTCGGACTTTTAGCGGCGTTTTTCCAGAAGCGCCGCTAAAGCTCGGACTTTTAGCGGCGTTTTTCCGGAAGCGCCGCTAAAGCTCGGACTTTTAGCGGCGTTTTTCCGGAAGCGCCGCTAAAGCTCGGACTTTTAGCGGCGTTTTTCCGGAAGCGCCGCTAAAGCTCGGACTTTTAGCGGCGTTTTTCAAGAAGCGCCGCTAAAAGTCCAAGTTTTAGCGGCGCTTTATGAATAAACGCCGCTATATATCATTTTTAGCAGCATTTTGTAAATAAACGCCGCTATTACTCATTTTTTAGCGGCGCTTTCCTTCAAACACTGCTAATGTATAATATTTGCGGCGTTTTTCTTTAAAACGCCATTAAAAACGCTGCTAAAAGTCTGTTTTGCTGTAGTGCACGGACCAGCCATATGGGCGTGTGTCCAGGTCGTGTGACCCAAGTCAGTGTCGCCCATGAGGTTCGAACATGGGCGTGTGACTAGGCTTTGAGACCGTGTGTGTGAAGTCAGTATTCACCACGGTTGTGGAGCACGGGCGTGTGTGTCTACACACGGTCGTGTCTCTTTTACACGGGCGTGTGATCCCTATATAAAAGAGAAAATTTGTAAAGGTTGAAAAAGTTCCAGTATAGTCTCGAGAGTCTCCGTGTGTATGAGTGAGGTCTCGTAAGTCGAGAATGAGGTTGTTAAGGCGACTAGAGAGAGTAGTCATGATGGGTCTAAGTGGCGATTATGAGGACTTTATTAAGGTAACGCCTTGAGCCTGGTTCTAGCGTTGAACACGGGTAATGTAACAGCCCGATTTTGGGCTTAGTCGGAATAGTGGTTTCGGGACGACAAATCCGATGTTGAGAAATTTATTTTATTTATATTTTTATGGTCTACAATTTCATGGAATGATTTCGTGAAAATCTCATTCGAAAATTTTGACGTTTAGGCACTCAATTTAGTCAAAAGGACTAAATTGTAAAAAGTGCAAAAGTTGAGTTCTACATGTTAGAGGTGTCCAATTGTTATGAAATTTTAAATCGGAGGTCCTTAAATGATAATTAGGCCATTGGTTAAGTTGGTGGACAAAAATGGACATGGATGGGTATGTTTCAAAAGATTTTTTTAAGGGGTATTTTGGTAATTTAGTGAATTAAATGAATTAAAAACAAAATTTAAATGCCAAATTTGTCCATCTTCAAGCTTAGGCCGATACTGTGATTGAGTCATTGACGACCCCAAATCCGAGCTAGCTTTACCGACACTGTAAAATAGAGAAACAATTTACACAGTAAGCTTTCAAAGCTTAGTAAGTTCGTAATATAACACATTCAAGTCAGTAAATCAAATACAATATACAAAGTTAATCCATCACATAGATCAACTCATAAATATACACACCATATCATCCATAAACCTTTTCACAACTTCATCAACCACAAAGGTTCAATACATACCTTAGCTAACACATAGTTACTCACCATTCATGCTACTCAATTGCTTGACTTTACATTTCGATCAACCTTTGCTATTCTTTTTTATTTATTCGCACACTTAGTGCCAATTATGTAGTCGAAACATAATTGTCATCGCACAATTAGTGCCAATACTTTAAACCGAACTTATATCGGTATTGCACACACAGTGCCAAATCAATAAATCGAAGCTTCTATCGTTTCACACACACAGTGCTAATCATCTCTGTCTCGTTTCTAATTTCGCACACTTAGTGCCTCATTACTCGATTTCATATGTAATACATTTCTATTTCATTACTATACATTCATTCATTTCTCATCTCATAGATATAAATTTAATGACTAGTATTATATCCGAACTTACCTCGGATGTCGAAATACCGAAACTAGCTGATTAACCGAGTACTTTGTCTTTGCCTCGATCTCGATCCAAATCTCTCCTTTCTTGGTCTATACATATTCAAATTTATCTCATTCACTCACCAATTCATTCAATTTAGTCCAAACATACATATTTAGGGCATTTTACAAAATAGCCCTCACATTTTCACATTTCGACACTTTAGTCCATAATTCATCAAATTACAAGATACACAAAACTTCTATTCACATAAGCTTAGCTGAATTTTCCCCATGCTAATACAAGCCCATATATTTCATTTATTTCACATTTTAGTCCTCCAATTTCTCATTTTCACAATTTAGCCCAAAATAGTCAATTTCATCAAAAATTCAAATACAAACTATGTTAACCAAACATTAAGCTTTCATATTTCATCAACTATCAACACAAAGTTCAAACGTTCATCAATGGCACTTCTCAAAATCACCATCAAATTCTAAAATTAAAGTATGGGTTTGATAGAACACGAAGCAGCGATCACAAAAATGTAGAAATCATTAAAAATCGAGTTAAAAACACATACCAATTGAAGCTTCAAAGGGCCAAACCCTATTTTGCTCTTAATCTTTCTTTTTCCTTTGTTATTTCGGTGGATGAACACTAAAATGGCCTCCATTTAACTTTGTTTTTATTATTTTAACATTAATAACTATTTTACACTTTTAACCTTAATGAATTTTAATAATAACACCTTATGCCATGCTATTATCATCCATTTACTTTCAAATGGTTTAATCACAACATAAGGAATTCTCTTTTAAGAAGCCATGCCAATTAGACACTTTAACAATCAGCACACAGCTTTTACATTTTATGCGATTAAGTCCTTTTTCATAATTCGGCACACAATCGATAAAATTTTCACACAGGATTTTCACACATGTTCAATCACATACTGTAAACACAGAAAATAATATTTAAATATTTTTTTGACCTTCATTTTGTGGTCTTCAAAACCACTGTTCTGACTAGGGTTTAAACCGGGCTGTTATATTAGATTTAGATCTTTCTGAGTCATCAAATATTTTAAGCTTTTGTGATCCGAATAAACATGACATTTCTCACCGAACAAATAATGGCGCCAAATCTTTAACGCAAACACAATAACTGCTAACTCCAAATCATGCGTCGGGTAATTCTTTTCATGCGGCTTTAATTGTCTCGAGGCATAAGCTAAGACTTTGCCTTCTTACATCAAAACACATCCCAGTCCATTCAATGATGCATCACTATAGATTACGAATTCTTTACCCGACTTTGGTTGAACTAACACTGGAGCTTCAGTCAATAAGAATTTTAGCTGATCAAAGCTTTTCTGGCACTTATCTGACCACTCGAACTTAACATCTTTTTGAAGCAGTCTCGTCATCGAGGTTGCAATCATAGAGAAACCTTTTACAAATCGTCTGTAATAACCGGCGAGTCCCAAAAAGCTTCGAACTTCGGATACATTTCTTGGAGGCTTCCAATCTATTATTGTTGAAATCTTACTCGGATCCACTCGAATGCCTGATGTTGACACAATATGTCCCAGAAAACTGACTTCACGCAACCAGAACTCACATTTACTGAACTTTGCATACAACTGCTTATCACGCAGAATCTGTAACACTATTCTCAGGTGTTTGGCATGCTCGGATTCATCACGGGAATAAATCAAGATGTCATCTATGAGCACAACCACAAATTGATCCAAATATGGTCTGAAGATTAGATTCATTAGATCCATAAAAATAGCAGGTGCATTCGTTAATCTGAAAGGCATAACCAGAAACTCATAATGTCCATACCTAGTTCATAAAGCAGTTTTCGGCACATTGGAGTCTTTAATTCGCAGTTGATAGTAACCCGACCTCAAATATATCTTTGAAAACACTGTAGCCCCTTTCAACTGATCGAAAAAATCGTCAATTCGTGGCAGAGGATATTTATTTTTGATGGTCACTTTATTGAGCTGTCGATAGTCGATGCACGTTCTCATAGTTCCGTCTTTCTTTTTCACAAACAAAACTGGTGCACCCTAGGGAGAAAAACTCGGTCGTGCAAAACCTCTATCTGTCAACTCTTGCAACTGAGCTTTTAATTCTTTTAATTCAGTCAGTGCCATTCTGTATGGAGCTATCGAAATTGAAGTTGTCCCTAATACTAACTCAATACCAAACTCTACCTCACGGATTGGCGGCAAACCTGATAACTCTTCAGGAAACACATCCAGATATTTGCATACAGCTGGTACTGATTCAATATTCTTTTCAGTCACTTTAGAATCAAGTACATAGGCAAAGTAAGCTTCGCAACCCTTTTTCACATATTTTTGAGCTAACATCGAAGAAATCACTGCCGGTAGACCATTCAGATCATTAGACTCAATCTGAATTATCTTATCATTCTGGCATCGCAAATCAATAGTCTTCCATTTGCAGTTCACAATAGCATCATGCAACATTAGCCAATCCATACCCAGAATTATATCAAATTCATCGAATGGCAACAACATCAAATCGGTCAGGAAACATAAATCTCGAATCATCAACGGACAATTTTTACATACTTTATCAACCAAAACACACCGGCCTAAGGGGTTTGATACTCTAATCACAAACTCAGTAGACTCTACAGGCAAAGTCTTACTAGATACTAAAGTCTCACATACATAAGAATGAGCCAATCCAGGATCAATCAAAGTAAAAACACTAGTATCATAAAGAGTGAAAGTACCGGTAATAACATCTGGAGACGAATCCTCTTCGCGAGCGCGAATAGCATAAGCTCTGGCAGGTGTGCTAGCCTTAGATCTAGCAGCAGTGTCCTTAGTCCCCCTCTAGCTACCACTCACATTACCCATGTTTCTGGGTGGTATACCTCGAGTTGTCGTATTACTCGGCCTCGTATTCTGCATCGTGTCTTGCTCAACCAACTTAGGGCATTCTCGAATAAAGTGATCTAACGATCCACATTTAAAATAGGTCCGATCATTCAATCTATAATCACTAGGGTGGCATTTACCACAATGTCTGCATTCGAGTCGGTTTGGTCAGATATTACCAACACTAGCAATCGAGGTGGCTTTCGAACTCACAGATGGTCTATCTCGATCTCGTCTAGAATAACCCAAAGTAGCCTTTGATCGGCCAAAATCATCTCAAAATTTATTTGATGTCGACTGAAATGACTTACTCGATGATCTTTTTCGTGAATCTCTAGCTTTAAAGTCAGCCTTTCTTTTCTCTTTCCCGAGCTCTTCAGCTTTGCATGCTCGCTCGACTAGTACCACGAACTCTTTTATTTCAAGAATCCCGACTAATAGCTTAATGTCTTCATTCAACCTGTCTTCGAATCTTTTACACATTATTGCTTCGGTTGATACACATTCCATGGCATATCTGTTGAGTCTTACAAATTCCCGTTCATATTCTGTAATTGTCATGTGACCCTATTTTAACTCGAGGAATTCTTTGCGTTTTTGATCTATAAATCTTTGGCTAATATATTTCTTCCGGAATTTAGTCTGAAAGAACTCCTAGGTAACCCGTTCTTTCGAAACCACCAATACTAGTGTATTCCACCAATGATATGCGGTGTCTTGTAGCAAAGATACAACACATTTAATACATTCATCAGGGGTACAGGACAGCTCATCGAACACCCGGATCGTATTATCAAGCCAGAATTCAGCTCGTTCAGCATCATCATCAATAGTGGCTCTAAATTCTTCAGCCCCGTATTTTCTAATTTTATCAACTGGCAGCTTACTTAATCTCATCGGATCAACAACTTGAGGTATCACAGGTGTCTGACGAGGATTAGGCAGGGGTGGAGGTTGTTGAGCAGCTGGATTTGTATGGATATATTGCGTGAACCATTCGTTCATCATCTGGAAGAAGGCTTGTTTAGCCTCTCCCTCGTAGCTACTCAAAATCGGCCTAGAATCAGCTGACGCTGTCCCTTGAGCGAGAGCAGGGGCAACACTCTCTACGTCATTAGCTACGGCTCGATCAAGATCCATTTACTATATGAAAACACATTTTTAATTGTCAAGAATCATCACACTATCGCAGTATATAAATATGGCATGTATAGCTAGACTCACATGCGCTACGTTAGTCCTAGAATCGACTAAACCATAACTCTGATATCAATCAAATGTAACACCCCTAACCCATATCCGTCGCCAGATTAGGGTTACAAGGCATTATCGTACAAAACACAGTTCAGCACAGTCATTTATCACCTTTCATGCACCAAAGAATAGCGATACATTTATAAAATTATCAAACTTGAATATATACAATTCATTTATTTTAAATTCGAATACATGAATCATAATTCCAATTCAAATCAATCATACCTTACTAATCATGTATCACAAATAAGCACATTTCAAAATTTCAACTAATTTAATTCGAATATACATCAAAACTCAATTGAACATGTTCCATAATTACCAAATTCGAACCAAACTTGTATACATCAAAGCCATGTTCACATATTTAATACTTTCAATATTCGATTCCCTATATCTATCATATTAATGACATTTTCATAATTAAATCATATTCAAGCATATATCCTCACTTTTCACATACAGAAAATATGTCAGTACATAATTTCATTAGCTAAGTACCAAACATTTCATTTCATAACTTCTGTATATGTACATAATGAAACCAATCGAACCAATCGAACCAATATGTATACAACTTAATGTCCAATCACATATGCGACATTAGCAACATTACAATATGGTCATACATACCTTTGATGTCTTTATATTAAACGTATTTTACCCTAAATGCAACCGCCCTTTTCATGTATATTTACCGAATCAATCTTAACCTATTCCATTAATTAAGTCATGACTATACCAATTCACATGTTATGTAACACCCATTACCCGTATTCAATACCGGAACTGAGTATGAGGCATTACCGGACTTAATGCACTTTAACATACAACTTTGGGCTATAAAATTTCATTCCAACTTAAAACTTCCCATTCACATTCAAAACATCCTTATTATGGGCCTACGAGGCCTTAAACATGCAAACAGAGGGTCTCAAAATCAAACCGAGAACATTTGCATACTTAGAAAAATTTTACCGTAACAGGGCCACACACTCGTGTGAAATGGGACACACCCGTGTGGGCAGGCCGTGTGGTCACACACGCCCATGCCCTTAGCCCGTGTGAGATTTATTTTTCATTTTGAACCTACAGGGTTTTCACACGGCCGGACACACGACCGTGTCCTTGGCTCATGTTCTCCACACGGCCTAGACACACCCATGTCCTCACCTATGTGTGAAAACCTGGGTATTCTGTTTATGACGTCAGCAACCTCATAAGGGGCACGCATCCTAGGCACACGCCCGTGTGTCTAGCCCGTGGTTGACACTGACTTGCAACATTAACATGCAGGGGACACACAGCCCAGCCACATGCCCATGGGATTGACCGTGTGTCACACACGGCCTAGACACATGCCTGTGTGGACAAGAACAAGGCTATTTGACAAGCTCTTTTTATCACCCTAACTCACCCAACATAAATCACATTCAACCATTTACCAAGCAACTTAATCATGCAACATACACCTTTATGAATAATCTCATCTTTTCATAAATTAGTAATAATGAGCCATCAACTATGGCAATATACAAAAGAGTCCATCTTAAAAAGGAGCGAACACACTTGGCCAAAACAACAAGACATTTCACTAATTCTAGCTCCTATACATGCCATACTCAAAATGATAAGTCTAACTATACCGAGATGTGCTGATAGTGTGGATGATCTTCTGATTATCTCCGTATCCCGAACCGGCTCTTTGACACTATAAAACAAAGGAAAAGAAAGGGAGTAAACTTTAAGCTTAGTAAGTTTACATGTAAACAATAAACATCATACCATATGTAAAGCAACCACAATCATTATATATTGTATAAGAACAATTCACATTTTCATAATCAAGCTTACTCATCTCATTTCTTACCACATTCCAACCATATACATATATATTGCTCACATTTACTTGTACACATTCCCTGCACTCATCACCACAAAGCAACATGAAACATTTACTTATACAATTTCTCGATGAACCTCTCAGAATAATACTAAATACCCAGTGGTTTAGCACACAACTGACCATTAATCAATAATAGGGTGGTATCGCACATAGCCCACCAACAAGAATATTTACGATGGTTTCTCACATAGCCCACCAAATGATAATATAAACGGTGGTATTGCACACAGCCCATCGTGAATAAGAAATAAGGTGGTATCGCACACAGCCCACCAAATAATTATTACGAACATTTTTCCGCACTTAGATATCTATTCCGAGGTTCATACGAGAATTACTCACTATCTATCAATTTCAATCATAATTGATCTCATTCATACAATGCACCAATAAGTAGCAACATATGTATTAAAGATGTTTCGTTCACACATAAACTTACCTCGGTGCAAAACGTATTAATCAATGATTTAGTCCGTAACCTTGTCTTTCCCTCGGTCAAGGTTGTTTCCGCGTTCTTCTTGATCTATAATAATAAAATTTACTCATTCAATCACCCTATAACTCATGATACATCAAAATTTCTACTTAGGCAAAAATAACCATTTTGCCCTTATACTTTGGCAAAATTATAATTTTGCCCCTAGGCTCGTAAATCATTTTTCATCACATTTTCACATTAAAAAAGCCTAGCTGAACATTTATTTCTCTTACAACAATTTACAAAACCCATCATTTCATGCATTTATTACACAAATTCAACCTTTACAAATAGGTCCCATTTAGGTGTTTTCATGGTAACACCTTTCACAAAAGTTGTTCCTTAACCCACTAACATTCATTTTCTTCCATCCTCAGAAAACAACATAAACACTCTCATGGAAAGTCCCTAAACTTTCAACCATTTTGCAAAATAGTCCTCTCATTAGCTTGCTTAAGCTTTGGGGGTTCCAAAAGTACAAAAATTATCAAGAAAAACCTCTAAAATCACTTACTTGCAAGAGACTTGTTTTGCTGAAAATTTGAACTCCAAGAACTCTAATTTCCCTTAAATTTTCGGTGGTAGAAGAAGCATGAATAGTAAAAGATGATATCTCTTTTATTCATCTTATTTTATTCATTTTTTTATCACCTAATTTCACCAAATTTTGACCAAAAATTTAATGCTCTTGTCTCCTTGTCTCTATAGCCGGCCAACACACCCTTAATAGCCTAATTGCACTTTAAGGACATCCAATTTAATATTCTATGGCTATTAAACACCTCTACCTTGTATAATAGAACTTTCGCACTTTATGCGATTTAGTCCTTCTTCACAATTATGCATGAAATCACCAAAATTAATGCACCAAAATTTTCATACATCCTTATAAACATGCTATAACGCATAAAATAATATTAAAATAATTTCCTTCAACCTCAGATTAGCGATCCCGAAACCACTATTTCGACTAGCCCCAAAATCGAGTTGTTACATGTTATGCATGTTTGTCTAGATTTAAACATACACACGACATAATAGGCATGCGTATATAATACACATAAACAAGCATTTCCATTTAACCACATACAATTATGATTATTACCAATTTTAAACACTATTACTGAAGCAAATCATACCAAAGTACCTATCTATCATATACCAAATTATTTAACCACAAATATGGCACATTTTCATGTCAAATATTAAACCTAACATTTTGATCTTTCATTACCGAACCTAAAACAAAGCATATCAACCAAAACAATCATATAACATATTCATTATTTGCCTTCACCAACCGTACCTAATTAGCCAACCATTCAAGCATAATATATGTGCATACATTGCCATTAAACACACTTACCAAAATGAGTTTATACCATGACTGGATATATACCACACTAGTATCATGATCAAGCCATTTTCGCATAGCTATATATATACAATTCAAAACCAACCATAACAAGCTTGACTATACATGCCATATGTCATAAACACAAGTTTTCTTTCAAGGTACCAAAATAGATATCGATAATGTGATGACGTTCCTCAACGATCCTGAGCTCGAGCTAGCTTTAAATATCTATAAAATAGAGAAAGAATATACAAAGTAAGCTTTGAAAGCTTAGTAAGCCATAAGCAAATAAATTAACACAAGAACATTCATAATTCATTTCAAAACAACCAAACCTAATTAATTCCATATACATATATAATCCCAATTCTCATAAAGTTCACATAATCACTTTAATCATCAACACTTACCTTTTCTTTCAAAGTTCGTATAAACTTAATACATACCTGAATCGTTTAAATCGAACTCACATCTGGTCTTGCCATGTCTTTGCCCGTTGAACCATTCGGAATTGTTAAGGATACACGGAAATCATAATATGCTCGTTCATTGCCATATCCCAGATATGGTCTTACATGCGATCACATATCGATGCCACTGTCCCAGACAGGGTCTTACGCGAATCATATACGATGCCAATGTCCCAGACATGGTCTTACACGTTTTCTCACTTCGAAGCCAATGTCCCAGACATGGTCTTACACGAATCACACATCGAAAATCCTAATGTCATGACATGCGTATCCTATACTATTCCTATGGTTCGTACGGGGCTTTCGAACATCGTAATTCAATTAATTCAAGCTCAGTACAAGTCATAACATGCTTATATCAATTTGGCAACATGTCAAATATATACATACCAATTCGGTAACATTTAAAACATATACATTCGAATTTAACAATATTTATTTACTTATGAACTTACCTTGTACAGACACGAACGAACCGGAACGACTATTCGACAACTTTTGATTTCCCCCGATCCAAATTTGATTTCCTCTTTTCTTGATCTTAATTAAAGAAAACCAAAGCCGAACCTAGCTTGCTCTTTTTCTTTCTTTTTCTTTTGTAGTTTTGGTCAAAAGATGAACAACATGCATGGCCATTTTAATTTTTGTTTTATTATATTATCATTTATTAACTTAATTACCTTATTAACCTTAATGAAATAATATAAAAGCTTTATACTGGTTGTCCATTACAGTCCATGCTATTATTTAATGGCCTAATTTCATTTTAAGGCCTCCACATTAAAAAGAAAATAGCAATATAGCACTTTAACAAATAGCAAGTCATTTTTACATTTTACGCAATTAAGTCCTTTTATCAAACCGATCACGAAAATAATAAAATTTTCACACGAAACTTTCACACATATCAATTAACATACTGTAAACACCAAAAATAATATTAAAATAATTTTATAACTTCGAATTTGTGGTTTCAAAACCACTGTTCTGATTTAGCTAAAACCGGGCTGTTACAACCCGTGTGGACAAAAAATAAGGCTATTTACCAAGCCATTTGCCACCCTCATTTACACCTACACTTACACCAATTTAATGACACTATTCATAGCATACTTAGGCAACCAAAATATCCACAACCAAGACATCTACACATCATTCACATGTTACATCTATCATACATAAACATCGCATGTTTATCAACTCAAATCATGGAAGTTTCCTCATTCATGAAAGGCATCATCATATGAATATACTTATACCAATATTAGCCATCATTTATGGCCATATACCAAATGAAATCATTAACCATTATAAGCCAATACATTTGGCTACATTGCAAATGACACATATAACAAAATGACCAAGTCCTTATACATGCTTTACATTCAAAATGTGAAGATCATCAATACCCAAAATGAGAGTTTGATAGTGTGATCCGAATCTCCGACAATCTTCGATTTTGAGTTAGCTTGGCGACACTATAAAAACATGAAAAATAAACAGAGTAAGCTATATAGCTTAGTAAGCTCGTATGCAAGAAATAAGCAACCCTACCATGCACATAACGTTCAAATAACATAACATAATTAAATGTGAACCTACCATAGTTTCATAATCAAAATTTATTTCGTCACAAAACTGACCTCATATTCATCATTTTACACATTTAATAAGCATAAGCTTTACATACATACCTGAGCCATCTCAAAATGAATGTACACATACTTTCATCTTTGACATACCCGTGAACCACTCAGAATAACAATGCCGGATACTCGGGAAAATTTGCACACTAAGTGCCACATATGTAGCCAAAGCCACCTAAGTCTCATATCACATAATCGCTAGCTCTCGAGCTATCGATGGGCCTGCTCACACAAGCTATTAGTCAAGACGTAGCTACACGGTGCTGCTCACTCAAGCTGTCAAGTATCCGCAACATATGCCGGTATACTCAACCACCAGTAGGACGTACGAGACCAGCACCTGGATCACATAATCACATAACACATAATGACCCTAGTGACTTGTCACTTGTATCCTAACCTATTCCTAAGGTTCAAACGGGATTTCTTGCTTGTCGATTCGTCTTCTGACTCATTCATAGGATTAAGCTCATCCACATTATCAAACATACAATTCATGCAATGTTAAAGCAATAAAATACAATCATCTTAAAGCTTATTTTTAACATACAAACTTACCTCGATACAAAATGGATAATTGTTCGATTTAGTCCACAATCTTGTTCTTTCCCCGGTCTAGGTTAGAACCTCGTCTTTCTTGATCTATAATATCAAATTTAGCTTATTCAATTATCACATGATTCAATTTAACCCCAAAAACACCTTATGGAAAAATTTACATTTTTGCCCCTAACTTTTCAACTTTTTACATTTTAGTCCCTAGGCTCGTAAAATGATTTTCATTTGATTTTCATCACACCCAAGCCTAACCAAACCTATTTCATGCTTATAACAGCCCACACTTTTCATTTATTCACATTTCTACTACATAGTTTACAACTTTTACAAATAGGTCCTTTTAGGCATTTTCATCAAAAATCACTTGGTAAATGTTGTTTATCTAACATCAAACATACATAATCTACCATTAGACATCAAAATACACAAATAACTAACATGGTTAAAATTTTGAACTTTGATTTCTCTTCAAAATAGTCCTTGAAATAGCTAGATTAGGTTACAAGGATCTCAAAAACATAAAAATCATTAAAAACAGGGCTAGAACGGACTTACAATCGAGCTTGGAAGATGAACAAACCCTAGCTATGGACTCCTCTTGTGAATTTCAACCATGTGGACTAAATTGATGAAGATGAAGACTTTTATGTAGTTATTTTGGATTTATTTACTAGATTACCAAAATGCCCTTCACCTGAACTTTGAAAATTTTCACTAACCATGCCCATTTTTTGTCCATACCAAAGCATAATGGTCTAATTACCATCTAAGGACCTCTAATTTAAAATTTCATAGCAATTAGACACCTCTAGCTTCTAGAACACACATTTTGCACATTTTGCAATTTAGTCCCTTTAACTAAATTGAGTGCCCAAACATCAAATTTTTCGAACGAAATTTTCATGAAATCATTCCATAAAACTGCAGACCATAAAAAATATAATAAAAATAAATTTTACTGTGTCAGATTTGTGGTCTCGAAATCACTGTTTCGACTAGACCCAAAATTGGGCTGTTACATAAGAACACAACACACAAAAAACAATGTCTAGAGCTTGCATGCATGTAATTAAAATAAACATAAATCGAATGAAATGGTGTCATAAACAATCTCAAATCACGGGCACTAAAGATGATAAAACATTCACCCAAATAACTCCAACCTAGAAAAGATTTATTTCATGGTTGGAAAAGTTAACATCAAAATAAAATCATTCATCAACATTCTCAAATAAGTTCGAATCATAGAAATTAGGAAAACAAAAGCAGAAATGAAGGAATTCTCGCCACACTCTAGCTTCTCTTTGATCTTTAGATTATACGTGAATCCAGGATAGTTGTCTCTCCCCCTTCTTCACGTCTGTATTTTGTTCTCTTAAGTCCTGGAATTACCATGGAAGTTGTGTTGACAACCAATCTCACCATTTTCCACGATAATATTTTACTTCCCATATTTTCCTTTTGCATCTTCTTCATCCTCTTCTCCTACCTGCACTTGTGTCCAACCACAACCACAACTTTTCCTTCCCCAAGTAATACAAGTAATAAATGATGACCCTTATAGCGCAATCCAAGCTTTGTTATGCAATGTTCTAAAATTATCCTAAAAATGAAGATGAATTTACTTAATAACAAACAATTAATTCCATCTAGAGGCCTAAAATATAACTCTTTTCAAGAGTTATCACCTTGCTCGAAGAAGGTTCTAATGGTTCTGGCACTTCACACATAATAACCACACAATTTATGCAATTAATATTCAGCCAAGACTCACTTAAACCAACCAAAACCAACCAAAAACGAAAGTCTAAGTTATATTCCTCATGAAATTGAAATTTCAACTAACAAACTTGAAGCTCAAATATATTTCTCTATACTTAATATTTTCACCAAAAACAAATTCTGTTCATCTAATTATTCACCTACGACTAATTCTCAACCTTTAAACTATACAAAACTACTCAATTCATGGTATCAAAAATTTTGACATTTTATGACTATTTTCACAAAAATTCATTGAATCATTGGAAATCCTTAACAAAACTTTAAAGTAAGTTTAGAAACCTTCTAATTTTTTAATATAACATATTTCATTTATCTATTTAATTTTCACATTCCACCACAATACCTTATTATCACATTCACATGTCATTTTTACTTATTTCTAAATTTTGTCCATGAGGCATCAAATCTACAAATAGAATTTACAATTTTTTTAATACATGTAACATATTTCACCAACTAATATAATTTCCATAATTCATCACTAATCCTTATTAATTCTTTTTACATATTATTTTACACTTGTAACATACTAATCCTTATTTTTTTTTTATTCTACACTTTGATGACTTTACCATACCATTTATCACATTACTCATATATGTACAGTTATTTTACTTTACACATATATACACTTACTTATAGTAATTATGATTCTATCAACTTTGTCATCTTTTACAATTTAATCTTTGTATTCACTTTTTAATATATTTCTCACTTTTCTTTCATTTTCTCTATCACATATTAATTAATAAACACAATCCATTTATTATTTATTATACTTAATCATTATCATGCATTATTCTTCACTTATTTATTATATGAACCTGTAATTAAATATCATACTAAAATTATATTCATCCTAACAATTATCTAAATAATCAAAACAAGTAAGGTTCTAGTTGTACTTACAATTCAAAGCTTGGAATTAAAATTTTTCTCCTTCTCCTTTTGTCCACTTTCTTGCTTTATTTATCTATTTGTTCTCAACTTCCTTCATTTTTTTCTTCATTTTTCCATATTAAAATACACAATATTTTCACATTAAAATCATTCTAACATATCATAATCTATGTTTTAAACCAAAACTAACATGTATTTCAAGAGAAGTTTATGATTCTTATATCAATTGTTTGTATTCTCTATTAATCCTTATTTTTTCTCTCCTCCAAAGCATTCATGAATACATTTCTTATAACATTTAGATAGTTATTACACTCCTCTATTGATTTCACTCACTAATCTTGGAGAAATTTGGAAGAAACTAGTTTAATTGGCTTGTATTTGGTGAGAAGAACTAAATTAAAAGAAAAGTAAAACTTAGGAATACTAGAAAATGGTGGTGATGTGAAACACAAATGGCCGATGGCTTTTTATAGCCACTTCCCATCTCTTTCTTCCTCTATTTCTCTAGTATTTTCTATCAAAATATCTCTTTTATGTTATTTACGATTTTGCCTTTCTAACATCATTTAATTTCAATTAAACCATTACTTTTTTTTCATAATTATCTTCTCAATTAATTACCATTTTACTCTTTCACTTTTTCTATAATACCACCCATTTGTCATGTTCCTTTTGGTATATTTTCACCTTTAGTCCCTCCTCCTTTTTCATCAGTTTAATTTAATCCTTTCAACACCTAATTTTTTTCACTTTGTCCCAATACTTTCCGTTCTCTTACAATTTAATCGGTACCTTGAATTAATTTATCATATTTTTCCAAATACCTTCTACACTTGTCTTTTTTATCTCATATCTATGTATGATTTCCAATTTATGACTTACTCATATTCTGATTGGTCTATTATTTATTTATCACTATTCAAGACTCTAGAAATTTTGGGGATGTTACACTCCGCCTTAGGGACTATTTTAGCGAAGCCAGATAACATATCTAGGATCTGGATTTTTTAGGATAGATAGTTCTTATCTAAGTTTTAAGAAATTCCTTGTAAACAGATAGTCTGGTTAGAAGCTAAAACGGTGAGGAACCAAGCATTTAGTGGCTTAAGGCCTTTTATTACAAGGATTGCTATTTTTAATTTCATTATTATATAGTTTTATTTTTAAATTGTTTTATAACAACTAAGTTAGAAGAATTAAGTATAGGTCTATTTGTGACGCTCCATACCCGGATCCAGTGGACAGGTTAGGCATGGGGTGTTACACTAACTTACAACATTCTCATTTGTATAATCATTCCAACTCACCCAACTCAATAAGGTACAAATTATTTATGCCACATTTCCATTCCAAACTTATATAATTCTGGAATATCATTTACTAATATAATTTTGGCATATCATCTACTAATATTAAACATATAATCAAGTTAAGCTAACATCCATGTACCTATTTGTACTTGCCATACAATTCATAATTTACGATTTAGTCCATTATAAGTCAATATCATCAAAGTTATAATTAATCTAACTAATAAACATTAAATATAATCAAACACATCATAAAATTTGCATAGTAAGTTTCACATGAACTTGTCAGACAAAACAACTACCAGCTAGATGTCGATGACTAATCAGCAATTTTTCCTTTTCCGTGATTATCCTTCGATTGATTCAATTCTCGATCTAAATAATAATTCATTTCAATTTATCAATTCCAAATACCTTATAACATCCTATGTTAAGCATGTATTAATTCAACTTCATCCTTCGGATGTCCCTAAAGTTTTACATTTTATTCAATTTAGTCCTTAGAATGAAAATTGCTATAACTTTTGAATTTGCGCTTCAGTTTCAAAATTGATCTCAATTTCATCCTTCTACAGCTCTATATTATCTATAATTACAGAAATTTCATACAAATTCTGAAATATTTACATTTTAGTCATTATATTCAAAACTAACAATTTTCATAGTTTGAAACTTTAAAACTTTAATGGCAACATTTTGAAACTTTAACAGTTTTGGGGAATAATACACAAGTTAACTAAATTGAGCTATCACGATCTCAAAAATATAAAATTTACAGAAAATGGACTAAAAATGCTTACCATACAAAGGATGAAAGACTGAAATTCAATTCTCTTTTCTTCCTTCTAAGTTCGGCCAAGAAAAAGATGAGAATGGAAGTTGAGTGATTTTTTAAAAAAATTTGTTTTATGACACATTTTTTTATTATTATAAATTTTAAATATAATATAATTTAAATGGTTTCACACATGTATATGTCACCAATCGTCAACTATAATGAATAATGCCCTGATTTTAATATAAACCTCTGGTTTAATTGTTATTTAAGTCTTTTAACAAATAAAAATTTAACCATTAATTTTTACTACTTTTATGATTTAGTTTTTGTACTATAATTAATTACTAATTCGACAAAATTATTTTTCTAAAATTCAATTCATCTATATGGTAATTATGTAAATATTTAGTAAAAATAATTTTAGGCTTAGTTTATAGAAACGAGATTTCGATATCTCATTTTTCGATATCACTGACTTTAGGGTTGATACACTTTTACCTTAATTAACTATCCAATTAACAAAATTAAAATACCAGACTTTAATTAAATTTCATACTAACCTTGTTTAGTGGGGTTCCACAACTACCGTTTCAGACACCACTGACTTTCAGGTCATTACAGTTTTAATTTTATTTTATTTTTTTTGGACTTAAGATTTGGGCTATAATTAGTTTATTTGAGTTTGGGCAATAATGAGTAAACTTGCTCATGGGCCGGACCACTTGCCTGGGCCCGAAGGTCTGCCTGAAAAATGAGAGGGTTTGAACAAAAATAAAAGGCTTGAAAAATTGGCTTGGGTAAAATTTAATGTCCGTTTTCTATATGGGTTGGGCCTTGGGCAATATTTTTTTTGCCCGAGCCCAGCCTCGCCTGAATATATTACGTTATAAAAAATATATATTAATTATATGTACTAAATAATAATATATATTTATATTTATATTAAATTACTAACTCAATAACAATTAAATTCATTACCCAAAACCTTAAAAAAAAACTTAGCAACTAAATAACCCAACCCAAAATATAAAATTTTAAATTATATTTAAGACAATAAAATATTTATTACATTTATTTGTGTTTTTAATATAATAAAAAAATTATTATATTTATGGTAATGTTTTTTAATATTAATATTTTTTAGTATAATTTTAATGTGTTAGAAAACTTTTATTGAAGGGTTTTTAGTGCATTGAATGTATTATATTTTTTAAAAATATTTTAAAATAAAAATTAATCTAAAAAAATCAAATATGTGCAGGGCGGGTCAAACCAAGGTTTACCTTTCATAAATTAGGCCAAGTTTGGGGAAAAAAACTCATTTTTTGGGCTAGACCAGGTCTGGATATGAACAATTGGTCTAGAAACCTTGCATGAGCTCAACTCAAACTCGACCCGACCCAACCCATGAGCACCTCTAATAAAAAATAAATTATTTGGCTTTGGGCTTAGTATAATATATTTTTAAGTCTTGAAATAAATATTTTAGAATATGAGTATTAAGTTTATAAATTTAATAAGAAAGATAAAAAATTATTCAATTGTCAATATAATATAATAAAAGATATTTTAGTTAATTCATATAATATCATAAAATAATAAAATTTATATACAATAAACACTTTAATAAATTTATATAAAATGACTCTATTAAGTATATAATTTTTGTTTTTATAAAATAAATTTAAATTGCGTTGTCATCTTATACAAATAAAATAAATTATTACATTCAAAATTAAAATATTTATAACTTAAAAATTTAAAATTATCTAATTCTATCAAAGCCCGTGCGACTTGATCTAACCCCGAATTTAAAAAATTCGAAAAAAATTAAACTTTCTAAGCCCGTAAAAGCCCTTGCCAGGAAAACCTAAACTTGAGCTGGTCCAAGTCTAAAAAAATCTAAGCTAAAAGTAAAATCGATCCGAGCGGCTCGAACTCTTCTGATTGCTAGCTCTGGTTTCCACCTATTTAAATAAATAATAAAAAACACATAATTTTATGTTAAAAAAAGCTTGAGTAATGTGGTCGTAGAAGGTCAATACGACTCTGACTGCCACTTCAGCAGAAATGCTTCCTGCAAGACCATCCTAAATCCATAATTTGATCAATTTCCCTAAATTTGGGAAAAACACATCCTAAATCCATAATTAATTTTTAAAATCAGTCCTTTTATCTAGTTAACCTTGAATATTTTAATGCAGTGGCATGAGCCCTCCCTCACAGACCAGACCGAGTCGAGGAAACCAAAGGATCGCGGACCGGAAATTGCACGCTACCCACTGTGCCTGACTGACAATCGCTGCAAAAATGGGTCCCACCTTTCGCTTCTCCAATTATTTACCTCCGTTTTCTACTTTTTTTTTTTTGGGCATGTTTTCTACTTATTTATATTATCCGGCCTGTCTCAAAATAAATAAATAAACAGATAAGGACAAGTTCTTTTTTCTCTATTTTTTTGCGCGTTATATCCCAGTTCTCTTATTTCTTCTTCTGTAGAAAAAAAGAAAAATCAACTCACTTTGGATCACCAAAATTTTTCAACATCAAATAAAATAGATTCCAATTTATCCTTGTTTTATTCACTCGTCGGTCCGATCCCGGCTTAAGCCTTTCAATTTAACCCCTCATTTCTAGGGTTTCTTTTTTTCCTCTCTGTTTCTATTGTTTCTCGTTTTGGTGGAGTTCGTTGGTTTATTTTGGTGAATTGGAATCGTTAAGAGAGAAGGATTGTGATTCTAGGGTTTCTTTTTAAATGTGTGAGTGAGTTGTGTTTTTCTGACTATGGCTACTATGCATAGAGTTGTACAGTCCAGTGTGAGTACAAGCGACGCTACCACCACCAGCTACGGCGGCTTGACGTCATGCAAAGCAGCGGATATTGTGATCTCTGATCAGTTCCCGGCTGGGTTGAGGGTTCTAGTTGTGGACGATGACATTACCTGCTTAAAAATCCTCGAGCAGATGCTTCAACGTTGCCGCTATCACGGTGCTTAATTTTGCATTTTATAGATTCACTTATATATATTTCCATGCATTTTCTGCTTATAAAACTGCCATCTTGAATTAAGCTTGGTTTTTAGTATATTTTCGTTGTTACTTTTAAGCAAACGAGGAAAGACAAAATTGCATTTGACTAAAGATTATCGAATCACTAATATACAGGGCAAGTTAAACATAATTACTTCCTAAAAGTGAAATGAAGCCTTTTTATTTAGCTAAAATTACATGTTCAAGTGTTGAACTCTTAACATGTGTTGCGTACCATTCACAAGCATGTGGTAGATTCTGCGCTGACAACCAGAAGGAGTCTTAATTAGTTTTAGGGTTTCGTATTAGTTTCTTATTTTTGAGCATAGTGAAATGGTATGATGTTTGCTCAATTTTCTTTATTACTTTTTAAAAGTAAAGTTCCTTTTTTTTTTTTTGCAGTTACTACTTGCCCCCAAGCCAAAGTTGCTCTGAACCTTTTACGGGAGAGAAAAGGGTGTTTTGATGTGATACTAAGTGATGTTTATATGCCAGATATGGATGGTTATAAACTCCTCGAACATGTTGGGCTTGAAATGGATCTTCCAGTAATTAGTAAGTATTCATATATTTTCCATAAAGACTTTTGGTAAATAATATCCTTCCGCTTATTGACATGATGAATCTGTTGTAGTGATGTCGGCTGATGGGAGCACACGTGCTGTTATGAAGGGAATTAGACATGGGGCTTGTGACTATTTGATTAAGCCCATACGTGAGGAAGAATTAAAGAATATATGGCAGCATGTTGTGAGGAAGAAATGGAATGAGAATAAGGAGCTAGAACATTCAGGAAGCTTAGATGATACTGATCAGCATAAACGAGGGCATGATGATGCTGAATATGCTTCTTCCGTCAATGATGCAACAGACACATCATTGAAACCTCTGAAAAAGAGGAGCAATTCAAAAGAAGAGGATGATGGTGAAATTCACAATGATGATCCATCCACATCAAAGAAACCACGTGTTGTTTGGTCAGTGGAACTGCACCAACAATTTGTCAGTGCTGTAAACCAGCTAGGGATTGATAGTAAGATCTCTAGTGATTTGATCCTTTTATTTATTTTTCTTACTATGTTGAATTCAGACTGGGATAGGCTTTTGTATTCTGTGCAATCTCTGAAATAAAAAATGTTAATACTAATTGCTTTTCTTATTATTGCTGGATAAAACATTGTGGCTGCTATTTCAGAGGCTGTTCCCAAGAGAATTCTTGAACTGATGAATGTATCTGGTTTAACTAGAGAAAATGTTGCCAGCCATTTGCAGGTTTGGTTCTTCACCATGTGAATCTGACATGTATTTTCTTTTCTTGTACTAGTAATCTGGACTGATCGTAAATATATTTGAGCATTTGGTAATTGGCTCTCAGCTTTGTGTGTAGTTAACTAGCTAAAAGTACTTGATTGTTGTTTTACTTGCAAGTTCGCTGTTCAATTTGAACTTCTATATTTTGGCTGATAACAAACATTTGATGGTTTGATGTTGGCATGTCATTTCATTTCTTATTATTTCAAATCATGCCTTACTGATTCTTATATGCTCTGTTATTTATTTATTTTATAGTGAGAAGATATGGTCTGTTTCTTCTTTTTGATTTTACTCTACTTTCTGATTTAGTAAAGTCTATAGCTCCTCATCCAACTTTCATGCAAGTTATGGATTGAAAAACTTGTATTAGACCTCAACTATACTCAAAACTTTATTTTACATACAGCTAAGTACATTTTTCCCCCTTCCTTAGAGACTGAAGTTTTATAAATTTTTTGCTTGCCAATATAATATTTTGTTGGGTGGATATCTATGGGGAGATTTCGATGTAAAGCTATTGTGAAATGAGTCGTAATCAACTCTATTTAAAATAATCTTAATTGGTTGACATCTGATGAAGTTGTGAAAGAATTCTCTGAAGAGGATTAGTGTTGTCAAGTTAAATCTATCTGATTGAAAGTGGGTCTCATAATGGAGTTTAAAAGAACAAAGAACCACAATGGTGAAGAAGCTTGTATTATTATTGTTGTTATAATTATTATTATTATTTACTCCATTTGCATATAAAAATTATATCGGCCGATGGTGCTTGTAGCATTGATAATGTTTTGTACTTTGTTTTGCAGTGAAAGTACCTCTATTATGGGGACTGGTTCAAATTCATCCCTCTACTATTAAATGGGTCAATTTAGTATCTATATTAGTAAAAAAGATTCAAATAAGGCCGAATTTTACTGTTGGGAAAGGAAAAAAAATGGTTAATGGTTTGTGATTTTCTACCAAAATATTTTTAAAGCTTTTATGGTCTTGCAAACAAAATCTTTTGTTTGGTGTTGAACTGTGTTTATCAAAAGTTTGAACAATTTTTTTTAAAGCCCCTTTCATTCGCTAAATGGCGTGGTGTCCATGTGCCTTATTTTGCAAAATGAAGTCTCACATCATCATCTTTCAAAAAGAAAAGAAAAAAATCCATGTCACTTTCAACAGTGAGCTTAATTCTATTAAAATTTTGCCTTATTTGAATCTTTTTACTAGTATCGGGACTAAATTGATCCATTTAATGATAGAGGGACTAATTTGAACCAGTCCTTGTAATAGAGAGAGCTAGCAGGTACTTTCACCTTGGTTTTGCTAGTCAGTTTTGATTAATGATTGTGGTATGTGTCCTTGTCAGCAGTGCAGGACCACCTGTCAGATGCTCATGCTGAAAGTGAACATATAACCTATTCAGGAGCTTGAAGCCTTTATTTACATTCTTTTGATAGTATATAAGCATCAAAGTTCCTAATCGCGCTAGATATATTTAGCTCCTTTGTGCTTGTTAAAAACTTTAAGTTTACATAAGATACTGTAATCTCATATGCAGAAATTCAGGCTATACTTGAAAAGAATAAGTGGAGTGGCTCAACAAGGTGGTATTGCTAATCCACTTTGTGGGCCAGTAGAAGCAAATGTTAAAATTGGTTCACTCGGAAGTTTTAACATCCAAGCATTGGCTGCATCTGGACAAATTCCTCCACAAACCTTAGCAGCTCTCCATGCTGAGCTCTTAGGTCGACCTGCTGGTAATTTAGTTGTGGCTATGGACCAGCCAGCACTTCTTCAAGCAACCCCTCAAGGGCCCAAGTGTATTCAAGTTGATCATGGAGTCGCATTTGTTCAACATTTAGTAAAAAGCGAATCTAGTAGCTCCAAACACTTCTCACAATCCTTTGCACCTGTTGAAGATGTTGCTTCAGGGTTCAGATCATGGCCCTCTAATAACATTGGTATGGCAGGACCCAGTAATAGTGGAGGGTTAAGTTCTCAGAATGGTAACATGCTTATTGATTTGTTGCAACAACAGCAACAACTCCAGAAACCACAGCAGCGATCTACTGTTTCTGAGCTGCGCCGCTCAATCAATGTGCAGCCTTCTTGCCATGTTGTACCCTCTCAGTCATCTGCTAGTTTTCAGGCAGGAAATAGTCCCATTTCTGTGACCCAAAATGGCAGCTATAGCAGGACTGCTGTTATTGATTACAGTCTTCTTTCATCTCAATCAAATTGTTCTTCATTGAATATTGGGCAAGTATCAGATGTGAATCTCCAAACTACAGGCGTTCTTAGTGGTTACATACCCCCTGCTTCAGTTTCTCCATCTGTTTCATCTTGCTCAGTAAATGCTGACAATTGTGCTAGTCAGCAAGTTCAAACCTCAAGCATGACATTTAAAGCATCCAGGCGTTTGCCAGGATTTGTCCATAGCACGAGTAATATCCTGGATCCTTATGGTTCTACTAAGTCTGGGGATTTGCTCAATCAAGAACCTTTTAATAATCTTGGATATATTAATAAAGGAACTTGCCTTCCAGCCAAGTTTGCTGTTGATGAATTTCAATCACATTTGAGCAGCTCTAGCCATGGAAAGGTTTTTAGTGAGAACATTGGTACCAGAGTGAAGCAGGAGCCTAGTATGGAGTTTGGGGATAATGCAAAAGTGGGAATCTCAATGCTACAACAATTTCCTCCAAATGATCTCATGAGTGTTTTCACTGAATAGGTATTCAGTTTTGGTCTTTAATAAATTTTATTTGCTTAACAGCATGCACGTGCATAAGTTGATTTGCCTTTAGTTGCTTCTCTATGGCTTTTCTTTAACTAAAAGTAACTTGCCACTTGATTCAGTCTCTAAGGAAAATTCACCATTTCTCTGTTTGACTTATCCTGAAGGCAACACAGCAATGTATCTTTCCATTTGAAACCTAGGAATCAACATTTGACTTGTTATGCTCCATAATTTGATTTATGTTGGCATCTGGTTTGTGACCTTGGTGATGCATGATTCTTTGTTGTTCCAACACTTCATTTTTGTGTAGTACCCGTGTCTAATGCATATATGGACTTAGGTATAGGATATCGAAGGATCTTCTGAATTCATGGAAATCTTGGAAGAAACTAACTGGTTTGAGCAACATAAGTATAAATAGGTGTTCATCTTGTATGGCTGAAATAAATTTCCTAGGAGTTTTATCAAACCTAACATGGTAGTAGGTCTGCTGTTGTTTGATGAAGCACTAATGGCATGCATATAGACAATATTGACGATGTTCAATAATCGAGAATTTACTGAATCAGTTCTGATGTTCTTGTACTACAGGCTTGCATTGTGTGGTGAGGAATACCTTTCTTAGTTCTCTGTGTTGTTGGAGCTTATTATGCAGAAGCAGGTGTTGAGAAAGTTTCAAATTGTAGTCTTATTTTTTACTATAGAAAGTAAATCCGGTGAAGCTACTTGGTATATGGAATTCCAAAATAGTAGGAACTTAATTCTGTTCTCTTTTGTACATTTGGGGCAATGGCGTAGGCTTTACTCATGTCTAGCTGCCTAGAATCTTTATGTCGTAATTAGTCGTAAGGAAAAATAAGCTGTGTAGGATGATAGCTTGAATTTATGTCCAGATATGGTCTCTTGCCAACATAATTGTGCAGAGTACTTGGGTAGTGATGTTAGAGTTATCATTTAATTTAATACTCAAATGAGTCTGTGTGTATTTTTGCACATATTTTATACTCCTTAGTCTCTTTATCTCGTTATACTGTTAATATACTAATTATTCATGGTTGGGCGAGTACCCGGCATTTAGTTCATGGTGGGAATATGTAGCCTAGATTTTTTAATTTATTTCTTATTAAAGCATTTGTATTCAAATATGTGTTAAAAGTTATATTTGAACATGGGTATAAGAGTATGACTTTTTTAATTCAAACATCAATATATATATTTGGCATTCATCCAAATGTAATAATCTGTTCTATACTATTAAAGCAATCCCGTTCAATGAGAGGCCAGGATTAGACTTTGAAGGGCTTTAATTTTGTGACAACTAAGCTATGACATTTCTTGAGGGGCTGGGGGTAATTAAGTCATTTCCTTTGCAAAATTTAAAAAAAAATCAGTCAAAATTAAGCAGAACTTACGGAAAAAGAGGCAGTCGAATTATATGGTTTATATATTAGACGGGTCCATAAAGTTTAATAGCTTATTTAATTTAGTACATGTACTTCTTTTCACTTATATAAATCCCTATTCTTTAATTCACTTATAGAAACCTTTAGTTTTAATTAGTTTGCGTGAACTTTAAATTGGCAAAATTACTGTAAATCATTTTTTTAATTGGACGAGCACACAAGTAAAACAAAAATATTTTATCATAAATCTATTGATTATAAGAAATTCCATATGAATGTCTACCATTAAATGTATCATATTAAAAAAAAAAAATTACTTGTGTGTTTGTCCGACTGGACAAATAATTTTCATGTGATTTTGTCAATTTAAATTTACTATAATTAAACAATGCCAATTACTTAAAACTAAGGTCCTTTATGAATATGTAATAAAGAATGTGGCTTGTTTAGGTAAAAAAAAAAAAACTACTAGAACTTATTCAAATAAGCTATAATAGCTTAGGGGTTGTTTTTAATATCCAGACCTTTTTAAGTTCTCCAAAAATGATTCTGGAGTTAAAATTAAATGAATATAACAAATTATGCAAATATGAGATAAATTAAGAAATTATATGGAAACAATGTGGAATAATTAATACACAACCTAACATACAAATGGTTCAAATACACGTGTCAAAATTTACATATAATAATTATTAACATGTAAAAAAGTACAAACACAATATGAATATATTATTTTTTAATTTAATCATTATTAAAAATAATACAAACTATGTTATAGCTTTTAAACATTATAAAAATACACAAATTATTCTCTAAAAATAGTAGCTACGAAAGCCTATGCAAAATACAATATAACACAAAAATAACATAAAAATGACATGCATTTAAAAAAATCAAAATCTATATAAAACAAATTATTAACATGTAAAATTATATTTATATTATTCTAAACCCATAAAATTAACTTGAATATAACATGAATATATTAACATGGCAAATACTATTACAATAACTCATTTTTTCGTTTCATGTATCTTCAAGTTAGTTTATTTTCATATTAGTTTTTTTTTTCAATAAACATAGTTATATTTAGTATATTATAATTGATAACAATTTTGACATTAAATTTTACATTTTAGCAGTTTATTTATTTATATTATTTATTGAGTTGTTTCATATTTGGTTATTTCTATATTGATATTGTTATATAATTATAATGGGTTTGAAATTGTCAATAACTCTCAATTTTGTGTCATATATTATATAAATAAAATTATTAAATATCTAAATTTATTTTACAATTTTTTTATGTTTTAACAATTTAAATATAATAGATATCGAGAACATAATGCGGGCATTTATCTAATAATAGTTTATAAAGTTATCCCCGGGTTGCTTGGTTTATAATTTGAGATGGTTTTAAGATAACTAAGTAATGTCATTAACTAATGTTTTGGGGTTAGTTTCGGTAGCTAAGCAATTAATTAATGTTTGGGGGTTGGTTTAGGTAACTTGAAGAGATGATTTTATGAAAATTTAGGTTTAGGTAACCATGGTTTTGAGGTAAAAAAAGTTGATTTGCTTATTTTGTGTTATATTTTTAATTGAAGTACTATATTGTTTATATAAATTAGACACGTTCACAATTTATATAAACTTGCATACTATATTTTAACTTGTTTGTGTATTTTGTCATGGTATTTTAATTATATTTTGTATGCATTTGTATCGTATTTTAGTTCATCTTTTATTTAGTATAAATGGTTATAATAATTCAATTTTTAGTTCACAAAATAAATATTTTGCGCACGGGCACCACCAACACCAGGTGCTTTGGTTGGTTCTCATCTCCGCCTTCGGCATGGGGAGCTTGAGGCAACAGTAAAATTTGGGTAGAATGACTTTCAACCTCCTCATCCACGGCAGTACGAAATTCTGCAGACATTTCGCACTACACAAACATCAAACAAATAATTTCAGCATCCCAAAACTTAGTGTAAACTCGGCATTTCCTAAGGCATGTACCCTAGTTAAACAACACTCAATCCTATACATTTTAGCACTATTCGGGCCTAGAATCATTAAACTTGAAATTGCTCTAATATTAATAAATGTAATATGCTACACCCAACCCAGTTGACGGATTCAAAAGCATGACGCCATATTCGTTACCTTAGCAACTCACATAGTACAAATGCATAACACCGAAGCTAAGATAAACATGTGTGGCTTGTAAATATTGAGCAAATGATATGTTAAGAGCATGAAGAAGACTTTAATGGGGTTATAACACCTCTTACTCGTGTCCAAACCTAAACTCGATTAAGGAATACTACATTTCAAACCAAACATTACACTCAAATATCTAGCATGTCATCCCAGTTCTACTCACCTTTTAAACTTATTTAAGTTCTTTTAAGACATTTTGAATAATTTCTAAGCGTGCTTTATGATTCAGCTTCAATCGGAGGTCGTTTGGGGCTCTTTTGATGAGAAAACAATCAAATTAGGGTAAAACAAGGTAGTTGTATCGGTAAAACTCTCCAAAGTATCAATACCCCAGCTTAATATTGTTTACTTTTTTATTCTATTGATGTTGTAAAGATACAAGTCCTCCAAGGATCAGTGTTTGGGTGCAGGGGAGCCAAAATCAAGCTTAAACACACCTAAAAACTTACCTAAACATACTCCATTCAACCCCAACCATCTTCAATCATTTTTCAACCTTAAAATACACTAAATTATCATTTAAAACATCACATGTTTATCCATGTTCATTCATTAACGTATGACGACCATGTTCTCAAAATATTTCCATTTAAACACAACTCTTCTATTGTCCAAAGCACTAATTAACTTCCACTATCATACCAATTGAATACTTAAGTACATGCCACACTAATGTTTCAAATGCATAATTCACAAACCTTACTTTGATGAGATGTGGTTTGATATGCCCAACTCAAACTCTCCACAGACAAATACTTCTTATACACTACGCGTTTAAAAATAACATGTTAAGCTTCATAGAAGCTTAGTAAGTACATAGGAATTCTATTCTATCCTAACTATTCAATATAAATTTCAATAAAAATTTTACTGATCCATTTCATACATATTCATTCTCATTATGTCTTATCTTATTTATACCTTTATTAATATATATCAAGTTTTAGTTAATATAATATATCTTAAATAATAATCTTCACTTACCCTTTTATTTCATTTAGCACATTCTTCATTTAACATTTTCTTCACATAGTCCGTAGTAAACTATGGAAAACAAGAAAGATATGCCGAATAACACGAGCATAAAAGTACGAAGAAATCAAGAGCACGTAAGTGCTAATAACCATCAGCATCAAAGTGTTGAAAACATGAGGACATAAGTATTAATAATCACATCATGAGCTCGGTAGTGCTAATCACATGGACATGCTAGATTTTTTATGGCTTACCTATTCTATCTTACTAGTTCTACCTTGTTTACCAAGGCCTTCATACCATCATAATCACTTGAAAATTTCTTTTCATTTCTCATCTTAATTGCACTTTTTATTCAAATGTATACTTTTACACAACATTTGTAGATGTATTACACATTTTACACAAATAATTCACTTAATTAATTGCACTTTTTATTCAAATGTATACTTTTACACAGCATTTGTAGATGTATTACACATTTTACACAAATAATTCACTTAATTTAACACTTAATTCACTTATAAAATATTCTTTCATTAAATTTCTCATTTCTCTTATCACTTTCACTATTTTATTCACTTAAATGTCAAACTTCTCTTCTTATACCCTTTATAATTTATTCATAGCATTTATTCACATTTTTTTCACTTATGATAATCACTTATTCAAACCTTGATGTCTTTTGCTATTTTATCACTTCACTAGTTTCACTGTTTATTATTTAATTCTCTTATATCACATAATAAATATTCACTCAAGATCACTTGTTTATCAATTTCACTACACTTTTGTCTTTTATTCAATATAGTTGTAATGCCCAAACCCGACCTAGACGTTATGGCCGAATCTTGGAAATTACATTAACGACATGTAAAATTATTTGTTTATTTGAAAAATAGATGTTTGAGTTTGAAAACGTAAAAAAAAAAAAAAACCTCTAAGATTGACAAATTTTTTCTCTTCGAAAAATACTTAGTAAAATATATTTATTTTAAAAAGAAAAGTCTCATTTATTTGTAATGTTATTTGAAAACATTTAAAAACGAATGAACTTATATTATAATTATAAAAATGATTTTTATAAAGAAGCTCGCAACGGATTTTCATAAAACTATTTAGAAAAGTTACAAATTATTATTTCGTTTAAAATTTAACAAAACATAATTAATTTAGAAAAATGACATTATCAAAAATACTTAAAATCCCATAATTTTGCATGCATGCATGATAGTTTTAATTTCATAAAAATGTAAATCACAGACCAAAAATAAAGGTAAAGTCCAAAGTCCAAAAGTCCACAAAATCACAACCCTAAATCAAAATAGTTAAAAATCCAATAAATATCCATGATGTAAAATTTTTCGAGAGGCCCCATCGAGTGCTGAATCTAAGTCCTATGTTTAAATGTTACCTGAGAGATTGAAACACTAATGGGGTGAGCTTTTTAAGCCCAGCGTGAGATTAACACAAACTCATTTACAATATAAAACATATATGATACAAAGTCATAAAATCACATATCTCAATTGATACGGGCCGGCTCGGGATGAGTCGAAACGTATGCGGGTTGCCCAATCGTCTACGAGGAGGAATCAAGCCTTTGGAAAATAATTGGAAAATATGGATGCGTTTGCGGAAGTTTTAAGTGAATAAAAATAAGAAATGGTTCGGTTTGATGAAAAGAAATGAAAAATGGATAAATAAAAAAAAATAGATAAAGGATAATTTTGATGGGGGTGGATAAACGAACTTAAACAAGAAGCGATTCGACACTAAAGAGTGTCACCCCGGATTCTACAATGTTTAAGGTGGAAAGATGAAAATAGGTTGATGAACGCCACACCAAAGGGAATTTGGTGATAAGTTCAAACAAGTCGAAGACGTCACAAGCAAGCTTGATAAGTCTAACGAAACTTGTACGAAAATGAAGAGGAGATAAACTCACTTAAATGGACAAAAGTTCATAAATTTTTTTTAAAGTCTGAATTGTGTCAAATGAGAATTACATAGCCTTTTTATAGGCTGAACAAAGGCTACCCAAATAGTCTTCTAATCTTGCCTCTTAACCCTTAAGTTTTTGAAAGGGCACCAGCAACCTTTAACCCTTAACCCTTGAGTTTTTGAAGAGGCACCTAACAACCTTTTAACCCTTAAGTTTTTGAAAAGGCACCAGTAACCTTGTCCCTTAACCTTTAGGTTTTTGAAAAGGCACCTAGCAATAAAATAATTAAAATGAGCTAAGAATGAGCTAATAACGAGCTCATGTGATTGTTTGGTAGCTAGTATAGTTGGCTTTAAATAAATTGTAAATATTCGGTTTGTTCTTGAAGTCCTTTCTTTCTTCGTTCCAGATTTGTGCCACTAAAACTGAAGTGGCATCCTTAAGTCGTTTAGCACGGCTACGCGTAATTGGTCCATTGGGCAGCTCCAGGGTGTCTCGGTTCAGTTCCGTTATAGGTGCGTTCGTATCATCAATATTTCATAAGCATATCATGCATGATCATGTCAATGCATAATTTGTAAAATGATACAGATTTTAGGAAAATAGCCCTACCCATCTCTGCTACATGCCAAAATTGAGTTTTCCTAGAACTCGTCCAAACAACACACAAAAGTGAACAGTGTCATAGTAACGCAGATAAACTGCCATATAATCAAATCGTGAACAATGTCACATTAATGCAGATAAACTGTCATATACTTCCACCTTTCACATATCATACCCAATGTATCTGATGTGGCCAAAACACTCGAAATCATGTAGGCATGTTTAACATGCAAATCACATACGTACTCAAGGTACCAAATTTATAGATCTTATTTTCATATGAATATTACATATGTCATATAATCACATAACAAGAGAATGAGATGTACATATTTTTCACATTATTAGCAAACATCAATATCACACAACATACTTTTCACAAGCATACGGTTTAGGAAAAACACTTACTTGATAAAAATCCATAAGGATGACTTATCTCACTTTATAGATATATATAGTATCCCCATCAAACAACATTATTTTAATAACAACATTTTTATCGATTTAATAATGGTATTAACTTATTTAGTGTTAAAATCCACACGTAATAGTAGATCCGATGTGTAATAAATCTTTCAAAACTCTGACACGTGGATCTACAGTTAGATTACGTAATCGAGCAATAAATGATCTTGAGTTAGGACTGTCATCTTAAGAGTTAATACGATAAATTGATTATTGGTCATTATTATCACTTACAAAAAGATCTCTCGAATTAGCGATTAAAGCCCAATGATTAATGGTCTCTTGGGTTGATGTCAATCGGCCTTTCTACACACAAGATATATGGAACATTAATTATGAGGAAATATATTTCTATACACCTTTTATACTTCTCTCACACAAATGGAACGAAAGATTAACAAATCGAATGGGTCACGAATTGAAGGAGAAGGAATGATTTAAGATGAGGATTTATTTGAAGATAAACCCAAGGAAGAAATAGATTTTCGAATTAGGATTCAAATGAAATGACTAATGCAGGATTTTGATTATTAAAATAAAAATAATGAACATTCGCAATAAGAAAAGGAAAAGGGAAAAGATCTCCACCATCGGTGGTGGTGTTATGGCGGTGGCGAAGGCGACGGTGATGACCTAGCAATAGAGGCAGCGGTTCAGCGGAGGAGAAGGTATGAACAATGATTTGGTCACTTTCTTGAAGGAGAAGAGAAGTGTAACACCCCAAACCCGGCCTAGATGTTATGGCCGAATCTGGCGATGTCACATGATAGTGCTTTTAGAAAACTTAACTACGTTAAATACATTTGTAAATATCCTAGGCTTTCGTCAAAACGTGTTGTTTAGTCATTTATTGACCATTTTCAAAACATTATACGTTGTGGAAGCTTTTTAAAAGTAGTTTGTGAATTCATGTGTTTTTGGTAAAACATTTGTTTACTTTGAAAACTCGAGTCTTGTCCTACTGCTAGTAGTTCATAAAATAATAATCCCAAATTTAAGTGAAAATCCGTAAAGGCCTTATTACAAGAAATATACACAAAAATAACCAAATCGTAATTAAAAATAAACCGTAAATAAGTGTCTGGAACCCTGGTCACCGCCGAGTCCTCCGCTGCACCGATCCGTCTACTGTTGGGGATTACCTAAATAGATTAAACAGAAAAGGGTGAGTTTTTGCAAACTCAGTGTGTAATCCCCACAGAAAACATACACACAGAATATCAGATGACAGACATATATTCACAGTTCGAGTCTGAGCCCATTACAGAAACAGTGTGGACTTTAGCCCACTTAGATGCAGAATCAGATATGGTCTAGGGCCTTAGCCCATTTCAGTCATAATAAACAGATCAGTCAGAATAGCAGAATCCTACCCACTAGCCTCTATACACCAACTCCGTCCAACCCTACACACCATGTGAGGATAAAATCATCCCACCCATCCCTACACACCATGTTGTACCGAATGCAACACATAATCAGAAAGTTGCAGCTGGGCTGCCAGATAACAGGCTTAAGAGCCCTTCAGATACTTCCTCCAAATCATCAACCTACCCCGATGCAATGCAACATACATAAAATGTCATGCTATTATGCAAACACATTTCATACATTCAAATACCAGAATTCATGCTCGGTACAGAAATCAGAAAGTCAAGTCACATAATTAGGGGTTTAGGTAAAGCTTACCGACCCTATATTAGGCCCACAGTTGACTAGGGCGACCCGTGCAACCTTACAGAACATTACAGAAAATGGGCTTACAAGCCCATGTGGCCTGCCCGTGTGGGCTCACACAGCCTAAATTAGCCTTGGCCGTGTGGATTACATGGCCTCGTTCGGCCCTCATACACGGCCGGGCTCGTTGAACACACGACCTGACCCAGAATCCCATACGCTCGTGTGGTTTACCCATGTGGGGCCCGTGTGGCCTACACGGCCTAATTGGTCGAGCCCGTGTGTCGCCACGGCTGTGTCGCTTGCGCACGGCCTGGCTAGTCGGTCACACGGCCTTGTGGTGACTAATAGTCTCGCACACGGCCTACCACATGGGTGACCACACGCTCGTGTGGCGTCGATAGAATGGTTTTCGGCTTTCACCGAAACCTCATTTTCTACGTTTTCGGGTACACACCTGGTTCGTTTTCGCTCTTAACACAATCTCGAGATCACCAACACCTATAATTGATAAGTAATTCACTTAATTATTCACTTAATCAATGAATCGAAACCAACCCAAACAAAATACTTAGCCAAGGAACGATTAAAACTTACCCCCTAACGCTTCAAACTCAGTTTATTAGTGAAGTAGTACGAAAAGTGTAACACCCCAAACCCGGCCTAGAAGTTAGGCCCGAATCTAGCGTGTACATGGAAGTGTTTTTGAAAACCCTATTTCTTATTGGTAAAACTTGTTTGAGAGTTAAAGCCTTTTCGTTAAAACTCAAAACACTTAAGCAAATGCTATCCACTTGAAAACTGAATTACTTTTAAAACCTTATCTATTTAAAATAAACAATTTACGAAAATGTGATGTTTAGAAATAGAGTTGCAGAAGCATTTTGAAAATGTTGCGAAAACATAGTGTTTTGAAAACAGTTACCATTTTGGAAATCGTATTCCACCTTTAGCAGTTAGAAAACATCATAAATAAATATCAGAAATAATAAGTTAAAAATAAAGAGGCCTTATTACAAAATTATTAACCCAATAAATTAAAAGAAAATGAAATAAAGTCACTAAGTTTAACTTTAAAGCATATCTGACATGTGGCCACCTCCGAGTCCCTCGCAGCTCCGAACCGTCTAAGACTGGGGATTACCTGCACAGTTAAAAACGGGGTGAGTTTACGAAAACTTAGTGTGTAATCCCCTTACTAGAGTAATAGTCAGTATACAGAAACAGAAACTGAAACAGTCTGGGCCAAAGCCTTTTAACAGTAACAGTATAGTCCAGTTTAAAGCATACGTGGGCCATAGCCCACTGCTTAAAATATCTCTTTCACCATCAAAACATTCTCTTTAAGGACCCACAAGGCCTTAAAGATGCATACGGAGGGTTTCAGAATCCAATCGGAAACTTTAGAGCACTTAATTTTTTTTTCACCTAAACAGAGGCCACACACCTGTGTGAAATGGGACACGCCCGTGTGGGCAGGTCATGTGGTCACCCACGCCCATGTCCCTCACCCGTGGTCGACACTGACTTCTTTCACACAGTCGAACACACGCCTGTGTCCCTCACACGGCCTCGACACGCCCGTGTCTCAGCCCTTGTGCCAAAACCTTGGCATTCTATTTATGACGTCATTATCTCACTATGGTCACATGGCCAAGGCACACGCCCATGTCTTTAGACCGTGTGTCGAATTAAATTCCAATTTCAAGGTGCAGACTTCACACGGCCTGGGCACATGCCCATGTCCAAGGTCGTGCCTCCTACATAGCTGAGACACACGGTCGTGTCTCTGCCCGTGTGTTTACTACAAAGCTTACTGACTTGAAAAAGTAACATGCAGAGGACACACGGCCTAGTCACACACTAATAGGACTGGCCATGTGTCACACACGGTCTAGACACAGGCACGTGTGCCTACCCGTGTGGACAAGAACAAAGCCATTTGCCAAGCTCTTTTCACCACCCTATTTCACACATCATAATACTATTCAACCAATCACTAAGCAACTCAAATTTGCAACATAAACTTACCGTAAACAACTTTATCTTTTCATTAAATATAAACAATGAGGCATCAACTATGGCTATATACAAAAGAGTTCACCTCTAAAGGAGCCAACACACTCTTGGCCAAAATAACAAAACAATTTACCTAGTCTAGCCCCTATACATGCCATACTCAAAACACTAAGTCTAGATATACCGAGGTGAGCTGATAGTATGGGTGATCTTCCAATTATCTTCGTATCCCGACCTAGCTCTTTGACTCTATAAAATAAGGGAAAAGAAAAAGGGAGTAAGCTTTAAGCTTAGTAAGTTTACATGTAAAAAAGTAACATCATAGTATGTGCTAAACAATAAACAGTGTTACATACTAAGCAAGACCAATCCACATTCCATGATCATGCTTACTCATTTCATCTCTTACCACATTCCAACCATATCACAAGCCAAATGCCCACATTATTTACCATACATCCATGCATTTATCACCACATGATCACATGAAACAACACATCATAAATTTCCCAATAAACCATTGATAATACTACCAATCACTCGGTGGTTTCGCACTTAGCCTACCATCAATCCTTAACAGGGTGGTATTGCACATAGCCCACCAACAAGAATATTTATGGTGGTAACACACTTAGCCCACCAAATAATAATATAAACGATGGTATCGCACTCAGCCCATCGTGAATAAGTAATAAGATGGTATCGCACTTAGTTCACCATAAAAAATTATTAAGGTGGTATCGCACACAGCCCACCATTTATTACTACGGATGTTATTTCACATTTACATATCTATTTTGTCATTCATACGAAAATTATTCAATATCTACCAAATTCAATCCACCTAAATCATACATGTTCGCATTCACATAATGCACCAATAAGTAACAACATGTGTAATTAATATGCATCATTTACACATAAACTTACCTCGGTGCAAAATGTGTTAATTTGTGGTTTAATCCGAAACCTTGCCTTTTCCCCGGTCAAGGTTAATTCCGTGTTCTTCTTGATCTATAGTAACAAAATTCACTCATTTAAAACATTTTATGATCATAATGCACCATAATCTCTACTTAGGCAAAAATGACCATTTTGCCCTTGTACTATGGCAAAATTACTATTTTGCCCCTAGGCTCGCAACTCATTTTTAAACACATTTTCTCATTAAACAAGCTTAGTTTATTCCTCTTACAACAACCCACAAATCTAACTATTTCATGCATTTATTACCAATTTACAACATTTACAACTTAGTCCCATTTAGGTGTTTTCATGACAACACCTTTCACAAAAGTTGTTTCTCATCTCCCCAATATTCATTTTCTTCCATAAAAACTCAGATAACAACATAAAACCTCTCATGGAAAGTCTCTAAACTTTCAACCATTTCACAAATTAGTCCCCTCATTAGCTAGCTTAAGCTTGGGGGACTCCAAAAGTACAAAAATTATCAAATAAAACCACTAAAATCACTTACTTACAAGGAGATAGCTTAGCTGAAAGTTTGAACCCCAAAAACTCTATTTTTCTCTTCAATTTTTAGTGGAAGAAGGAGGGTGAATAGTGAAAGATGATAACATCCTTTATTCATCTTATTTTATTCATTTTTATCACCTAATTTCCACCAAATTTGACCAACATTTAATATCTTGTCTCCCTAGCCTCTATATGGCCGGCCATCACAAATTAAATGGCCTAATTTCACTTTAAGGACATCCAATTGATATTCTTTGGCTATTAGACACCTCTACCACTTATAATGGAACTTTCATACTTTATGCGATTTAGTCCCTTTTCACAATTACACATACAATTGCTAAAATAAAAGCAACAAAATTTTCATATAGCCATATATTAATGCCATAACACAATAATTAATACTAAAATAAATTTCCTCAACCTCGGATTAGTGGTCCCAAAACCACTGTTTCGACTAGCCCTGAAATCGGGCTATTACACTAGACTTAGTGAAATGTCTTGTTGTTTTGGCCAAGTGTGTTGGCTCTTTTAAAGATGTACTCTTTTGTAAATGGCCTTATTTAATGGCTCCCTTATCATTAATATATGGAAAGATGAGGTTATTCATGAATATGAATGATGTATTATTGGGTTGCTTGGTTAATGGTTGAAAGTGATTTATATGGTATGAGTTAGGGTGATAAAAAGAGCATGGCAAATAGCCTTGTTCTTGTCCACACGGGTAGGCACACAAGCGTGTGTCTAGACCGTGTGTGACACACGGTCAGCCCCATGGGTGTGTGGTTAGGTCGTGCGTCCCCTGCATGTTAATTATACAAGTCAGTATGCTCAGTAGTAAACACACGAGCAGAGACACCGCCGTGTGTCTTAGCCGTGTGGGAGGCACAGCCATAGACATGGGCGTGTGCCCAGTCCGTGTGAAGTCTGCACCTAAGTTTTGGAATTTAATGTAACACCCCAAAATCCCGAAACTCTAAATTTCTGTGCACTGAAGTTGGTATGTACAAGTAGCACTTGGAATATTAATTTTAGGGTATTACCAAGGTTATTTGAAGTCTTAGGGATAGGGAGGACCACAGGGAAAATTTTAATTTTTGCCTTAGTGGACCCTAGTCTCAGGTATTAGGCCTCTTAAACAGATTAAGGGGAAAATAGGACACAATTGGGCCTGTGGTCCAGTGGCAAGGTGGCGTCACTTGGGGAGCTACAAGGTGGCGTTATTATCAGGTGAAGAGGTCCAAGGTTCGAGGCTTAAGAGTGGTAAATTGAAGGGTTTTATTTTTGCACATGGAAGAAAGATAGTGGCGCTGGAGTGGAATCTGGAAGGGAGTTTTCAGGAGAGAAATTTAAGGTAAAGATAAGAGAGAAAAGATAGGAGATTGAGGTGTGGATGTGTTGGAGCCGAATTGGACTCTGGGGGGAAGGTAGTTTCGGCTTTGGCTATAAAAGCGGGGTGTCGAATTCCTTTGAAGGGTTCTTTGGGTTTTCATTATTTTTTTCTTTTCTTCCCCTCATTCTTTTTCTTTCATTTCTGAATTACCATCATCCCTTTTTGCCGGAATCCCTACTTGTATCATTTTTTTGTTGTTTTCCTCCATCACAAATCTGTTGATCAAGTGTTAAAAGCCAGATCTCGTTCTGTAGCTATCTAGGCCGTAGGATCAAGGGTAGGATTCGGTAAGTACTCAGTCAACCTCCTTAGTGTGTTTTGTTAAAAGCCGAAGGGCTATCTAACTTCTCATTGTCGTTAACCTTGTATTAACAAGGGTAGGGTTCAAAGATTGCAAGCGTGGTAAGGATCGTTAGCAAGTGGTAAGTGTACTCGTCTTAGTTATGGATTAGTGAATGGCCGAATGTAAGTATGGCTTATAGAGGTGACTTGTATGGAATATGAGTCACTTGATTGTTGATAGTATATGTGTGGGTGCAGATCTACGTGAATAGTAGCTAAGGAAGGGCTACTAGAACTGTTGGCACACGGTAAGGTTATGGTAAAGCTTCAGTTTTTAGGTAAATACTGTAGTTAAGTGTGTATTGATTGGAGATTGGTATTGCCTGTAGGTTCAAGGCTGAGGATAGTGTAGCACGTTGCAGTAATTAGGTGTGTACATACACTTCACACACGACAAATTGGCAAAAGCCGAAATACCGAAAAACCCAAAATGCCGAAAAGCCAAAAGGCCGAAAGGTTGGTGCTGGTAACCACATGAGCATGCAAACATTCGTGTGGGAACACTGATACGATTACCGGGGCCAAGATAGCGATCTCATGGTCTCGGGCCAAGATACTGAGCTCGTGGGCCCAAGTCAACAAGAGTTGATATGTGTAACTGAGTGATGAATGGTTGTATGATTTGATTGTGATCGGGCCTAATGGGCTACCTAAACATGATTGGGCTTAATGGGCTATATGAACATGATTAGGCTCAGTGGGCCTTATGGGATTTTAGAAATGCATGCTAGGGTTTTAATGGGCTCTAGGCCTAGTTCTAATAAATTCTTAAATAACATAAGACATAATTTAATAATCAAACATGTTTGTCGACAGGTCGCTAGGTTAGAGTGTGGCAATGGACATATGCATGTCTAGGATTGGATCTAGGGAGAGCTTGGTACTTAAACGGTCCTAGTGACCCACCTCCTTTTCTCTGGGATCCTACTTGGTGCATAGTGTCTGTTCACTTTAGCCACAAGGACTTGTTAATGGGCCAAAGTTCATAACTAAAACCCGTGATTTCCAAAATTACTAAAATACCTCCGATTTGTAAAATTACTGAAATACCTCCGGATTGTAAAACTACCAAAATACCCCTAATTTGCAAAATTACCAAAATACCCTTGATTTGTAAAATTACCAAAATACCCCTATAGGGTAGATTTACAAAAATACCTTTATGTAGTGAAATGACTAAAATACCCCTAGGTGCTTAATGTGTGAAAATGTGTATGTTGCATTCATGAGATATATGTTGCACTTGGGTGGGTTAATGATACGGAGGAAGATATGTAAGGATCGCATAGTCGCTTGACGACCGTGGATCCACCAGTGGCTTTAAGCCTATTATATGCTTAGCAGCCTTGCTGCAACGTTTGAGTAGTGCTGCTGTTGGTGCTACCTTTGGAGTGTAGGGATGGGTGGGTTGATATTTATATCCCCACAGGAGTGTAGGGTTGGAAGGGAAATGGAGTGCATGTTGGATTTGGGATGGGAACATTGCATTCATGTGATAATGATGTGATATGAGGTCATTGTGGGCTAAGACCCAAGACCACCATTTTTGATAGGGCTTAGGCCCAATGTGATAATTGCTTGTTGTTTGGATTACCAAGGGTCGTACACACTGAGTTTCGAAACTCACAACCTTTTATTAAATGTTTCAGGTGATCCTCAGTAGACGTCTCGACTTGGGAGAGGACTCGGAGATGGCCATACTACAAGTTACTTAGAAGTTTTTGTTTATTTGTTTTTGAATGATTTATTGCTAATTATTTCATTTGTAATAAGGCCTTGTATCTCCAATTTGACTTTACATTTGGGTTTCCTTATGTTTTCAATTGCGTAATTGTTAAACTTGAATAAATTTCTTAAGTTTAAACATGGTTTTCGAAATACCTATAACATATAGGCGTTTTCTTAAAACATGGGCTTTTATCATTACTTAACAAGTTGCTTAGTTTTTTTTGGGTTTCTAAGCCTTAAACTTAAGTTTTAACTAAGCAAAGTTGTTTTGAATTATTCCTTTGATGTGACTTCACTGAATTCGGCCATAACGTTTAGGCCGGGTCTGGGGGTGTTACATTTAATTCGCCACATAGTCGAAGGACACGGGCATGTGACTGGCCGTGTGATGCAAGTCAGTGTCGATCACAAGCCAGACACATGGGCGTGTGACATGCCGTGTGATGCAAGTCAGTGTCGACCACAGGTGTGGAACACGGGTGTGTGGTATGTCACACGGGCGTGTCCCTTCCTCCACATGGGCGTGTGGCCCTATTTAGGTAAAAAATTTCTAAGTGCGTAAAAGTCTTCGGTTTAATTCTGAAACCTTTCAAATGTATGTTTATGGCTTCGTAGGCCCATAATTAGGATGGTATGAATGTGAATGGGAAGTTTTAAGTGGAACGAAATATTATAGTCCAAAGTTATATGTTCAAGCAAGTGAAGTTCGGTAATGCCTCGTACCCGGTTCCAGCGTTAAATATGGGTAAGGGGTGTTACAGTGTCAAACCCCTTAGGCAAACATGTATTAGTTGATAGAGTTTGTAAGAATTGTCCCTTGATGATTCGAGGTCACTATTTTCCGGCTGATTTAATGTTGTTGCCATTTGATGAACTTGACGTTATTTTGGGTATGGATTGGTTGACACTTCATGATGCGGTAGTGAATTGTAGACGAAAAATTATTGAATTGAAATGTGAAAATGGTGAAATTCTTCGGATTGATTCAGATGAGTCGGGTGAGTTACTTGTTGTGATTTTTTCGATGTCAGCCCAGAGATATGTAAGAAAGAGTTGTGAAGCTTATCTAGCTTATGTGTTGAATACAAGAGTGTCTGAAATAAAGAGTAAATCAGTACCAGTAGTTTGTGAATATCCAGATGTGTTTCCAGAAGAGTAACCTGGGTTACCTCTGATCAGAGAGGTTGAGTTTGGTATTGATTTAGTACCAGGGACTTCACCGATATCGATCGCTCTATATAGGATGGCTCCGACTGAATTCAAAGAATTGAAAGCTCAGTTGCAAGAGTCGACAGATAAAGGTTTTGCGAGACCGGTTGTTTCTCCCTGGGGTGCTCCAGTGTTATTTGTAAAGAAGAAAGACATATCTATGAGACTTTGTATCGATTATCGACAGCTCAACAAGGTGAATATAAAGAACAAGTATCCTTTGCCGAGGATTGATGACTTGTTTGATCAGTTGAAAGGAGCAACAGTATTCTCGAAGATTGATTTGAGATCTGGCTACTATCAGTTGAGAGTTAAAGAGTCAGATGTGCCAAAAACTACTTTCAGGACAAGGTACAGGCATTACGAATTTCTTGTTATGCCTTTTGGATTAACTAATGCCCCTGCTATTTTTATGGACATGATGAATCGAATTTTTTGATCGTATTTAGATAAGTTTGTGGTTGTGTTCATCGATGACATCCTGATTTATTCTAGAGATGAGTCTGAGCATGCCAAGCATTTAAGAATTGTATTGCAGACTTTGAGAGATATGAAATTATTTGCTAAATTTAGTAAAAGTGAGTTTTGGCTCTGAAAAGTCTGATTCTTGGGACATATTGTCTCTGGAGACGGTATTTGGGTTGATCCAAGTAAGATATCGGCAATTATGGATTGGAAACCGCCGAAGAATGTATCATAGGTCAAAAGCTTTTTGGGCTTAGCCAGTTATTATCGACGTTTTGTCAAAGGATTTTCGATGATTGCTACTCCTATGACTAACCTGTTGCAAAAAAGATGTTAAGTTTGAATGGTCTGAAAAATGTCAGCAAAATTTTGAGAAGTTGAAAGCATTGTTGGCCGAGGCGCCAGTTTTAGTGCAACCTGAATCGGGAAAGGAGTTTGTGATTTATAGCGATGCGTCACTGAATGGGTTAGGATGTGTATTGATGCAAGAGGGCAAAGTGATAGCCTAGGCCTCGAGACAGTTGAAACCGCATGAGAAGAATTATCCGGGGCACGATCTAGAATTGGTGGCCATAGTGTTTGCATTGGAAATTTGGAGTCATCACTTGTATGGTGAGAAATGTCATGTATTTCCAGATCATAAAAGTTTTAAAGTATTTTATGACTCAGAAAGATCTAAATTTGTGGCAACGGAGATGGCTCGAGCTACTAAAAGATTATGATCTAGTGATTGATTACTATCCCAGAAAGGCGAATGTAGTCGCAGATGCTTTGAGCAGAAAGTCCTTGTTTGCCTTGAGAGCTATGAATACGAGGTTAACTTTATTTGATGATGGTTTGGTTCTAGCTAAGTTGAGAGCTAGACCGGTGTTTCTTCAGCAGATTTGTGAAGCTTAGAAAAGTGATAATGAATTGCAAGCTAAAAGAGCTCAGTATGAATATGGTAATGATTCAGACTTCCGGATCAGTTTGGATGATTGTTTGATGTTCAGAGATAGAATATGTGTACCGAAAAATGATGAACTTATTTAGAAGATTTAAAATGAGGCAGCACACGGGCGTGTGAGGCCATTTTGAGTGTTACTCAGCCTGGCACATAGACGTGTGGCTTGGCCGTGTGACCCAAGTCAGAGAGTTACACGGACACGGACACGGGCAGGGACAGAGACGTGTGTCCCTATTTTGATTGTTACACAGCCTAAGACACAAGCGTGTGTCTAAGTCACGTGAGTTAGACGACCTGGCCACACGGCCGTGTGACCACTGCATTGTGAATTTTTCTAAATTTTTCTTCAAAGTTTTAAATGTTTCTGATTTAGTCCTGAATAGTTTCTAAAGTGTTTCTAAGGCTTCAATGGCTCGAATAAGGGACGATATGAAGGTGTTTGAATGAATTATGTTATGATTTATGAAATGATTGGAAATGAATGATATGTTTTTATGGTAATGCTCTGTAACCCTATTTCAACGATGGATAAAGGTTAAGGGTGTTACATTTAGTGGTATAAGAGCTATGGTTTGGTCAGTTCTCTGACTGAACATAGCATGTATGAAGTATAAAAGTACATGTTATTATATAACCTGTGATAGTGTGATATCTCTTGAGTTTTATGAGATTTTGTTTTACTTATAAACACAGATGTTTTCCAACTGAGCTAGTTCCAATAATGCTGAAAGAGATACTCATGTATATGATTAAAAAGTTGCTATTAATGAGCAGAAACTCATAAAGGTAAGAGAAAAAATTCATAATGTTATGTTGAAAATGAATGTTATGCTTTGTGTATTATTGAGAGTCAAATTTAGAGGCTTTACGATCTCCACCCCCTCACCCTCAAAGTCTTATACAATGGAATTTAAGTAAGATTTATGTTGATTAAGTCTGCAAAAAAGAGAAGCTAAAGAATTCAGCGATTGAATCAGTAATAATGTGGTCAAAGCCGAGAATTGGTTAGCAAGTAAAAAGAGTTCTAGAAGAGATATTAGATTTTTCTGAATATCAGTCGGGATACGTAACATCGCTGTTAAAGAAGAAGTGATTTATGGGTAATCGACTTCATCAGGTATGATATTTAAGGAATAGATTAACCAGAATTTCTTTTGAATTGATTTCTTTAGTGGAATGAGATAATATGGAGTCATTGATGACTTTAGTAGTCAGTGGCATAATATTTGAACTGCAAATACATTTGAATGCAACTGTTATGGTTGAGTATCTTACAATGATCTCCTCAGAATATTCTATATATTATTTTATCTTTAGAAATATATGCAACTGTTCATCTTCAGATGTGATTCTTGTCATATGGAAATGCTGGTTAACCATAAGTTAGACAAAGGTATTGTTAGTTTGGTTGACTAATGATTGACATTGCTCTATTTTTCTTTGGCATTCTATTCCATTATGTTTTGTAGAAGATCGACGATAAGACTCATATGATGATTTTTTTTCTACTTTTATTGTTTTTTGCTCTACTTTATATATATGCAATTTATGTTGTCTCTGTCACAATTGATTCCAGTGCGTATGAGCGATACTCATCTTCTGGATTTTCTCTGGGGTATCATCGATCTCTTTATCATTCAATACAATTTTTATTTTCAAAAATTCAGTAGAGCTTCATATCTTGGGTTTCCTTATCTCGGTTTTCTTATCGTTCTTATTGTTTAATCTACCAAACATGGTTCATCTATAAAGGATATTCATTGGCCGGAGGTAATTACATCTATTACGGTTATAATTCTTGGTTGGGTCATGGGAGCACAGAGATACAGATCTCAAATGTTTAGAGGTTGTGTTGGTACACTGGTTGTAAATGGAACTACATGAAAATTTTCTCTTTTGTTTCGGATTGCACTATTGATGGTTTAGCTATTGTTTTATCTATACGGTTGTAACATTGATCTTATTATAGCACTATGGTTTTAATCCATCCGATGGTTTCGGCTTCAGTTTGATTCAAAGTTTTGATGTTAATAATTGAAATAGTTTTATTATATATCCCCTTTCTAGCTTTCACGAAGGGGATAGGTAATGGCAAAAGTATAGATGTGGAAGATCAAGTTTTATCTCGCCTATTGGTTCTCATTACTTAGGTAATGTCAGATTATGTCAATGAGTGCAAAATGAAATGTCATATTTCATTTGAGTTAATGCAGCTTGTAGTATCTTGGTGGGTATTCTGGTAAAAATTACGATAGACAGTATGTTTGGACTATCTTCTTGACTAGAAGAAAGAATTATTCTGAATCGTTATTATTCGATTGACAAGATTGACTCAATTGTTTTAGTCAGAATGGATTAATCATTTGAAAAGTTAGATAAGTTGTATATATACGAGTTCATTTCTAGATTCGAGAATAAATTTTATGGATTCACGGGTAAATTAATGGACAGTTAGGGTGAGGGATTCATATTCTAGAAAACTTGATATAGAGCCATATTTATCAATTAGTTATAATCGGGAGATGTTATTATGGGTTAAGTTTGTCTCGATAGTTCCAGGTATCACACTTGTGTTTAAATGATTTTGCTTGAAGTTTTTCATGAAATGGAACATTTACCAGTTGAAAGTTACAAATGCAGATGTTTTGGAAACATTAGTTAGAGTCTATTATGAAAATTTCGAACTTTAGCTAAACGCTATGAATTGTCTAATGTGCTTGGAATCTGATAATCTGGGTTTTCTTTCGGTTGTGTTTCGACAGATGATTGTTGGTAATTTCTCGTCGTTGTGCTACTAATGATAAAGTTATGATAGACGAACATCGTAACTGTTCAGCTAAGTCCATGTATAGTATCAAGTTCTAATATGATTTCTGAATCGAGACAAGATAGGATTAATTTATTTATGGACTACCATTGAAAAGGTGAAAGAAAGACTCGACTTGATGGCTATTATCAGGTGAGAAATTTCGATGATGAAAATTTTGTAAAGAGGGGAAAGTTATAACAGCCTGTTTTTCACTGGTATCAAAAATAGTGTTTTCAGGGCCACAAATCCAATGAGTAAGTTCGTAAATATTATTATTTAATATTTACAAGTCAAATATGGTTTTAAGAGGGTTTTTACTTTGGTAATTTATGTTATATAAATGATTAATTAAGTTCAAGTGGTAAGACCCTAAAGTCAAGTGATTTTACAAAATGAGGTATCAAGACCTCATTTCTATAAACCAAGTTGTAAATATTTTTATAAATATTTACAGAGTTTTATTAAGGTTGTATTAAATTTTGGTTAAGAAATTTTAATGTTTCGTAGTTAATTAATTAAAAAGGACTAAATAGTAAAAGATGTGAAATTTGATCACTATTTGTTCGAATGATTAAATGGCTTAATGAATAAAGGTAAAGGGACTTAAATGGTAATTAAACCATTTAAGGAGTTAGTGGACTAATATGAGCATGGATTTGGTGTTTTATTTAATTATTAATCAAGGTTAAACGGTAATTTGATAATTTAATTAAATTAAATAAAACTAAAAGCTTTTATCATCTTGTGTGACCAACATCTTGTAGCTTACATTCTGACCGTCAACTTGTGTAAACAGGCCTATTTTACAGCTCGTATGAGCTACGGCTATATTTTTAGCACACTTTGTGTGAGCTTTCCCACTTATTTGATTTTATTCTAAGTGGTTCAATGGGCATGAAAAGGGAAGGAATGATAAGTATTCAAATGACTTATATTATGTAAACTATGAAAGGGAAAGGTTAAATAAAAGTATGACTATGTTCATGGATTTGATGATTTCTAGTGAGGTTATTCATGTTTAATGATTTATCTTATGTTATTCAAGTGAACTATGAATTGATGCATTAACATGTGTTGTTGATGGTGATTAGGCTTGTGCCAAGCTATTGGTTGGATTGTATTATGTTAGTTTTAAAGTGATGCATTGAAATAGTAAGTGACCAAATCGAAATATGCTTATGTGCATGAAAGAGAGGTAAGAATCAAAGTATGTAATTTCTCATGAAATGGTTTATTGTGTAGTTGGTTCTAAAAGAGTTATACTTAAATGCACTAACTTGTAGCTATGATTAATGTTATGTTTATATCTTGTATGTTATGCAAATGAAATGGGTGAAAATAGGTAATGAAATGATAAGTTCATAGTTGAGATGTAATGTGATGAAAGAAAAGGATTTGCTAAGTTAAGGGGCTTATTTGTGAGGAAGAAATTTACTTATGCTATATGTGAGTTTACTTATCTCATGAATAAATACACTAATTCGTGACTTAATAATGTAATTAAGCTTATACTATGTAAATGGGATGGTAAGTAAGTAGATGAAATGCTTCATTGTTTTAAGGAAAGGTTGATAACTATGTAAGTCAACCTATGAGACCTTATTATGTTATGAATGAAAGGTGAATGTGATGTTTATAAATATACTCAATTGTAAGTTGAGTGGTGTTCAATAGGTTTATATTAAGTTTAAAGTATTGGAGTTCAATCATGTTTAATCTATGTATGATTGTATTGAAGTGATAAGTTATGTTTCAAGTTTATACGAGCTTACTAAGCATTCATTGCTTACGTAGTCATCTTTCTTTTACTTTACAGATTATTAGAAGCTCGATCAGTTTGGAAGATCATCGAAAATCTATCACACTATCCAGAAATTATATCGGTAGATTTGGATGTTCTGGTTATGTTATAATGGAATGTATAGGTGGACTTATGTCTGATGTTTAGTTGATGTTATAGCATGTAATGTTGTTTTGGGTTTGAGGTACTTATGGTATATTGATGCTTGTTGGTGATTGTTAATATGGTTAAATTGATGCATGTTTCGAATGACCATATTTGGTATGTTTATAATGAGACCATGTGGAGTTATGCTTTGAGGTAGATATTAACTATTTGTAATAGTCTAAATGCGGTCAAATATGGTAAGTTTATGTTGAAGTGATATAGGTCAATTTATGATGAGTTTTGAGATGGAAAATGAATTAAGGGTTGATAATTGAAAAGTGTTAAGTACCTGTATATGTTTAGGTACATTGTATGTTTGCATTTGAGGTGCCTATATGACATATTGGTTGAATGGAATTTGACCATTTGAAATTGGTCATTTTATGCATGTTTAAACATGTTTTGATGGATTGGTCAAGTGTGCAAATGATATTTAGGTGCACGTTTTAAGTGGGTGAAGGAAATGGCTTGATTTTGGCCAATTTTCTGTCCACACGGCCTAAGACATGGGTGTGTGTCTGAGCCGTGTGTGACGCAGGACCATGCGACACGGCCATGTGTCCCCTATAGGTTTGAAAGGTTGCTTTTTGAAATTTACACTGCCTGGCACACGAGCATGTGGCTTGGCCGTGTGGCCCAAGGTAAAGAGTTACATGGGCAATGTCATGGGCTGGGACACGGCCTTGTGTCTCTATTTCGATTGTTACACGGCCTGAGACACAGGCTTGTGTCTCAGCAGTGTGAGTCACACGGCCTGGCCACACAACTGTGTGGTCCCTGCAGTGTGAATTTTTCTAACTTTTTCTTCAAAGTTTTAAATGTTTTTGATTTAATCTTGAATTGTTTCTAAAGTGTTTCTTAGGCCTCAATGGCCCGAATAAGGGACGATATGCATGTGTTTGAATGGATTATGCTATGATTTATGAAATGATTGGAAATGAATGATTCGAGTTACATTTTTACGGTAATGCTCTGCAACCCTATTCTGACAACGGATACAGGTTAGGGGTGTTACAGTTAAATATTACAAATCCTAATTCCACATAAAGTTAATAACAATTAATAATTAATATGATGCATATTAAAATATTATTTGCTATTAATTTATTGAAATAAAAACTATTAATTAAAATAGGATCAAATTTAAACTAATCCTAATTCTATATAAAGTTGATAACAATTAATATATATTATAACAAATATAATTACATATTAATTATTATCACTTTATTTATTAACAATTAAATTAAAAACTTTTATTTTAGATGCCTTTGAAAATATTTACAAAAAGATAAATCTAATTTTTAATATTTACAAAAAGAACAACCAAAATTTTTAAATATTTCAATTAAGTACCTAAACTTAAAGAAAAATTTGAAAATTGAGGTGCAATTAAAACTTGGATTAATATTGACCTTTTTATTTGAAAAACTAAAACCTTATTTTGCTATTTAGGAAATAATTTCTCGGAAGATTATGTTCAAATCAATTCCCAGGAAATATTGCAAGGGTCACGAGCGGTTCTACTTAAGTTCCAATCTCCTAGACAAAATTTATTTTAACATATTAATTTCGAAAATATACCCTAAATCATTTTTTTAAAAGAAAATGAGGAAAAATTAAGTATCCGATAAAATGAACGAGACTTTATCCCACTCAATTTTATCCCCCCAATAATGTTCTAAGCACTGAGCATTAACTCAAAAATTACCTCCTTTACCTTGAAGTTTGACAAATCCATATGGAAAAACTTGGTGAATCGTAAATGGACTAGACCAACGTGATTTTAACTTACCTGGAAAGAACCTTAATTAGGAATTGAATAACAAGACTTGCTGACCTGCTTCAAATTCTTAAACTCGAATGTGCTTGTCATGTCATCTTTTAAGTCTTTCATTGAATAGTTTGGCATTCTCGTATGAGAACATTCTGAACTCTTCTAACTCGTTGAGTTGAAGCATCCGTTTCTCTTTAGCAAGCTTAAGATCCAAGTTGAGTTGTTGGAGAGCCTAGTAAGCTTTGTTTTCTAACTCCAAGGGCAGATGACAGGCTTTCCCAAAAACCAACCTATAGAGTGACATCCCTAAAGGTGTCTTGTATGCTGTCCTGTAAGCCCATAAAGCATAATCTAGTCTTTTGGACCAATCTCATCAATTCGGACAAACAACGTTCTCGAGTGTGCCTTTTATCTCTTTATTCGCCAGTTCAACTTGCCCATTCATTTGCGGATGGTAAGCTATGGCAACATTGTGCTTCACTCCATGTTTGTTGAGTAACCATTTCAACCATTTGTTCACAATATGGGACCCTTCATCAGTGATGATAGCTCCCGGGGTTCCAAACCTTGTGAACATATGCTTCTGCAAAAACTTCATCACAACCTTAGCATCGTTCGCCGGATATGCCTTGGCCTCAAACCACTTAGATACGTAGTCTACTGCTACCAATATGTACTTGTGACCAAAAGATGAAGGGAAAGGACTGAGAAAGTCAATACCCCAAACATCAAATAATTCTACCTCCATGATGTTTGTTCGAGGCATCTCATTTCTATTAGTGATGTTGCCAACCTTCTGGCATCGATCACAACTCTTTACATAGGCATATGCATCTTTGAATAGCATTGGCCAAAAGAATCTCGCTTGCAATACTTTGGCTGCAGTACGTGGTCCTCTGAAGTGTCCCCCCACTCAGAGATGTGTGGCAATGATATAAAATCTTGTGTACTTCATCTTCTTCCATGCATCTCCTGATAATTTGATCTATACACTTTTTAAACAAATATGACTCTTCCCAGAAATAGTACTTCACATCGTGAAGAAACTTTTTCTTTTGTTGATACATCTTATCAATCGGCATCAAACCACAAGCTAAATTATTAGAAAAATTAGCAAACCAATGGGTATTATGGGCATGATTTACCTTAAGTATGTGCTCGTCTGGAAATGTCTCTTGAATGGGTATGAGTGGAGAAGTCCCTTCTTGCGACTCCAATCTAGACAAGTGGTCTGCTACGTGGTTTTCTACTCCCTTTCAATCCTAAATTTCTAGATCGAACTCTTGGAGTAGAAGTACCAATCATATCAATCTCGGCTTGGCATCTTTCTTAACGAATAAGTATTTAATTACCGAGTGATCTGTATAGACTGTCACTTTGGTACCTACAAGATAAGATCATGATCGTGTCAGGAAGTCTTAAAATTTATATAACGAATGATCGAGCCTAGAAACTAACTGTGACAACGACTTGAGGCAAGTGCACCTATCGAACAGTAGTATAGTTTAGTGGCAAGACCGGATTGTCGAACCCAAGGGAACCAAAAGTACTAATAATAGCTTTCTTTTTTATTATCTAGCCTAAAATAGAAGTGATTAATATTTAGTTAACTAATTACTAAGGAAAATATGCTAAGACACAGAGAATGAATTGGGGAAATACTTGTGGGAAAAACCAATTGATTAAGACAATACCCGAGGAAGAATCCACCTAGACTTCACTTGTTATTTAACTCTGAATCAGACGATTTATTCACTTGACTTGATCCGTAGGATTCCCTAATTTATATTAATACCTCTTTCGAGGCTACTAACGTCTAACCCTAGGTTGATTAATTGAAATCTCTTTCTAATTAAACCCCATAGAATTGCATTAACTCGATATATGGACTACCATATTAGGTTTGACCCTAATCTGGCAGATTTTCGTCATCCTATCTCCGCTTAACTATGCTAGATCTACTCTTAAACAGGGAATATTCCTCCACTGCCTAAGGGCATCAATACTTGAATCAATATCCTGAAATATCAAGACAAGAATTAAGAACACATAATTAAGAAGAAATTAAGTATTTATCATATAGTTCAGAAAATAATAACAACATTCGTCTTAGGTTTCATCCCCCTCAGGTATTTGAGGGGTTTAGTTCATAATCATAAAAGAATACATCTCAGAAGAAAATATAAAACAAAACATAAGAAAAACCCTAAAACCCCCTGAAGGAAATTGAAGGGAAGATCTTCCGTCTTGAGTATGATTTCGGCTTCTTGAGATGAATCAACTAGCTTTTTTCGAGTAAATCCCACAATTCGGCCTCTCTGGCTTGGCTCATCGGCCTACCTGAACCCCCTTGAAGGTTGGACTCTAGGGTGTTTATATAGGCTTTTGGAATGTCTTTCTTTGCCTCTAAGTACCCTCTTCCGAAGAGAATTAAAATAGGTCACGTCGGGGACACGCCCGTGTGGCATGGCCGTGTGAATCGAATTCAGGTCGTGGTCGGGTCTACTAAAGAGGCACGGTCGTGTGGCATGGGCCCAGGCCGTGTGCATTTCGTATATTGGCCCATTCTCTCCGTTTTTGGCCCGTTTCTCGTTCTTTTCATCCTCCGATGCTCCCCTAAGTATAAAACATGAAATTAAAGAATTAGGAGCACCAAATTTCACAATTCGGGGGATAAATCATCCAAAAGTATGCTAAATGTGGGATTAAAATATGAACACATCACGGTTTATCAAATACCCCCACACTTAAACATTTGCTTGTCCTCAAGCAAAATTCTTAACTCACAATTAAAATGAACTTCCTCAATTCGTAATATTCATCAATAGTGTTTCATTATAATTCATAGATTATTTATACATGGATAATTTTAACTCAAAGAGTCCTAAAGATTCAAACAATCTAAGTCATACATTTATAGCCTGAAAACATTAGGTGTTTCATCTTATATAAATGATTACCTTTAATTCAAAATCGACAAGAGTTGACATCCTCACTAAAGATTCACTCAAATCACTCAAAGTGTTTAAGGTTCAAAATTAAGCACTCAAAAGTCGAACATGAAAAGTTAATCCCATAGGCTTGCATGAAAATCAAATCTCCACCACTATAAAATGAAATGATACACAGATCAAAAGGTCTTTTACGAGTTGTAATGGGGCTTGGGTTTAAAGGTGTGGATAAAGGTTGAATTAGAGGGTTAAAATCAAGATTGAATTGACAATTTACCTAACTAGAAAAATGAACTAATCCTGAATAATTACATCAATTGAAAACTTGAAACACTAATAACACGAGCTTCTTCTCAGAATGTGAAATTAATTGCTTAAGCTCAAACATAGAAATAACAATGAATAACTTTCCAATGTTTTTTTAAGAAAAAATCTAGTATTCACAATAAAAAGACAGAACATTAACAATTGAAATATAGAACATAGTTAGGCAACTGCTCAAAATCAAATCTCGACAAAAAAGGGAGTCAAGAAATGGTGATAACAAATACAAGATGGGTTTTGGGTTATTATTAATGGGTGAGTCAATAAATGGTTTGTTAAGATCAAAGGGGTTCACTAGGGTTAATTGTGAGGGTAGGCTTTTAGTGGAGTAAGTGGGTTAAATCCTAAGTGTCTTTATCATCTCTGTATATCATTTCAATGATGTGATCTTGACATGTATAATCGAAGCAAGTTCTAGAATAATAAATCAATGTTGACACACTCATAATCAATAAAGTGAGCAAGAAAAGAATGTATACGCTAAAAGGCTCAAAATCTCACAAAAATTATGGGTTTTTGATATCAACCTTGTAAATTTCAAACTTCAAGGTAATAATTAGATTCAGGTAGACAACCTAACAAATCTTTGATTTTGAAAATAGGCTCATCATGCTTGATTCTCTAGTCTCCTAAAGTTTAAATCATCACTGCACAATTATCAATGACTTAATCCAAAACATATCAATAAAAATCATGAATCAAAGGAAATTTTATTCTAATAGTAAAATGAGAAAATTACTTAAGAACAAGACATAATTCAGGGATTTGAGAATAATGCAAAAAGTTAGGAACTTTTCAAAATAAAATTCACCCCCACACTTAAGATGTACATTGCCCTAAATGTACAAAGATATATAAGAAATCATAAGAGATGGGGAGAAGTTAAACTTCCTGAATTTTGGATGGATTCCTTGAGTTGGCAGTGGTCGTGGTGTGGTGGCCGCCGGCAATCTCTGCGCTAGATGAAGAAATTGGGAATCTCGTGAAGAATTAGCCAGGAAATAATAAGAATAATTCAAAATATACTAATTATATATTTAAAGAAGAAAAATAAAAAGAAAGAATGTAAAAAGTAAAATAAAATTAAAAGAGAAGATTAATGGACTGAAAAGTCCTTATTATTAGATGGTTTACAAAGTGGGTGTGATTTCTAAGGTCGTGGTGTGGTGATTCCCAAGTAGCCTTTAGAACCTAAATCAAAGAAAAAAAATAAAATAGATTAAATTAAGTAAAAGAGAAATAAAGAAAAGGAAAATAAAGGAGAAGAGAAAAGAAAAAGAAGAATGAAATGGACTCAAAGGTCCTTGTCCTATTGAGTTAATGAAGTGGTCGGCATGAACTTATGTAGATTGGTCTTGTAGAGGAAGACTGTGCTAGGATCCTTCTATTTCTTCGACATGGATAAGGTGTAGACCAAGGGTTTGGAGAATGAAGAAAGGTGAAAATGAAAAGGGAGGGGAGAGTAAAGGGTATGGAAGAAGGGAAATAGGTAGTAGGTGAGAAGGGGAGAGGGGTGTTTTAAATAGAAATCTCAGATCTGGTACATCCCCACACCCGTGTACCATGGGCGTGTTGAGTCACACGGCTGTATCGCACGGTCGTGTTGTGCTTCGTTCGTTTCTCCCACGCCTGTGTGCAGGTCACCACGCTCGTGTTGATAAAATAGTGTGGACCACGGCTGTATCGCACGGCCGTGGTGTTTAGTCAGAGCCTGTGGCTTGAAGATATTTTTCGTCCTGTTTCGTGCTATCTCTACCACATCGGTACGAAAATCTGTGTGTCCACACGGCCATGGCCACGGCCATGTGCAAGGCCGTGTGGTATGGAAATCTTCACTTTGTTTAGTTTATAGTTAGGTTCTAAAAAGGAAAAATAAAAGTAAAAATAAAAATGTAAAAATTAATAGGGTTAGTGCTCGGGTTGCCTCCCGAAAAGCGCTCGTTTAAAGTCTTAAGCTAGACTTACCTCTCATTTGCATAATCATGGTGGTTTGAGGAGTTGAAAATCCTTTCTCATGCTATCAGTTTTATTATCAGTATATAGTTCGAGTCGAGTAGCGTTTACTTTAAAAGTGCCGAATATAGGATTACTTACCTCGACTGTTTCGTATGGGAAGACATTGAGTACCTTAAAAGGGATTTCTTCTTTTGTATTAAGGTTGGAAGGGAAGATTCGAGGGTCTGCCTTATCTAACAATACCTGATCTCTGATCTTAAATTTGTTTGTCCCACGGAATGGTGTTGGTTCTGCTTCGTGTATTCCTAGTTTCTCCTTGAAATGTGTCTCCCACTCGTCTAGTTCATCGATCTGAAGCCGTCGTTTCTCGTGAGTTATTTCTTTGTTGTCATGAGGTCTAGGATCTGGCTCAATTGTGTGGTTCTGTGGTGCTTCCTGAAAAGAAGGTTTAACCGAATGGTCATTAATAAAATTAATTTTCTCACCTTGATTACTTGATGTCCTAGCTGAGTCGAGAGCCTGAAGGCTGATTGATTCGTCTCCTACACGAAGTATGAGTTCTCCTGTACCGACATCAATTTTAGTCCTGACAGTTGCTAAAAAGGGTCTTCCTAAAATTAAAGGGATATTATTGTCCTCATCCATGTCTAAAACGACAAAGTCTATTGGGAATATGAATTTGTCAATTTTCACGAGTACATCTTCAATTATACCCCTAGGAATTCTAATCGTTTTATCAGCTAATTGAATGCTCATCCTAGTTTGTTTGGGTTTCCCTAGACCTAGATGTTTAAACATTTTATAAGGCATAACATTTATGCTTGCCCCTAAATCAGCTAAAGCATTATCAACAGATAAACTACCAATTAAGCATGGAATTGTAAAATTCCCTAGATCTTTTAATTTTTGTGGTAGTTTATTTTGAAACATTGCTGAGCACATTGCATTTAATTCCACATGCGACTCCTCGCCTAACTTCCGCTTATTTGTCAAAAGCTCTTTTAAAAATTTCCTTGAATTTGGGATCTACGAAAGAGCTTCAAGAAACGGTAAGTTAATATGTAATTTCTTTAAAAGTTTAAGAAATTTACCTAATTGTTCATCTGTGTTGTCTTTCTTCATCATATTGGGAAATGGTACACGAGGTTGGTACTCTTTAATTACCGGTTTTGGTTTGTCATGGCTTACCTCAACCTTACCTTCCTCTACCACATTCTCTTGCCTTAATTTGGGCTTATCTAACCCTTCACTAACATGAGCTGTTATGGCTTGAAGTTGCTCATTCGGGTTAGTTTCAGTGTTGCTTGGCAAGCTGCCTTGTGGTCGTTCGGAGATTAGCTTAGCAAGTTGCCCTAATTGGTTCCCGATCCCTTGAATCGATGCTTGTTGATTTTTAAGTGTTGTTTTGGTGTTTTGGAAACGTGTTTCTAACACCGCTATGAATTTTGTCAGCATCTCCTCAAGGTTCGGCTTCTTTTCCTATGGATAGGGCTGTTGTTGGAAGTTTGGAGGGGGTTGTTGTCTCTGATTTCCTTGACCACCCATGAAAAATTGGGGTGGTTCCTCCAACCTGGATTGTAAGTATTACTGTAAGGGTTATTTTGAGGTCTAAATTTATTACCTATATAGTGAACTTGCTCGTTTTCAGCGCTTGGGTTGTAAGGCAGATATTCTGTGTTGTTCATCCCTCCTCCATTCGTATCGCACTGCATAACTGGATGTACCTGCGAAGAACCACATAAACCATCAATCTTTTTATTTAACATCTCTACCTAATTTGATAGCACGGTTACTGCGTTGAGGTTGAAAACACTGGCGACTTTTGTTGGCCTTGTCCTCGTGACTTGCCACTGATAATTATTCAGTGACATCTCTTCAATGAATTCGTAGGCAGCCTCAGGTGTTTTGTTATTCAAGGTTCCGCCGGCGGCTAAATCAATCAACTGCCTGGTTGAGGGGTTCACACCGTTATAAAAGGTTTGGACCTGTAGCCATAAGGGTAATCCATGGTGTGGGCACCTTCTCAGTAGATCTTTGTATCTCTCCCATGCATCGTAAAGTGTCTCTAAATCCATCTGCACAAAAGAAGAGATATCATTCCTCAACTTAGCCGTTTTAGCTGGCGAAAAATATTTTAATAAAAATTTTTCGGCCATTTGTTCCTGTGTAGTGATTGATCCTCGTGGTAACGAGTTCAACCACTGTTTAGCTTTATTCCTCAACGAAAAGGGAAACAACCGAAGACGAATGGCATCATCAGAAACGCCATTTATTTTGAAAGTGTCGCAAAATTCTAGGAAATTCGCCAAGTGATTATTTGGATCTTCATCCTGCAAACCATCAAACTGAACAAATTACTGTATCATCTGAATTGTGTTAGGTTTCAATTCAAAATTATTTGTAGCAATAGCAGGTCTAACAATACTTGACTCAGTTCCTATTAATTTAGGTTCAACATAATCATACATAGTTCGAGGAGCATGATTTTTGGCCACCTCTAGAGGTAGCGGATTATTCTCAGCCATCTCTTCGGTAGTATTAATTTCATTTTCTTGCTCTTCTTGTATGTACTGTAGGCTTCTCCTTATTTCTCTTCGGTTTCTGCGAACTGTGCTTTCAATTTCACTATCGTAAAGTAGCGGTCCTGACGGGTTTCTTCTAGTCATAAACTAGAATACTTGCCAGAAGCAAAGAAGAAAATTTAGAAAAGTAAAAATAAAAATTTAATTACAAAAATAAAATATGACTAAAGTATTTCAGTTCTTTAATATTTCAGTTCCCCGGCAACGGTGCCAAAAACTTGATCATGTCAGGAAGTCTTAAAATTTATATAATGAATGATCGAGCCTAGAAACTAACTGTGACAACGACTTGAGGCAAGTGCACCTATCGAACAGTAGTATAGTTTAGTGGCAATACCGGATTGTCGAACCCAAGGGAACCAAAAGTACTAATACTAGCTTTCTTTTTTATTATCTAGCCTAAAATAGAAGTGATTAATATTTATTTAACTAATTACTAAGGAAAATATGCTAAGACACAGAGAATGAATTGGGGAAATACTTGTGGGAAAAACCAATTGATTAAGACAATACCCGAGGAAGAATCCACCTAGACTTCACTTGTTATTTAACTCTGAACCAGACGATTTATTCACTTGACTTGATCCGTAGGATTCCCTAATTTATACTAATACCTCTTTCGAGGCTACTAACGTCTAACCCTATATTGATTAATTGAAATCTCTTTCTAATTAAAACCCCTAGAATTGCATTAACTCGATCTATGGACTCCCATATTAGGTTTGACCCTAATCCTGCAGATTTTCGTCATCCTATCTTTAGGGTTGCGATCAACTCCGCTTAACTATGCTAGATCTACTCTTAAACAGGGAATATTCCTCCACTGCCTAAGGGCATCAATACTTGAATCAATATCCTGAAATATCAAGACAAGAATTAAGAACACATAATTAAGAACAAATCAAGTATTTATCATATAGTTCAGAAAATAATAACAAGACCCGTCTTAGGTTTCATCCCCCTCAGGTATTTGAGGGGTTTAGTTCATAATCATAAAAGAATACATCTTAGAAGAAAATATAAAACAAAACATAAGAAAAACCCTAAACCCCCCTGAAGGAAATTGAAGGGAAGATCTTCCGTCTTGAGTATGATTTCGGCTTCTTGAGATGAATCAACTGGCTTTCTTCGAGTAAATCCAACAATTCGGCCTCTCTGGCTTGGCTCCTCGGCCTACCTGAACCCCCCATGAAGGTTGGCCTCTAGGGTGTTTATATAGGCTTTTGGAATGCCTTTCTTTGCCTTTAAGTACCCTATTCTTAATAGAATTAAAATAGGTCACGTCAGGGACACGCCCGTGTGGCATGACTGCGTGAATTGAATTCAGGCCGTGGTCGGGTCTGCTAAAGAGGCACGACCGTGTGACATGGGCCTAGGTCGTGTGCATTTCGTACTTTCGCCTATTCTCTCTGTTTTTGGCCTGTTTCTCGTTCTTTTCATCCTCTGGTGCTCCCGTAAGTATAAAACATGAAATTAAAGGATTAGGAGCACCAAATTTCACAATTCGGGGGATAAATCATCCAAAAGTATGCTAATTGTGGGATTAAAATATGAGCATATTATGGTTTATCAGATCAAAACTTGTCAAAAGCAAACACAATAGCAAGTAACTCACTGAATCTTGAAATCATTGAAAGCTCTTAAACACTCCTCATCAATTTGAACATCGTGTCCTTCTCCAATAATTTGTATAAGGGTTTAGCAATTTCGGAGAAGTCCTTGATAAATCTTTGATAGAAATCAGCATGGCCCAAAAAGCTCCTAACACCCTTTACAGATGTTCGAGGGGGGAGTTTCTTAATAACATCTACCTTTGCTTTGTCTACCTCGATTCCATATCTCATTATTCGGTGCCCTAAAACAATACTTTCTCGTACCATGAAATGGCACTTTTCCTAGTTGAGTACGAGGTTTGTTTCTTCGCACCACTTTAGTACCTTGGCAAGATTTGCTAGGCAGTCATCATATGTATCTCCGAATACAGAAAAATCATCCATAAATACTTCCAAATATTTTTCAACCATGTCAATAAAAATAGACATCATACATCTTTGAAATGTAGCAGGTGCATTATATAAACCAAATGGCACGCGTCTAAAAGCAAATGTACCATACGGGCATGTGAACGTTATCTTGTGTTGAACTTCTAGCGCTAATGTAATATGATTATACCATGAGTATCCATAGAAAAAATAGTAATAGTCTCGCCCTACGAGTCTATCCAGTATCTAGTCCAAGAATGGAAAAGGAAAATGATATTTCCTAGTCGTCTGGTTCAACTTTTCGTAATCTATGCAAATCCTCCATCCCGTAACTGTTCTAGTCGGTATTAATTCGTTATTCTCATTCTCAACAACCGTAGTACCTTCTTTCTTTGGCATGTATGGGACTGGACTTACCCACGAATTATTTGAGATGGGGTAAATTATACCCACATCTAACCACTTAATGATTTCTTTCTTTACCACATCCTTCATGATGGGGTTCAGTCTGTGTTGTCCATCAATCGTCAGTTTCTCGCCATCTTCCAGGATGATCTTATGCATGCATACAGACGGACTAATGCCACAAATATCAGCTATGGTCCATCTGATAGCCTTCTTGAATTGTTTCAACACTAGGATGAGTTTCTCTTCTTGCTCTTTGGTCAATTCTGCTGAAACACTCACATGCAAAGTAGAAGCGTTACCTAAATGAACATATTTTAAATGCAAGGGAAGTACCTTCAATTCTAATTTAGGTGGCTCCTCAATTGGTGCTTTTGGATGGAAATAATCTCTACTTTCTAACTCCAAAGATTCAAAGCGAGAATGCGGATTAAATCCCCTTTGATTAGCTTCTAGCAAAGCTAAGTATTCCTCCCCCTCTTTATCACTTGGAAGGTCTGACATCAAAATTTGCTCCAAAGGGTCCTCAAAATAGTTGAATTCCTTTTCCATGACTAATTCCTCTAACTCAGATACTGCAAAACAATCATCAACTGTATTAGGAAATTGCATAGACTTAAAAACATTAAATCCTGAACACGCATAGTAAGCTCGCCCTTATTCACATCAATAAGAGTCCTTCCAATTGCTAGGAAAGGCCTTCCTAGGATAATTGGCACCGCTTTATCTACTTCAAAGTCTAGAATAACAAATTTAGTAGGAAAAATAAATTTGTCTAAACATACCAATACATCCTCGATTTTTCCTTTTGGATGTGCTAAGGTATGATCTACTAATTGAAGTGTAACCATAGTAGGTCTAACTTCACCTCTCCCTAACTTCTTAAATATGGACATGGGCATCACGTTAATGCTTGCACCCAAATCGCTTAATGCCTTACCACAATATGTTGCTCCAATGTTGCAAGGTATGGTAAAACATCCAGGATCCTTCAACTTTGAGGGTAGTTTATCTTGAAGATATGCAATGCATTTCTTTGTCAGGGCTACCGTCTCAAATTCTCCTAGTCTTCATTTCTTAGACATGATATCCTTCATGAATCTGACATGATTCGACATCTGTTCAAGTGCTTCTACCAACAGAATATTGATATGAAGTTGCTTGAGTACGTCTAGAAATTTCTTGAACTAGACTTCCCGCTTCTGCTTTTAAAGTCTTCGTGAGTAAGGTGGTTGAGGATCCTTTATTAGAACTAGTTGATTCATCTTCTGTGGAAATTCTACATCTAACAAAGTTGTTAGTTTATTAGAATTGACTGGTTCAGAAGTTACCTTATTAGATATTGTAGATTCTGGTTCTGGTGAAGCTGGAATTTCAACACTCAGTTGAACTTCCACTAAGTCTTGAGCATTACCTGACTCTTCTTCAACCACAACAATTTTGGGCTCTAATGTGTTTCCACTCCTCAATGTCAACGATTTACAATTCTCCTTCTCGAGATTTCTCGAATTCTCTATATCACTAGGCAAAGCACCTTGCGGTTGGTTCCTAAGTTCAGTTACAAGCTGGCCCATTTGGTTTTCTAGATTTTTCAATATGGCTATTTGGCTTTGGATTAAGGCATCATTTTTCGCTGTGTATGCCTTCAACAAGTTTTCTAAGCCATTGGAAGATTCATCTTTAGGTTGCTTCTGAACTTGTTGGGTAAAAATATGTGGCTGGGTCAGCTTTGGTTGGGCATAAGCATTACTGGGTCCAACCCCTTGGTTACTCCAAGAGAAACTAGAGTAGTTTCGCCAAGATAGGTTATAGAAATTGGATTGCAGTCCTTGCCTTCCTCGATTTTGGTTCTGGTTACCCATGTAATACATATGTGACGCCCCAAAATATAGGGTCTTTAATTTTCATGTTCTGACCAAATTGCTTGTTTGCTTTAATGGCTAAGTGTTTTGGGGATTTTAGGAAGCCTGGGTTCAAGTATGGCCTTTGGAAAAATTTTGATTTTTGCTCTTTTAGAAACCTGGATATTACCTTAAAGGGTATTTATATTAAGTGTGCGTGGCTTGTGACACAAAGAGTCTACTGGTAAAAGTGGCAAGTGGCGTGTGGAGTGTTCTAGTGGTCTGAGGTTCAAATCCCATGGCATGCAAAAGGGGATTTTATTTTATGTCTTTGTGGTGAGAGAAGTAGAGTTGGATTCAAACTCTACAGAGGTGATTGGGGACTTGGTCATCAAATTTGAATAGATTTGAATGGGAGGCTGGGAGCAATTCAAGGAGAAATCGGTGGAGACTTTCAAGGAGTTGGGATGTGAGGGGAGTCTTGGCTGAATGGGAGAGCTTGAGTAGGGGATTCGGCTATGGGCATTCATTTTTGTACATTTTTGGCAACTTTGTGAGAGGATAGAAACCGAAAATCCTCTCTGCAATTTCAGGTTTTTCTCTTTTTCATTTCAGGATTTACTTCTTTTGTGGCATCTCGTGCAACATTTTTGACCATTCGGGTCTTTTCTTTTCATCTTTACTTCTCAATTGCTGCCCACTCTTTTCCAAAACATAAATATCAAGTGCTGAGTTCTCCCTTGAAGTTCTTCTCATTTTTCATCTCCCTACCAATCCTGCATTCCTCTTTTCTTCTTCCCTTAATTTCTTCTTTGGCCGAACCTAACTTCCTTGTCTCTCTTGACTCTCTAAGCCGATTATTTTCTTTTCTTGTGACGCCAACCTCTGTCAAGTGGCCGATTGTTACTGTATTCTACCGTTTCTATCAACTAATCTTGGGTAAGTATTCCTTGTTTTTATTCGGTTCTTGGTTCATTTTTGATGGCTCTCTTCTCTGACAAGCCGAATGATTCAGTTTAGGGTTGCTAACTCTTGGACCCTTCTCTTGTGTTGGATTTTCTTGGTTAATGCAGCATTTCGGTAGGAAAGGGATATAGATATCTTTCGGTTAGCATCATAAGTGGATTGGAAAGCATTCTTGGGTGAAGGTGAGTATCAATACCATTCTCTTTGGGATTTAATGTTAGTATTAGGTATTGATATTAATCGAAAAACATTGATGAATGTAGGTTCGGTATTCGTGGGTTGCTTGTACGAGCTGCAAAAAAGGTGTGTAATCGTACACCCAATGTTGTTTCTGTCAAAACAACGGATGAAGATGTGTATTCACACCCCTGTTTAATTGTGAATCGGCAAAGGCTGAAAAGCCAAAACTTCGACATCTGAGGGCTCACAAGCGTGCGAACGCTCGTAGAGATAAACCGAGCCACAATCGTTGGTGATAGACCGTAGAGGCCGCCATGAACGTTCTCGTGGGCTTAGGTCGCTGTGGGCCTCATTGGGCCGAAATGGGCTATGTGGGCCCAATGGGCTCATGGGTCCTACAGGGACGAAATCCATGGTAAGTGACTAATAAGGAATTGGGCTGCGAGGTTCACGTAGCCGTGACGGAATGTGGGCTGCATAGGCCACACGAGCGTGTGGGCCCACTTGGGCCAAGTAACGGGCCTCGAGCCCAATTAAACTGTTTTGGCCATGTTAGTTATCTGAGTCGTTTGAGATGACAGTAGGCCTTTGGAAAGGTCGTAAACTGTATCGAGACCCCTATTGGGTAAAATGACTGAAATACCCTAATGAGTAAAATGACAGAAATACCCCTAATAGGTAAAATAACTAAAATACCCTTAATGAGTAAAATGACTGAAATGCCCTTAATGAGTAAAACGCCCGAAATACCCTTGTAGGGTAGAATTACCGGAATACCCTTGAGGGGTGAAATTACCGTTTTACCCTTAACCGACGAAATGACCATTATAACCCTAGTGGTAGTTTAGTGGATGTGTGCATGCTATCTATATGACTGTTTTTGAATATGACATACTACATACACATAATATTTTTGACACGACATTTTGCATTGGGGTTGGGATTCTAATTTGGAGGAAGTACTGTACTAGTGGCTCTACCACGTTTTTACTGTTCACGTGGCTTCACCACGTATTCTGATTTTAGTGGCTTGGCCACGTTTACTGTTATTAGCAGCTTTGCTGCGTTACTATTAGTAGCTATGCTGCGATATTGGTGTGTTGGCTGGGAGGGTCGACTTAGTCCCCACATTGTGTGTTGGTTGGTACAGGTAATGTGTTAGCTGGTTCGGGTTGGGTTGCATCACTATTCTGTTCTATTTTTATTTGGGCTTATACTCACACTATTACTATATTGTGCTAAGGCCTACACTGTACTGTTACCGGATAGGGCTCAGGCCTAGACTGTTGCTGCATGATAGGGGATTACACACTGAGTTCTTGTAACTCACCCTTTTCTTTTAACTGTACAGGTAATCCTCAGCCTTAGAGGATTTGGAGTTGCGAGGGACTCGGATGTGGCCACATGTTCTCGAGTATTTTGATTCATACCTAGTTTTTTTAAATTATTTATTTTGGGGAGATATTAATGTAATAAGGCCATTTGAGGTTTTTAACTTTTATTTTGTTTTAACTTTTTACGTTAACTTGCTAGAATAGGAAACACGGGTTTTCAAAATAATAATTGTTTCCAAAGAAAATCACGCATTTTTAGATTTTAAAGTTACAATTAGAAAAGCTTCTGCGATTTTCAATTCAGATTAATAAACTTGTAATAAATGAAACAACCAATAAGTGATTAACAAGTTTTGATTTTACAACCCCAACGTTTTCGATAGCAATTAGTTTTAAAAAGGATTTAAAACTTTAGACAAGAATTTTCATTGACAAGACCAATTTTCAAATCAACATTTCGATGTGACACGTCAGATCTGGTCGTAACGTCTAGGTTGGGTTTGGGGTGGTACAACATAGATTCTGGGTTTGATGGACATTCTTCGAATGGATTTCCTTCCCCACAATAAACACAGGCTACATTTTTGAATTGATTCGATGGCTGAGCTGCAAGATTATTAAACCCATCAGTACTAAAGTTTTTAAGCATTGAGGATATCGATGATGCCTGATATGCAAGTGAAGTGAGAGCGTCCACTTCGTGTACTCCAACAACTCATTCATAACACTACTCAATCGGTTGGCCATTGAAAGTTGTTGCTGGAAATACTCTCAATGATTTCATAAGCCTCGTTATAAGACTTAGAAAGGAAAGTACCGTTAGCAGAAGCATCCACTACCATCCTCATGTGAGGATTGAGACCATTATAGAATGTCTCAAGTTGGATGCAATACGGGATTCCATGATAAGGGAACTTCTATAATAATTCTTTGTACCTTTCCAATGCCTCATACAAGGGCACGTCATCCACTTGTTGGAAAATAGTGATCTCGTTCCTCAACTTAGCATTCTTGCTAGGCGAGAAATACTTCTTGAGGAATCTTTCTGCTAACTCTTGCCATGTGGTAATGGAATATGGTGGCAATGAGTTCAACTAGGCTCGAGCTCTGCCCCTCAGTGAATATGGGAACAACTTTAATCATAGTGCACTCCGGCTATCTTGAAATAATCGTTCACCTCCATAAATAGTCTTAAGTGAAGGTGGGGGTCTTCGGTAGGCATCCCATTGAATTGGCCCACTGTTTGAAGCATCTGGAACATGACTAACTTCAGCTTGAATTGTTGTGCCTTGATTTCGGGTCTTCTAATACACAAATTAAGATCATGAAACACTGGCACGACATACTGTCTTAGAGCTCTATCCCTTTCATCAGCAATAAGGATAGGATTTTGAGCAGGGTTTGCTCCATTTCCTTGATTCAAATTTTCATAGTTCATCTCTTCGGTCCTTCTTTAAACTGCTTGTCTTCTTCGTTGTTGAAAAGCTTCTTCAATCTCTGGGTCTACAGGAAGTAAATTGATAATTTGACCAATACTCACAACACCTGAAACAACACAGAAAAAATTAACTAAGTTAAAATTGAATAGAAAATTAAACCAAAATGCAAAATTAACAAATTCACAAATAATGAATTTTAGAACAGTCCCCGGCAATGCGCCAAAAAATTGGAATGATAGAAATGTGCAAGTGTACACAATTGCAACAAGTAATAAAGTGATAAGTAAATGTTGAGTTATCTACCCACAGGGACTATATAAGAAAATATTTATGAAATACAATTAAAAACACTATGGTGATTAAAAATATTTTGATTTTGAGGAAGAGATTAAAAACTAAAATTTAACTAAGTAAAATAAAATAAAATAAAAATTCTAATGCATGATTTCAAAAGATGATTTGAATCAAGATGACATAATTGTGTTAGATTAATTGCATTTCTTAACTTAATATTACTAAAACAATGTTTATGTTGTTACGAATAAATTGACGACAACTTGGTAATTTGTTAACTATAGCACATAAAGAATTTACTAAATTAACTAATATCTTGAACATATCACTATGTCAATTCAAACAATTAATCAATTTAAATAAGCAAGTAAAAGATTAAGTGAGGTAACAATATATACCTACATTGAAACAGTTTAATCACAATAATCTTGCAAGTTATGCAAGGCTAATGTACCGTTTAATACAGCAGCTAATTTAACCCTTAGCTACCTTAGAATATTAAACATGCACTAATTAAGTATTGTGTCCATTAATTACAATTTCAACACGATTAATAATTAATTTATTAGTTACCTTATAATTTATAATGCAAGAATAAGTTAATCATAGTTTTACTTAATCAAACAATTTACCAAGACCTATAACAACACAAACATAATTTTAATAACTTAATAGGATGAAATGCAATCAACCTAACACGAATTAAATTTAAGTCATGTTAATTAACTTAAAAATATCAACATAACAAGTATTTATAGACATGTTCATAACAATAACAATAAAAGTTAAAGGATAGGAAACTAGAATCAAATCTCGTGTTTCTCCGAAGCCTGACTAGTTTGCTCTGCTCCTCCTTCTCCGCTCCTTCCTATTGAACCAAGGCTTCTACAAGCACTTGAATGCTGCTACCAGTGGTGGTTGAATGGCTCTTTTCCAAGAGAGGAAAACGACAAGGGAATGGAAGGGAAAAATAAAAAGGAAAGAAAGGTTTGGAATAGAGAAAATGAGAGAAAAGTGAAGAATGAAGGGTGTGAGAGGTGTGTGAAAATGAGTAGCAAAGGGGGGTATTTATAGGTGGGATTGGTTGCTAAAAATAGCAAAAAAAATCAACAGCCATAGACCACCCCTTGGCTAGCCACACAAGTGGCAAGTTTGAAGGTTTCAAACTTGCTAAATTTAGCTAGGGGCAAATCTACAAAAGCTTGATAAGTGGAAGGGTTTGAATGCAATTTCAAGAAAACTTTAAGGGCTAATTTAAAAGTAAAATAATCAAATAATTTGAGCTGATTGGGTTAGCATGTTGGACGGTTTTGGGTAACCCTTTTGCTCGGTTGGATTGGTCTACTCGGTTCAACACAACTGGGCCTTCTTTCATAATTTAATTAATAATAATTATTTAACCCAAAATAAATTGGATTAAAATTAAAATTAATTATATTATGAATTAATATTCATAAATTAGACCGTCTCAGGCTGAAATATTAATTCGCCTCGATGCTTAAAAAATCGCTTCCCAGTTTTGTAAATAGAGCATGGGAATGCATAATTTAACTCATCTACTTCACTAGGGCAAGTGAGAGACTGTTGGATTTGGTGCCCTGAGTATAGCATATTCGTTTGCAAACTTGTAATTTTTTTCAAATAGATTGGTTAATAAAATAAATTCATTGATTACATTAATATACTTTTTTATTACTGTCTCATATGGTTTTTTCACGCAAAGCAAAACGGAAGTAAATGTTTCTCATTGGTTGTCTAATGATTAAACTAATACTAAGCGGTATTACGGGTCAGATCGTAATACAAAAAGACAACTTATATTAGTAGACGAACCTAAACACGTCCTTAGTATAATCAAAAATGAGCAAACTAACTGAAAGACTAATATATCGTCTATCAAGTCCAATTGAAGAGATGTTAGAGCGGATGACTTCTAGAAGATAGAGACATAAGTGCGACTAACTGGACTGACAATACATCGGATTGGACCCAAGAAGAGTTCATCCTAAATCCATTTATGGATTTATTCACATGTGATGTTCATAGTGTGACATACCTAAATCTTGAATGGATGACGAACTATGTATGCGTGACTCGTACACTTTGATAGAAGTAAAAGCCAGAGTTTGAATAGATAAGGAACCAAAATCTAGTGCATTGGGTCTACGACTTTTGCAGTATGTAGCATCATTCACAATAGTGGAATTCATAGTCCAAGACATAGGTAAATGATATCCTCTCATTAGCATTACATGGTTGATGAAAAGTAAACATGGCCACGCGTCGTTCATCTTTTTTGATGAATGACTTGATTACTATTTGATCATAATTGACTTTTCATGAAGGAAGATGTAATGATTACCATGAGATAAAATGGGATCATATTGGGAGAATGGATATTATCCCAAAGAGGTTAAGGATATCCTATGTGGGTAACACATTTATGACAAGGTCATTGGACGAGCACTAATTGAGTTGCTTTCGTAATGGTATGTTGTTAGGGAGAGCTTAGTCATGATACTTAGTGGAATGACTTTATAGCTAAATGAGTTTATAATTAATAGGTGATAAATCTAGAATATAGAGTTATCTTTGGTACTTTTAGACTAATTCATACAAATTATGAGTGGGTGATAACAAATTTAGTAGTTTTTATTATAATTTTGTTCTCTTGAATAATACTAGGGAAATTTTGTTATCTTGATTGTTTTATATGCTAAACACAAGATTTCTTCATCCTTGAAGGTGGTTGGAAGATTCAAAGAAAATAAAGAATTTAAATTCACAGTTGATGCTCAATACTGCTGAATTGTTCTAGCCTTGGACGATGAGGTCAAGCCTAGAAATGTACAACTTTGGACGCCCTAATATAGCCCTATCAGACTGCATAATTCCTTTTGACCCAATGATAAGTGGACTAACTAACCACTGCCAAACATTTGAACATTTGACTGAAAAGTACTACACCAAATATATATGAAATTTAAGCAGCGATGTTCGTAAGTATACCAGTCAAATTGTAATATAGTAATGTGTTACAACGGAACACAGGGAAGTATCTCGAGGATCGCACCCAAGGAAGGATGAATTAAATCTATTGAAAATCTATTTACAATAATAAGTAATAATTGAATTCTATATTACGATAAATCATAAAAGATATTAATATTAGAAATTAAATAACGAAAATAAATAAACAATAAAACAAGCAAACGACTAAACCAATTAAACCAATCAGGAAGATTAACTCATTTTAGGGGTTGTAATAAACTTCAAATTTGGGTTTTAAGGTGCATTAGTATTAACTAACAAATTATTACCTCCCAACCTCTAATTGATTAATTAATTGATTGATACTCGTTTATCTCATGACTTTACTTTCTCAACCGGGATAAATTACGATTTACTTGGAAAACTTATGCCCCAACCTCGTTTATCCTTTTAGTACTTCCTAGGGTTGTCAAGCCTAGGGTTTAAGAATGCATAATTTATACCAACTAATCCATTGACAAACCCTTAATCCTCCAGTAATCAAGTCCCCATCCACTCATTAATCTCCCCTAAGGGATTTACCTACTCATGGTATTCATAATCTTAAACTCAATTGAAATAAACATGTAAATAACACAATTAAATCGATAGAGAAAAGAGATTTAGAATAATCCTAATTTGTGTCGATTAAGAGCGGAATAGTGAATCTTCAATTAGAATAACGATTCTTGTCTATTGCAAAGGAGAATAAACTAAAATACTTCAATTGCGTAAAAGAACTCTTAAATTGAAATAGATTCTAACAGAAAAGAACAAAGCGTTTAAGAAAAACAAAGGAAAACTAAACCTAAATCTTACTCCTAAGCTACGAGGATTTTTAGATGCGTCTAAGATGACTTAGTTACATCAAACCCTTAAGCTTTTATTTATAGGAGTGTTAGCAACTCAAATTAGGTCTTCGGTACGTCCTAAGTCTTCGTATAAATTTGATTGTGTGAATGGAAATAGCCTTGAAATACTTGGGCACCACGTCGATCCTTTGTCGAGCCATAGACCATGCATGGCATGGCACAACAATGATTTTGTGCATTCTTGGGTCCGTGTCATACTTTAACGGCTCAAGAGCTTGTGCCTCACTCGTCCCTTGATCCTACGTCCATTGGGCCCTAAATTAAGCATCCTGCACACTCAATTACACAAATTAGAAATACCTAAGGCCTGTGTTTGTAACACCCCAAACCCGGCCTAGAAGTTAGGCCTGAATCTGGCGTGTCACATGGAAGTGTTTTTCAAAACCATATTTCTTGTTGTTAAAACTTGTTTGAGAGTTAAAACCTCTTTGTTAAAAAAAACTTAAGCAATCGTTGTCCACTTCAAAACGTAACTACTTTTAAAACCTTATATGTTGCGGAAGCATATTTAAAATAAAGAATTTACGAATAGGTGATGTTTAAAAACTGAGTTGCAGAAGCATTTTGAAAACGTTGCGGAAACGTAGTGGTTTGAAGACAATTATCATTTTGGAAATCGTATTCCACGTTTAGCAGTTAGAAAACATCATAAATAAATATCACAAATAATAAGTCAAAAATAGAGAGGTCTTATTATAACCCAAATCAAAATACTTAAATTTAAATAATCAAAACGGAAACCATAAGCAGTGTGTGGCCTTCTTCGAGTCCCTCGCAGCTCCGATCTGTCTAAGGCTGGGGATTACCTGCACAGTTAAAAACGGGGTGAGTTTACGAAAACTCAGTGTGTAATCCTCTTACTAGAGTAACAGTCAGTATACAGAAACAGAACCCGAAATAGTATGGGCCAAAGCCCTTTAACAGTAACAGTACAGTCCAGTTCGGAGCATACGTGGGTCAAAGCCTACTACAATATCATTTGGATCACAGCCCATAACAGAATCAATTGAGCCTAGCCCAAACCAATAGCAGAACAAGTGGCCTAAGCCCAGTACAGTGATAGATCTCATAAACAGATATGCAACAGTATGAGGATGCATCCCACCCTGATCCAGCTAACACACCACCCGTACCAACCAACACACCTTGTGGGGATAAAATCGACCCACCCAGCCAACATACCAAACTTAGCACCGGTTGCGGCACTAAGTCAACAGAACGGCTTGGCACCGTGGACAGAACGGCTAAAAGCCATAAATATCGCAGCATCGCTGTCGGTTAACAGGACGGCTAAAAGCCATAAATATCGTAGCTTGCTGTCGGTTAACAGAACGGCTAAAAGCCATAAATATCACAGAAAGGTTGAAAGCCTTGTACAGAACGGCAATGGGCCGTACACTTCCTCCGTAACTTTGTTCCAACCCCATGCAATATGTCGTGTATGTCATGCTCAATCATCACGGTGTATGCAAAATGACCATACTCAGTAACAGTCATTTAACATATATTACAAGCATATCAGTCACACGACCACAGTCAAGTCATGGCACAAAACCAGTCATTTACCCTTAGGGGCAAAATAATCATTTTACCCTATAAAGGTATTTCGGTAATCCTACCCTTTAGTGGTACTTTGGTAATTCTACCCTACAGGGGTAGTTCAGCAATTCTACCCTACAGGAGTATTTCGGTGATTTTACAAATCGAGGGTATTTTGGTAATTTTGCAAATCAAGGGTATTTCGGTAATTTTACAAATCGGGGGTATTTCGGTAATTTTATAAATTAGGGGTATTTCGATAATTTTGCAATCCGAGGGTATTTTAGTAATTTCAAAAACTGGGGTATTTCGATAATTTTGCAAACCAGGGGTATTTTAGTAATTTTGTAAATCAGGGATATTTCGGTAATTTTATAATCCGAGGGTATTTCAGTAATTTTGCAAACCAAGGGTATTTCATTAATTTCACAAACTAGGGGTGTTTCAGTAATTTTGTCAACCTCTCAGAAGGTCTACAGTCGCCTCGAGCGACTCAAGTATTCCAAATAGAGATAATGATGCGAATGGCCCAAAGGCCCATTCTCGGCCCAAGTGGGCCCACACACTTGTGTGGCCCATTTAGCCCAAATCTAGCCACAGATATGAGATTCACATAGTCCAGTCTAATATTTACTACACAATCATACAACTTATCTGATTGGGCCCACGGGCCCATTGGCCCTACATGGCCCAAACAGCCTAAACCCACAAGAACACTTATGATGGCCTCAACTATCGCGTCGAAGCTCCCACACGTGCGCTCGCACGCTCGTGTGGCTACCATTTCCGTGTGACCAGTATTTTGGCATTTGCCGCTCTACAGCTAGAGTAGTGCGAAATACACACCTGATAGGAATCTGAAGCTAATATGCGCTCCGAACACTCCTATGCCCAAACGCCAACCAAGGTATGCTTACTTTCCTCATAGATTGCTCTATTTAAAGCCAGCTTCTTGCCCACTCTCATGCTAGCTTCCCGATGTGGGATCCTTCCTTCAGCAGAGTTTAATTCCAACACAACCTGTCACCCCAACTTAGCAAAATAAATATCCCTTTTTGCTTGCAATGGGATTCAAACCCTCACCCTCTCCTATGCTCCAGACGCTACATGCCACCACAACACAAGCTCCTTTTGTGACTTAAAACATGCGCAACTAAATATAAGTCTATGGGCCAAAGTCTAAGTTCATTTAAAAAGAAATCAAAATAAAATGCAAGCGCCAAGACTTGAACGTTAGACCCCTTGCTTCTTCTATGGTGTCACTTCCTTGTCTCCCATGTGGCGCCATTTGCCACTAGACCACAACTCCTTTTGTGTCATTTTTCTCCATATTTTATTCTTAAAGCCTACTTACTAACTTCCAGGGTTTTATTCACCTAAAACCAAAATTTTTCCAAAAGCCCAGGTTTGAACCCGGGACTTCATGGAAGCCCCCTAGCCTTCCAAAATCACTCACCTAATAGGTCCAACTTGCATTAGTGTCGTTCTCTTGTTCTCAAAAATTTTAAACGCTCTCGTGCCCAAGGCCCAATAGGCCCAATTCTACTAGGCCCAAATTCGGGGCGTTACAGTGTTGGCCTAATAGGTCACTAACACTCAAAATTGTGTTAAAAACGTTTATTTTATTAACTTTTAATACTAAACTACTAAATACCAAAAATACAATAATTAATAATAAAAGTGCTAGAGAACAAGCTCCGTAAGTGCAAAAATATACCAAAATTACTGCTACATTTGACGACAGGTCAAATACCCCCACACTTAAGTCTTTGCTTTCTCTCAAGCAAACTAAACAAAAAACAAAATAAAAGTAGATAAAAAATTGAAAACAAGAAATAAACATGCAAGAAAAGAAAATGTACTTGAGCTAGCTTGATACAAGAAATTGACAGAAATATATTAACAAGATAATGTAAATAAACATATAACTCTAGCATGATACACAATCGACTCACAACTTCTAAAATTAGACGGGTTAGTTTATTAAATTACAAAGCAAACAAATAAAAGAATATTAAATATAGGTTTCCATCAAAACAAATATATAAATATACAATTATGACCAAAAGAATATAAGTGGTAAAAACATCAAAACTTGGCAAAATGTTATCCATATAAAGTGCTACCTAAGTCGCATAGGACTTCTCAGCTTGTAACATTCTACAGCTTAGGTAGGTTTGAAATTCAAGAACAGGCTCGACAAAATGGCTAAGCACGAAACTAATTTGACACATTATATTGTCCCCTATACTCCCCCAGTATTCGAATAAACTCACCACCTTATATCTACCTCTCTTACCTTCCTTATTTATCCATTTAATAAGGCATAGTATAGTATTCATGAGTACAATAATTTGAGCTTGTATTTTTTGAACAAATGTGAGTGTACTTTTTTTCCAACTCACTTTGCTTTTATTTTTTTTTCTTCGAGATTTCTCGATTGGCATTTTTTCCTTTTTTCTATTTTTTCTATTTTTTCTTTACAAGCTCAAAAATCTTATACTCAAAAAATACAATTCCTTAGTTCACTCATTTTTTTTTCTTTTGAAACCACCGTGATTTATCTACGTAATCCCTCAATATTAATGACTGGACGTTTAAATCAGTGCAAGGACCAAAAAATAAAGGATTAAATAAATTATTCTTTAGGTTCAAGGTTTCATTAATGGTTAATTAAGAAAATAGATTCAGGCTTCAAAATAAGTACTAGAGAAATATATACAGGATAGCTTTTTGGCTCAAAAATGGTCTATCAAACAATGTCTTAGGTCGTCCCTAGGTAATTCCATAGATGGATTAAATCAGCCAAGTCTATCAATTTCTACAACCTATAATTCAAATAAACATGCATTTTATTTATATATCTATTTATCATGTGGTATACTTAACATCTTAAATCTATTCACAGTATAATAAATTGAACTAATTAGTCTAAAATTAGATAATCTAGACTCAATTATTATCAAACTAAAATTATAGTTTATTCACAAAATCCTATTAACATACTCCTAACAAATCACTTGTATTTCTACAAGATCAAGCACATATAAAACACACACAATAAAAATTGAAAACTACTAAAAACAAAGAAAAATAACAGAAAAATTTTAAAAATTTTCCTAAGTTAGCCCCACACTTTATCCGGCACATTGTCCCTAATGTGTAATAAAATAAAAGGAAAGAGGTTACCCGATTGACGTGGTACGTGCACCAGAATTGGTGCGACTACTCCTCCATTGTGGTTTTGACTTAAAATTATTGTGCCTTCAAATATATAAGGTTCCTACAAAGAAAAACTAAACACAAACTATATATATAATACTAAAATCCTACCTAAATAAAAACCAGAAAAATAAAAATCATCCCAAAAATAAAATAAGTCTTGAAAATATAAATTCCAAATAAAAATTAAAAATGTTTAGAATAAATCAGAATCAAGCTCTGACTCCTTAATCCACTTTGTCCAGGTCACCCTTCGAATATGGATTTTCTTCGGGATCTTCCTCTAGGTCTTCTTCCAGATCCTCCTCTTGATCTCTTCCTACCTCTATCTTGTTGGATTCTGCCTTTGATTCATATTTAGCTATTGGAAACTACGACAACCTTAAATCGATCTTCCTCATATAGTCCTCGTAGATTTGTCCTACTTCTTGCATCCACCTAGTAATCCATTCTGAATCAGGTAACACCTTCTCACCTAGATGTGGTTTTGTCTTGGTAGCTCTCTTTTGTTTCTAATTTCCCACCAAATGCTTCACACTAGGTTCTCGTATCGGATACCTTGACCATTGCAAGTAGCGTCCAGATTGTCCCATCATTACCTTGACTTGTTTACATAAAGCAATTACTAAATGTGGAAAAAAACAATTCTACCTTGCTTTTTTGTGTGCAACGAAGCATGCTCTTGTAGATCCATGTTCCAACACAAACATTTTTCTTCTGTAATATAGCATACAGTAACGTAGCTTGGAAAGTATCTATGTTAGACATGTCTAAGGCTAGGTTGATTCGCATACTGATGAACTATAACCACATACTTGCCCTCGGAGTTAGTTGTTCCTGTGAGAACGATGTAAGGAAATTTGTTCCTAGATGGCATCTCAACTTACCTTGTCCATCCTTTGGGAGGTTGATTATCTCCTCCATATTCTCTCTTGGAAAATACATTAGACCGGTTTTTTGTACAAAGTCATAGAGGAATAAAGGAGTGTCATAGTATCTCGCTATCTCGAGAGGTGAGATGGAAATTTATTTCCCTCGAACAAAGACCAGCAACCATGGTACATCCAATTCTCGAGTTGTCTCGATCTCCCTTAAGGCAACATAAAGTTGCTGGACAACTGGTATACAGGCTCATTCCTCGGGGATGGCACAAAATGTTTCTCATCCATGGAACTGAATTATCTCCCTCGTTTCATTGTTTAATGAAAGCGAGAACTCGAAACCTCTCTCCTAAAGAAGAGATTTTCATCGAATAGCTCGAAGATGAATTTTGATCTCCCTTTCACGAAGTTCCTTGAAGTTATCAGCTCCCAATTCAACATTTGAAAGGTTGCTCCTCATCATTTTTGGATTACGGAACAAGTGAAAGGCAGAGAATTAGTAGAATGTCGAAGAAAAAGGTAGTGAAAGGTTGTTTAGTTGATTGGAATAGTTTAGAGGGTGTATTTATTGGTAAGGAAAATATATAGAGACCATTTAGGGATTGACTTTCCATGCAAACTTGGGGAATATCTTTGAAGATTGCGTCGAACCAAGAACAGAAAGTTGCCAAAAATGTATTGTATGTTGCGCTATAGAGGGGGCATGGCACGACACGAGGTGAATTTTTTTCCTTATTTTTGCTTCAATGTATGTGTGTGTCGCGTCATAGGGTGTATATGGCACAACACAATGATGAATCTCCAAATTTTCAGTATTGAGACAGCTGTGTCACGCCATGGAATTGTAACAACCCGTTTTCCAATGGTGTCGAAAATAATGGTTTTGGGACCATAATTCTGACGTGTTAGTTCATAAATATTAAATAATTAATATTTACGAGGTCATTAGTGTCATATTAAAATTTAACCCAATAATTTTGATGTTTAGCTAATGAATAAAAGAAAAAGGACTAAATCGTAAAAATTGTAAAAGTTAATTGCTATGAGTTTATATGGACTTGTAACACCCTTCACCCGTATTCACAGTCAGAATAGGGTTATGAGGTATTATTGATCAATCAACATCATTTAACATACATAATCCATACATTTATACGTTCATACTCAAATGCCATTCAATCATATTCATATTGTCCCATAATAGGGCCTACGAGGACTTAAACATGCTTTAGAAGTGGTTCAGGACTAAACCGATAACATATAAAATTCTCGGACAACTTAGAAATTTTTCAAACATACAAGGGTCACATGCCTGTGTGAACAGGCCGTGTGCCTCACACGACTCCAGACACACCATGTCCCAGGCCGTGTGAAAATAGGGCATACATATTGACTTAGGTCACACGGTTGACCACAAGCCCCGTGTGTCTAGCCCGTGTGCCCTTCAAAATGGCCACACACGCCCGTATAGCAGGCCGTGTGTTAGGCCATGCCAATCTTGTAGGGTATACTGACTTATGCAACACAGCCAAGTCACACGCCCGTGTGCTAGGTTGTGTGCCATTTAGGGGGTATATTGACTTGTGCCACATGGCCAGTCACATGCCCGTGTGGAGCATACTGACTTCAATTCAATTTCAACACCAGGGGACACACAGCCGTATAGCATGACCATGTGTCGCACACGGCTGGGACACACGCCCGTGTCTCTGCCTGTGTGGACAAAAATAGGCCATTTGTAAGGCCAATTTGCCACCCTTTCTCATGCTCACCTAAACAACCAAAATGGTACCATTTCATCATACAATAAGCAACCAAAATCATCATCAATATACACAATTTATGCCATATCCATTTCAACCAAAATCAATACCAATTACCTATTCAACTTTTATATCATTAAGCATCAATTCACAAGCACTTAACTACTCAAACTAACAACTTCAATCACACATTATAGATCAATTTCCAAATTCAAAATATAACCATAACCACATTTTTTCCAAACATAAAAAATGAGTCATTACTCATGACTATATATACATACTAAAACTTATACAATTTATAAGCCAAATCTCGTGGCTATTATCACAACCAAAATACCACATCTAGCCTATACATGCCATATACCATATGTACAATTCAAAAATACCAACTTAGATGTCCGATAATGCGATGATGTTCCCGACGATTCCTGGCTCCAAGCTAGCTTTGATTCTCTATAAAACATAGGAAAATAACACAAAGTAAGCTTCATAGCTTAGTAAGCTCGTACTCGTACTCGGAATTGATGAATCGGATCGATTACTCAATAACTTTGCCTTTCCCCCGATCTAATTCTGGATTCCTCTTTTCTTGATCTATATATATTCAAAACTAACTCATTTAATCATTCATTCATTCAATTTAATCCTTAAACACATATTTGGGCCTTTTTACACATTAGCCCCTAAAGTTCCACATTTTTACAATTTAGTCCTTATCACATAAAAACACAAATTACACAATTTCTTTCTAAATTTCTGAGTGCAAAATTTCTATTGGGTCCTTAGTAGCCCTAAACTTTCATTTATTTCACATTTCAACCACACAATTTTGACATTTTACAAATTAATCCCTTTTTGACATTTTTGTCAAAAATCACTTTACAAAACATTCAAATCTATCAATAAATAGTCATTTTCCATTATCAAACATTAAAAAGCTCAAATATTCATCAATGGAACTTCACAAAATCATGAACAAATTCAAAAATTAAGGCACAGGCTAGCTAGAATACGAAGCAATGATTAGAAAAACATAAAAATCATCAAAAACCGAGCTCAAACTGTACCTTAATCAAGCTTAATGTGTTTCGAACCCTAAAACACCAAAAATGGCTCTCTTCTCCCTTAATATTCAGCCAAGATAAGAATAAGATGGACTAAAGTTCAATTTTTTTTTATTAATATTAACTTAACTAACTATTTTACTAATTTACCCTTAATGATAAAACATAAATATCATCATATTAATGTTCATCCATGTCAAATTCCACTATCAATGGTCTAATAACATCATAAGGACCTTTCATTTAATAAATCATAGCAATTAGACACCTTTAACAAGTAGAATGCGACTTTTGCATTTTATGCGATTTAGTCCTTTTTCTCAAATTGAGCTATTAAAGGATAAAATTAACTCATGAAATTTTCACTCATATCAAATACACCAAAAATAATATTAAAATAATTTTATGACATTGGATTGGTGGTTCCGAAACCACTGTTCTGATTTAGCTAAAATTGGGCTGTTATAGGACTAAATGGGTTCAATTGATTAAATGGATAGTTTTAAATGGTAATTATGGCATATCTATTGTTAGGGAATGATATTCAATTTATAGTGGTTTTTAATTAAATTAAAGTTACAATATAATATAAATCTTAAAAACATAAAGGTAAAAACATTATCTTTTTTATTTTGGGCTTCTTCTTACCGAACGCCATTGTTGTTAAGCCTCCAAGCTTCAACTGTGTTTTTATACTTGTATCTAAGTCCATTTTCACTTGGTTTTCATGAATTTTATGTTTTTCAAATCATTGTAGATTACTCTATCTAGCCCATGGACTATTTTGAAATACTATTAAAGTTTTGAAAACTTGCCATTGATGTTCTTGAAGCTTTTTATTTGTTAATGGTTTAGTTTGAAGCTTAATGATGAATTTGGACTATTTCGTAAAGTGATTTTGTATAGTTTTGAGTTTAAGGACTAAAATGATAAAATGTTAAAATTGGCTAGGTTTTCATGTAAAATTTTAGAATTTGAAGGCTATATAAGGGTGGTTATGTATTCGACAAAATGGGTTAGGGCTTTATACCATGACTTGGTATTTAAATGATCTTGTACACTTTGGGTTTATAACTTGTACGTATTAAGGTATCACCCGTTGACATGGTTGTGATGACAAGATTATGATTTGATCAATAATTTTGTTAATTTATAAATGTAATCATAAGGTATTTTATATTGGTTCAACCTATGAACTTACTAAGCTCAATTGTTGCTTACTCGTGTCGTTTCCTATATCCTTGTAGATATCGTTTAGTGAACTAAGTGATCAGATCATTGAGAAGATCGCAATATCCAGACTCATTTTGGTATATTTTGAAACCGTTATGTTTTGGTTTTATGGCATGTAATAAGAGTATTGGTTTGTGTACATATATGTTAATGTAAATATCTATATGTTTTGTGTTTGTGAAAAGTATATTTGGTAGATAGCCAAATGGTAAGGTTGATTATGGATTGTTACGGAAATTTTGCTTGTGTTTTTGTGTATGGTATAATATAGAGTGAGATGAAATGTTAATAAGCTATAATTTGTGTTGGAAAAATGGTTAGGTGATGTATTGGTTGGAATTTACATTAAATGTCAAGATAGTTAATGAATGTATTGTTTCTTTAATGGAAAATGTAGTGATGAATATGCCTTGGTTTGTAATTTGGTTAGTTGATGGTAAAGGTTATGGCATTTTGGTCTTCACATGACATTGTTTTGCTAAGTGTGAAATTGATACGAAATGAAGTTGGAATGTTGTTTGTGGTGGTGCCTTATGTCATATTGGTCAGAATTAGGTAAATGGTATGTTTTAGTATGTCTTTGGTGTGATTTGAACAGGTTGAATGATTAGTTAATGGTATACTTGTGGCCTAAGTAAGTATGAAATTGTATGACTTGCATTTGAAGGGACATTTAGGTTCATAGGGGCTACACATGACTGTGTGCTTCATATAGGCATGTGGCACGACTGTGTGCTCTATTTGATTTATGTGTCAATTGGCACACACAGCCACAGTTTGTTACATGGTCTGAAGACACGACAGTGTGCCTCCACCTATACAGTCATGGTCCGCACACACGGTTGAACAATACAACCATGTCCCATAGCACCACATGGCCTCAGCATGTCACACGACCTGGCCACATGGCTGTGTGATTCATGTTTTCTATTTTTTACCTTGTCTTTATGTTATGTTTTGAATTAGTCCCTACTTGTTCTTGAATTGATTCTAGAGCTTCGTAGGCACAATTTAAGCCCATTTTTGTGTGAATAACATGATTATTGAATGATTATCTATAATTGATTATTTTAAAGTAAATTTTAAATTGAAATTGCTTATTATTGTTTTGTTAAATGTTGTAGCATTCTGTAACCCTGATCCAATGACGGAGATGGGTCAAGGGTGTTACAGGAATTGTTATGTGATGACATGGCTTCGATTTGGCATCTCCGGGGCTTGTTAAAGGCCTTCGGTTGTCCGTACTTGCACCCAACTAACATCTAGCTCCTTCGATTCTCTCGGAACCCTGTTTCCTTCTAATTATAACATTAAATGAAAAGTCTAATTTCTAATTCTAACAAATTAAATACAAACTAATATACAATATTTACAAACCAATTAAAGTTTAATGGTTTCAAATTATGTCCTGCCACCAGACTTGTCCGGTAATTCCTTATATTTCACCATCACATTCATCCAATACTCTTGAGCATTTTGGCTCTCGGAATCGCTCCTTATCCTGCCAGGGTCTCTCCATTTGTCCCGTTCTCTTACATTTCACTTACTTGTAATAACATAACTCGAAAAATACCTTTGATCGTGACAGTGAGGGATTAAATCGAGTAAAACATAACACTCCTCCCTAACTAGTCCCTCACTGTGGGAATCATGACCACACTTGAACACTTCTATCTCCCTATCAATTTTCATAATTAGCTCGTTTCGTTTGAGATTAATGGTTGATTTAAAAGTGGCTAGAAGTGGCCTACCCAACATAATGGGGATTTCCTAATCTTCTTCGAAATCAAAGACTACAAAATTGACAAGGAATAAATCCTCGTACCTTGACGAGTACATCCTCAAGTATATCTTTCAGATGTACCAAAGATCTATAAGCTAATTGAAGTGTTATTGAGGTATTTTTAAGATCTTCGAGTGTGAGTTTCTAATACATTGATAAGGGCATTAAGGTTATGTTGGCCCCTAAATCGCAAAGGGCCTTATTGAAAGACTGATCCCCTATCTCTATTGGAATCGTTAAACTACCTTCATATTTTAACTTCAGGGGTATCATTTTCTTAATTAATGCACTATACAAGGCATCACTGTCAATTTTCTCACCCCTTTTCATCTTTTTATGCCATGCCATGATTTCCTTTAAGTATTTGGCATATTTTGGCATGTTATCGATTAATTCTAAGAGCAGTAGACCAATATTTAGGGATTTAAATATATTGAGAAAATTTATGAATTCTACCTCATCCCTCTTTTTCTTTTCTTCTAATTGTTTATGTAAGGGTACTTTCACAGTGCCCGGCTTTGAGATTATTGGATCAGACATCGGTTTCGCTATCTCCTCGATTGGCTCATTATGTTCATCTTTCTTTATGAACTCATTGACATCTTCAAGAACCTTTTTTATTCATGTATGGGTGTTTTCGATTTTACAAGTGTTTTTCCTGACCGTAAAGCGATCACATTCACATGCTCTTTCTTATTTCTCTTAAAGATTGATCTCTGTGTTACTAGGGATACTCTGGCCATTCTGCTTTTGGAACATCACCATCAACTGACTCATCTAGTTTCAGAGGGTGTCTATTTGGGATTCGAGTCATCCACATGTAGCTTGTACTTATCGAATGTCCGTCTTCATTGTTTACATCTCCCCTCCTAGTCGGTCGAATCGTTGACCACGTGCAACATGGTCGATACCAATGGATCTTTGTTGTAAGTTTGGGGGTTGGTAAGGAGGGTTTGGTCGATTTTGTGCTTGATTTCCACCACCTTGGTTGCCTCCTTACTTGAGGTTTGGGTGATCCTTCTAATCAGGGTTATAGGTGTTTGAATAAAGATTCCCACCCCTATTACCTATGTAGCTCGCCTCTTCTGGTTGGATCTCAGAATATGGCTCTAGTTTTGTTGGTTTGACAATCGACTCCAAACGATTGAGTTTCTCTAAAATTTGTTGATATCGATCATCTTTGTTTACCATTTTTACCATTAGAGGTTTCGATTTGTACGTGAATCTTTCATTGGGCCACATATACAAAATTCATATCCATGCAATCTATGATTTTATAGACTTGTTCATATGTATGGAACATGATCGATCCTCCTATTGCTCTATTTCAGTTGATCTGATGTTACCGTCAACATCATTATAAAATATTTGAATTTGGAGCCACACTTGGAATTCATGGTGTGGGTGCTTCCTGAGCATTGAATTGAAACGTTCCGACGCCTCATATAGGGATTCACCTTCATATTATTAAATTTGGCGATTTCTTACCTAAGTTGAATAGTTTAACTAATTGAGAAAAAATTGTGTAGGAATTTTTCTGCCAAATTGTCCCACGTGGTAAAGGAATCTAGTTCTAATGAGTCTAGCCAATTAGCTACATTATTTGCCAATCTAGTTTGCAAAACTCGTGCCCTACCAAAGGCTACATGATCCCTTTTCATGTATCGTGATCTGCTAGTTCAATGCTCACTCCATTGAAGGCATCACCATGATTTTATTTTCATAACTCAGTTTATTTTTTTCATTCTAGGAATAATGGGTGATGGCTTGAACACGAAGAAAGGTCTTAATCCATTTACACAGACATCTAACTCAAACTTATAACCACGAACCTTTGTTACTCATACATAAACATCTCATCTTATGGGATAAGAGTGCTTAACTCAATCAAACACAGACGAGAACATGATACACACACATGGAAGCAAAAAGGAACTCACCAAAAAATCGTAGCAAGCCATTCTTCATCCATGCCCACAATCACATGGATGGTACCTCTAACTATTTGCTTACTCTTAGGATCACTACGTGAGCCTTGACCCTATTGGGAACCACTCTGATTCACGAACTCTATGAGCTCGCCATTCCATACTGTGTCTTCTATAGCATTCGTCAACGTGAAGCAATCCTCGGTTTTGTGCCCTATGTCATCATGGAAGGCATATCTGTCCCTTAAACTCAATCTTCTCGTAGTGCTCCACATAGGAGATGGCTAGGGTAAGATGCCAAGGGTCTTGACTTGGCTCAGAATGTAGGTACAGGTGGCATTCAAGGGGGTATAAGCTTCAAACCTGCCCTGAGGAGTGTACCTCCTGACTTGCTCTGGTTGATATTCTTGGGGAGCCCTAGGAGAAATACCTTTAGCTTGATTTCTCTATGGGCTATCATTTCTAACTCGCAACGATTGGCCATGAGATCCCTATCTACTGTGATGTCCTTCCCTATTTTTGGACTATCTATCTTCCCTTTAAAAGGTGCCACGGAATGCCTTCTTGATTTTCTTCGCCTTCGCAAACTTGTGGGCTCATTCATATAAGTCAGCCAAACCCTGAGGTATGTTACCGATGAAGGAGTATCGCACGTGATCATTTTGTACTCCCATTATAAAAGCATATATGCCCACTGGTCTTCCAAATTTTTCGTGTTGAGGGTTACTGTATGGAACCTCTTTACGTAATCTTAGAGGGGCTCACCCTCTATCCACTTTACTGAAATTAACCCTATAGGTGTGTTCATAATTTCTCTGTGGGTTTTAAACCTTCCTAAAAACATTTTCCCCAGCTGTAAGCAGCTCCTAATCGAACTCTAGGGAAGGGACAAATACCAATCCTTGGCACTTCCCTTAAGCGTTGTTGGAAAGGCCTTGCACTTTGCTGCATCTGATGTCCCCAGTACATTCATGTAGTCATTGTATTGCATCAAATAGGCTCACGAGTCCCTCCTTCCCTTGAACATATCCTTCAGGACTTTGAAGTCACTCAGCAAGTTCACTACTGCGATCTTAAGGGCCAATGGATTGTTGAAGTAGAACAGCTAGTCCAAGTCCTGAGACTCAGGGTGCAATGCCCTTACATCCCTCCGCAACTCAGCCATCTCATTTTTCCTCTCTTTCACCTGCATGCCTAGGATCTTGTCCTGCATGTTCACGTTGTCTTGAAAGCCAGAGTTATTAGAATGCACCTTTCTTCTCAACTCCTTGATCTACTTTTAGCAGTTCCCGCTGAAGAGCTTGTTGTTGTTGGAACCGCACCACCTGAGCGGCCATTTGCTCCCTTATGAACCTTATTTACTACTGGAGAGCAAAGAACCACTGCGGGGTGCCTCTTGGTTAGGAGGAAGTGACAGCCCCTAGCCGACAGAGACATTCAGGTCTAGACGGTCATAAACTCCCTAATGAATTGCATTGCCGAAGTTCTCTAGTCTATCAGCAAACCATTCGACAAACAAATCTACTTCATTGTGTTGTTTGTTAGAGCCTGAGGCTCCAGCCTGTTCTAATGAAAGGTTGAAGGGAAAATTCTCATTTGGGTGAGCCATTTCTATTCTCCCACTAAAGAAAAGAAAACCAAACTTGTTGAAATCTGATGATCAGATGTCTGCCCACTCTCATCGCACCAATTGTTGAGTGATTTTTTTCTCGTATCTTATTAAGAGGAGCATTTAGGTATTTATACTATCATAGCTCAAGACCTGACCCTACTGTGCCTAGGATCGACATTCTAAGTGGGCTCCAGGCCTGCTAGACATGTGTCTCATTCCGATTGCCTATAGTACACACGGTCCTCTCTGTACTTGGGACTGACATTCTGAGCGGGTTTCAGGTCCACTGGACACGTGTTTCACTCTGGGTTGCCTGCAGAGCATGTGATCCCCCTTCTGCGAACACCTTAGGTATATGCAGACAGAGACCATAACCCTTACCTGGTTTGTTCGAGATGGATTCGTGAACACACCTTACGAGCTAGATCTACGAACTCCCCCGTTGTCATCTCATAGTTTGCCTTGCACTCAATCATCTAGTGGGACCTACCCGGGTCACGGGTAGGCGACTTGAGTCCTATCTAGGATTCGAGTTGGTGATCACTGATATATAACAGTGTTCATGTTATATATTATAAAAAAATAATACACTTATTGTCACAGACCGAAATTGACCCTAATCGGAACGGTGGTTTCGGGACCACGAATCCGAGTCTAAAATATTTTTTTATATTATATTCTGTGCTCATTATGTGTGAATTAATATGTGTGAAAGTTTCGTAGAAAAATTTTATCGGTTGTGTGTTTAATTTAGAAAAAGAACTTAATCGCGTAAAAGGTAAAAGTAGCAAACTATAGTAAAAAGTGCCTAGTTGATGATGGCTTTTTAAAGTGAGGTATTAAAAGAGTAAATAGCCCAATTTTAGATGTAGTGGGCGGCATATGTCTAATCTAACCTTAAGTTATATGTTGTGAAATTTTATATTATAAGGTTATATTAGTAATTATTTTAATGGCATGATATATGTTAAAATAACATAAAAAAAAATAAGCCATCATCTTTATGCTCTCTCATGGCTGAATGTAGCTAAGAAAAAGGGGTTGAAGAAGCTTTGAATTTTCGGCAACTATTTGGTTCAATTAGGTAAGAATTTTAGCTCGGTTTTAGTTAATTTTTATGTTTTTGAGATCGTTGTTTCGAACTGTAGCTGACCCATGTTAAAATTTTTAAGAATAATCATGTATGATGTTCGGCCTTTGCTATGTTCTTGTGATTTTTGGTGTTTTATGATTTTATGTAAATGATATGTTAAAGATTAATATATATTGAATTGGAAATTTTAGTAAATTTGAGTATTTTGGGCTAATTTGTAAAAATAAAATTTTTTAGGGACTTGTTTGCAAAAATAAATGAAATGTATGCCTTGGTATAAAGGTATAGAAGATTCGGCCCTAGAGTATTATGTGCAAATTATGTGTATTTTGTGTTTTATGCAAATAGGACTAAATTGTAAAAATGTGAAACATTAGGGGTAAAATAGTAATTTGCCCATTTATGTGTTTTGGGACTAAATTGAAATGAAATGTGCTTGAATGAGATTATTTTTGATATGTTTAGATCAAGAACAAAGAAAAACGGATTTGGATCGGGGGAAGTCGAAAGTTATCGAATAGTCGGTATACGCGGTTCGTCGGTAGTCGAGGTAAGTTCTTAAGTTAAAGTTCGTTAATTTGATAATTAAAAATGTATGAAATCAAATTATGTGATTAGTTTGGGTAAATAGCATGAGATAGCCGAATGTGTATGTTTAATTTTGGAATGAATATATGTTTTTGAATACAATGTGATTTAGTATACTTGACATGACTGATGAATTGATTGTGTAAATACGATTGGATAGTAATGTATGTGTTGAGAACTGTGAGTTGATGAATTGAGTTGATAAATATATCAGGCTCTGTGCCTAGCAGGCCTTGTGCCGGTGTTGTATATCAGGCTCTGTGCCTAGCAGGCCTTGTGCCGGTGTTGTAAATCAGGCTCTGTGCCTAGCAGGCCTTGTGCCGGTGTTGTAAATTAGGCTCTGTGCCTAGCAGGCCTTGTGCCGGTATTGTAAATCAGGCTCTGTGCCTAGCAGGCTTTGTGCCGGTGTTACATTTCGGGCTTTGATGCCTAGCAGGCTTGATACCGGTGATGCGTTTTAAATGAAGAAACCTTAAATTACTCAAGGTGAAACGCAGTTAAAGTATCAAGTAAACGCTCGAGTAAACGTAAGTCCCTTTTCCATTCACCGAGAGCAAGGTAAGTTATGTCTAATATTAACTAAATTTGAATGATACGGTAGAAATGGTATTATGTGAAATTGAACTTATGATCAAAAGTATGAGTTGTACATGACTAAAATTGAGATTGAATACAATACTTTGGTAGACTTGATTATGAATAGAAATGTTCATTGAAATGTGGCTTTGATTGGGATAACATAGACGATGTGAATGGTGGATGTATATGATTCGAAATAATGTGATTAATGTAAAACATATACCTTGTGTTTTGATATAATATATGTTTAAGGTAAATAAGTGAAACAATTAGGTAAATGAACTATGGTATTCGGCCTTACATGAAATTGTGTATTTGACATGTTTATTTTTCATTGTTAATGGTAACTATTATATATGTGTTAGTGTTTGGACATTGTATTATCATTAACTTAAAACTTACTAAGCTAGTGTGCTTACTTTGTATATGTGGTCTTTCTGTTTTATAGATCGTTGACTCAGCTACGTACTCAGAGGATCATCAAGAAAGTCAACCACACTATCACTCGTTTTGGAATAAATGTTTACCTTCGAATCAAAGGCATGTATAGGCTGAATGATGACTTGAATGAATGATGTTCGGTTGTATAAATGTATATATATGGCCTTGCGAATAAGGCTATTACTTTCAGTTAAATATGGTTTATATGTTTGATATAATGGTTTGTTTAAATCTTTGATATAAGATGTGTGCGTATCATGCTTGGAAGTTAAATGTGGTTATATAGAATTAATCATTTATATGTATTATATATATATATATATATATATATATATGTATATAAGTATGCCTATTTGGTCGTGTGAATTTTTCTACTTAGATTATTATGTGCTCGGTTATAACACAAAGTTGATCATGAAAATGTTTATACTTATGTTTTGAGTTGATTATTAGAGTTTTAAATGAGGACCGAATATATGGTCAATGAGTTGGTTGTATTTTTGTAACATCCTAGAAATAGTGATTCTACATTTTACACTATTTATTGTGTTTGGCTCATTAAGCATGCTACATTGAAAATGTTAATTTGACATGTCTTTTAATGATGGGATTTTAAATGGCAATTATGCCAATTACAAAGTAAGTGGATGGCAATAGTAAATAATCATGATGATTATTTATTTTATAAAATTACTTTTAATTTTATAATAAATTGAGTGGGTTAATAAAACAAATAATCATGATGATTATTTATTTTATAAAATTACTTTTAATTTTATAATAAATTGAGTGGGTTAATAAAACAAATAATCATGATGATTATTTATTTTATAAAATTACTTTTAATTTTATAATAAATTGAGTGGGTTAATAAAACAAATAATCATGATGATTATTTATTTTATAAAGTTATTTTAATATTATAATAAATTGAGTGGGTTAATAAAACAAATAATCATGATGATTATTTATTTTATAAAGTTATTTTAATATTATAATAAATTAAGTGGGTTAAAAAGAAATAATCATGATGATTATTTATTTTATAAAGTTATTTTAATATTATAAGAAATTAGGTGGGATAATAAAATAAATAAGCATGGTGATTTATTTATTTTATAAATTTATTTTGATATTATTAATATTCATCTCTCATGCTTGTTAATTGTTTTAAAATTCAAGCATATTCGGTTTAAGTGTTAGCATAGGTGGTGTGCCGAAATTCTATAGGCCTTAGGCATTTGTTACGTTTCATTTTAGCATATTTGTTCATTAAGGGAAGTGTAGTGTCGTTTTTGGCAAGTGTCATTTGAGTGAGGGGTAAAGCCGAAACCATTCAAAGAATCTTCTCTCTTCCTTTATTTTGCACTTTGGTCATTTTGTTTGATTATTCTTTTGGTTTCCAAAAAAAAGATCTTAGCACTCTTTTTCTACTTTTTTTTCTCTCATCACTTTTTCTCTTGATATCTTTCTTATAATCTAAACTTCCATCTAAATTTTGGCTTCATAATTCTTTTGGTTCTTGTGAGTGATAGCCAAAACATTCTCTCTTCCTCACTCTTCTTCTAGTGTTCTCTTCTTATGCCGTATATTTCCACTTGTACCATCAAAACTTTCTTGCCATCATTCTTTGCCAATAGTCGAAATTCAATCTTCATCCTCTTTGTTCAGTCGATCGATCATTCTCATCTATTACTTCTCCTGTGTCGAATCTTTTTGAGTGACAATCGGTTTCTCTGCTGAGGCCGAATACCAAGAAGCAAGGTGCTGGAAAATCTTAGGTTGCTGAGAGCCTTTACGATCGGGTTTTGTTGTTGAAGGTAAGAAGCGATTCTTTTGCCTTTTCTTTTCTTTCTTTTGGTTTTGTGTGGCCAAAGTCGAATGGCTAGTTAGCATGGTGTTTATATTTCGGTTAACTCTCTTTTCTTTTCTCTTCTCTCATTTGGGACGTTTATTCCGGGAATCTCCATTAGTCGAGTGGTTGTAGTTCAAAGCCGAAGGGATTGTAGGTGTCGAATCGGGTCACTCCAGTTGGATTTGTAAGGTTGGTCAATCTAAGGAAGGGAATGAACCCATAGTTTTGGCTCTTAAGTTTAAGAAGTGTGTTGTGTCGACAGTTCGGGATTTTTCGCCGGGTTGTGGTAGAGAGCCGACGTCTGCTTGGGATAGGCAAATAGTCGTCGTTCCTGCTAGCGAAAGTGTTCACGTAGATAGTTTGGTATTACGCTTTATCAGGTGTGTACTACTCACATGCCTTCTCTGATATTGTGTTATTAACTGTAATGGCCGAAAGCCAAAATAACTGATATGATGGATTAACTACCCTTAGGGGTAAGGTTGGAGACACCGGTAAGTTTTTCGTTAATATTATGGCTGCTAATATGCATGTATATATATTCTGATGTTATGCATGTATGAAATATGATCTGCTATATATTGTGATTTTGGTTGCATACATATTGTGCATAATGAAAAGAGCATAGACTCGGGATTGAATGAATGAGGAGAGAGAATCAGTGACTACGGTCACGAGTGACTTTCGTCACGAGTGGTCTAAGTACCACGGTGGTTGAAACCACGAATAATTTAATTAGTGACTTATCTCGGTGGTCAAGTACCACAGTGGGTTGGCCCCACGTATGCATTATTTATCAGAGATCGTCACAGTGGTCTACGACCACAGTGGGTTGGCCCCACGAGAACATTATAGTGACTCTGTCACGAATGACTACGGTCACGAGTGGTCAAGACCACGGTGGTCATGAACCACAGTGGCATAATGCCATGGGTGTTTTGGATGGAGAGCTATTCTGGGATGGGTAGCATTTGCATGTACATAACATGAGCTGTACTGTGTGGGCTAAGGCCCAATTTATGTTAAATGGGGATGTACACACTGAGTCTCGATGACTCACCCCTTTTGTTAATTTTGCAGGTAATTAGTAGATGGCGGGTCTTGGTCCGAGACAGACTCGAGGTGGCCATGCGTTGCAATTTCTTTAAGTAAACTCAGACTTTATTTTAAATTTATTTCTATTTTGGGATTTCAAGTTGTAATAAGGCCGCTTTAACTTTAATTTTAAATTGGGTTTTAGATTTTTATGCTGATATTGCATGTTTTATAAACTATCGAATATGGAGTATTTAAAAAAAAATAAATAGTTTTCAAAGTGTTTAAGAAAAGATGGATTGCAAGTAACTAATTAATTCGGAGTTTTTATTAAAATTACAACATCGTTTTAAAATGTCACTCTATGAGAATCCTTGATTTTGGCTTTCGTAAAATAACAGATTTGCTCACAACCTTTTTGATTTGATTAAAAAGAAGTCGGCACAAAACTTTCAATCACAATTGTAAAAAAAATGTTTTTTAACACAGACATAAAAAAAATGGTTTTCAAGTCACGTTGTTTTTTTAAAATTTCAAAACCTCCAATCCTGTAACATACCAGACTTGGTCTTAGTGTATAGACCGGGTTTGGGAAGTTGCAATTGTGGTATCAGAGCCAAGGTTTCTAAACTCGGTCGTGGGTATGGGGTTTAAAATGTTTTAAAAGATGGTTAGAAATAATTTAGAAATATGTATGTCTTTTGGAAGCATGGCACCCGAGTCTCCGGCACCAAATCTGCACGGTAAGTCTTCTGACTTTTAGTTGTTTTACATGAAGAAAGTATAATATGCTGTGATTGCTTGTGCTAAGAAACTCAACTCTAGAGACTGAAACCTTAGGTATGCATGAAATGACGAGAACTGCTCATAATGCTATTTTCATAAAACTGTTCGGTAATAAACAGTGGAAGAAGTACTAATTCATAAAATGTATAATCAGATTAAGTCAAATCGGTAGTTATGAGCGGCCGTGCATGTGGACGTGGTATGCGCGGCCGTGGACGTGGACGTGGTATGCGCGGTCGTGGTAGAGGCTGGGATGTTGAAGTTGCACCTTCAGAATCTGGGCATGGGCCGGAAGGTGAAGTGCCCGCATCGCCAGTTGCAGAAATGGAATTTCAGGACCAAACTGGTGGAGATGATACTGTGTCCCAGGCTATGTTACGCGTTCTGGAAAGAGTGGCTGGAGCGAACACAGGACCAGTGACTCGAAAATCTATTTCTGAGCGACTCCGAACTAATGGGGCTGAGACTTTTAGGGGCATTTCTGGTGTGGCTCCTAATGTAGCCGAGTACTGGTTAGAAACAGTGGAACGAATTATGGATGATCTTGACTGCACTGCGGAGGAGAAACTGAAAGAAGTTGTGTCTCTTCTCCGAGATGAGGCTTACCAATGGTGGCTCACGGTTAAAGATGGTACAGCTGTGGGCCGCATTACTTGGGACTTCTTTAAGTCTGCATTCCAAGAGAAATACATTGGGTCAAGCTATGTGGATGCGCAGCGAAAGGCATTTCTTAACTTGGTTTAGGGAAGTAAATCGGTGGCTGAGTATGAGGCGGAATACCTACGTCTAAGCTGGTATGCTCGTGGTATTGTGTCTACAGATCATGAGTGTTGTGTCCGATTTGAAGATGGCCTGAGGGATGAGTTGCGAGTACTGATAGCTCCGCAACGGGAAAGGGAATTTGCTATTCTGGTGGAAAAGGCTAAGATAGCTGAAGAGACAAAGCGATCTGAAAGACAGAATCAGGATAGGGATAAGGGTAGAAACAAGAGAAGTTTTGGACCATCAAGATCTACTGGGAATTTTCAGAAGAGGCCGAGGTTAGATGGGCCAGGTCAAGTTGTGAGGCCCGCTGCTACTGGTTGACCACAACAATGTGTTACGTGTGGGAAGTTCCATTTTGGAGAATGCTGGGCAAGAAGTAATGGATGCTTAAGATGTGGGTCAGTGGATCACCGGGTAAGAGACTACCCACAAGAGCCAAACAGAATGCGACCAGTAGGTCAGAATTATGTTCAGCATGGTAGAGAGGGTCAGCAGCCACAGAGAGGTCGTGGTCCGGCCAGAGGAGGCAATGGTCTTGGTCGTGGACGTGGAGCACCGGGCAGAGGTACTGGGAACACAGAGGCGAGACAGCCTGGGTTAGTCTATGCAGCTAGACGTCGTGATGAGGGCGATGCACCGAACGTCATAACCGGTACGTTCTTTATTTACGGTTTGCATTTTACTGCACTGATTGATATTGGGTCAACACATTCATATGTTGCTAGAACTGTGTCTGGAACTCTGAACATAGACTCTGAGACTACTTCTAGGGAGATGACTGTACTTAGCCCTTTAGGACAATCTGTAGTGGTAAACAAACTCTTTAGAGATGTGCCTCTGGAAGTATAATGGATGGTTTTCCCGGCTGATCTAATGGAACTTCCGATCGGGGAGTTTGATTTAATTTTAGGTATGGACTGGTTAGTGAGATATCGAGCAAACTTGGATTGTGCTGCTAAGCGCATGGTATTAAAGACTCTTGAGGATGATGAAGTAGTAGTGATAGGGGAAAGGAGAAACTACTTGTCTAATGTAGTGTCCGCTTTAAAGGCTGAAAGAATGGCGAGAAAAGGATGCGAGGCTTTCTTAACTTTCGTTCGAGCTCTAGAGGCCAAAGAATTGACTGTAGGGGATGTCAGAACAGTGAAAGAGTTCTCTGATATTTTTCCAGAAGAGCTTCCAGGGTTACCTCCGGATCGCGAGGTAGAATTCGGTATTGATCTTCTTCCGGGAACAGCGCCAGTGTCTATTGCTCCATATAAAATGGCGCCAAAGGAGTTGGTGGAACTGAAAGCTCAAATTCAAGAATTATTGGACCGGGGTTTTATCCGACCCAATGTGTCACCTTGGGGAGCGCCGGTGTTGTTTGTTAAGAAGAAGGATGGGTCAATGCGGATGTGCATTGACTATAGGCAGTTGAATAAGTTGACGATTAAGAATAAGTACCCGTTGCCTAGGATAGACGATCTGTTTGATCAGTTGCGAGGCGCTTCGGTCTTCTCAAAGATAGACTTGAGGTCAGGTTATCACCAACTTAAGGTCAAGGAGACAGATATTCATAAGACAGCTTTCCGAACTCGTTATGGTCACTACGAGTTCCTGGTGATGTCATTTGGGTTGACAAATGCACCAGCTGCGTTTATGGACATGATGAACCGAGTATTCCAACCCTATCTGGACCAGTTTGTCGTGGTGTTCATAGACGATATTTTGGTTTATTCAAGTTCGGAAGAGGAACATGATTCGCATCTTCGAGTGGTTCTGCAAATTCTGAGAGAGAAACAGCTGTACGCCAATCAGTAAGTGTGAATTCTAGCTGAAGGAAGTTACTTTTCTGGGACATGTGGTGTCTGCTGAAGGAATTAGGGTTGATCCTTAGAAAATTGAGGCTGTGTTGGATTGGAAACCGCCTAGGTCTGTGGCAGAAATTTGGAGTTTTCTTGGTCTGGCTGGGTATTACAGAAGGTTTGTAGAGGGATTTTCACTAACAGCAGCACCGTTAACCAAGTTATTACGGAAAGGGGTATCGTTTGTCTGGTTGGATAAGCAACAGGAAAGTTTTGAGAAGCTGAAGAGGATCTTGACTGAGGCTCCAGTGTTGATTCAGCCTGAGGCTGGAAAAGAGTTTGTTGTGTACTGTGATGCGTCGCACACAGGTTTGGGATGTGTGTTGATGCAGGAAGGAAAGGTAGTATCATATGCGCCTCGGCAGTTGAGACCGCATGAAGTGAATTATCCCACGCATGATCTAGAGTTAGCTGCGGTAGTGTTCGCTTTGAAGGTTTGGAGACACTACTTGTATGGGGAAAAGTCCATTATCTACACGGACCACAAGAGCCTGAAATACCTCCTTACCCAAAAGGAGTTGAATTTAAGGCAGCGGAGATGGATTGAGTTGCTGAAGGACTATGATTGTTCGATCGAGTATCACTCGGGTAAAGCCAACGTGGTGGCTGATGCGTTGAGCCGTAAGGTAATATCAGACTTGAGGGCAATGTTCGCTCATCTCAGCTTGTATAATGATGGAAGTGTGTTAGCGGAACTTTAAGTGAAGCCCTCTTGGGTCAGTCAGATAAAGGAGAAACAATTATCTGATGAGTCGCTAAGTTCGAAACTTCAGTTAGTGACAGGTGGTGAGACAAAAGATTTTAGTGTGAGCAGTGATGGGGTATTGTGCTTTCGAGGAAAGACTTGTATGCCAAGAAATTCTGAGTTAAGATAGAAGATCCTGCAGGAAGCGCATAGTAGCCCATACGCTATGCATCCTGGAGGAACTAAGATGTATCAAGATCTGCGAGAACAGTTTTGGTGGCCGGGTCTGAAGCAAGAAGTAACTGAATTTGTAGGTAAATGCTTGACGTGTCAGCAGGTGAAAGCGGAACACCAATTGCCTTCGGGGTTGCTGCAGCCAGTAAGGATTCCACTTTGGAAGTGGGAAAAGATAACGATGGACTTTGTGAGTGGGCTACCTCTGACTCCCACGAAGAAAGATTCAGTGTGGGTAATTGTCGATCGGTTGACGAAGTCTGCTCACTTCATACCGATTCGGGTTGATTATTCACTATTGAAGTTAGCCAAGCTGTACGTAGTAGAGATTGTGAGGTTGCATGGGGTACCAGTGTCAATTATATCAGACCGAGACCTTAGGTTTACATCACGGTTTTGGAAAGCGTTGCATCAAGCATTGGGTACAAGACTAGACTTCAACACATCATTTCATCCACAGACTGATGGTCAGTCTGAGAGGGTAATTCAGATCTTGGAAGATATGTTGAGAGGCTGCGTCATTGACTTCAAGGGTAGTTGGGAGGAGTTTTTACCATTGACGGAATTCGCATACAACAACAGCTACCAATCTAGCATTAAGATGGCGCCCTATGAAGCGTTGTATGGTCGAAAATGTCGCACTGCTACTTGCTGGACAGAGTTGGGTGAGCGACAACTGTTGGGCCCAGAGTTGGGTTCTGAAACAGAGGAAAAAGGTTAAGCTAGTTCAGACTCGGTTGAAGGAAGTTTCTGATAGACAAAAATCTTATGCGGATCTGAAGCGTAAAGACATAGAATTTATAGTAGGTGATCAAGTTTTCTTAAAGGTTTCACCGTGGAAAAAAGTTTTAAGGTTTGGACGGAAGGGCAAGCTGAGCCCCAGGTTTATCGGGCCTTATCGTGTGTTGAAACGTGTGGGACCAGTAGCTTATCAGCTCGAACTACCTTCGGAATTGAGACAGATCCATGATGTATTCCATGTCTCGATGCTAAGACGCTACCGTTCAGATCCATCTCATATAATGCCAGTGGAAGAAATCGAAGTAAGGCCTGACTTATCTTTTGATGAGGAACCAGTTCAGATCTTAGACCGAGATCTTAAAGTGTTGCGGAGGAAGACAGTTCCGTTGGTTAAAGTGTTGTAGCGAAATCATGGTTCTGAGGAAGCTACATGGGAGCCAGAGGATGTGATGCAACAGCAATACCCTCACCTCTTTTGATCAGGCAAATTTCGGGGCCGAAATTTCTTTAAGGGGGTAGAACTGTAACATCCTAGAAATAGTGATTCTACATTTTACACTATTTATTGTGTTTGGCTCATTAAGCATGCTACATTGAAAATGTTAATTTGACATGTCTTTTAATGATGGGATTTTAAATGGCAATTATGCTAATTACAAAGTAAGTGGATAGCAATAGTAAATAATCATGATGATTATTTATTTTATAAAATTACTTTTAATTTTATTATAAATTGATTGGGTTAATAAAACAAATAATCATGATGATTATTTATTTTATAAAATTACTTTTAATTTTATAATAAATTAAGTGGGTTAATAAAACAAATAATCATGATGATTATTTATTTTATAAAATTACTTTTAATTTTATAATAAATTGAGTGGGTTAATAAAACAAATAATCATGATGATTATTTATTTTATAAAGTTATTTTAATATTATAATAAATTGAGTGGGTTAATAAAACAAATAATCATGATGATTATTTATTTTATAAAGTTATTTTAATATTATAATAAATTAAGTGGGTTAAAAAGAAATAATCATGATGATTATTTATTTTATAAAGTTATTTTAATATTATAAGAAATTAGGTGGGATAATAAAATAAATAAGCATGGTGATTTATTTATTTTATAAATTTATTTTGATATTATTAAAATTCATCTCCCATGCTTGTTAATTGTTTTAAAATTCAAGCATATTCGGTTTAAGTGTTAGCATAGGTGGTGTGCCGAAATTCCATAGGCCTTAGGCATTTGTTACGTTTCATTTTAGCATATTTGTTCATTAAGGGAAGTGTAGTGTCGTTTTTGGCAAGTGTCATTTGAGTGAGGGGTAAAGCCGAAACCATTCAAAGAATCTTCTCTCTTCCTTTATTTTGCACTTTGGTCATTTTGTTTGATTATTCTTTTGGTTTCCAAAAAAAGATCTTAGCACTCTTTTTCTACTTTTTTTTCTCATCACTTTTTCTCTTGATATCTTTCTTATAATCTAAACTTCCATCTAAATTTTGGCTTCATAATTCTTTTGGTTCTTGTGAGTGATAGCCAAAACATTCTCTCTTCCTCACTCTTCTTCTAGTGTTCTCTTCTTATGCCGTATATTTCCACTTGTACCATCAAAACTTTCTTGCCATCATTCTTTGCCAATAGTCGAAATTCAATCTTCATCCTCTTTGTTCAGTCGATCGATCATTCTCATCTATTACTTCTCCTGTGCCGAATCTTTTTGAGTGACAATCGGTTTCTCTGCTGAGGCCGAATACCAAGAAGCAAGGTGCTGGAAAATCTTAGGTTGCTGAGAGCCTTTACGATCGGGTTTTGTTGTTGAAGGTAAGAAGCGATTCTTTTGCCTTTTCTTTTCTTTCTTTTGGTTTTGTGTGGCCAAAGTCGAATGGCTAGTTAGCATGGTGTTTATATTTCGGTTAACTCTCTTTTCTTTTCTCTTCTCTCATTTGGGACGTTTATTCCGGGAATCTCCATTAGTCGAGTGGTTGTAGTTCAAAGCCGAAGGGATTGTAGGTGTCGAATCGGGTCACTTCAGTTGGATTTGTAAGGTTGGTCAATCTAAGGAAGGGAATGAACCCATAGTTTTGGCTCTTAAGTTTAAGAAGTGTGTTGTGTCGACAGTTCGGGATTTTTCGCCGGGTTGTGGTAGAGAGCCGACGTCTGCTTGGGATAGGCAAATAGTCGTCGTTCCTGCTAGCGAAAGTGTTCACGTAGATAGTTTGGTATTACGCTTTATCAGGTGTGTACTACTCACATGCCTTCTCTGATATTGTGTTATTAACTGTGATGGCCGAAAGCCAAAATAACTGATATGATGGATTAACTACCCTTAGGGGTAAGGTTGGAGACACCGGTAAGTTTTTCGTTAATATTATGGCTGCTAATATGCATGTATATATATTCTGATGTTATGCATGTATGAAATATGATCTGCTATATATTGTGATTTTGGTTGCATACATATTGTGCATAATGAAAAGAGCATGGACTCGGGATTGAATGAAGGAGGAGAGAGAATCAGTGACTACGGTCACGAGTGACTTTCGTCACGAGTGGTCTAAGTACCACGGTGGTTGAAACCACGAATAATTTAATTAGTGACTTATCTCGGTTGTCAAGTACCACAGTGGGTTGGCCCCACGTATGCATTATTTATCAGAGATCGTCACGGTGGTCTACGACCACAGTGGGTTGGCCCCACGAGAACATTATAGTGACTCTGTCACGAATGACTACGGTCACGAGTGGTCTAAGACCACGGTGGTCATGAACCACAGTGGCATAATGCCACGGGTGTTTTGGATGGAGAGCTATTCTGGGATGGGTAGCATTTGCATGTACATAACATGAGCTGTACTGAGTGGGCTAAGGCCCAATTTATGTTAAATGGGGATGTACACACGGAGTCTCGATGACTCACCCCTTTTGTTAATTTTGCAGGTAATTAATAGATGGCGGGTCTTGGTCCGAGACAGACTCGAGGTGGCCATGCGTTGCAATTTCTTTAAGTAAACTCAGACTTTATTTTAAATTTATTTCTATTTTGGGATTTCAAGTTGTAATAAGGCCGCTTTAACTTTAATTTTAAATTGGGTTTTAGATTTTTATGCTGATATTGCATGTTTTATAAACTATCGAATATGGAGTATTTAAAAAAAAATAAATAGTTTTCAAAGTGTTTAACAAAAGATGGATTGCAAGTAACTAATTAATTCGGAGTTTTTATTAAAATTACAACATCGTTTTAAAATGTCACTCTATGAGAATCCTTGATTTTGGCTTTCGTAAAATAACAAATTTGCTCACAACCTTTTTGATTTGATTAAAAAGAAGTCGGACAAAACTTTCAATCACAACTGTAAAAAAATGTTTTTCAACACAGACATAAAAAAAATGGTTTTCAAGTCACGTTGTTTCTTTAAAATTTCAAAACCTCCAATCCTGTAACATACCAGACTTGGTCTTAGTGTATAGACCGGGTTTAGGGTGTTACAATTTTTGTATCTTGGACTAGTCACATATCATGTGTGTGTTTGGTAGGTTATTCAAAAATCTTGTGTGCATTAAATAATAAAGAAGGATGAATTGATAATTGTCGTGCTTTTATTTTAGGGACATGGCGCATATTATGATAACATAATGTGTATGTTTGGTTATGCTATAAAGTTCGAATGTCATGTATGTGAGGGAAAAGCTAATAGAGTATTACGGGCCTATTTGTTTTAATATGCACATTTGTAGAAGGTATAAAATGATATGTTGATTTTCGACTAATGCAATAGATGTATTTTTTTATATGTTCTTATATGAAATTTGGTGTTGTTATGTGAAAGCTTGATTCGAAACCTGTACAGATAATGAATTATGATGTATTGAAATTTTTGAAACATGGTTATTTGTAATGTAAGTCTTGATCATCATTTGTTAGTATAGAAAATTTAAATATGCGAAATGGATTTATTTCATATAAGACTGTGTTAAACTGTGTCTAGTTCAGTAACGCCTCATAACCCTAATTCGGCGACGGGTACGGGTTAAGGGGTGTTTCACTTATTTTTAAAAAAGTGTCATAATTTTTTCCATAACTTATTTATAACATACAATTTTATAAGTTATGATAAAAAATATATTTTTTATAAAAAAAGTGATACAAAGTTATTCAACATTTTATAAAATATTTTTTGTAAAGATTATATATTATAATTTTTATTATTTTAACTTAATTTACGTATTATAAAAATGGTGAAGTAACTTGGACAAAAAGAAACGAAGTGACTTAGACAAATCTTTTTTGTCAATAACCTCAGACCAATCAATCGAATATTGATTAATACGTAATCGATCGAACACTACTTGAAAATTACTCTTCTGCTCAGAAACGAAATGTTCCAAATGCTCCTGGAAATTCTTGCTCCCATTGGACCATTTGTATCTATATGCATTAGGATCCCGATTCATGGATCTCTCGGTCCGAGAAATAAAAATAAGAGGATCGAACCATTTCTATATGAGACAAAAAAGAGGAACTGGAAAGATCCGTTTTGTATTTCAATAGATGAAATAAGGGTGTGGAAAACAAGACAGGGATTCTCTACAATGACATTGTAGGCCAATTGAAAGGGATGTAGCGCAGCTTGGTATAACCTAACATAAGTTTTGTTCCAAATTAAGTTTATATAAGTTTTTATAATTAAAGGTACAAATTGTTTGCACCATGATCCCAAATACAAAATGTTTTCTTGCATAATATCTGGGTATAATATCATTTGAGAGAACGAAACCGGACACAAACACAAAAGATAACTCACAAACTCTCTAATTTTGTACATTCACAGCTTCGAATGGAGATTAATAGGATATTTGTTGTTCTAAAAATGATTTCTCATACTAACATCATCTCAGTATAATATTAAAAAAAAAAAAAGAGAGGCTAGATTCTACTAGCATCTTGCATACTCCATAACTTCAATTGTAGGTTGAATTAGGATAATTCATACTTTGAAGAGTACAAGGAAAAAAAAATATTTTGATAATCTTAATGATATATATCCATACTCAAATGATGAATTCAGGTAAAGGCCAACGAATGATGATAAGGGGTATATCTTTAACGTTAAGAAGGGAATAACCTAACAAATATAAAACGCTAGATCATTCAGATAAAATTACATATGATATTTATTTTTCTTGTTATTTTTATTAGCAATCATATTATCGACTACTTTATTAGGCTAACATATTACATACAATGATTTGATTTTAATTTTTATTGCTCGTTTAGAAATTTTTTATCGTACTGATATTTTTTTAATAATTAATTATGTAACTATATTTGTAATTAAAATTTATATTACTAAATATGACCTAAAGAATTAAAATTCTTTATAATTACAAAAGAATATGCAACTAGCGTTAAAACAAATAAGCAAAAAAGTATTCAAACTTGCAGGGTCTGATAAAAAAAATTTCAATTTCTTTATTTTTTGAACAATACTTGCTTACTTCATAAGGTCTGATAAAAACATTATAACCTTCTAAGTTTAATTTATTAAATAAATTTAAATAAAACAACAATTTTACTCTTTTATAAATTAATTATTATCCTATTTATTTTTGTTATTTTTCAGTTTTAATATTCAATAATTTCTAATTGCAAATAATAAATTATAAAAATATTTTAATCATATTATTAATTAAATTACAAATGCGACTCGTGGCCACAAAGGATCGCGTCCTAAATAATTCTAAATTATGTTCCTTTTTCTTCGGGAGAATTTATTTATTTATCTATTAAAATTTAAGAGATGCTGTTTTCAAGTTGGAACTTAATTCCACAAGCAACGGCCAACCATTTTCTTATATCACTTGACTTTTTCCACATTTTCTCTGCCAACTTCACAGCCTCTCTCTCTCATATCTCTCTGTTTTTTTTTTTTGGGTTTTCCTTTTGTCTTCTTCTCACCTGTTGTTCTTCCATTTTTTAATCAAGTTCCCCCCCCTCATAACCTCTCCCTCTAACAAGCCAAAGGCCCCAAGCAGATTCTATTTGTTCTAACATGGAGAAAAGCCATGAACTTGAACTGACCCAGATGAGGAAATCAGTAGAGAAAATTGGGTTTTCAACAGAGGTAAATTATCAATACCCTTTGTGACTGAAATCCTGTATATTTATACTTCAATTCAATGTTTTTGACCCCTTTTTTTGTTACAGAAATACGGGGATCCGACACTCATGCGATTCTTGATTGCAAGATCAATGGACACAGATAAAGCTTCAAAGATGTTTGTCCAGTGGCTGAAATGGAGGTCTTCTTTAGTTCCTAATGGGTTCGTTGTAGAATCTGAAGTGCCTGACCAGTTAGAAGCCAGAAAGATTTTTTTGCAAGGTTTGTCAAAGACAGGATATCCTGTGATGATTGTCCAAGCTTGCAAGCATTATCCTCCCAAGGACCGTCTCCAGTTCAAGAGTAATTAGTTAGCCCAGCCTCACTACTTTCACTCTTCTTTCTCATGATTGATTAATTAGCATATTCTATTTTTTGTTTTCTTATAATTCATGCATGTTGATAAGCCTTGCCTGAAATTTGATTCTTTTCCGATTGTTGAAATGATAACTTTTGGTCATGAGACTCATGGTAGAAAGGTTTCACCATTATGGAGGGACAAAATGGGAAAGCCACATAAATCTGCGATGCTATACTTTTTAGATCTTGTTAAATATTTTAGGTAGCTCATAAATGTCGGAGTTTAATCTGTGGCCCCTCAAAGTTGTTTTTTTTTCAATAAGAGCAATAAATAGGGTAATCCGTTAATCGAGCCCAGGACTTGATGTGGTTTGCCGTTATGGGCTTAGTTTATTTTATAGGTAAAGTTGATAAATGGTTGGTGGTTTTATTTCGGTCATTAAATTTTTAATTTTTTTTATTTTAATCATTAAATTATTTAAAATTATTTTTTTAAAACGTTAACATCAGTTTGAAATTTAATTTTGATAAAATGTTGTGGTAAATTTTTTTTATTGGTCTAATAATAAAATTAGTTTTTTAATTTTATATATTTTATTAATTTGATTCTAAATATAAAAAAATAACAAATTTAGCTCTAAATGTTTATAAAATTTGTTATTTTTGTTCAAACTCTAAAAAGGTCAATAAATTTAACCCTCAACATTTATAAAATGACAAATTTTAGTTTTTAAACTTGTGTATTTTTTTTTTTAAGTGTTGACCCTTTCTTTCATTTTCTTCACAAGAACAGCCAAGATAAAAAATCTGGATAGTAACATTGATTAACTAAAAGTAAAGCTCACCGCAGAATATTTGAAAGAAATTTTGGATGAGGTTCCGATAAATGAGGTAGCAAGCAATCTAATGCCTAATAATTCAAGTCAATTCAATTGGAAGTTTAGCTATACACCACCAAAGGGGAGCAAGGTTTCAACTTGAAATAACCATGGACGCAAAGTCTGCAGCAAAATCTGAGATTTCGGGTGAATGGACCCTGCAACAACTGAAACTATTGAAAAACAAGATGTTTGTATCAATAACTTGGTAAGCTGGCATAGGAGGGGTTCAGTTAGAGAAGAAGACTGCATTACCGAAATAAAACAAATAAGCAGGGTTGTATGATTTTGTTAAGTGGTTTGTAGCTGGCGATCATCAAGTTATTGTTTGAATTAAAATTTAATGAATTTTAAAAAAATCAAAATTTGTTGATTTGTAAATATTGAGGGTTAAATTTATTGAATTTTTAAAAATTTAAACTTACGATAAATTATGTAATATTGAAGGTTAAATTTATTGAATTTATATATTTAGGATCAAATTGATAGAATATGTAAATATTAAATGGTGACAAATAAAACAAAATTTAGTGACCAAGATCCTGGGCAATACTTTAGTGATAATTTCTGTAGTTTACCCTATTTTATATTTGCTCTTGAACTTCATCAATTACTATTAAAATAGGAGATACTACAATTTTATTGAAGATTTATTTATTTTACATGTTTTTGTTTTTGCTGCAAGCAAGTTTCTTTTCATATTGCAAAATTTACTCTTATATGTTTTCTCTATCTCTTGATGCAGAGTTCGTGGTTTATCTGCTAGACAAAACCATAGCAAGGTAGTATCCTGAGTTCTGACAGTAAAAAAAAAAAAAAAAAAACAAAGGAGGTTTTTTTTTTTTTTTTTTTTTTTTTTTTCAGATACAAGCTCCAAAGACATACATTCATATATTTTTGAGTTTGACTCATTGAGTTGTACCAATCTCAGTGCCGTCAAAGGAAGAGAAATAGGAAATGAAAAGTTGGTTGGCGTTCTTGATTTTCAGAATATTACATACAGAAATGTTGATGCACGTGGATTAATAACTGGATTTCAGTTCTTACAGGTGATGTATGTTCTCCGAAATATGTTGAAAAGAACATTGTTTCATGTGTCTTATATAAGAGAAACAGAACGAGGATAGTGCATGGTAAATAAAAAATAATAATAATAAGAGAGCTTGTTAAGTTTTCTCAAAGTACTTTGATGTCTCTAGTAATTTTATGGCGATTTCTATAGCTGTTTGAAGAGTTCTGCCCTTCACCCGTCTTCCCTCGATGAAAATGAAGGGAAAAGGTGAGCATATTACATAACCTAAAGAAATGCACAACTGACGAGAGTGTAGGCTGTGGAGTTGACTCCATAGCTTTAAGGTATTTTACTGTGTAAGTGTCGGATAGGGTTTTTGCCTGATATGGGTATATTTATTATTTTCAAAGAAGTTTTATTTTTTCTCATAATATGCCTTAGAAGGTCATACACCCACCCATGTATAAAATTATTTTTAGATAGAGATGTCAGATACAAGTAATTCAAGAAAATGAAAAATCCGTGATTTAACTATTGTCATTTTTTTTTGTTTCATTTTATTGATCTTTAACTAATTATGAAATTTGAGGTCAATCTTTCAAGGGATAGGAAGTTATGCTTTCTTCATCCGAAATATCATTCAGTTTGTGATCTTGTTACAAATTCAAGTTCATATCCCTTAGATTTATGTCATACTGTTCTATTTGAATTAAAGGCTTCTGGAACCTGAGCTATGTTTAAGTTTAGCGTAGAACCTGGGTTGGTCAAGATTTCCTGCCTAATGACTTCAACATCACCTTAGGGCCTCATTTAATTTTTCAACCGTATACTGGTCTAGCCTTTTTCATTATTATTGCCTAACAAAAGAAATAACTAACCAAGTAACAAAAGATCACCAACTGCAAGTACAGATGTTGAAATATTAATGGTTGGCTAGTGCATATGTTCTCCATTTCTATGGAGGAGGAGGTCACATTTGAATTACTGAGCTGTTCTTGATATCAGTTACTGTACAAACAAGCTATATGTTTCATGTAGGCTACATATACCAGGGATATATTCATAAAAAATAAGTGAAAGTTCATGGCATTCTTTTTTTCCTGGAAACTTGAATTCTCATTAACTCTGTTGCGTGTAAGAATCTTTGACATTTTTATGGAATAAATCTCTAGTAAGCTGAATGTAATGAAATACTTGAAACATTTCCTTCCATCTTATATTAAGAGTATCATGAAAGCAAATGCAATTAAATGGGGTAAAAGTACCATGAAGGCTCTTATATTAAGAGTTGAATTGCATTTTGTCTCATTATTAGTTCTTGTAGGTTAGATTAAAGAGCAAACTGGTTTTTTTGTTAAAAAATCCATCCATTTCTACTGTAAAAAATTGATTCATGTCCGTCAGAATAAGATACATTTGGCATTACAAGTGTAACTGTCTAGTAAATTGATGAAAATTTTAACAAAAATAACCAATTTGCTCTTTGATCAACTTTAAGAGATTAATTTACTTATTTTTTGAGTAGAGGGCAAAATACAATCTAAAATTTTTTGAGTAGAGGGCAAAATACAATTTAACTTCTAATACAAAGACCTCTATAATACTTTTACCCACTAAATGTTTGCTTCTGTTTTAAATTATGTTGCTAAAATTTTGTTGAGTAATGGTTATGGGCATGTCTCAGATACAAGGATGTAATTTTTTCATATATCTGGAAAGTTCTTTTAGGACTATATCCTTTCATGCTGGACATAAGTGTTGGATTGGAGTAATACGAGAAAAGTGAAGAGTTGGATTAAAATAAGTCTTAGGAACAAGTGGAAACAGTTGATAAGCTGAATCTTTTCAAATGACACGCTAATGCATGCCATGTCTAGATATGTGTCGTGTTAGACATGAGTGTTGGATTGGAGTACTCGAGAAAAAGTGAAGAGTCGGATTAACATAGGTCTTAGAAACAAGTAGAAACGGTTAGTAAGCAAAATCTTTCTAAATGACACGCTAATGCATGATATCTATCTTCTGCTTTACTTCGTGTACAATCTGATTATGATTTACAAGGCCGTGTTTTAGAATTTATTTGAAGCATTCTTTAAAACCATGAATTGGGCTATTTTGTCTCCCAATTCACCCAGCTTGTCCTGTTGTCTTTCTAACTCGCTTCTTCATTTCTAAAAGTTGTCCCAAAGGGATTAAGCTACTAAATGTACCATATTTAATATAGGAATTAGCTAATAAGTTAAGAAATTATGCTCAGTCTCCTAAATCGTGGCCATTGTAAACTGAATTTATCCCTAGATTCTGTTCTGGAAAACTTATTACATTTTTCTTCCATGTTTCATTAGCCCCAATCTTCACTTAAATGCAGGCATATTTCCCAGAGCGCTTGGCAAAGTGCTACATTGTACATATGCCGAGGTTTTTTGTTAGTGTTTGGAGGATGGTTTCGCGCTTCATTGAGCAATCTACACTTGAAAAGGTATTTGTTATTGTTTTATTTTTTTTCCTTTCAGATTCTTAGCAGATTTAGGTAATGAACTTACTGTCCCAAATGTATTGTTTTTGCCTAATGGTGGTGAATATATGTTTCCTAAATGGAGGTTACTGCATCTTTGTAACTTAAAAATAGTTACTGGATCAAGAGTTTTGCTAATGATTATCTTTAGAGATGCCGGAGTTCAAATCAGTTGGTTCATGTAGTCATTCTTGAGTTCCAGCATCTGGAACTTTTTTTCCTCTACTTTCCCTGCTTCCTTTGTTTTTAAGGGTAGTTAATAGTAAACACATTTTGTTAATTAGAATAGTCTGATAACTTTATTCATCCGTTCCATTACATCGAGCGAAGACGTTAATAGAGTATCCGTACGACACAAATAGCAGAATTCTTAGATTATATTTATGTGATATATCTGTCTTTGCTTATTTTGCAACACCATGAATACAGATTGTAATTGTGACCAATGACGATGAAAAGAAAATCTTTATAGAGGAGATAGGTGAAGAAGCTTTGCCAGTGGAGTATGGCGGCAAAGCAATCCTGAGAGCTATCCAAGATGTACAGGTTCCCACATTGGAAGGTTGATCCCGATTCCACCCCAAAATTTACAGGCCATCAAGTGTTTGCTTTAACTCAACCCATTCAAGTATTTCAACATGATAGATACTTGATAACACTGTGGCAGTCCCTGAAGGTGTTAAACCTTCAAACGATCAATGTTGCTGCCAATAATCCATCCCTGAGCTCAATATATTTTATGTATTGATGATGATAGTTGCCAACACGATGTTGGCTTTCAATAATGTATCTCCATCATCATCATCTTTAATTGCTATAATTTGAAAACATAACCTTCTCAGGACCTTCCTTCGAAGGATTATCACGTCACTAGATTAAATTATCTACTTTATCCCCTATTAATATGTATATATGTGTGTGTGCGCGTTTCAACCTGCCAGAAGATTGATGTTTTCTTGTTCTATTTTAATTTTCTAGAGAAGTAAAGCTCATGGCTTAAAAAACTTGTTAATGGTTATTTTAAAATTTTAATTTAAAAAGTGCTAACAAATATAAAGTTGAATAAATTATAATAAATTATAGTATTTTTTTTTATAAAATCTATACTATTATTTAAACTCTTAATTGAGTGTATCAACTCGGTTAGGGATGTTATAAAAATATCTTTTCATATTTAAAGTAAGTTATATTATTTTAGGTTATTTTAGTCTTTTTTTTAAAAAAAATTAATAAATAATTCGCATATGATGGGATTTGAATCCATAGCATTTGAATTGATAAAATTTTAATTTTACTACTAAATCAAAGCTTTAATTGGATATTTTTATGTATTTGAAACTTATTATGCGCACTTTTATTACAAAAATGATATATAAAAATGATCTTTCCATTTTTTCTTTTTGGTCTTGTATCATATAATAACTATATAATGAATAATAAATGAATATTTTTAGCGGGAATTCTCAGGCGGAAAGGAACCTATTTTGTTTTTCTGTTCTAAGAAAGGGAAAATTTTATCCATTAAATCATTGTACATTTAAATTTGAATTTTGAATTAGAATTTCGGGTACAAATAGACAACTCCAAGTGGGCTTTAACCATACATGCATGTGATTATATATGTATTACAATAATGTAATACGATAAAGAATGAGGATTTTAAATGCGAGATCTAAAAACATATCTTTCCGTAGCACTGGTATTAAGTACTCTTTGGTTTGGTTCTTTAGCGAGTTTATTGATAGAGATCAATCGTTTCTTCCCGGATGCATTAACATTCCCTTTTTTTTTTATAAATCTTGTTATTACCGCGAGACGGGGCGAAAAAGATTAGATCGAGATACAATCAAATATTTGTGACTACTCTATCGCCCCCTTTATATTTTTATTTTTATTTTATTTTTAGTTTTTTTTAGAATTAGATAAAAGAAATAAGGAACGTAGAACGAAAAAAGTGGACACAATCTCACCGAAACTTGAATTTAAGCTCCATTTAAATTACTAGTAGAGCGAAAAGAGAAATGTCGCTAGAACAACAGTATCTTACAAGATACTTGAAGAAAATACTGTAATGTGGTTTGATTCTAAATAGAGTTAGAAATTGTTGTATTACTTATTCTTATTATTTACTATTATTATAAATCTATATTGTTTTACTATATTGATTGCAACGAAATCTTCCAGGATTTGATTTTGAGTTAGCAACTTTTATTTTTTTCATTCATTTCTTCTTTGATTTTGATCGATAAATAGAAAAGTTGGGTGAATAAAAACTCAGGCTCATGGCCAAGAGTAAAGATGTCAGTTGTAACAGACTGGTTTAGACCCTATTCGGAACAGTGATTTCGAGACCATAAATTCGAGGTCATAATAATAATTTAATATTAACTTCTGTGTGAATAGTATGTGATTTAGCCTATGTGAAATTTCTGTGTGAAGATTTTATTAACTGTGTGCCGAATTAAGAAAAAGGATCTAATCGCATAAAATGCAAAAGCTGTGTGCTGATTTATAAGAGCCTAATTGTGGTTGTCTTTTTAATATGGAGGCTTTAAGATGCAATTTGACCGTTATTAGTGATAGTGGTGACAATGGACAAAAATAGCCTTAGTGTATATATGTTATATATATGTTTAATAAGGGCTTAATAAGTAAATGAATAAACAATGTTATTATAATAAAATAAAGACATAATGGTGGCATTTTAATGGTGTTCATCCATCGAAATTAGAAGAAAAAGAAAGGCTTAAGAGCTTTGAAGATTTTGGTTATTTCCAAGCTCAATTCAAGGTATGTTTGAGCTCGGTTTTTGTTAATTTCTACGTTTTTGTAGTCATTGCTTCGTGCTCTAGCTAACCCATGTTGTAATTTTGTGAATTAATGATGTTTTTGTGATGAGCCATTGATGAATGCTTGAGCTATGTGCTAGTTGATAGTGAAATATGAAAACTTGGTGTTGGGTTAACATAGTTTGTATTGGGATTTTTAGTGAAATTGAGTATTTTAGGCTTAATTGAGAAAATGAGAAATTGAAGGATTAAAATGTGAAATAAATGAAATGTGAGGGTTTGTATGAAAACAAGGGAAATTCGGCTAAGCTTATGTGGAAAGAAACTATGTGAATTTGATGATTTTATGAATTAGGGACTAAAGTGTCGAAATGTGAAAATGTGATGACTATTTTATAAAATGCCCTAAATATGTGTGTTTGGACTAAAATGAATGATTTGATGAATGAATAGATTGAATTTGAATGTCTATAGACCAAGAGAGGAGAGGTTCGGATTGCGATCGAGGCAAAGATAAGGTGCTCGATTAATCGACCGTTTCGATAGCTCGACGTCCGAGGTAAGTTCGGACATAATGCGTATATTTAGTTATGTTTAATGCTATGAAATGAGTGGAATGATAATATAGAAATGTGAATGCTATGTGAGAGCTTGAGTTATGTGGCACTAAGTGTGCGTATTCGGAAATGTGACCGAGATGATTAGTACTGTGTGTGCGAAATAATATAAGTTTTGGCTTTGTGGTTGGCACTGTGTGTGCGATACCAATTTAAGATCGGTTTGATATAGATGCACTATGTGTGCAATGTTAATTAAGCTTCGGCTAACTATTTGAGCACTAAGTGTGCGATTGAATCAAAAAAGATACGGAAGTTGATCGAAATGGAATAGTGAGTATTGAGTAGCAAATGTAATTGGCAACTAAGTGTTGACTAAGGTACGTTCGGAACCTATGTGGTTGATGAATTTATGAATGAGATTATGAAACTTTAAATAAGCATATTAGCTTTGGATGGTACAATATATATATATATATATGTGTGTGTGTGAACTAATCTATGTGATGGTTTGTTTTGATTTAAATGTGTTATGTTAAGAATTTACTAAGCTTTGGAAAGTTTACTGTGTGATTTGTTTTTCAGCTTTGCAGTGTCAGTAAAGCTAGCTCGGATCCGAGGATCGTCAGTATCTCTATCACACTATCAGCAATCTATTTTGGTACTTTGGAAAGATGTATATAGTTGAATTATGGCATGTATAGGCTAGAAGTTAAGATATGTCTTGAAATGTTTAATCATTGCCATGTGAGTTGGCTTGGAAGTTGAATGATGTAGAATTGATGAATGAGCTATGAATGTGGCATATTTCATGATCTTGTTGATTGTGAAAAATGTGATTTGAAGATGAATTTCGGTATGGATTATATGATGCTTGAATTTCATATGCTTTGAAATGTATAATTGTCACTTTGAATGGACTTAGTTGTGATGATAATAAGCATGGAAATAGATGGTAATTGATCGCTGAAATTAGAGTTTTAAAAATTTATAATGAATGTGATCGAACCTGGAAACTAACTCTGACAACGATTAAAGGTAAGTGTACCTATCGAACAGTAGTATAGCTTAGGCAAGATCGGATTGTCGAACCCAAAGGAACTAAAAGTAGTAATACTAACTTTCTTTTTATTATTTAGCCTTAAAGATATAGTGAAGTTACTTTAATCTAAATTAACGACTACTAAGCTAAAGACACAAGACAAAAAGAATGAATTGGGAAATAACTTGATAGAAAACTCAGTTGATTACGACGATATCCTTAGGAAGAATCCACCTAGACTTCACTTGTCATTTAACACTAAACCATATGATTTCTTTTACTTAGCTTGATCCGTAGGACTCCCCAACCTATATTAAACCCTCTCTCGAGGCGAATAACGTCTAACCCTAGGTTAATTAGTGGAACTCTCGTTCTCTTATAATAACCCCCTATAATAGCAGTAAATCGATCAATGGATTCCCATATTAGGTTTCACCCTAATCTGGCAAAATCTCGTAACCCTATCTCTAGGCGTTCGATCAACTCCGCTTAATTATGTTAAATTTACTCTTAGGCAGGGTCTATTCCTCCTCCACCTAAGCACATCAGATTTGGATTAAGCAACATAATTAAGAACAAACTAAGTAATTATCATATAATTCAGAAATAAAATAACAAAATTCATCTAGGTTTCATCCCCTTCAGGTATCTGAGGGGTTTAGTTCATGACAAATAAATAAAACATCTCAAGAGAAAAGATAAAACAAAACATAAGAAATCCCTAAAACTCCCTGAAGGAATTGAAGGAAAAATCCGCCGTCTTGAGTATAATTCCGGCTTCTTGGGATGGATCAACTGACTATCTTTGAGAAATTCCCTCAACTCTGACCTTTCCGGCTTGGCTCTTTGGCCTAGCTTCTATGCCTTTAAACAGTGGTACTTGGGGGATATATATAGGCTCTTGGAATATGTTTCTTTGCCTCAAAGTATCCAAACCGAATGAAATTGTTTATTGCCACGATAGGGACACGGCCATGTCACACGCCCGTGTGACTCGTCTTCAGGCCGTGTTCGGATTTCTAAATTGATACACGGTCGTGTAAATCGGGGTTGAGGCCGTGTTCTGGAGGCTTCACAAGGCACGACCGTGTGGACTTTGGGCCAGGCCATGTCGATTTCTTGATATGACCCATTTACTCCGTTTTGGGCCCGTTTTATGTCCTTTTCATCCTCGGGTGCTTTCCTGGGTATAAGTCATGAAAAGAAAGGATTAAGAGCACCTTTTTACATAAATTGAAGGATAAATCATCCAAAAGTAAGCTAAATGTGGGTCTAAAATATGTTACAATTACGGTTTATCAAATACCCCCACACTTAAGCTTTTGCTTGTCCTCAAGCAAAATTCTCAACTTACAATTCAAACGAACTTTCCATAATCCACAATTCCTATAAAAAATGTTTTATCATAATTCATAGATAATTTATACATGGATAATTCAATTCAACGAGTCCTAAAGATTCAAACAATGATAAGTTATTCGTTTGTGCTTGAAAACGTAGGTGTTTCCCTTTATCTGAAATATTACCCTTGATTCAAAATTGACAAGAGTTGACATCCTCACTATAGATTCACTCAAATCACTCAAAGTGTTTAAGGTTCATAAAAAGAAGCACTCATACGTCGAACCTGAACAGTTAATCCCATAGGCTTGCCTAAAAATCAAATCTCCACCACTGTAAAATGAGATGATAAACAGATCAAAAGGTCTTTCTTAGGGTTGTAACGGGGCTAGGGTTAAGGTGTGGATAAAGGCTGAAATTAGAAGGTTAAAATCGAGATAGAATTGACAAGTACCTACTTAATGAATACTGAAATAATATTTACATCAACTGATAATAATAATCCTAATAATACGAGCTTTTCTTTTGGAATATAAACTTTAACTGTATAAGCTCATCACTAATACTGGATAAACTTCGAAATTTTTTTTAAGAGCAAAATAATAATAAAGGATGAATTCAACTCATAGCCTAATTCGGTAACTAATCAAATCATATCTCGATCAAAAGGTAGTTAGAAAGGAATGGTGATAACAAATACAAAGGGGTTTTTGGGTTATTAATGGGTGAATCAATAAAAAGGGGTGTTAGGATCAACGGGGTTTACTAGGGATTAATTTATGAAGGTAGGCTTTTTAATGGAGTGAGTGGGTTAAGTCCTAGGTGCCTTTATCATCTCTGTATATCACATCATAAATGTGGTCTCAACATGTATAAACGAGGCAAATTCTAGAATAACAGTTCAAAGTTGACACACACATAATCAAAAGTGAGCACGAAATATATATATATATATATATATATATATATATATGCTCCGTGAGGTTCAAAATCTCACAAAAATTATCGGTGTTTTGACATCAATCTCATAAATTTCAAACTTCAAAGAAATATTCAAATTTAGGTTAACAACCTAGCAGAAAAATTTTATTTAGAAAAATAGACTTATCATGCTTGATTCTTTAGTATCTTAAAATTTAATCATCAATGCCTAATTATCCATGACTTAATCTAAAACATGTCAATAAGAATTATAAATCATCAAAAATTTCATCCTAATTAGTAATATGAAAAATTTACTTAAAAACAAGACTAAATTCAGGGATTTGAGAATAATAAAAAAGTTTGGCCGGATTTAAGAATAATGCAAAAAGTTAGGCCCTTTTATTAGATAATTATTCACCCCTCACACTTAAGATGTACATTTCCCTCAATGTACAAAGATGAATATAACATTTATGGGATAAATCAAAAGAGAAGGGGGAGGTGTACTCCCTGAATTATGGATGAGTTCCTGGAAGATGTGAAAAATGTGTGGCATCAGGTGACTTATTAAGTTTCTTCTAGTTGTGCGTTTGTGTATGTGGAGTGTGTAATTTATTCTTCAAAGTCATTGGTTAACGATCTTGTAATAGATATGTGGTTAGGGATGCTTGAATAGTTAGATAGCCAATGGTACAAGATTGCAATAATAATAAAAGTTCAAATTAAAAATAACATAGAAAACTTAAAATAAAGAAAAGAAAATGAAAGATAACAAATTAAGAGGACTCAGAGGTCCTCATTGTTGGTTGGGTTTGGTGGTGGTGCTGGTGATTGAATGTGCAGGTGCTGGCATATTTGTTGAAGAGTCGCCTCTATCAAAGCGCCGAGTGTTTTCAGCGAAGTACAGCTCGAACTGGTCGAGTCGTGCAGAGATGTCTGCTAATGATGGTGCTACTCGGTACTGATGCTGGCTCGAATTCGGTGCCTCCTCTGATGGTGGTGGGACATTATTAGGAATGTCCTTGGCCTCCCCCTCGTTTGTGAATGTCACTAACCGGTACTGAGGGGGGTCGGTCCCTCGATGGTGTTTGATCATTCTCATGTGGACCATCGTCTGGATGCCCTGAGGTGCCATGTAGCCCATCAGTGTGAGGGAGGTGATCTGAGCCTCAGTGTCAAGGAGACCAAAGTATCGAGCCAACCTTGTGATGTATGGCCCCATCGATAAAATCCCTTTTCTGTGCGGCTCTGTCTGTTACTGTATTGCACAGGCGATGAAGTATGCCAGGTCGAAAACGTTCCCTTCTGACATGCATGAGAGGTAGTAAACATCATGTTTGTTTACCACGCCAGTGCTCTCTCGGCGACCTGTGATGGTATGAGCGAGAATGGCGTGGATGTACCGTAGGGGTGGGGGAAGGGCTGTCGCCTTCGAGCGACTGGGGTCGTAGACACTCGTGGTGGGTGCTAAGTTATTCCAGCAGTTGAGGGGAGTGCAATGGAGCTGGCGATTTAACCCAGAGAGTGGGTTCTCTTCTATGAATTCTGGCTTATATAGTCTGAGTGTCGAGCCGAATTGCTGGACGCTCAGTCGACGTACTGTGCCCCCTAAACGGAATTGGATGGTACCCAGATCGTCGAACTATGCCATCACCATTTGTAATGTGAAGGTGGTGCAAAATTCCAATGTGAGCTCCAAGTAAGTGGGCTCGATGATTGAGAAGAGCTGCTCCCACGGGTCGGTCGAGAGGTAGGCTCGAATATCGGTTGCGATTCCAACTTGTTCTATTGCATCCCAGTCAATGCATCTACCGGTGCCTAGAGGTCGATCCCGGATTGTCTTGTACCTCTCTTCCTGAGCTGCTTGAGGAAATCGGAGAAATGGGTGTCGAAGCCCGGTAGAGGCACTTGTGGAGGATGATCCGGGCCCCTTTCTTTTCTTGCTTGGAGCTGACCATTTGGTTCGTGATGTTGACATGGTACCTGAAAAATAAGCAAATGAAAACAGTTTCTTGACAATAAAATGGCCAAAGTATTTCTCATTAAATCAAGCAAAACGATAAGCAGTGGGTATTACTTGACAGCATTGATTCTTTTAATCTAAGAAGTACATCAAAAATGCAAAAAATTTATGCCTAAAATGGAGTCAATCAGTAACTAATTCATTAGAGTGTTCATGAGTCTTTGAGAGAAATCACTAACCATAAGTCATGCCTAATATGAAACAAAAGCAAAATGGCATAATAGTCAAGTTTTTAAGTCAAGAAATTAAAGTAGTGAAAGGAACCAGGGGTTGGGATGGTGTGAGATGATCAAACACGGGCGAAGCACGGCGGTGGTGCGAGTTCTGCAGCACGAACACGGCAGTGGCAGGGGCGTGGCGCTTGGTAGCACGGCTGTGGTGCGGGCATGTGTGAGGGTTTTGGGTGGTTTTTGGAGAGAAACAGCAATGGGGGCAGTTTTAGGTGAAGGATAATGCAGGTGTGGCTGGATTTGGGGAGAAAGGATGTTGAAAACTGATTTTAGGTTTAGGGTTTGGGGAAGGGACAGTTAATTTTTATATATAGGGGAGGGAGCATGGTCTATCGCCACGCCCGTGTGAATTTGAAATCGCCCGTGCTTTTCGTGATTTTTAGATTTTGGGCGCGTTCAGGGTTCTTGGCACGGTCGTGGGTTACTGGGCACGCCCGTGTTCAATAAGTCAGTATCTTCGCACAATTGTTGGGCACAGCCGCGTTGGGCCCGTGCTTCACAAGTCAGTAACCTCGCACGGTTGTGGAGCACGGGCAGGTTCTACCCTTGTTGTGTAAGTCAGTAGCTTCAGACGGTTAGGAAGCACGGGCTGGTCAGTGACCTCACACGGTCAGATAGCACGGGCGTGGTCTGATATCATAGCCTGTGTTGAAGAAAGAAATTTCTCCCTATTTATGCACGGCTACCGGCACGCCCGTGGTTCATCCCCTGTCTTGCACATGGCCAATGGCACACCCGTGTGCCAGGCCGTGTTTAAGAACCTGCACTTCTATTGGACTAATCTTTAGTGTGAAGTTAGAAATGAAAATAAAATGTTTAGTGAGTTAGTGGGTTAGTGCTCGGGTTGTTTCCCAAGAAAGCGCTTGTTTATAGTCTTAAGCTAGACTTTCCCTGTTTTTGGTTCTAAAAGAAGGTTCATGGAGCAGAAGCTCCTTTCTCATATCTCCAAAATTTGCACCATTATAAATTTTGAGTCGGTGACCATTTACCTTGAATGTGCCTTTAATGGGGTGAGTTACCTCGATTGTGCCATATGGAAAAATTGTTTTGATCATGAATGGACCTGACCATCTTGATTTCAGCTTCCCCGGAAATAGTTTAAGCCTCGAGTTATATAGCAGGACCAGGTCCCCTACTTGGAATTGTTTTGATCTATTGATACGAGCATCATGACGTTGCTTTGTTGCTCCCTTATATAGTTTTGAATTATCGTAGGCTTCAGTTCTCTATTCGTCCAGCTCATTCATCTGCATCATTCTTTTCTTTCCTGCAACTTTAAGATTAGAATTTAAAAACTTTATTGCCCAAAAAGCTTTGTGTTCTAATTCGAATGGTAGATGACAGCTTTTCCCGTATACAAGTTTGTATGGGGATGTCCCTAAAGGTGTTTTAAATGTTGTTCTATAAGCCCATAAAGCATCATCTACTTTTAATGCCCAATCTTTTCTGTTTGATTCAACCATTTTTTCTAGGATGCGTTTAAGTTCTCGGTTTGCTACCTCAACTTGCCCACTAGTTTGAGGGTGATATGGGGTGGCTGTCCTGTGGTATACTCCATATTTCTTGAGAACTTTTTCAAATTGAGTGTTACAGAAATGAGTACCCCTATCACTAATGATGGCTCTAGGTGTCCCGAACCGGGAAAACAGTTTCTTGAGAAACTTAACTACTGCCCTGGCATCATTGGTAGGTAAAGCTTCTGCTTCTACCCATTTTGACATGTAATCAACTGCCACTAGGATGTACTTGTTTCCAAACGAACTAGGGAATGGTCCCATAAAATCAATACCCCATACGTCAAATATTTCACATGACAACATATATGTTTGAGGCATTTCATCACGTTTAGAAATATTACCTGTTCTTTGGCATTTGTCACACGAGGTAACATACCTGTTGGCATCTTTAAATAGAGTGGGCCAATAAAAAACTGATTCAAGTATGTTGTGTGCTGTCTTAATTCCACTGTAGTGTCCTCCTGAAGGTCCTAAATGACAATATTCCAGGATTTTGCTTGCTTCTGCCTTTGTAACGCATCTTCGAATTACCTGATCTGCACATATACGAAAAAGAAAAGGATCTTCCCAAAAATAATTTTTTACATCAGTAAAGAATCGCTTCTTTTGGTGATGTGTTAATTTTTTTGGCAAGATGTTAGCTGCTAAATAATTCGCAATATTTACAAACCATGGTACCTCAGAATGTGTTATAGAAAATAGTTGTTCTTCGGGGAACAAATCGTTTATTTCACTTTCATCTAGCTCTTTGGTATGTGGACTTTCAAGTCTAGAAAGGTGATCCACTGCAAGATTCTCAGCTCCCTTCTTATCTTGTATTTCTAAATCAAATTCTTGTAAGAGTAAAATCCATCGTATGAGTCTGGGTTTTGCATCAAGTTTGTTTAAAAGATAACGAAGAGCTGAATGGTCAGTGTAAACGACAACTTTAGACAATATTAGATACTGTCTAAATTTATCAAAAGCAAAGACTACAGCTAGCAGTTCTTTCTCTGTGGTGGTGTAGTTTTCTTGTGCGGGTGTTAATGTTCTGCTAGTGTAGTAAATTGGTTGAAAATGCTTGTCTCTGCATTGTCCCAAAACTGCGCCTACTGCAAAATCACTTGCATCACACATTAGTTCAAAGGGTAAGTTCCAATCAGGTGCAATTATAATCGGAGCATTTATTAATTTATCCTTAAGGATATTGAATGCATCTAAACATTCTTGATTGAAGTCGAAAGGAACATTTTTTTCTAGTAATTTTGTCAAAGGTTTAGCTATTTTAGAAAAAATCTTTAATAAATCTTCTATAGAACCCTGCATGTCCTAAAAAGCTTCTAATAGCCTTAACAGAACTAGGGGGAGGTAGTTTTTCTATGGTTTCAACCTTTGCTTTGTCTGCCTCAATCCCTTTACTAGAAATCTTATGTCCTAACACAGTTCCTTTTTTAACCATAAAGTGCATTTTTTCCAATTTAAAACAAGGTTTGTTTCCTCACATCTCATTAAAACTCGTTTTATATTTTTAAGGCAAAGATGGAAAGAATTACCGAATACCGAGAAATCATCCATAAATACCTCCATGATGTCTTCCACAAGTTCGTCAAAGATTACCAACATGCAACGCTGAAAAGTAGCAGGAGCATTACATAATCCAAAAGGCATTCTACGCTAAGCAAGCGTACCATATGGGCATGTAAATATTGTCTTCTCTTGATCTTCAGGGGCTATGGGGATTTGGAAGTAGCCGGAGAGTCTGTCCAAGAAGTAGTAGTACATATGTCCGGATAGTCTTTCTAACATTTGATCTATGAAGGGTAGAGGAAAATGATCTTTTTTGGTGGAGTCGTTCAGCTTTCTGTAGTCTATGCCATCCTGTAACTGTTCTTGTAGGGATTAACTCATTCCTTTCATTGGGCACCACCGTCATGCCTCCTTTCTTTGGAACTACTTGCACAGGACTTACCCAATTGCTGTCAGAAATAGGATAAATTATTCCTACATCTAGAAGTTTAATTACCTCAGCTTTGACTAACTCTTTCATGTTAGGGTTTAGTCGTCTCTGAGGTTGTACACACGGCTTGTATTCTTCTTCCATTAAAATTTTATGGGTGTAGAATGAAGGGCTTATACCCTTGATGTTAGAAATTTTCCAAGCTATGGCCCTTTTATGTTCTCTTAGTACCTGTATCAATTCCTCTTTTTCCTTGGGTTCTAGTTCTGAAGAAATAATAACCGGTAGCGTAGAATTTTCCCCAAGGAATGCATATTCCAAGTGTTTTGGCAATTGTTTTAATTCCAGACTGGGTGGCTCTTCAATGGAAGATTTTTGTTTTATTTCGTTATCATTTTCAATGCTTTCTTCTTTCATCTGTCTGGATGATGATGTATTCAGATTCAACTCATTGTCTTCATCTTCTTCCCCCTCTTCTTGAGTCAGGCACAGTTCCATCGTGTCGTCATGTATAATTTACTGTAATGAATTTTGAATGATATGATCAGTAGTATCAACAAAATAACAAGACTCATCTTGCTCTTTAAAATATCGCATGGCATCATAAATTTGAAAAATAATTTTTTCATCGCCTATTCTCAGTGCGAGTTTACCATCACCTACATCAATAACAGCTCTAGCAGTGGCTAAAAAAGGACGCCCTAGAATTAGAGGGACATTAATGTCTTCATCCATGTCTAACACAACAAAATAAACAGGGAAAATAAATTTATCAATTTTTACCAAGATATCTTCGATAACTCCTCTAGGATATTTAATGGATCTATCAGCTAACTGAATACTCATCCTAGTGGGTTTTGGTTCCCCAAGATTTAGTTGTTTAAACATTTTGTAAGGCATTAAGTTAATACTGGCACCTAGATCAGCTAATGCTTTCTTAATATTCAGGCTACCAATTAAACAAAGGATAGTAAAACTTCCTGGATCTTTTAATTTGGCTGGTAACTTGTTTTGGAGGATGGTTGAGCATTCTTCATTAAGTTCCACTGTCGACACTTCTTCAAGCTTCCTTTTGTTTGTTAGGAGTTCCTTTAAGAATTTTGCGTACTTTGGCATCTGTGAAATAGCCTCAACAAAGGGTAAGTTAATATGTATTTGTTTAAAAAGTTCAAGAAACTTATCGTATTGGACGTCTAGTTGTTTCTTCTGCATCTTTACTGGATATGGGATTGGTGGTTTACTTTCATTTCATACTGGATTTGCTTTCTCAACTCCCTCATTTCTTGGGTCATTACCTTCGTGTGGGATTTGTTTCTTTGGTTCGGCCAATTCCTTTCCACTTCTTAATGTAACTATTTTTACCTGTTCTGTTTCTTTAGAAAAGATTTCTGCTCGTATTTCACAAATCATCTTAGTAAGTAGTCCAACTGTCTTGGATAGCTCCCCAAATGACTTAGTAAGTTTTTCAACTGACGCTTGTTGATCTTTAAGTGTTGTTTCAGTTTTGTGAAAATGATTTTCAGTGTCTGTCGAAAATTTTGTCAGCATCTCTTCGAGGGTTGGTTTCTTCTCTTGTGGATAGGGCTGATTTTGGAAGTTTTGAGGAGGTTGTTGTCTTTGATTTCCTTGACCTCCCCATGAAAAATTTGGGTGGTTCCTCCAACCTGGATTGTAAGTGTTACTATAAGGATTATTATTAGATCTGAAATTGTTACCTATATAGTTCATCTGTTCGTTCTCTGCTTCCGGTTGGTAGGGTGGGTACTCAGGATTTGCCACGGTTCCACCTGTGTTGCACTACATGACTGGATGTGCCTGCGAAGAACACAAACTATCAATCTTTTTATTCATTGTCTCCATTTATATTGATAGCATGGTCAATGCATCGATGTTGAAAACTCCGACTGATTTTGTCGGCTTCGTCCTGTTAACTTGCCACTGATAATTATTCAGTGACATTTCCTCAATGAACTCGTAGGCTGCTTCTGGAGTTTTGTTGTTCAGGGTTCCACCGGCGGCTGAATCTATTAGTTGCCTCGTTGAGGGGTTTATACCATTGTAGAAGGTTTGGACTTGTAGCCATAAGGGTAGACCATGGTGTGGACATCTCCTCAAGAGATCCTTGTATCTCTCCCATGCGTCGTATAATGTTTCTAGATCCATCTCCATAAAAGAAGAGATATCATTCCGTAATTTAGCCGTTTTGGCTGGTGGGAAATATTTCAATAAAAATTTTTCGGTCATTTGTTCCCATGTAGTGATTGACCCTCGTGGTAACGAGTTTAACCATTGTTTGGCTTTATTCCTTAATGAAAAAGGGAATAACCGAAGACGTGTGGCATCATCAGAAAAACCATTTATTTTGAAGGTATCACAGAACTCTAAAAAGTTAGCTATATGAGCGTTTGGATCTACGTCCTGCAAACCATCAAATTGAACAAACTGTTGAATCATTTGTATTGTGTTAGGCTTTAATTCAAAATTATTAGCAGCTATAGCAGGCCTAACAATACTTGATTCCGCTTAATTTGATGTTGCTACCATTCGATGAATTTGATATAGTTCTGGGTATGGATTGGCTCACTTTGCATAATGCTATTGTGAATTGTAAAAGAAAGAGTATTAAATTGAGAAGTCAGAACAGTGAGATAGTTCGAATTGAATCCAGTGATTTGAAAGGGGTACCAGCTATTATATCTGCAATGAAAGCTTTGAACTATGTGAGAAAGGGTTGCAAAGCTTATTTGGCATATGATATTGATACAAAAGTGTCAGAAAAGAAAGTTGAATCTGTGCCTATGGTTAGTGAGTTTTCAAATGTGTTTCTTGAAAAACTACCGGGATTACCTCCGATTCGAGAAGTTGAATTTCGTATTGAGTTAGCGCCGGGAGCTACTCCTATCTCAATAGCTTCGTATAGAATGGCACCGATAGAATTGAAAGAGTTAAAGTCTCAGTTGTAAGAGTTAACTAATAGAGGATTTGCGCGACCGAGTTTCTCGCCCTGGGGTGCTCCTGTGTTATTTGTGAAAAAGAAAGACGGTACTATGAGAATGTGTATTGATTACCGAAAATTGAACAAAGTGACGATAAAGAAAAAATATCCATTGCCTCATATCTATGATTTGTTTGATCAGCTGAGAGGAGCTACAGTGTTTTCTAAGATAGATTTGAGATCGGGTTACTATCAGTTGAGAGTCAAAGAATTTGATATGTCAAAAACTGCTTTCAGAACAAGGTACGGACATTATGAATTCTTAGTGATGCCTTTTGGACTAACGAATGCTCCTGTAGTGTTTATGGATTTGATGAATCGAATATTTAGATCGTATTTAGATCGCTTTGTTGTGGTGTTCATTGATGATATTTTGATCTACTCATGTGATGAGACGCAGCATGCTGAGCATTTGAGAGTTGTGTTACAGACTCTACGTGAGAAACAATTGTATGCTAAGTTTAGCAAATGTGAGTTTTGGTTGCGAGAGGTTGGATTTCTAGGGCATATTGTATCAGTTGCGGGAATACGAGTTGATCTGAGTAAGATTTCAACTATTTTGGAATGGAAGCCTCCGAGAAATGTGTCTGAAGTCCGTAGTTTTCTGGGACTGGCGGGATATTATAGACGGTTTGTGAAAGGCTTCTCAATGATTGCGACTCCATTGATGAAGTTGCTACAGAAAGATGTTAAATTTGAGCTGTCGGAAAAGTGCCATCAGAGTTTTGAGCAGTTGAAAGCGTTGTTAACAGAGACACTTGTGTTAGTTCAACTTGAATCGGGTAAAGAGTTCATAGTTTACAGTGATGCATCGTTGAATGGTTTGGGCTATGTGCTGATGCAAGAAGGCAAAGTCATTGCTTATGCTTCGAGGCAGTTAAAGCCGTATGAAACGAACTACCCGACGTACGACCTTGAATTGGCTGCGATTCTATTCGCATTGAAGATTTGGTGTCACTATTTATATGGTGAGAAATGCCATATATATACTGATCATAAGAGTTTATAGTACTTGATGACTCAGAAAGAATTAAATTTGCGCCAGCGAAGATGGTTAGAATTGTTGAAAGATTATGAACTTGTGATTCATTATCATCCTGGTAAAGCTAACGTTGTAGCTAATGCTTTAAGCCGAAAGTCTATATGTGCTTTGCGAGCAATGAATGCTCAGAAAGATCTGTGTGATGATAGTGTAGTTTTGGCCGAATTGAAAATAAAGTTGATGTTTGTACGTTAGATTTGTGATGCTCAGAAAAGTGATGTTGAAATGATAGCCAAACGAACTCAATGTGAATTGAATATTGATTCAGAATTTTGAGTGGATTGTAATGATTGTCTGAGATTTAGAAATCAGATTTATGTTCCAAGAAATTTAGAGTTGATTCAGAGGATTTTAAATGAAGCTCATAATAGTCGTTTAACTGTTCACCCATGGAAGTACGAAAATGTATAACGATCTGAAACAGTTTTATTGGTGGCATGGTATGAAACGGGACATCTCCGACTTTGTGTGGAAATGTTTAATTTTTTAGCAAGTTAAAGCTGAACATCAGGTTCCGTCCGGTTTGTTATAGCCGATCATGATTCTTGAGCGGAAGTGGGAGAGAATTACGATGGACTTTGTGTCGGGGTTGCCTTTATCTCCGGGAAAGAAAGATGCAATCTGGGTGATAGTTGACAGATTGACGAAATCAGCTCATTTTGTTCTGGCGAGAACAGATTATTCACTTGATAGATTAGCTGAATTGTATATTGCTGAAATTGTGAGATTGCATGGGGTGCCACTATCTATTGCATCTGATAGAGATCCGAGATTTACTTCGCGTTTTTGGAAGAAGTTACAAGAGGCTTTCGGCACAAAATTGTATTTCAGTACTGATTTTCACCCGCAAACGGATGGTCAATCAGAGAGGATCATTCAGGTTCTCAAAGATATGTTGAGATGCTGTATACTTGAGTTTGAAAGTACGTGGGAAAGACATTTGTCATTGATTGAGTTTGCGTACAATAATAGTTTTCAAACTAGTATCAAAATGACACCGTACGAAGCTCTTTACGGTCGTAAATGCCGAACTCCATTGTATTGGACTGAATTGAGTGAGAATAAGATTCACGGGGTTGATTTAATAAAAGAGACTGAGCAAAAAGTGAAAGTGCTTCGTGACAGTTTAAAAGCGGCCTCAGATCGTCAGAAGTCTTATGCAGATTTGAAACAAAAGGATATTGAATTTGTAGTTGGTGATAAATTATTCTTGAAAGTGTCTCCGTGGAAGAAAATACTTCGATTTGGCCGGAAAGGCAAATTGAGTCCGAGGTTCATCGGACCATATGAGATTATTGAGAGAATTGGGCCGGTGGCTTATAGATTGCTGTTGCCACCCAAATTAGAGAAAATTCATAATGTGTTTCATGTGTCGATGCTTCGATGGTACAGATCTGATCCGTCTCATGTGATTGCTCCTACAGAGGTTGAGATTCAGTCAGATTTGTCATATAGTGAAGAACCGATTCGAATTTTGGCACGAGAGACAAAAGAGTTGAGAAACAAAAGAATTTCCTTAGTGAAAGTGTTGTGGCACAAACACGGAGTTGAAGAGGCTATGTGGGAGCCTGAAAATATTATAAGAGAGCAATATCCACACCTATTCACCGGTAAGATTTTCGGGGACAAAAAACCTAAGGGGGGAGAGTTGTAACAGCCTGGTTCAGACCTTAGTCAGAACAGTGGTTTCAAGACCACAAATCCGAGGTCGGAATAATAATTTAATATTAATTTATGTGTGAATAGTATGTGATTTAGCTTATGTGAAATTTCTGTGTGAAGATTTTATTGACTGTGTGCCGAATTAAGAAAAAGGATCTAATCGCGTAAAATGCAAAAGCTGTGTGCTGATTTATAAGAGCTTAATTGTGGTTGTCTTTTTAATATGGAGGCTTTAAGATGCAATTTGACCATTATTAGTGATAGTGGTGACAATGGACAAAAATAGCCTTAGTGTATATATGTTATATATATGTTTAATAAGAGCTAAATAAGTAAATGAATAAACAATGTTATTATAATAAAATAAAGTCATAATGGTGGCATTTTAATGGTGTTCATCCACCGAAATTAGAAGAAAAAGAAAGGCTTAAGAGCTTTGAAGATTTTGGTTATTTCCAAGCTCAATTCAAGGTATGTTTGAGCTCGGTTTTTGTTAATTTCTACGTTTTTGTAGTCGTTGCTTCGTGCTCTAGCTAACCCATGTTGTAATTTTGTGAATTGATGATGTTTTTGTGATGAGCCATTGATGAATGCTTGAGCTATGTGCTAGTTGATAGTGAAATATGAAAACTTGGTGTTGGGTTAACATAGTTTGTATTGGGATTTTTAGTGAAATTGAGTATTTTAGGCTTAATTGAGAAAATGAGAAATTGAAGGATTAAAATGTGAAATAAATGAAATGTGAGGGTTTGTATGAAAACAAGGGAAATTCGACTAAGCTTATGTGGAAAGAAATTATGTGAATATGATGATTTTATGAATTAGGGACTAAAGTGTCGAAATGTGAAAATGTGAGGGCTATTTTATAAAATGCCCTAAATATGTGTGTTTGGACTAAAATGAATGATTTGGTGATTGAATGGATTGAATTTGAATGTGTATAGACCAAGAGAGGAGAGGTTCGGATTGAGATCGAGGCAAAGATAAGGTGCTCGATTAATCGACCGTTTCGATAGCTCGACGTCCGAGGTAAGTTCGGACATAATGAGTATATTTAGTTATGTTTAATGCTATGAAATGAGTGGAATGATAATATAGAAATGTGAATGCTATGTGAGAGCTTGAGTTATGTGGCACTAAGTGTGCGTATTCGAAAATGTGACCGAGATGATTAGCACTATGTGTGCGAAATAATATAAGCTTTGGCTTTGTGGTTGGCACTGTGTGTGCGATACCGATTTAAGATCGGTTTGATATAGATGCACTATGTGTACGATGTTAATTAAGCTTCGGCTAACTATTTGGGCACTAAGTGTGCGATTGAATCAAAGAAGATACGGAAGTTGATCGGAATGGAATAGTGAGTATTGGGTAGCAAATGTAATTGACAACTAAGTGTTGACTAAGGTACATTCAGAACCTATGTGGGTGATGAATTTATGAATGAGATTATGAAATGTTAAATGAGCATGTTAGCTTTGGATGGTACAATATATATATATATATATAGATGTGAAATAATCTATGTGATGGTTTGTTTTAATTTAAATGTGTTTAGTTACAAATTTACTAAGCTTTGGAAAGCTTACTGTGTGATTTGTTTTTCTGCTTTGCAAGTCAGTAAAGCTAGCTCGGATCCGAGGATCGTCAGTATCTCTATCACACTATTAGCAATCTATTTTGGTACTTTGGAAAAATGTATATAGTTGAATTATGGCATGTATAGGCTAGAAGTTAAGATATGTCTTGAAATGTTTAATCCTTGCCATGTGAGTTGGCTTGGAAGTTGAATGATGTAGAATTGATGAATGAGCTATGAATGTGGTATATTTCATGATCTTGTTGATTGTGAAAAATGTGATTTGAAGATGAATTTTGGTATGGATTATATGATGCTTGAATTTCATATGCTTTGAAATGTATAATTGTCACTTTGAATGGACTTAGTTGTGATGATAATGAGCATGAAAGTAGATGGTAATGTTGATGGGTATTGAGTGCATGAAATGGTAGGTTTAAGTGTATCTAAAAGCATGAATTGGCATTGTAATGAAGCTTGTTGGTAATTCCTTGTGTGGGTGGCAAATTGGCCTTGCAAATGGACTGTTTTGTGTACACGGTTATGGCACACGGGCGTGCCTAGTGACCGTGGGATAATGTTAGTAGCTAGCCCAAATATGCACGGCCACGGTACACGAATGTGCCTAGTAGTCATGTGAATAAGTCAGTATATTACCTAAGAGTACACATCCTTAGCACACAGGCGTGCCTGGTGGCCGTGTGGAAAAGTCAGAATACATGCTCTGTTTTGGCACGGCCTGGACACATGGGTGTGTCTGGTGATCGTGTGAGGCACACGGCCTGATTGCATGGGCGTGTGACCTCAACAGTATTGAAGAATATTGAAAGTTTGAAAACTTTCATTAGTGTTCAGTTTAGTCCTGACCCCTTTCTAACATTTAATTAAGGTCTCATAGTCCTAGATGAGGGACTGTATGTTCGTATTTGAGTATGTATGATTGATGATAGACTATGTGTCGTGGAATGGATGTGAATTATTGTGGTTTTTCAGTAATGCCTCTTAACCTTATTCCGGTGACGGTCTCGGGTTAGGGGAGTTACATCAGTTCACTAATTATTTAAACTCGTAATTGAGTTGATGTCATTAGTTAAGCAAGTACCAACTCGGTTAGAGAAATTGCCAACAATCTCTTATCGTAGGGGCAAGAGCATTAAGTTGTGAGGCGTAAGAGCTTGGGTTCGATCTGAAACAACCCCATCCCCACCCTCAATTATTAAAAAGGCTCAGTTAGAGATATTACAAAAATGCATTTTTGTATTTAAAATAAGCTATATTATTCTAGGGTATTTTAATCTTTTTATTTTTCTTAAAAAAATGAATAAGTAATTTGTATATGGTGAGATTTGAATGACATTTTGATTGATAAAACTTTAACTTTACCACCCAGCCAAAAATTAATTTAATGTGTTTTATACATTTTAATTTTATTATGCACACTTTATTACCTTTATCAATTGTATATAGAGATAAATCCCAAAACTACACATGAAATTTGGTTAAATGTGCAATGTTATACATGAACTTTGATTTTATTTCAATTTGATTCAATTTTCATAAACAACTAACATCATTATCGATACAACACCATTTTATGTTTACATATTACATATACAAATAATTATACTTATCCAATATAAAATTGATGTATTTTTTCTTTAAATGTGTACAATTGAATTAAAAGCAAAGGTTTATGTATACATTTGAACTAAAATCAAAGTTTAATGTTAATAATTGCACAAAACCAAAGTTCATGTATAAAATGAAAAATTGGATCAAAGTTCATGTATAGTTTTTATATTTATTCCTTGTAGATATTGATAATGTTCCTGATTGAGTGAGTGTCACAACTTAACTCGACATCAACTTATGATTGACGACAACACAATTATAAATAATTATAATGCATTTAATATTCTTAATCTAATGTATTTACGTGTCTCATTTTCGTTTCTCACAATTTAATCTAGTTTTCATTTTAGTATCCTACATATTGTATGTGTTATTATTAATTTGTTTCAAACCATTCATTTCATTAATTATTGTATGCTATTTTTAAACAATCCTATATGCTAAATACATAATTTTCATATGTATACATGTGTAATAAAATTTATAATATATATAATTGAATTATATATTGCACTTTTTTCGTGTTTTTTTAAATACATATAAAATATCGATATAACATAATCAATCATATTGGTTAAACTAAAAATCTATTTACGTATACTATTATAATACTTGACTTTTTATTGAGTGTTACTATATTATTGTAAAAACTTTTGTTGAATTTGGTGCTACTTAATTTAGAAACACTAGTTGTCGAAAAATATAGGCATCACATATATAATAATAGTAATTACATGTTATTATTTACTCTCATAAAAGATTAGTCCAAATTAAAAGTGATTTACTTTGGTTAAGGTTTATTAGGATTTAGTTATTAAATAAAGTATGATACAAATATGTGAAGATACTCTAGTAAATAATTTCTAATTTATGATGGACTGATTAGAAATTAGGGTTAATGTGTAAAAGTGATATATTTTGTGTTATTGTCCCCAAATTACATATACGTAACTTTTCTAATATATATCTTTAGAAAAGAGAGAGTCACCTTCTCTAAACTACTTGTGTGCTAACATGAAAGATGAAAACCATAATATCCAAATATTTCAAGAGATCGATGTATTCAGGTACACTTCTGCATCTAGTTTTGTTCTTGATTTATCCTTGATTATTTGACATGATAGATCTTAGTTTATGATTTATTATGTTTTATATCAGATCTTGTTTTACGATTCTTACAAATGGTATCAAAGCAAAATTATGTTGAATTATTGGGAATTGATTAAGTTTTTTTTTTGGAATGATTCATATTTAAAAGTTGTGAGTTTTATGTTATGATATGGTTACTCAATTAAATACCTATAGAATCAAGTTTTGGTTTTTATGAATTCAGTTTTTAAGAAAACTGATATGTGCAGTCTTATTTCGATAACACATATTTTAGTTTTTGTGAATTACATTGTATTTAGGTTTTATCGAAATTGATGTTCGCATCGGTTAATTTATATTTATGTTTTTTTTAAATGAATCGGGTTGGACTTTATGATAAAACAAATCAAAGTACAAGCTAAGCCATTGAAGATGGGCCTACGAGAGTGAAGAAACAAACATAATTAAAAATAAGAATCAAAATAATAAACGAAATTGAAAAAGAAAACAAATTAAAAGCCAGCCTAGATTTAGCTGTCACCCACTCTCCAAAAGTAAACCCTAGAAGCTTGAGTCGGTGCCAGATTCCTAAAAGGTAAATGTTCCCAAAAAACTGATCTTTTGCATTTCTTTACTTTTCCTTCTACCCAAACGTTCCCCTTTCTGCCATCAATTTGGTTCTCTTGGTTTGAAGGGCAAAGATCCCGCTCCGGTGTCGTTCATCTTTCCTAAGTCCAGGTAACTTTATGATAATACAGTTTCCGGTGTCGTTTCAAGGTTATGAGAAAAAATGTTTGTGAATCTAGGAACATAAGCAAACTTTAGCTATTGAAACGATGTATTTGTTTGATGTATATCGTCGATAATAGCCCAAATGTAACACCCCAAACCCGGATTGGACATTATGGCATAATTTGGCGATGTCACATGGTAGTGTGTTAGAAAACTGTAACTTTGCTTAAAACATTTTTCGTTTAGAAATCCTCATTATCTTTTATTAACTCTAAAATCGTGATTCTAATTCAGTCATTAGTTTTCAAAACATTATACGTTGCGGAAGCTTTTTGAACAGTTTGAGTCATTGTGGGTATTTTGCTAAAACACATGCATTTCTTTTTAAAAACTCGTGTTTTACCTACTTCTAGCAGATATAACAGAAAACAGTATAAAATCCAAATTTTAGGTAAAAATCCATAGAGGTCATTATTAGAGAAAAATACCCCCACAATACAACTTAAAATTTTAAATAAGTATTCAATAGCAAAAAGCAGTCGTGTGGCCACCTCTGAGTCCTCCGCTGCACCGATCCGCCTATGTCTGAGGATTACGTGTACAGATTAAATAGAAGGGATGAGTTTACGTAAACTCAGTGTGTAATCCCTATGCAAACAAACAAACAATAACATATAATCTCAATTTAGGCGTAATCCCTTTTCAATTTCAGTATCAGCATCAGTTTAGGCCTTAGCCCATTTTAGTAACAGTGAGCACTAGGGCCTTAGCCCGTCACAGTACAATAGCAGTAACAGATATGCAATCAGAAAAATCCTACCCAACCAGCCTCTACACTCCATCTCCGTCCAACCCTGCACTCCATGTGGGGATAGAAACGACCCACCCATCCCTACACTCCAAGTAGTACCGGTTGCGGCACTAAACAGTAGTTTGCAGCTGTGCTGCCAGTAAGTTAGGCTCTAGGCCTTTTAGTATACTTCCTCCAATCAATATCAATCCCCAACCCAATGCAATGCATTATACAGTTATGTCATGCCCAATCATGGTCTATCACATTCATACAATACAGTACAAACAGCATGCTAAATATATAGTCATTCAGTTAGGAGTCTAGGTTCACAGTCGTTTCGAGCGACCCGTGCAACCTTAGCAATAAATCAGCGAAAATGGGCTCACACAGCCATGTTGTCTGCCCATGTGGGCCCACACGGCCTAGCCCAGAATCCCACACGCCCGTGTGGTTCACCCAACACAGCCCAATTGGTCAAGCCCGTGTCTCGCACATGGCCTGGCTTGGTCATCACACGGTCGTGTCACCTGTTTACGGCCTGGCTTGTCGATCACACAGCCGTGTTGTAGCTTACAGCCTTGCACATGGCCTACCACACGGGCTACCACATGCCCGTGTGGCGTCGACAGAGAGCTTTTTCAACTTTTACCGAATTTCGTTCTTTGCACAATTGGTTACACACCTAGTTTCAAAAGATGCGCAACCAGTCCTCGAGCACTTCAAAACCTATATTCGACAATTTAGAGCCTAATTTCAGTCACTTAATCTGAGTTGTTATGAACAGAAAATTCCCAAAACTTGCCGACAACCTTACTTTTAATGAGCAACAATGATTTCTCGCTGCTAAAAAGCTGAAACGCAACCCACCGCTCCTTGATTGTCCCCTAATCAAAAAACAAACTCTTAATACTCCATTACTTCACCAAATGAAACATGTAACACCCCAAACCCGACCTAGAAGTTAGGCCCGAATCTGGCGTGTCAGATTGAAGTGTTTTTCGAAAACCATGTTTTCATTGAAAACCCTTCTTATTTAAAAGCTTAAGTAAAATCCCAGTTACGTTAGTTTTATTCCCAAAACTTTTTTCAGTTACGAAAGCTAATTTTGAAAGTAATTGATTTACGAAAAGATTAAGTTGTAAAACCATTTAAAAAAATGTTGCAAAAATGTAGTGTTGTTTTAAAATAGTTAACGTTTCGGAAAACTACAATTTACTTCTAATAGATATAAATTAAAATAAAACCAATCTAAAATTTAAAGTGCAAAAACTTTAAAAGGCCTTATTACAACCCAAATCAAAATATTTCAAAGTAGATAATCAAAACGGAAAACATAAGCAGTGTGTGGTCTTCTCCGAGTCCCTCACAGCTCCGAACCGTCTAAGGCTGGGGATTACCTGCACAGTTAAAAATGGGGTGAGTTTATGAAAACTTAGTGTGTAATCCCCTTTCTAGAGTAATAGTCAGTATACAGAAACAGAACCTGAAGTAGTCTAGGCCAAAGCCCTTTAATAGTAACAGTACAGTACAGATCAGAGCATACGTGGGCCAAGCCCACTACAATATCATTTGGGTCACAAACCATAACAGAATCAATTGGGCCTAGCCTAAACCAATAACAGATCTCATAACAGATATGCAATAGTATGAGGATGCATCCCATCCCAAATCCAACCCTGCACTCCATTTCCCTTCCAACCCTACACTCCTGTGGGGGATATGAATATCAACCCACCCATCCCTACACTCCAAAGGTAGCACCAACAGCGGCACTACTAAAATGTTGCAGCAAGGCTACTAAGCATATATATACGGCTCTAAGCCTTCAGTAGCAGTATTATAATTGGCACAAAGCAATCAGTAACTGTATTATGTTTGGCACATAGCCATCAGCGACGGTAATATAATCGGCACACAGCCTTGGGTAAATATGATCGACACAGAGTCGTCGATATATATGTTAGGCACATAGCCATGGGTAAATACGATTGGCACAAATCCATCATTAAGATGGCACAGAGCCATATTTAGGTTGTCACAAAGCCATATTCAGATTACGTGGCTTTAAGCCGTCCGTTGGTCCACAGTCGTCGTGCAACCCATGCGACCTTAACAAATAAATACTGGATCCACAGTCGTCATACGACCCGTGCAACCCTATCAGAACTTCTTCCGTATCAATGTCCCAACCCCATGCAATATGTCGTGTGTGTCATGCTCAATCATTACACATGTATGCAAAATGGCCATGCTTAGTAACAGTCATTTCAACATATATTAACAGCATATCAGTCACATGCCCACAGTCAAGTCAGTTAAAACACAATCATACGATCACAGTCAAATCATTCAAAGTCCTAATCAGTCAGTTACCCGCAAGGGCAAAATAGTCATCTTACCCTATAAGGGTATTTCAGTAATTTCACAAATCGAGGGTATTTCGATAATTTCACAAATCGAGGGTATTTTGATAATTTTGCAAATCGAGGGTATTTTGATAATTTCACAAATAAAGGGTATTTCGGTAAATTTGTAATCTGAGGGTATTTCGGTAATTTCACAAATCAAGGGTATTTCTGTAATTTGACAAAATAGGGGTATTTCGGTAATTTTAAAAACCAAGGTGTCGAAACAGTCCCATTTTTGAAAAGGCGGGAATCGAACTTGGAGTTTTAAAAATAAAAACGGGAGTCGCCATCAATCATTTTTGCTGAGGTGTGATCGGGTCACCATTGTTTTAATAAAACGTTTTGGGCTTACTAAAACATTGTTTTTGGTCCGCGAAGTTTTGAGAAATCAAGTTCGGGAGTCGGTTACGTGCGAGGAAGGGTTAGCACCCTCGTCACGCCCAAAAGTGGTACCGATTTGATCAATTAATGTCCTCATGTCGAAAGTTGAAAATTTTAAAGGAATTTAAAAATCTGACCCTTCTTTGGAAATATTTGTGTTTTTTTAAATTAAATCGAGATTTTCTCGTTTCGAAGAAATAAAATATCATATCCAATACTTTAGGACACGATAGTTTAAATCCTCGATCCTAAGATCATCTCATAGTTTTCCGAAGTGCAAATCAAGACTTTCTCGTTCCCAAGGGATTAAAATATCACATCCAATGCTTTAGGACACGATAATTTAAATCCTCGAATCGGAGATCATCCTATAGTTTTTCGAATTGAAAATCAGGATCTTCTTGCTCCAAAAGAATAAAATATCACATCCAATACTTTAGGACACGATATTTTAAATCTTCGAATCCAAGATTATCCCGTAGTTTTCTCGAATTGAAAATCAAGATCTTCTTGTTCCAAAAGAATAAAATATCACATCCAATACTTTAGGACACGATATTTTAAATCCTTGAATCCAAGATTATCCCGTAGTTTTCTCGAATTGAAAATCAAGATCTTCTTGTTCCAAAAGAATAAAATATCACATCCAATACTTTAGGACACGATATTTTAAATCCTTGAATCCAAGACCATCTCAAAATTATTGATTTACATAAAATGACGCAAATGAAAATGATCATAAAAATGTCGAAACAAAAAACAAAGAAATAAAATAAAAATATTAAAAATAAAACGAGAAATTAAAAAAAAAAAAACAAAACAATGTCAATAATGGTAGAATTAGTAACAATCAGGATAGCAAACATTATAATATGAATATTACTACTACTAATAATAATATTAATAATAATAATACTAATAGTAATATAGTGATAATAATAGTAATAATAATAATAATAATAATGATGATAATACACAAATATATACAATATACTGATATAAATATAGTAATAATAACAGTAATAAAGTTAGTATATACAAGTAATAATACAGTGGTAATAATAATAGTAGTATAGCAAATATAATAATGATAATAATAACAATAATAATGATACCATAATAAAATAATAATAACAATAATAATACAAATATGTACAACACAATAAAATATAATAATAGTAATAATAAGAATAATAATAATAATGATAATGGTAATAATAATAATAATAATAATAATAATAATAATAATAATAATAATAATAATAATAATAATAATAATAATAATAATAATAATAATAATAATAATAATGATACATAGAATAAAAGTAATGAACATAATAATAAAATAATCAAAGTGATTGGAAATGACTAAAATCGAACAAAACGGAATGCCTGGGGTTAATTTGAAATAAAATAAAAGGGGAGAGGGCTTATTTGCAATGTGCAGACAATTTGGAGGGTCTAAAACAGCAATAAACCCTCCTACTGAAACGATGCGCTAAAAGGGGGACTTATTTTGAAATTATGGAAAATTATCGGGCCAAAATCAGGATAAAAAAACTTGATTGCACAGACATGAAAAAGCGGAGGGGCTAAAAGTGCAATTAGCCCCTCCCTAACAAAACGCGCGGATCCTAGGCTGGAGCGGGTCGGATTGGGTCGGATCGAGTCGGGTCAGTCGAAACGACGTCGTTTTGAGGCCTGGGGAAATAGGCCAAAACGACGTCGTTTTGGAATCCCTATTTAAGTCAAGTTTTCCCCCCAAAAAAATCATTTCATCCCTTTTTTTAAAAAAAAACAAAATTTTCTCTGTTTCTCTGCAGGGGTAAGGGGGTGGTGCGATTTTCGGCGATCGGATCGCCGTTCTCTGTCGCCGCCACCGCCGCCCCGGCAACCGCGAGCGATGGCCGGAAAAGGTAAGTTTTTATATTTTATTTTATTTTATATATATTATATGTATATATTTTGGTGAGTAAAATGAAAGATTCGAAAAAAATAAAAAAATACCTTCGGATATACTGGTATAACTTTGGTGTTTTGATTTTTGCTTGATCTCTACTGCTATATTCTTTTTTTTTTTGAATCTGTTTTCTTTCTATTGATCGAATGAGAAAAGAAGAACCTTTTTACAATTTTTTTCTTTCGGTTTTTATAACCAGAATTGAAGTGGAAATATACAATATATTTCCTTATTTTCTGCCATTATTGTCTGTTTCCTTGTTTTTGCAGGTGGTGGAGCCGATGGTGGCAGACAGATGGACGTGGTGCTGGTGGCAGGCAAATGGGTATGGTGCTGGAGGTTAGTGGAGTTGCGGCGCTGGGGTTAGGGAAAAAAATTAGGGTTTCTTCTTCTCTTAGTTTAGGTTTCTGTATTGGGTTGTCAGATTTGGGGTATTGGGCTACATTATTGGGCTTTGTAATTGGGTTTGGCAATTGGGTAATTTAGGTCTATTTTTGGGCTTCCTTTTTTTTTATTTGGGCTTAATTTGGTTTGTAACGGGCCCGGATGAATTGGGCCTTCTACACAAGGGTATTTCAATAATTCTATAAACCAAAGGTATTCTAAACAGAGATAACGATCTAAATTAAGCCTTGTGTAGGCCCACACGCTCGTGTAGCACATTTAGCCCAAATCTAGCCACATATATGAGATTCACATAGACCAGTCCAATATCTACTACACAATCATACAATTTATTCATATGGGCCCATTAGCCCCACATGGCCCCTTTCAGCCCATCGAGGCCTAAACAGCCTAACCCACAAGAACACTCATGATGACCTCAACTATCGAGTCGAAGCCCCCCACACGTACGCTCGCACGCTCGTGTGGCTACCGTTTTCGTGTGCCGTGTGACCAGCATGATGGCCTCTACAGCTAGAGTAGGGCGAAATATACACCTGATAGGAATCTGGAGTTAATCCGCGCTCCGAGCACTCCTATGCCCAAACGTCTACCAAGGTATCCTTACTCTCCTCATAGAGTGCTCTATTTAAAGCCAGCTTCTCACCTTCCCTCATGCTAGCTTTCTGAGGTGGGATCCTACCTTCAGCAGAGTTTAATTCCATCTCAAACACTTGTCACCCCATCTTAGCAAAATAAATATCCCCTTTTTGCTTGCAATGGGATTCAAACTCAGGCTCCCTTGTAACATAATCCATGCCGCTAGCCACTTTACCAACTAGCTCCTTGTTGTCTTAAAACATGCGCAGCTAAATATAAGTCTATGACCAAAGTCTAAGTTCCTTTAAAAAAGAAATCAAAATGAAATGCAAGCGCCAAGACTTGAACCTTAGACCCCTTGCTTCCTTGTGTGGCGTCATTTCCTTGTCTCCTATGTGGCGCCATTTGCCACTAGACCACAACTCCTTTTGTGTCATTTTTCTCCACATTTTATTCTTAAAGCCTACTTACTAACTCCCAGGGTTTTACTCACCTAAAACCAAAATTTTCCTAAAGCCCAAGTTTGGTCCTGGGACTTTATAGAAGCCCCTTAACCTTCCAAAATCACTCACCTAATAGGTCCAACTTGCATTAGTGCCGTTCTCTGGTTCTCAAAAATCTTAAACGCTCCCACGCCCAAGGCCCAACGGGCCCAATTCTACTAGGCCCAAATTCAGGGTGTTACAAAACAAAACGTACCTCTAGACTTACCAAATACACACTAGACGCAGAGATATGCAATATCGATGAAAAAGGGAAAAAGAAATTGAGATCGATATGAAGGGAAAAGTGCAAAAGCATGACATCAAGATGGGGAAGAAAGAAGAAAAATGGCAAAGAGAGCAAAGCCAATGCCAGAAAGAAAATTTGGGAAAAAGAAAAATTTTCAGATAACTTTCAAATATCCATGCTCCTAACCTTTCTCCTCTAAACTCTCCACTATCAGCATTTCACTTCCCCTCAAACTCCACTACTCAGAATCCCATTTTACTCAAACACCCACTTGGCCTCCAGCAAAAATAATCCCCTTGCTCTCGTAGAGGTTCGAACTCAGGAACTCCAACATTCCAACACTCCACTTAACCACCAAACCAGCAGTCCCATTCACTATACTTTGACACATTTATCCTTATAAGCCTACTGGCCAGAGATAAGATTTATTCATATAAATGCCAAAATTTACCCAAGTTGTGACTTGAACTTGGGACCCCACACATGCACCCAGAACAGTTAACCACTGAACCAGATACACAATTGTGTGTCAATTTTACAAAAGCCAAAATTAAAAAAACTAGGGCGTTACAACTCTAACCCCCTAAAAGAAAATTTCGGCATCAAATTTTACTTGATCAGAACAGATGAAGATACTGCTGACGCATCAAGTCCCCCGGCTCCCAAGTGGCCTCTTCAGTGCTATGATTCCGCCACAGCACTTTCATTAAGGGGATAAACTTCCTTAACTGAACTTTAATGTTGCGGTCCAAAATCTGGATCGGCTCCTCCTCAAACGTTAGATCTGGCCTAACATCGATCTCTTCAACAAGAACAATGTGCGTAGGATTAGAGCAGTAGCGCCTTAACATAGAGACATGGAACACGTCGTGAATCTGATCTAACTCTGGAGGTAACTCCAACTGGCAGGTAACCGATCCCACACGCTTCAATATGCGGTAAGGCCCAATAAACCTAGGGCCCAACTTGCCCTTTTGTCCAAACCTCAGTACCTTCTTCCATGGCGAGACCTTGAGAAAAAAAAGTCCCCCACAGAATACTCAATCTCTCGACGCTTCATATCCGCATAGGACTTTTGTTTGTCTGATGACACTTTCAGTCGGTCTAGAATCAATCTAACTTTGTCTTCAGTATCAAAAACCAATTCAGGGCCCAGAATACACTGCTCGCCTAACTCAGTCCAACATGAAGGTGTGCGACACCTACGACCGTATAATACCTCGTACGGTGCCATCTGAATGATAGAATAATAGTTGTTGTTATAAGTAAACTCTGCCAGCGGCAGGTAATCCTCCCAACTGCTTCAGAAATCAATCACACAACTTCTCAACATGTCCTCTAGTATCTGATTCACCCTCTCTAACTGACCGTCAGTCTGAAGATGAAATGCAGTACTAAAGTCCAATCTTGTATCCAGAGCTTCATGTAACTTCTTTTAGAACCGAAAAGTGAAGTGAGGATCCATATCAGATATTATCGAGACTGGTACCCCATGCAGTCTTACTATCTCAGACACATGCAGTTTAGCCAGCTTCTGTAAAGAATAGTCAGTATGAACCGGTATGAAATGGGCGGACTTGGTCAATAGATCCACGATGACCCATACTGAATCCTTCTTAGTGCGTGTGAAGGGTAACCCATTAACGAAGTCTATAGTCACTCGCTCCTACTTCCAAAGAGGAATCTTAACTGGCTAAAGCAACCCTGAAGGCAACTGATGCTCAGCTTTAACCTGCTGGCATGTCAGACATTTACCCATAAAGTCTGTAACCTCACGCTTAAGACCTGGCCACCAATATAACTCACGAAGGTCCAGGATGCATAGCATAAGGGCTACTATGTGCCTCTCGCAGTATAGACTGCCTTAACTCGGTATCATTCGGTACACAGATTCTCCTACAGAAATAGAGTACCCTTTCACTATTCAATCCAAAATTTGATGTGCTACCACTCTCCATTTGTTGGAATCGAAGGCCTAAAGACTCGTCCTCCAACTGTTTACCCTTAATCTTCTCTGTCCATGTCGGTTTAACTTAAAGTTTGACCAACATACTACCATCATCAAATAAACTGAGACGAGCAAACATTGCCCTCAAATCAGTCATAGCCCTATGGCTCAATGCATCGGCCATCACATTGGCCTTGCCAGGGTGGTATTTAATCTCCTTAAGCAACTCAATCCACCTACGCTGCCTAAGGTTCAGTTCCTTCTGAGTGATGAGATACTTGAGGCACTTTTGATCAGTGTAAATGATATACTTCTCACTGTACAGATAATGCCTTCAGATTTTCAATGCGAAGACCACTGTGGCCAACTCCAAGTCATGCGTCGGATAATTCACCTCATAAGTCTTAAGATAACGAGACGCGTACGCTACCACCTTACCCTTTTGCATCAACACACATCCTAAACCGACATGTGATGCATTGCTGTAGACAATAAACTCTTTTCTGGACTCTGGCTGTATCAAAACAGGGGCCTCAGTCAGTACAGTCTTGATCTTGTCAAAGCTCTTTTACTGTAAATCAGTCTAGTTAAATGGCATACCCTTACGTAGCAGCTTAGTCAAGGGTGCGGCGATCAGTGAAAACCCTTCTAGAAAACGTCGATAATACCCCACCAATCCTAGAAAACTACAAATTTTTGATACAGTTTTAGGCTGCTTCCAATCCAAGACAGCCTCAATCTTTTAAGGATCGACTCTAATCCCCTCTGCAGAAACCACATGTCTAAGAAACGTTACTTCACGTAACCAGAACTCACATTTACTGAACTTGGCGTACAGTTGTTTCTCTCGCAGAATCTGTAACACTACTTTGAGATGTTCGTCATGCTCATTCTCAGTCCTCGAGTACACTAGTATGTCATCAATAAATACCACTACGAACTGATCCAGATAGGGTTGGAACACTCGGTTCATCAGATCCATAAAAACTGCTGGTGCATTCGTCAGTCCAAATGGCATCATTAGGAACTCGTAGTGGCCGTAACTAGTCCTAAATGCCATCTTATACACGTCAACCTCTTTAACTCTCAACTGGTGATACCCTGATTGTAGATCAATCTTAGAGAAAACCAAAGCTCCTCGGAACTGGTCAAACCAAAGCTTGATGGTCAGCTTGTTTAGTTGATGGTAGTTGATACACATACGCATGGATCCATCATTTTTTTTCACAAAAAGCAGAGGTGCTCCCCACGGAGACACAATATGGAGGATGAACCCACGATCCAATAACTCTTGGATCTGAGCCTTAAGCTCCGCAAGCTCCTTCGGTGCCATTCTATAAGGGGCGATGGACAACGAAGCTGTACCAGGAAGGAGCTCAATCCCAAACTCTACTTCACGACCCGGAGGTAACCCAGGTAGCTCTTCAAGAAAAATGTCCAGAAAGTCCTTAACCGTCCTTATATCCTTAACTGAAGAATCCCTAGAATCTAAAACACTGATGTAGGCCAGATACGCCTCACATCCCTTATAAACCAACTTTTCGGCCCTCAGTGCAGAAATTAGATTCGATAAGTAGTTCTGACATTCCCCAATTACAACTACCTCGCTGTCCCCCTCAGTTCTCAATACGACCCTTTTTATGGCACAATCTAAGCTCACTCGGTGTTTGACTAACCAGTCGATTCCCAGTATCAGATCAAACTCTCCAAAAGGCAGTTCTATCAGATCAGCCAGAAAGATAACCCCTTAGACCTCTAAAGGAACACCTCTAAATAGTTTGTTCACCCTTACCGATTGCCCCAGCGGACTCAGTATAATGACCTCACTCATAGAGCTCTCAACCAAGATACATAAGTTCCTAGATACATTACAGGCTATATACGAGTGAGTAGACCTTATATCTATCAGTGTAGTATAGGATACATTATAAATAAAGAACGTACCCGTAATGACGTTTGGAGCATCACCTTCCTCTCGGTGACGTGCAACATAAACTAGAGCCAGCTGCCTCGCCTCAGTATAACCAGGACCTCTGTCCAGTGCTCTTTGACCATGGCCCAAACCATTACCACCTCTGGCCTGACCACAGCCTCTCGGTGACTGTTGAGCTACCCTCGGTGGTGGTGCAGTAGCAGTACCTAGAGCTTGCATCTGATCGGCCCTTCGTGACAATCCCTAATACGTGCTCCAAAGAACTGCACCTCAAGCATGCCCCAGTTCTTTTCCAACACTTGCCCAGATGGCGTCTACCACAATCAGTGCACGGTGGCTATCCAGTAGTAGTAATAGGGGTCCCCGCTCTGACTGGTCCATCAACCCTAGCCTTTTTCTTAGGCCTCTAAACAGAACTCGAAGGTTCCAAATCCCTCTTACTCCTACCTTTCTCTCTGTTTTGGCGCTCAGTGCGCTTCACTTCCTCGATGATCCTTACCTTATAGACCAGTGCAGCAAAGTCTCGCTCCCTTTGTAGAGCTATCAGTACCCTCAAATTATCTCTAAAGTCGTCCTCTGAAGCAAACACATTGCTCGTACTCAGTCGCCACCATACCACGCGCATAGCGGCTCAGTCGTAGAAATTCGGCCTCATACTCTGCCAGTGATCTATCCCCCTGAATCAAATTCAAAAACTCTCTCCTACGTGCATCCACATAGCTAGCACCCACATATTTACCCTAGAAGGCGGTCTTAAAGAACTCCCAGGTCAGTTGATCGGGCTAAATGCCCTCCTTAACCGTAAGTCACCACTGGTAAGCCTCACCTCTTAATAATGACATTGCACCCTTTAGTTTCTGCTCAGGGTGCAGTCCAAGTCGTCCATATTCCTTTCAGTGGCCTTGATCCAGTACTCAGCCACATTAGGGGCAACTCCAGCAATACCCCTGAAAATCTCGGCTCCATTAGACCGGAGTCGTTCCGTAACCGACCCTCGGCCCCTAACTCCAGTATTGGGCCCAACGACCCTCTCTAGAATCCTTAATATGGCTTAGGATAGTGCGTCGTCTCCAGTCGCTCGATCATGAGACCCAGTCTTAGTCACTAGTGAGGCCAGCGTCTCACTTGTATCCAAATTAGGCAGGTTACCAGAAGATGAGGACCCATCTCGGGCCCCTCTACGGCCTCTACCACAGCCTCTTGTACCCCGTCCGCGAGTACCTCTCGTGCTCATTGTTTAAATGTGTTTATCTGTATTAATAGTTTTATGCATCAATTTATAATTTTAGTATTTTATTAAAAAATGTTTTATGCAAAACAGTATCAGTAATTTCGAAGTTCATTTTCGTAAATCGCAGTCTCACTACAGTTTTCAGTTCCTCTATAATTTCTCCGTATACACTAACTTAGAGTGTTATCAGTGCAGTATACTACCTATAGTAGTTTCAGTTTCGTATCAGTTTCAGTTTAAACACATAACAGTTTCAGATAACTTACGGGATCGGCACCGGAGACTCGGTGTACCAGACGTTCGGAAAAAACACTTCAAATCATCAGAAAATATTTCTTAGATAATCCAATATTAAAACCTAAATTTACAGCTGAATTTTGCAACATGGCTCTAATACCACTAAATGTAACACCCCAAACCCGACCTGGACATTATAGCCGAATCTGGCGAGGTCACATGGTAGTGTGTTAGAAAACTGTAACTTTGCTTAAAACATTTTTCATTTAGAAATCCTCATTATCTTTTATTAATTCTAAAATCGTGATTCTAATTCAGTCATTAGTTTTCAAAACATTATACGTTGCGGAAGTTTTTTAAACAGGTTGTGTCCTTGTGGGTATTTTGCTAAAACACATGCATTTATTTTTAAAAACCCGTATTTTACCTACTTCTAGCAGATATAACAGAAAATAGTATAAAATCTAAATTTTAGGTACCATAGAGGCCATTATTACAGAAAAATACCCCCACAATAAAACTTAAAATTTTAAATAAGTATTCAATAGCAAAAAGCAGTCGTGTGGCCACCTCTGAGTCCTCCACTGCACCGATCCACCTATGTCTGAGGATTACCTGTACAGATTAAACAGAAGGGGTGAGTTTACGTAAACTTAGTGTGTAATCCCCATGCAAGCAAACAAACAATAACATATAATCTCAGTTCGGCCGTAAGCCCTTTTCAATTGTAGTATCAGCATCAGTATCAGTTTAGGCCTTAGCCCATTTCAGTAACAGTGAGCACGAGGGCCTTAGCCCGTCACAGTACAGTAGCAGTAACAAATATGCAATTAGAAAAATCCTACCTAACCAGCCTCTACACTCCATCTCCATCCAACCCTACACTCCATGTAGGGATATAATCGACCCGCCCATCCCTACACCACAAGTAGTACCGGTTACGACACTAAACAGTAGTTTGCAGCTGTGCTGCCAGTAAGTTAGGCTCGAAGCCTTTCAGTACACTTTCTCCAATCAATATCAATCCCCAACCCAATGCAATGCATTATACAATTATGTCATGCCCAATCATGGTATATCACATTTATACAGTACAGCACAAACAACATGCTCAATATACAGTCATTCAGTTAGGAGCCTTGGCAATCTTACCAACCCTACAGTAGGTTCACAGTCGTCTCGGGCGACTTGTGTAACCTTAGCAATAAATCAGTGAAAATAGACACGGCCTAAATTGGCCTTGGCTGTTGGATCACAAGGCCTGGCCCAGAATCCCACACGCCCGTGTGGTTCACCCATGTGGGCCCACACGCCCGTGTGGCCCACACGGCCCTATTGGTCAAGCCTGTGTCTCGCACATGGCCTGGCTCGGTCATCACATGACTGTGTCACCTGCGCACAGCCTGACTTGTCTATCACAAGGCCATGTTGTGGCTTATAGCCTTGCACACGACCTACCACATGGGCTATCAGATGCCCGTGTGGCGTCGATAGAGAGCTTTTTTGGCTTTCGCCGAATCTCATTTTCTGCACAATCGGTTACACACTTGGCTTCAAAAGATGCGCAACCAGTCCTCGAGCAATCCAAAACCTATATTCGACAATTGAAAGCCCAATATTAGTCACTTAATCTGAGTTGTTATGAACAGAAAATTCCCAAAACTTGCCGACAACCTTACCTTTAACGAGCAACAATGATTTCTCGCTGCTAAAAAGCCGAAACACAACCCACCGCTCCTTGATTGTCCCCTAATCAGAAAACAAACTTTTAATACTCCATTACTTCACTAAATGAAACAAAAGGTACCTATAGACTTATCGAATACACACTAGACGCAGAGATGTGCAATATCGATGAGAAAAGGAAAAAGAAATTGAGATCGATATAAAGGGAACAGTGCAAAAGCACGGCAGCAAGACGGGGAAGAAGGAAGAAAAACGATAGAGAAAGGAAAGCCAACGTCAGAAAGAAAATTTGGGAAAAAGAAATATTTTCAGATAACTTCCAAATATTCCATGCTCCTAACTTTTATCCTTCAACCTCTCCACTATAAGCATTTCACTTCCCCTCAAACTCTACTACTCAGAATTGCATTTTACTCAAACACTAACTCGGCCTCCAGCAAAACTAATTCCCTTGCTCGTGCAGGAGTTCGAACTTAGGAACTCCAACTTTTCAACACTCCACTTAACCACCAGACCAGTAGGCCCATTCTGCTATACTTTTACATACTTATCCTTATAAGCCTACTGGCCGGAGATAGGGATTTATTCATATAAAAGCCAAAATTTACCCAAGTTGTGACTTGAACTTGGAACCTCACACATACACCCAGAACACTTAACCATTGAACCAGATACACAATTGTGTGTCAATTTTACAAAAGCTGAAAATAAGAAAACTGAGGCATTACACCAAACCTCTGATCTGTCTCTAAAGCTCCTTTTTCTTTTATTTATGATGGATTTCTCATCTCATTCTATGACCACGTTTTGGAGACTCAACTCGATGCTTAACCGTACTACTAATAGACAGGCAAGGTCTTCCGCCGGGAATGGAAAATCTACACGATCATGCAATTTCTGTTTTGTGACCAGAACCACCCATTAGAAGTCACGAAAAACTAGTCCCGAAGCAGATTTATTCAAATCTTGGCTTTAAGAATCAAGGTTTTTTTAAGAAAATGAACATTAAGTTGATCCTGTTGGTGATTGGGTTTCATTATGAAACCATATATATAGTTTAATTATCTTTTAAGTAATATGTATCTACTTTTAAAGGGTAATTTATTAAAAATAAGTTTTGATTCTTGAATGTATTCAGGGTAAGATTTCAATGAAAGAAAATCCAATTGTATATATATATATATATATATATATATTTGAGAAAATATATAATTTCCCTTCTTTCGATAAACCTTTTATTAGATTTGGTTAATTAGCACGTTTAAGGAATTATTCAATTGAAGGATTATATTCTCAATTAGATGGAGATTTGGGAATGTTCATTCAATTTATAGTTTTTTGTTTTAATTTTCTAAATGCTTTTAGTTATTGAAGTAATTACACGATAATTACTTATTGTTCCATGACTATATTTTATCATATTTTCAAATTTGATTAATAAACTCAGGTTAATTATGATAGGATTAGGTTTTGTGTGAATTGATTTAAGGTTATTGATAATTTTGTATGGATTAAGTTATGATTTTTTTGTCGCGATATCCAGTCATAATATGAATTTGGTTTTAAGTTTGGTGCGATAAAATTTTGTTATGGATTTCAATGGATGCTTGTTTAAGATGTTAAAATTAGTCAAAAGTTAAGGTTTTTGGTTTCTAATTTAGCAATGAGACAACCTTATTTTGCGTTATTTCAAAAGCTATAGTGTAATAAAAAAATTGTGGCATGGCAAGAAGCTAAGTCTAAACCATTTGAGTATTTCGGGGTGCCTGCCCCACGTATTGGATAAATATGCGAGAAAGTTGGACTTACAGATAGAATTGTGCATATTTGTAAGATGACCAAAGGAAACAAAGGGTGGTTTGTTTTATAACTTGAAAGAGTAAACTGTTATAGTGTCAACTCATGCTACTTTCCTAGAAGAAAGCTCCATGAATGACTTCAAACCTCGAAGTAAATAGGTACTCAAGGAACTTTCAGGAAATATACAAAATCCTATTGAAACGGTTCCAAAACTAACTCCTAACAGTATACTGGCAAATTATCAGCAACATAGGGTGCTTCGTCACAGTGGGAGGGTCTTTCATAGGCCTGAGTTCTTCCAATCCGGCTGAAGTGTTTTTAACACTAGGTGTAACACCCAATTTCCAATAAACTCGAAACTTGAAATAACTGGAGGACTAAACTGAAAGAGTCCGTAAGTTGGCGGCCTCTATTGGAAGAAATAGGAAAGATGGAAACTGGATTGGACATGGTTGAGAACCAAACCTGGTTTAGTTAGGATGGAACCCTTCAGTTCCTTAGTATGAGACATAATGATTAAAAATGGACGGTTCTCATGGGATTGGTAATAGCACATGAAGAGCTATAAATAGTTGAGAAACGACTTCCTAGAGATGATTTTCTTCTCGACTTTGTTTCATTTTCTCTCATTCTTCATCTTTTTGGTAGATCGAAGAAAACTAACAATGGAAAGTTCTGCATGGAGCCGACTTTTTGTGGATTAAGTGATGCAGTCATAACCCAACTAAAAATCTGGCTAAGGCAAGTGCACTTATCAATTAATAGTATAGATACGATGAGCAAAGATATCGTTCTCACGGGGACTAAAAGTGCTAGTAATTACCGTCTTTCTATTATTTAGTTGACAATTTGGAGTGATTGATTAAAATTAAAATTAACTAAATCAATTAACTAAAGAACACGACAAAGAACAAAGTAGAAAAATAAACGATTAACAACCAAGCAGCAAGATAATACCCAGGAAAGAATTCACCTAGGTTTCATTTGTCATTATCAATCTAAATTACGCAATTTCTTAACTTAGTATCTTGATCTGTAGAAATCCCTAAATTATGCTAATATCTCTCTTCAAGACTAAGAGCAACTGACTCTAGGTTGATTAATTGAAATTTCTTTCTAATTAAAACCCCTATTATCACATTAACTCAATCTATGGATTCCCCTATTAGATTTGAATCTAATCCGGTACATTTATGTCATCCTATTTCTAGGATTGCATGCAACCCCACTCAATTATGGTAGATCTACTCTTAAACAGGGTTTATTCCTCCTCTGATATAAGGACATCAAACATGGATTGATAATCTAGAAATATCAAAACAAGAATTAGGCACAAATAATTGAGAACAATATCTAAGTATTTATTGTGTAAAAATAGAAATAAAATAATAGAATCCATCCTAGAGTTCATCTCCCCTAGGTATTTAGAAAATTAGTTTATGATAGCAAATAAAAATATCTCAAAGATAATATAACCACAAGAAACAAAGAAAGTCATAATAAACATTAAAGAAATCAAAAGGAGATCTTCAATCTTGGTAGAAATCTACTTCAGAGTTGGCTTCAATGGTGTTCTTTGAGTTGTTTTCTTGAGTATTCTACGACGGCTCTTCCTATCTTATTATTTTTTTGTCATATATAGGTCTTAGAATGCTTGAAAAATATAAAAACATGCTTTCATGCACATTTGGAGTGTAATTTTTGAAATTGACACGATCTGGCACACGTCCAAGTGCAACCCCTGTAGCACACTCGGTCGTGTGCCCAACCCATGTGGCCCTTGTACCTTGCTCCAATTTTCCAATTTTCACTCGTTTGTCGCTCCTTTTGCTCCCAAATGTTCTCTTAAGTATAGAAACATGAATTTAAAGGATTAGGAGCATAAAATTCACCATTTTAACATCGAATAATCACCCAAAAATGCATTAAGAATGATAGTAAAACATGTCACTTTTGATACTTATCAAGTATCCCAACACTTAAGTGTTTGCTTGTTCTTAAGAAAATCCTCAACCTACATTCAAGTTAACTTCCCTTAATTTTTCATTTTCATCAATAATATTTCAAGATAATTCATAAATGATCATGCATTGGAAATTCAACCAAAAGGACACTAAAGATTCAAGTAGTTCAAGCCGAAATTTTTAAAGCACAAAAATGTAGGTGTAACACCCCTAATCCGTATCCATTGCCAGACTAGGGTTAAGAGGCATTACTAGACATATCAGAACATTTTACGCTCATTTCACAACATCAATCATACAACATCATTTCATGATAATCTATACTCATATAGTCCCTTTACAAAGTCTACGAGACCTTAAACATGCTTTAGAGAAGGTTTGAAGCTAAACCGATCTCATATGGAAACTTTGCAGAATTTAGAAAATTTTTCTTTCAAAACAGGGCACACGCCCGCGTGGCTAGGCTGTGTGCCTCCCACGATCGTGCCTTAGACCATGTCTAACCTCGTGTGCAACATTGACTTGGGTTACACGGCCTGTCACACGCCTGTGTGTCTGGCCCGTGTGCAACACTGACTTGAATCACACGGCTTGTCACACGCCCATGTGTCTGGCCTGTGTGCAAGTCTGACTTGCATTCAAATTGCAACCTTGAGGGACAACATCGAGACATACGCTCGTGTTCTCAATTGTGTGGGCAAGTATAGGCCATTTGTAAGGTATCAAATAAGTATCAATTCATGTCCCAAAGGTAGCCAAAAACATACCAAATCATGCACAATTTGACCTGTAATAACATCATTCATTTCCATATACAAATCCAACTCAAACATACCAATTCTAAGTACCAATTACACATCAAAAACATGTGGTTCATACATCATATTAACCCATTTCAATTAATAGCATTTCTCATCATATCAATTTCCCAATTCAACCATGAAACTTACCCATTTCTCTTGGCCATTCATGAGTACATCAAAACATACCAAATTTTGCATCACATAGCATGCACTAAATTCACTCCATAATCACATTCATTATCAAGCCATATCACATGGCTATAATTACACATTTCCAAAACATAATCAAAGTTCTCTAGCCTATACATGCCATACTTCAATATGTACAGCTAAAAAAGGTACCAAAATAGAGTTCGATGGTGTGGTGATGATCCTTGACGATCCCTGAGCTCTCAGTAGCTTCAATAATATATAAAACAATGCAAACACATACAAAGTAAGCTTTCAAAAGCTTAGTAAGCCATATACAAAGCTTTCAAAAGCTTAGTAAGCCATATACAAATAAACTTATCACATAGAACTATTATAAACCATTTCATTCATATGAACTATGGCATAACACATTAGCAAATTCATATTTCTCATCTAGCTCAATTGTTCATAACCATTTGCTTATAAACATACCACATTTTCATGTGGCTCACATATCAAATGATCATATTCATAATTATCTTCCATTGCCAAATTTCATATACATTTCTTACGTACCTGAAACAGATACATATTCACATATTCAATCATATCTCGGAATGCCTGTTGAACCGTTCAGAATCAATATGGATACTCGGATAGCTTGAAAGGCTCGTACAATGCCAACGTCCCAAACCTGGTCTTACATGTAATCAATATCGATGCCACTGTCCCAGGCAAGGTCTTACACGAAATCAAATACGATGACCATGTCCCAGACATGGTCTTACACGTAAATCACAAATCGATGCCAACATCCCAGACGTAGTCTTACACGATAACTCATATCGGAACCCTATGTCATGACCTATGTATCCTAACTATTCCTATGGTTCGTACGGGGCTTTTCAGACGTCATCATATTATCGGAACTTTCCCGGATTTCACATATTCACCTTAAATAGCCATACGTCACAAAACATTAACATATAAACAATAATAATTCAATTCATCATATTTACTTGTATATCGGGTTACCTTGTACGGAAAGAACGGATACAAACGTCTATTCAACTACTTTCGATTTCCCCCGATCTAATTTCGTTTTCTTTGATTCTTGATCTATACACATTCAAATTTAACTCTTTTATTCACCAAATCATTCAATTCAATCCATTTACACATATTTAGGGCACTTAACAAATTAACCCTCATATTTTCACATTTTAACACTTTAGTCCTCATTTCACAAAATCACAAAATACACATGATTTCCTTATACAAATGCTTGGCCGAATATTACCTTAGCTCATATAAGCTCACATATTTTATTTATTTCACATTTTAGTCCTTCAATTTCTCATTTTTACAATTTAGCCCTATATACTCAAATTCATGAAAAATCCAAATACAAAATATATTAATCTCACACCAAGCTTTCATAATTCATCAATTAACATCATTAAACTCACAAAATCATCAATGACACAACTCAAAATTATCATCAAATTCTGAAATTGAGGCATGGGCTTGATAGAATGCTAAGCAACAATCACAAAAACATAAAAATTATCCAAAACCGAACAAATTACATATATAAATCAAAGAAGACAAAGGCCAAACCTAGCTTGCTCAACAATGGTGTTTTTCAACTTTAACTTTTGGCAATAGTGAAAACAAAGATGAACAGAATGTTGTTTTATTTTAATTTAATAACATTATTTACAAATTACTAAATTGCCATTAATGAAAACATTTAAAATTCATATAATGGATGGCCATTTATGTAATACTGCACTAACTATGGTCTAATCACATCTCAAGGACCTCATATTTAATAAACCATAGCAAATAAATACTTTAACAAATAGAAAGCCACTTTTGCATTTTACGCGATTAATCCCTTTTCTCAAGTTAAACTACCAATCTATAAAATTAATTCACGAAACTTTCACACATGTTTAATCACATACTATAAACACGGGAAATAATATTAAATATTTTTTGACTCGAATTTGTGGTCCCAAAACCACTATTACGATTAGGGTCTAAACTGGGCTATTACAACTTTCCCCCTTAGGGATTTTCGTCCCCAAAAATCTTACCATTGAATAGATTCGGATATTGCTCTCTCATAGCATCTTTAGGTTCCCACGTAGCTTCTTCGACCCCATGTCGATGCCATAATACTTTTACTAACAGAATTTTCTTATTTCTCATATCTTTAACCTCGCGAGCTAAGGTACCGATCGGTTCTTCTTCATAAGTCATATCGGACCGAATCTCTATCTCAAACGGAGAAATCACATGCAAGGGATCGGATCTGTATCATCGAAGCATCGGTACATGAAACACATTATGGATCTTTTCTAACTCAGATGGTAGCAACAGTCTATAAGGAGCAGGTCCAATACGCCCGATAATTTCATACGACTCGATGAATCTTGGACTCAATTTGCCTTTTCTGCCGAATCAGAGTATTTTCTTCCACGGAGACACTTTGAAAAATACTTTTTCACTGATCTCTAATTCAATATCTTATCGTTTCAAATTTGCGTATGATTTCTGTCGATCAGACACTACTTTCGTATCACATTTACTTTTTGTTCAGTGTCTTTAATCAAATCAACCCCGTGGATTTTATTTTCACTAAGTTCAGACCAGTACAGAGGTGTTCAGCATTTCCTACCATACAAAGCTTCATATGGTGCCATTTTAATACTCGATTGAAAACTATTATTATACGCAAATTCAATCAATGGCAAATACTATTCCCACGTACATTCAAACTGAAGAATGCAACATCTCTACATATCCTCGAGTATCTGAATAATTCTCTCAGATTGACCATCCGTTTATAGATGAAAAGCAGTACTGAAATGCAAATTCGTACCTAAAGCTTCTTGTGGTTTCTTCCAAAACCGCGAAGTAAACCTCAGATCTCTGTCAGACATAATGGATAGTGGCACCCTGTGCAATCTCACAATATCAGAAATATATAGCTCAACTAACTTTTCAAGTGAGTAATCAGATCGTACCAAAATAAAATGGGATGATTTCATCAATCTGTCAACTACAACCCAGATATCATCTTTCTTTCTTGGAGTTAGGGACAAACCCAAAACAAAATCCATTGTCACTCTATCCCATTTCCACTCGGGAATCATAATCGGGAATCATAATCGGTTGTAACAAACCAATGGCACCTGATGTTCAGCTTTAACTTGCTGACAGATCAAACATTTTGTAACAAAATCTGAGATATCTCTTTTCATTCCAGGCCACCAGTAAAATTGTTTCAATTCATTATACATCTTTATACTTCCAGAATGCACCGATAAACGATTGCTATGAGCTTCTTTCAAAATCAACTGAAACAACTCTGGATTTATCAGAACACAAATTCGATCTCAGAATCTCAGACAATCATTATCATCAACTTGAAATTCTGAATCAGAGTTCAAATCACACTGAGCTTATTTTGCTAACATTTCATTATAAACTTTCTGAGCATCACAAATCTGCTGTAAGAACAATGGTCTTGCTTTCAATTCAGCTAGAACTGAACCCTCATCAGACAGAACTAAATGAGCATTCATCGCAAGTAAGGCAAACAATGATTTCTGACTCAAAGCATCAGCAACAACATTTGCTTTTCTCGGATGATAATCTATAACTAGCTCGTAGTCTTTTAACAGTTCTAACCATCTTCTCTGTCGTAGATTCAAGTCTTTCTAAGTCATCAAACATTTCATACTTTTATGATCTGAATATATGTGACATCTTTCACCGAATAGATAATGACGCCAAATTTTCAAAGCGAACACAATCGCAGCCAACTCAAGGTCGTGCATCGGATAATTCCTTTCATGCAGTTTCAATTGTCTCGAAGCATAAGCTATAACTTTGCCTTCCTGCATCAACACGTAATCCAAACCGTTTAATGAAGCATCACTAAAAATCATGAACTCTTTACCCAATTCTGACTGTACCAAAACTAGAGCTTCAGTCAAAAGGGCTTTCAACTGATCAAAGCTTTTCTGACACTTTCCGAACCATTCAAATTTCACATCTTTCTGAAGCAATCTCATCAACGGAGTTGTAATCATCGAAAAGCCTTTTATGAACTGTCGATAATAACCAGTAAGTCCCAGAGAACTGCAGACTTCAGACACATTTTTCGAATGCTTCCACTCTAAAATAGCTTAAATCTTGCTCGGATTAACTCATATACCGGATGCTGACACAATATGCCCCAAAAAGCCAACTTCGTGCAACCAAAATTCACATTTACTAAACTTTGCATACAATTGCTTATCACACAGAGTTTGTAGCACAATTCTCAAATGTTCGGCATGCTCAATTTCATCCCACGAATAAATCAAAATGTCGTCAATGAATACAACAACAAATCGATCTAAATACGGTCTGAAAATTCTGTTCATCAAGTCCATAAAGATAGCAGAAGCATTTGTTAATCTGAAAGGCATAACTAAAAATTCATAATGCCCATACCTCGTTCTAAAAGTAGTTTTTGGAATGTTTGAATCTTTTACTCGCAACTATAGTATCCTGATCTTAGATCTATCTTTGAAAACACAGTAGCTCCTTTCAGCTGATCAAACAAATCATCGATTCTGGGCAGAGGATATTTGTTTTTAATAGTCACTTTGTTTAACTGATAGTAATCAATGCACATTCTCATCGTGCCATCTTTCTTTTTCACAAACAGAACGAGAGCGCCCCAAGGAGAAAATCTCGGTCGTGCGAAACCTCTGTCTGTCAATTCTTACAACTGAGACTTTAGTTCTTTCAATTCTATCGGAGCCATTCTATACGGAGCTATTGAGATAGGGGTCATCCCCGTCACTAACTCAATGCCAAACTCAACTTCTCATATCAGAGATAATCCCGGTAATTTTTTAGGAAACACATCAGGGAACTCACAAACCATAGGCACAGATTCAACTTTCTTTTCTGTCACTTTCGTATTAATCACATATGCAAGATAAGCTTCACATCCCTTTTTGACATAATTCAGAGCTTTCATCGAAGATATTACGGCCGGTAACCCATTTAAATCACTAGACTCAATCCGTATTATTACATCATTCTGACATCTCAAATCAACAGTCTTCCATTTGCAATTCACAACAGCATCATGCAATGTTAACCAATCCATACCCAAAATTATATCAAACTCATCAAAGGGTAGTAGCATCAGATTAGTCGCGAAATAGATATCTCGAAACTTTAACAGACAATTCTTGCACACTTTATCAACCAGAAAACACTTGCCTAAGGGGTTCGATACTCTAATTACAAATTCAATAGACTCTATAGCCAAAGTCTTATTGGATACTAAATTCATGCATACATACGAATGAGTTGATCTTGGGTCTATCAATGCAATCACAGAAGTATCATAAAGAGTAAATGTACCCGTAATGACGTTTGGAGACGAAGCTTCTTCGCGAGCGCGAATAGCATAAGCTCTGGCATGTGCTCTTCCCTCAGATCTCGTAGCATTATCTTTCGTAGCTCTCTGACTACCACTCATATTTCTCATATTTTTGGGAGGTCTACCCTTAGCTGAAATATTCTTTGACTTTAGATTCTGCACAATCTCTTGCTCAATAGACTCGGGATAGTCTCGGATAAAGTGATCTAAAGATCCATATTTGAAATAGGCTCGATCATTTAATCGACAATTGCTTGGATGTCTTTTACCATAATGTCTACACTCGGGTCGCTCAGGTCTAACATTTCCAACATTTACAATCAAAGTAGCTGGAGCTAGGAAACTCGTACGTGATCTTGCACGATTTCTACTCGAATGTCCCACATTAGCCTTTGAACGACTATAATCATCTCGGAATTTCTTTGATAAACCGTAAAAGTAACATATTTTAAGCCCACATTTAGCATGCTTTTGGATGATTTAAGCCTTGAATTATGTAATTTGGTGCTCTTAATCCTTTGTTTTCATGTTTTATACTCAAAAGAGCACCGGATGATGAAAAGAACGAAAAACGGGCCCAAAATAGAGTAAATGGGCCATATCACGAAATCCACAGGGCTTGGGCCCAATACCACACGGTCGTGCCTCATTCAACAACTTCGAGCCACGACTTACAGGGGCGTGTGCCATGGGCGTGTCCCTGTCATGAGAAAGAAGAGTTTCACTCGGATTAGGATACTTAGGGGTAAAGAAACATATTCAGAAGTCTATATAAACACCCTAAGTATGACCTAAAAGGGGAAACCCAAGGCTTTAGTCAGGGGTCTCTAGCTAGGCCAAAGAAGGCAGATTTGTGGTAATTTACTCGAAGATAGCCAGTTGATCCATCTCAAAAAGCCGGAGTTATACTCAAGACGGATGATCTCTCCTTCAATTCCTTCAGGAGGTTTAGGGATTTCTTATGTTTTGTTTTATCTTTTCTTCTGAGATGTTTTCTTTTATTGTTATGAACTAAACCCTCAAATACCTGAGGGGGATGAAACCTAAGATGAATCTTGTTATCGTTTGCTGAACTATATGATAAATATTTGACTTGTTCTTAATTACGTGTTCTTAATTCTTGTGTTGATATTTTCGGGATATTAATTCAAGTATGATGTGCTTAGGTGGAGGAGCAAAATTCCCTGCCTAAGAGTAGATCTAGCATAATTAAGCGGAGTTGATCGCACGCCTAGAGATAAGGTGACGAGATTTTGTCGGATTAGGGTGTAACCTAATATGGGAGTCCATAGATCAAGTTAATGAAATTCTAGGGGTTTTAATTAGAAAGAGATTTCAATTAATCAACCTAGGGTTAGACGTTAGTCGCCTCGAGAGAGGGATTAATATAACTTAGGGAATCTTACAGATCAAGTCAAATGAATAAATCGTCTGGTTCAGAATTAGATAACAAGTGAAGTCTAGCTGGATTCTTCATTGGGTGTCGTCTTAATCAATTGGTTTTTCCTAAAAGTTATTCTCCAATTTCATTCTTCTTTGTCTTAATGTCTTTAGTTTAGTAGTTAATTATTTTAGATTAGATAAACAATTTCCTTAATTTTTAGGCTAGATAATAAAAAGAGAGTTAGTATTAGTACTTTTGGTTCCTTTGGGTTCGACATTTCGATCTTGCCTTAACTATACTACTGTTCAATAGGTGCGCTTGCCTCAAATTGTTGTCATAGTTAATTCCAAGGTTTGATCATTCTTTTTATAAATTTTAAGACTTTGACATCGCATAAAACAACGATCAAGTTTTTGGCGCCGTTGCCGGGGAACTGAAATATTAAGAAAGCTTATTTTTTTATTTACTTTTATTTTTAACTTTTCTAAATTTTCTTCCTTTTGTTCCTTTCAGGTACCTCTAGTTTATGACTAGAAGGAACCTGGCAGGACCCCTACTTTATGGCAATGATATTGAAGGTACCGTTTGCAGAAATCGCAGAGAAATAAGGCGAAGCTTAAACTACATAGAAGAAGAGCAAGAAGTCGAAATAAATACTACAGAAGAGATGGCTGAAAATAATCCGCCACCTCCAGAGATGGCCGAACATCATGCTCCTCGAACTATGTAGGATTATGCTAAACCTAGTTTTACAGGAACTGAATCAAGTATTGTTAGGCCTACTATTGCTGCAAATAATTTTGAACTGAAACCTAACACTATACAGATGATACAACAGTTTGTTCAGTTTGATTGTTTGCAGGATGAGGATCCTAACACACACTTAGCAAATTTTCTAGAATTCTATGATACCGTCAAAATAAATGGTGTTTCTGATGATGCCATCCGTCTTTGATTATTTCCTTTTTCTTTAAGAAATAAAGCCAAAAAGTGGTTGCATTCCCTTCCACGAGGGTCAATCACTACATGAGATCAAATGACCAAAAAATTCTTATTAAAATATTTTCCGCCGGCCAAAATGGCCAAGTTGAGGAATGATATCTCTTCTTTTGTGCATATGGATTTAGAGACACTTTATGATGCATGGGAGAGATACAAAGATTTGTTGAGGAAGTGCCCACACCACAAATTACCTTTGTGGCTACAAGTCCAAACTTTTTACAATGGTGTGAACCCTTCAACACGGCAACTAATCGATTCAGCCGCCGGCGGAACCCTGAACAAAAGAACTTCTGAAGTGGCCTACGAGTTTATAGAGGAGATGTCATTGAATAACTATCAGTGGCAAGTTACAAGGATAAGGCGAGCCAAAGCAGCCGGAGTTTTCAACCTCGACGCAGTAATCGCGCTATCAAATCAGGTAGAGTTGTTACATAAAAAATTTGATGGTGTATATGGTTCTTCGCAGGCACATCCAATTATGCAGTGCGACACAAATGAAAGAGTGGCGAATCCTGAGTACCCACCCTACGGACAGGGCATGGAGAGCGAACAAATGAATTATATGGGTAATAATTTTTGATCTAACAATAACCCTTATAGTAATACTTATAATCCAGGTTGGATGAACCACCCTAATTTCTCATGGGGTGGTCAAGGAAATCAAAGACAACAACCATCCCAAAATTTCCAACAACAGCTCTACCCATAGGAAAAGAAGCCAAACCTTGAGGAGATGCTGACAAAATTCATGGCAGCTACAAAATACATTTTCAGAATACTGAGACATCCTTTAAAAATCAACTTGAAAAATCGACACAGGAGCTTAAAGATCAAATCAGGCAGCTTGCTAAGCAGATCTCTGAGAGACCACAAGGAAGACTACCGAGCAACACCGAGACTAACCCAAAAGAGCAAATTCAAGCCATAATAGCTCAAGATAGTGAAGGGTTAGACGAGCCCAATTTAAGGCAAAAGAATGTGGTAGAAGAAGGAAAGGTTGAGGTAAAACCAAAACTGGTAATCAAAGAGTACAAACCTCGTATACCATATCCCGAATGTAATATTCGGGATTTAGGGGTTATGTGTTTTAACTTAAATGTATGTGGTAGCATGCTTGTGTGTGATTGGTACGTGTTTTGGGGGCTTCGGGAACCCTAGGGAGTAGGTAGATGCCTTAGAAAAATATTTGATTTTAAGCCTTAAAGAGGGGCTAAGGGAGCTAGGCCTTAAAGAGTTTAGGGTGTGGCTTATGACACAAGAACTTACCTGATAAGGTGGCAAGGGAGGCGCCACTTAGAGCACAGGAGAGTGACGTCTTAGGAAGTGTGAAGGGACCTAGGTTCGAGCAGCACAGGTAGCGTTTTGGGATTTTATTTTGCGTCAAGGGAGTGCAGTGGTGGACGGCATAAAGACTCTGAATGGATGAGGGTTAGACTTGGTCAAATTCATTTGAAAATTCAGCTAAGAGAGAAAGATAAGTGTTGACTCATTCAAAAACTTTTGAATGAGGGGGGAGAGGAAAAGTAGGAGAAAAAGAAAGGATTTGAGAAGAGGGGGAGAGTTGGCCGGCCAAGGGACTCCTAGGATGACATTTTCGGCCTTGAGGTTGGGGGGAGGAAGCCGAATATGCATAAGGTGGTGTTAGGCATCTTTTGTGTGATTTTTTTTTTTCCGAAAGCCTTCGTATTCTGTTGCCATTTGAGACCGTAAACCACAAGAGACCACTTGTGCACTTTTCTTCCTTGATCATCTTCTTCTCTTCTCTTTTATTTTGCTAAGGCCGAAACTCTTTCATTCTCACCATTGCCGCAACTCTCAAAGGGTCCAAACTTCTCTTCTCTTCTCTTTTGTTAAGGCCGAACCTTCCTCTTGTCACCGAAGCTGAATCGCATCAAACTTCAACCTCTTTTCTTCTTCTTTTCACGATTCTTCAAAAGCCGAAAGCCGATTATCTTTCTTCTCTTGTCGATTTCTTAGAGCCAGTGATCATTGCGTCTAGTCACTCTTGTTCGGTAAGGGATCTCTTTTGATTCAAATCTCTTTCTCTTATTTTAGCTTATCGAAATCAAGGATACTAATCTCTATATCTCTTTTGGCCGAAACCATGAAGGTGGATTTCGGGATTCTTTGTAGCCGACGATTAGAAGGAGATCTTTCGGGATTTTGGAGATCCAAGGTAAGCAAGGTATACCATTCGTCCAAGGGTCACTTCTATTGGTTTTAATGCACTAAAGCCGATTCTAACTTAAGCCATATAGGGATTTCGACAACTTCGGGAGCAGACAGTGGTTTCCGGGACTTGAGCAAGCAAGGTAAGGGAGTTGTAATATTCAGCCAAAGGCCATGTTGTTTATTAGGGGTTGGCCGATTCTAACTATGGTATTTTAGGGGGGGTTTCGACAGAGATAAAGGAGGAGTCTCGGGATTCAGATCTATTTTTGTAAGGGTGTTTAAGTTATAGATTGTGTTTCGTTTAGATCTTACATATTAATTAACCGGGTTTTGATTAAGTGTTCCTCAATGGATACGAGTACCAGTGGAGGAGAGAAAGGGGTAGTTCGTACCCCTAGATTCAAGAAACGCTCGATTTTTGCCGTACGTGATTGGCCACCGGGTTGTGGGCCAGCACCGGAAAGGGATAAGCAGATTGCTATTATCGCTGCTAGCGAGAGTGTCGGTATCGAGAGTGTCGTTCTCAGTGTTATCAGGTGTGTAACCCTACATTAATTTCCTGATAGATTAATAGTATTAATATTGAGTATATGATTATGAAAATTCGAGTAACATGGCTAAGGGTACCATTCAATGGTATAGTGCAATCAGGTACGTTACCCCCTTAATACTCAGTTAATAATGTTATGAACATTGATATGAAATATGTGTGATTTTGTTATGACTTTGGGGTAAGGTACATTGCATGATATCTAAATAATATGTATGTTGCATGGGCATATGGGTGATAATGATAAAGGGGAAGTGTTCCGGTGGTTTTTACCACATTATCCGGTGACTTATGTCACATATTATGAATCCGGTGACTCTGTCACATTATCTGGTGGCCATGCCACGATTATAAGGGCGATGTACAGTTGACTGCAGCGACTGCCTTCGAGGGTGTGTAGCGGATGGAGGGTCGATTTAGTAATCCCCACGGTGTGATTGGCAGGTACGGGTGGTGTGTAGAGGATGGATATCTAGGTGGGGCTTGGGACTGCATTTCATTTTGTGCATAAATTTGATTAAATATGTTATGACTCGATATGCTATGTTATGGGCTTTGCCGAAATGTTATGTTTAGGGCTATAATTGGTTGGGTTTTGGTGTAGCCGTTACATATTGAGTCTGTTGACTTACCCTTCGTGGGATAACTTTTTGCAGGTGATACTTAGCGATATGGATCGGGTCAGTGGGGACTTTGTGGTGGCCATGCTCAGCTCAGCATTTTCGGGTTTTCTTATAATTAAACTTATCACGTTTTTTTTTCCTTATTATGTTTTCGAGATTTATTTCGGGTTTTGTTTTGTTGTAATAAGGCCACTATTTAACTGTTTAATTTATGCGTTTTAATTTTTATTCTGATACGATCAACATCAAACAAATGATTAAACATTTTTCGTAAGACAACTTCAATTGTTTTGACACCTAAACACCTACGGTTTTCAGCTTAATAATAGGCACCATAATTCGGCATTCGTTTCAACTTATAATTTTTGAAACATGAAGATAATGTTTGAATGAAATACAAACTTTAATAATAACACGGTTTTCAACTTGATCGTAACACAAATTTGTTTGCTTCAAAACCACAATATTTTCCAAGACGGAAAAACGAGATTTAATTAAAGTTTTACTCAGGGAACATGCTAGATCCGGTCGGGGCTTGTGGGCCGGGTTTGGGGTGTTTCACCGAAGCAATAACGAAAGCCGACATAGAGGAACAGTTCGGTAAGTTTCTTAAACTTTTAAAGAAATTACATATCAACTTACCGTTACTTGAAGCTCTTTCGCAGATGCCAGATTCTAGGAAATTCTTAAGGGAGCTATTGACGAACAAATAAAAGATAGACAAAGCAACACATTTGGAACTGAACGCAGTGTGCTCAGTAATGCTGCAAAATAAAATACCATTGTAACATCCTAAATTAGGGGGTTGTTTGCAATTTTATTTTTTTATTATTTTATTTTTAATTTTCACATGCTCGAAGAAATGAAATGCATATATCATGGTCTAGTCATAACCCCGGGTTAGGTCAGGCTTAGGGCTGGAAATTTCCTTTTTTTTGTGCTTTAGAGGAGGAAAGCAAGGTGAGGAAGCTTTAAATAATATTTGGTGCGAAGCATGACACAAGGAAGTGGCTGGTAGAGTGGGTAGGGCGCTGCCTAGGGAGCTAGAAGGTGCGGCAGAACAGGGGTTCGAACCCCAGGAATCGCGTTGGGGAGTTTTTATTTTTGGCGTTGAAGGAGAGCTAGGTGAAGGAAGGTTTAATAATAATTTCGGTGAAGTTATGGCATGAAGTTCGGCCTGGCAAAGTGGCTTGGGAGCGCCACTTAAGGGCCCTGGGTGTAGGGACTCAGGTTCGAGTCACCATGGACGCAAGGGGTGTTTTTACTTTTGATTTTTGACGTTGAGACAAGGGAGCCATTAAAAGGAATTGCGACGGGTTTGTGTCACAAATAGGCGCCTTGGCCGAGTGGCAAGGGGCGCTATAGGAGGGCTGCGGCACGAGAACTCGCGTTCGAGTCCTGAGGGAAGCGCAAGGATATTTTATTTTTGCCTTGGCGTTAATGCATGAAGGAGCCAAGGGATGAAAGCTTAAAAGAAAATTTCGATGCGTTTATGTCATGAAATGCGCAGTGGCCGAGTGGCTGGAGGTTTGGGGAGTTTTCTCCAGGTCTCGGGTTCGAGACCTGGGGGCAGCATCTGGCCAGTTTTATTTATTTTATGGCCGGCGTGCCTTGTGGCTGCATGGGCACTTAAATGCTTGGAGCTAAGCTTGATGGCTGCTTTTATTTTTAATTTGTGATGGAGTATGGGTAAGTTTATTATTATTATTTTATGCATGGAAGATGGGTTGGTGATGGGAACTTTGTTAAACAAAGTTTATTTTTTTAAATGGTGATGGGGTAGTGATGGGTAAGTGAATAAACAATATTTTGTTTACTCTTTGGGTGATGAAATTATCACAAAAAAGAGGAGCATGGCCAAATGTCTTCAATTTGTTTTGCCCTTCTTACAAAATTTTTCTTGGCCAGATGAAGCATACTTGGGGAGCATGGTCGGCCTTGAGTTGGCAAGGGAGAGCTTGGCCGAAACTCTCTAATTAGTTTTCTTTTCTTGCCATATTGTTCTTGGCCGAAAAAGAGAGAGAGCAAAGGCTTGAGGTTCGGTTTTGGAAGGAGGTTTAGGGTGGTATTTTCGGTTTGGAGGTAGGCTCATTTGGGTGCCGAAATTTGCTTCTTCTTTCTCCCTTCTATTTCGTTTGGAGTAGCTGAACATTCAACCTACTTTTGCAAGCTAGGCCGAACCCCCCAAAAATAAAGTGTTGTCGAGTTCGAAGGTTGGTAAGTGTCTTTAGTTAGCATTCGATTTTTCTTTCTTTTCCTTTTGAGTGTGCCGAATGCAAGTGTCCAAACCTTGGTAAGGTGGGCCGAATGTGTTCTTAAGACATTAAGAGTTTTGCTCTCTTGTGTGTAGTAAGCGTAAAGGAGCATTGAAGGAGTGGCTTCCCGGGACTTCGTTTCATTTTGGTAAGGTGACATGTAGTTTCGGCCAAGGGCCATTTGTCAAAGATTTGTACTTTAAGCCGAACTAATATGTGCCATATAGGGATTTCAACGATCTCGGGAATAAGTGTAGTTTCGGGATTTGGTAGAAGACCAAATCGGCACTCAAGGTAGGTGTTCTTCGAGCACTACATATTTTTGCGGGATTATTAACATAGCCGAATGGCTATTAGATCTTAAGTGTGGGTGTTGGCCGAATGTAAGGGGAAAACTATATCGCAGGATTTTGCTAGTATAGCTCGGGATTCGCTAGTCTCGCAAGAAAACAGGTGTGTAAACTCTTACACACTTTATTAGCATAGACTGCCTATTATATTGCTATATAACCTCTCATGTAGTAACTTTGCCTTGTGGGCATAAGCTTGGATTTCGGGTAAGTCCCCTATTACTTGATCTATGTTGTATGTTGTGTACGCCATCATATGCTGTTAAATGCTATGCTATATATGAATGCATGATATATGGGATCATGATACTTGATATGTGAGCATGATGGTGGTGGGATTGATGAGAGGAGGGAGATGATCTCTATGGACTGTCACCAGTGGTTTGGTACCACACGATGGGTTGGCCCCATCATTTGATATTTGTGACTTCGGTCACCAGTGGTTTGGCACCACCAGTGGTTTTGACCACACCGTTGATATAATTTGTGACTAAGTCCCAGTGGTTTGGCACCACCAGTGGTTTGGCACCACATATTGATATTTGTGACTTCGGTCACCAGTGGTTTGGCACCACCAGTGGTTTGGTACCACATGTTGATATTGTGACCTAGGGTCATCAGTGGTTTGGTACCACACGATGGGTTGGACCCATCATTTGATATTTGTGACTTCAGTCACCAGTGGTTTGGCACCACCAGTGGTTTGGTACCACACGTGGTAGAAAAAGGAGTATGGATGGTTAGCTTGGGTTGCATATTTGCATGTCTTACTAATATCTTGTGTATGAGGTGCATTTTCGGGTTGGGGATTTATACACTGAGTCTTGGTGACTCACCCCTTCCCATATCATTTTGCAGGTGAGTAGATCGCGGAGATGGAGCCGGAGAGGACTCGAGGCGGCCATGCTTGTTCCGTGGACTTGAAATTTTATTTCGCACCGTTTAAAGTTTATTACTTACTAAATTTCGATTGGGTTGTAATATGTCCGCTTATTATTATTCGTATGTTTAAGTAGTTACTTTTACTTTATTTCTATTATATTACTAATGAGCTTATAAACTGTTAAGCAAATCGGTTAAAAGTAACGTTTTCAAAATAAGTACTCGTACGCATTTTCAAAGATGTTACCATCGGGTAGCATAATTTACCAAGTTTAACGAAAACTCTGATGTTTCTAAAAATTTAAATGATCAAATGGTTTCAAAGGAAAAATGTTTCAACTCAATCGTGTTTATCAAATCAACCCACCTGAGTTTTAGCAAACACCGTGTTATAACCTCAGCAAATTTTTGAATTTCCACTGTTAATCCAAATCCTTCAAAACGTTTTTACTCCGTGACATACCAGATCCGGTCAAGACTCGTGGGCCGGGTTTGGGGTGTTACGTAATTGGTATCAAAGCCAGGTTTAAAACTCGGCTGTGGGGGGCCCAAGGCCCAAAAATGTTTTCTTGATAGGCCTCTGTGAATTATTATGAAAATGGTTTTGTTTTGAACAACATGGCATCGAGTCTCTGGCACCAATCCGCTCGGGTAAGTATTTCTAACCTCTGTGTGAATTATCTGTAAAGGGGTAGAAAGGGAACGTAGATAGTATGAAAGGTATGTGAACCCTAGGACTAGTTTACCCCAACAATCGCATAAGATCTTTAATTGCCTAATTAAACAAACCTATGACTAAGTCACCGAGTTAAAATGTGGCAACCATAGTGCGCATGTCTAGGATTGGATCCGGAAGAGCCTGGTTTTTAAGCAGTCCTAGCGACTCACCTCCTCTTCGCAGGAATCCTACCTGGTGCGTAGCTTTGGTTCACCCTAACCGTGAGGACTTGTTCATAGGCTAAACCCAATTACTAAAACCCGAAAGGGAACTAGCCGTATTTTTATAAAACTCTTAAAAACTACCCTTTTAACTTGTGAGGACTATTTTACAAAAATTTTCAGAAAAATTTTGATTTATGGAGATTTCAAAAATACCCTTATGGGTAAAATTACAAAAATGCCCCTGGTTTCTAAAATTACTAAGCTACCCCCAAATTCGACAAAATTTTTACAAGCATATCCAAAACCCTTAATTTGCAAATATCAAAATTGCCATGATTTTGGAAATTTACAAATTGCCCCTAATTTACAAAAGTACCAAAATAACCCCGGTTTTTAAAATTTTCGCAACACTACCAAATTGGAAAACAAATTTCCAAAGAGAACCCTCAAAGTTTTGCAATACCTCAGAATTATTGAAACATTACAAATTTACCCCAGTTTATTACCAAAATACCCCTGTAGGGCAAATGACGAAAATACCCCCGGGATAGAAATTGGGCAAAAAGGTGATGGAATAAGTGAATGTGTGTCTTTGAATTAGAATAGAAGACTTGAAACTTGTTTGATCGAAGGAACAACTTCTAAACTTCGTTCATAAAAATTTCTTCGCTAATGATCGATGGAACAATGGCTAACTCATAAAACTTTTTAAGATAGATCGCGTGATAAGAGATGAGTTCTAGAGGTCGCGGCTGTCGGGGACGCGGTAGAGGCCGGATGGCGGTGTCAGAACCCGTTAGGTCGGGCCAGGGATCTGATAATGAAATAACACCTCCACCACCACCCCCAACTTTTGGTGTTGGACGACAAGATCAGACGGGGGGCGAGTCAGTATCGCAGGCTATGCTGCGAGTTCTAGAAATGATGGCTGAGGCAGGTAGAGGTACAGGAGCTCGGAAATCTATACCTGAGTGACTCCGAGCGAATGGAGCGGAGATATTTCGAGGTATATTAGGTGTAGCCCCCAGTACGGCGGAATATTGGCTGGAATCAACTGAGAGGATCATGGATGACCTGGATTTTACAGCTGAGGAAAAACTGAAGGGTATAATCTCTCTACTTCGGGATGAGTCATACCAGTGGTGGCTCACCGTAAGGGACGGAGCGATGGTGGAGGATCTCACATGGGAATTATTTAGGGCAGCCTACCAAAGGAAATATATAGGAGCTAGCTACGTGGATGCGCAACGAAAGGCTTTCTTGAACCTGGTTCAGGGTAATAAGACGGTGGCAGAGTATGAGGCTGAATTTCTCCGTTTGAGTAGGTATGCTCGTGGTATTGTGGGTACTGAATATGAACGCTGTGTCAGATTCGAGGATGGGCTGCGGGATGAGCTGAGGATGATGATAGCTCCGCAACAGGAACGGGAGTTCGCTGTTCTAGTAGAGAAGGCTAAAGTTGCTGAAGGGGTAAGACAGTCTTTTAGACAGAATCAGGATAGGAGCTGGAACAAGAGGAGCTCCAGATCTTTGGGGTTTTCTGGGAATCAGCAGAAGAGGGCAAGATATGGCGGGTCGGATCAAGCTGCTAGGCCTGCTGCTGCTAATACTCAATGGCCACCACGGTGTGCTCAGTGTGGAAAGTCTCATGTGGGAGAGTGCCGGAATGGTAATCGAGGATGCTTTGAATGTGGATCCGTGACACATCGAGTTAGGGACTGTCCGAAAAAGGCAGCTAGGCTGAGGTCTGAGGGTCAGGAACGTCCACTGAATAGGAGGGATAACCAACAGCCGCCGAGAGGTCGTGGTGCAGGAAGGGGAGGTAATGGTGCTGGCAGAGGTCGTGGGACATCGAGTGGAGGTACCGGTGGTACTGAGGCTAGGCAACCTGGTTTGGTCTATGCTGCGAGGTGTCAAGAGGAGGGCGACGCACCGGACGTCATAACTGGTATGTTTTTGATCTTTGGAGTACCCTATATCACCTTGATTGATGTTGGCTCGACTCACTCATACATTGCAAGTAGCGTAGTGGAAACTCTGAACTTAGACTTTGAGCTTACTTCTAAGAAGATGACTGTGTTAAGCCCTCTGGGTCACTCTGTAGAAGTAAATAAACTCTATAGGGATGTACCCCTAGAACTCCAAGGGGTCGTGTTCTTGGCTGACCTGATGGAACTACCTTTTAGGGAGTTCGATCTGATTCTCGGGATGGATTGGCTAGTAAAATATCAGGCTAGCCTTGATTGCGCAGCTAAGCACATGGTGTTAAAGACCGTGAAAGGAGATGAGGTAGTGATGATAGGTAAGAGGAGAAATTACCTATCTAATTTGGTTTCGGCATTGAAGGCGGAAAAGATGGTTAGGAAAGGTTGTGAGGCATATGTAGTGCATATGCGTGCTTTGGAAGCTAAGGATACAGCTATTAGAGATGTCTGGACTGTAAGGGAGTATGTTGATGTGTTTCCAGAAGAACTCCCGGGTCTACCTCCTGATCGTGAGGTTGAGTTTGGTATAGATTTGTTACCCGGAACTGCGCCAGTATCTATAGCTCCGTATCGGATGGCACCGAAAGAATTAGTGGAGTTGAAGGCACAGATCTAGGAGTTGCTAGATAGAGGATTCATCCGACCGAGTGTATCACCTTGGGGAGCTCCAGTGCTTTTTGTCAAGAAGAAGGATGGAACAATGAGGATGTGCATAGACTATCGACAGTTGAACAAGCTGACAATAAAGAACAGGTATCCTTTGCCCAGGATTGATGATTTGTTTGATCAACTCAAGGGTGCATCGGTTTTCTCTAAGATCGACCTTAGGTCGGGGTATCATCAGCTTAAGGTGAAGGAAGCTGATATCTATAAGACGACATTCCGTACTCGGTATGGGCACTACGAGTTTTTGGTAATGCCTTTTGGTTTGACGAATGCACCAGCCGCGTTTATGGACTTGATGAACCGGGTTTTCCAACCCTATCTGGATCGGTTCGTCGTAGTGTTTATAGACGACATTTTGGTGTACTCAAAGTCTGAAGAGGAGCATGACGCACACCTTCATGTAGTTCTGCAAGTTCTAAGGGAGAAACAGTTGTACGCCAAATTCAGCAAGTGCGAGTTCTGGCTTAAGGAGGTAACTTTCCTAGGGCATGTTGTTTCAGCTGAGGGGATCAGGGTGGATCCTAGTAAGATTGAGGCAGTATTGGAGTGGATACCACCAAAGTCGGTTACGGAAATCCGGAGTTTTCTGGGATTGGCAGGATATTACAGAAGATTCGTGGAAAATTTCTCCTTAATCGCAGCACTGTTGACCAAGTTGCTGAGAAAAGGAGTTCCGTTTGTATGGTCTGAGAAGCAGCAAGAGAGTTTCGACAAACTAAAGAAGTTTTTGACAGAAGCACCAGTCTTGATTCAGCCTGAGTCAGGAAAGGAATTCACTGTGTACTGTGATGCATCGCATACCGGTTTAGGGTGTGTGTTGATGCAAGAAGGAAAGGTAGTCGCTTATGCGTCACGGCAGTTGAGGCCTCACGAGGGTAATTATCCGACACATGATTTGGAATTAGCTGCTGTGGTTTTTGCCTTGAAGATTTGGAGGCACTATCTGTATGGAGAGAAGTCGGTGGTGTACTCGGATCACAATAGTGTGAAGTATCTCTTGACCCAAAAAGATTTAAATCTGAGGCAGCGGAGGTGGATTGAGTTGCTGAAGGACTACGATTGCTCTATCGAATACCATCTGGGCAAGGCTAATGTAGTCGCTGATGCTTTGAGTCGTAAAGTGGTGGCAGATTTGCGAGCAATGTTTGCTCACCTAAGTCTCTATGAGGTTGGTAGTCTTCTGGCGGAATTATGGATAAAACCGTCTTGGATCAATGAAGTTAAAGAGAGGCAGTTGACCGATGAAGTTTTAAGTACTCGGAGGTTGCGAGTACAGAATGGTGAAGACGAGGGTTTCAGCTTGGGTAGTGATGGAGTGTTGTATTTTCAGGGGAGAGTATGTATGCCTAAGGATGATGAGTTGAGGCAGCGGATCCTTAAAGAAGCACATAGCAGACCATACGCTATGCATCCTGGAGGCAGCAAGATGTATCGGGATTTAAGGGAGCAGTATTGGTGGCCGGGTCTTAAACGGGAAGTAACCGAGTTAGTGGGCAAGTGTCTAACATGCCAGCAAGTTAAGGCTGAGCATCAGTTGCCATCAGGGCTGTTACAACCTGTAAAGATCCCACAGTGGAAGTGGGAGGGGATTACGATGGATTTCGTAAGTGGGCTTCCCCTTACGCCCAGTAAGAAAGACTCAATATGGGTGATAGTAGATCGGGTAACCAAATCGGCCCATTTCATACCGGTAAGGGCTGACTACTCGCTTCAAAGTTTAGCCAAGCTGTATATAGCTGAGATAGTGCGGTTGCATGGAGTACCAGTGTCCATTATCTCAGATAGAGATCCCCGGTTCACGTCGAGATTCTGGAAGGCCTTACATCAGGCGTTGGGTACGAAGTTAAATTTCAGCACGACTTTTCATCCACAGTCTGATGGACAATCTGAGAGAGTATTCCAGGTGTTGGAAGATATGTTAAGAGGCTATGTTTTGGACTTCCGTGGTAGTTGGGAGGAGTACCTACCTTTGGCAGAATTCGCTTATAACAACAGTTATCAAGCGAGTATTCAGATGGCACCATATGAGGCGCTGTATGGTTGGAAATGCCGTACTCCTACCTGTTGGTCAGAACTGGTTGAACGTCAGATGTTGGGTCCAGAGTTGGTGGTAGAGACAGAAGATAAGGTGAGGGTAATTCGTGCTCGTCTGAAGGAGGCGTCGGACAGGCAGAAATCCTACGCTGATCTTAAGCGCAGAGATGTGGAGTATGCAGTGGGTGATAAGGTCTTCTTGAAGGTATCACCTTGGAAGAAGATACTGAGGTTTGGCCGGAAGGGCAAGCTAAGCCCTAGGTTCATCGGACCGTACACAGTGTTGAAACGTGTGGGACCAGTAGCTTACCAGCTCGAGTTACCGGCAGAATTAAGTCAGATCCATGACGTTTTCCATGTGTCAATGCTTAGGCGCTATCGATCAGATCCATCACACATCGTGCCGATTGCGGATATTGAGGTGAACGCGGACTTGTCTTTTGAGAAGGAGCCGGTACAGATTTTAGATCGAGATGTCAAAGTTCTGAGGAGGAAGTCGGTACCGTTGGTAAAGGTGTTATGGCGAAACCATGGTATGGAAGAGGCCACGTGGGAACCCGAGGATGTGATGCGACAGCAATACCCCCAACTCTTCTGATCCAGGTAATTTTGGGGACGAAATTATTTTTAAGGGGGTAGAACTGTAACATCCTAAATTAGGGGGTTGTTTGCAATTTTATTTTTTTATTATTTTATTATTAATTTTCGCATGCTCGAAGAAATGAAATGCATATGTCATGGTCTAGTCATAGCCCCGGGTTAGGTCGGGCTTAGGGCTGGAAATTTCCTTTATTTTTTGTGCTTTAGAGGAGGAAAGCAAGGTGAGGAAGCTTTAAATAATTTTTGGTGCGAAGCATGACACAAGGAAGTGGCTGGTAGAGTGGGTAGGGCGCTGCCTAGGGAGCTAGAAGGTGCGGCAGAACAGGGGTTCGAACCCTAGGAATCGCGTTGGGGAGTTTTTATTTTTGGCGTTGAAGGAGAGCTAGGTGAAGGAGGGTTTAATAATAATTTCGGTGAAGTTATGGCATGAAGTTCGGCCTGGCAAAGTGGCTTGGGAGTGCCACTTAAGGGCCCTGGGTGTAAGGACTCAGGTTCGAGTCACCATGGACGCAAGGGGTGTTTTTACTTTTGATTTTTGACGTTGAGACGAGGGAGCCTTTAAAAGGAATTGCGACGGGTTTGTGTCACAAATAGGCGCCTTGGCCGAGTGGCTAGGGGCACTATAGGAGGGCTGCGGCACGAGGACTCGCGTTCGAGTCCTGAGGGAAGCGCAAGGATATTTTATTTTTGCCTTGGCGTTAATGCATGAAGGAGCCAAGGGATGAAAGCTTAAAAGAAATTTTCGATGCGTTTATGTCATGAAATGCGTAGTGGCCGAGTGGCTGGAGGTTTGGGGAGTTTTCTCCAAGTCTCGGGTTCGAGACCTGTGGGCAGCATCTGGCCAGTTTTATTTATTTTATGGCCGGCGTGACTTGTGGCTGCATGGGCACTTAAATGCTTGGAGCTAAGCTTGATGGCTGCTTTTATTTCTAATTTGTGATGGAGTGTGGGTAAGTTTATTATTATTATTTTATGCATGGAAGATGGGTTGGTGATGGGAACTTTGTTAAACAAAGTTTATTTTTTTAAATGGTGATCGGGTAGTGATGGCTAAGTGAATAAACAATATTTTGTTTATTCTTTGGGTGATGAAATTATCACAAAAAAGAGGAGCATGGCCGAATGTCTTCAATTTGTTTTGCCCTTCTTACAAAATTTTTCTTGGCCAGATGAAGCATACTTGGGGAGCATGGTCGGCCTTGAGTTGGCAAGGGAGACCTTGGCCGAAACTCTCTAATTAGTTTTCTTTTCTTGCCATATTGTTCTTGGCCAAAAAAGAGAGAGAGCAAGGGCTTGAGGTTCAGTTTTGGAAGGAGGTTTAGGGTGGTATTTTCGGTTTGGAGGTAGGCTCATTTGGGTGCCGAAATTTGCTTCTTCTTTCTCCCTTCTATTTCGTTTGGAGTAGCCGAACATTCAACCTACTTTTGCAAGCTAGGCCGAACCCCCCAAAAATAAAGTGTTGTTGAGTTCGAAGGTTGGTAAGTGTCTTTAGTTAGCATTCGGTTTTTCTTTCTTTTCCTTTTGAGTGTGCCGAATGCAAGTGTCCAAACCTTGGTAAGGTGGGCCGAATGTGTTCTTAAGACATTAAGAGTTTTGCTCTCTTGTGTGTAGTAAGCGTAAAGGAGCATTGAAGGAGTGGCTTCCCGGGACTTCGTTTCATTTTGGTAAGGTGACATGTAGTTTCGACCAAGAGCCATTTGTCAAAGATTTGTACTTTAAGCCGAACTAATATGTGCCATATAGGGATTTCAACGATCTCGGGAATAAGTGTAGTTTCGGGATTTGGTAGAAGACCAAATCGGCACTCAAGGTAGGTGTTCTTCGAGCACTACATATTTTTGCGGGATTATTAACATAGCCGAATGGCTATTAGATCTTAAGTGTGGGTGTTGGCCGAATGTAGGGGGAAAACTATATCGCACGATTTTGCTAGTATAGCTTGGGATTCGCTAGTCTCGCAAGAAAACAGGTGTGTAAACTCTTACACACTTTATTAGCATAGACTGCCTATTATATTGCTATATAACCTCTCATGTAGTAACTTTGCCTTGTGGGCATAAGCTTGGATTTCGGGTAAGTCCCCTATTACTTGATCTATGTTGTATGTTGTGTACGCCATCATATGCTGTTAAATGCTATGCTATATATGAATGCATGATATATGGGATCATGATACTTGATATGTGAGCATGATGGTGGTGGGATTGATGAGAGGAGGGAGATGATCTCTATGGACTGTCACCAGTGGTTTGGTACCACACGATGGGTTGGCCCCATCATTTGATATTTGTGACTTCGGTCACCAGTGGTTTGGCACCACCAGTGGTTTTGACCACACCGTTGATATAATTTGTGACTAAGTCCCAGTGGTTTGGCACCACCAGTGGTTTGGCACCACATATTGATATTTGTGACTTCGGTCACCAGTGGTTTGGCACCACCAGTGGTTTGGTACCACATGTTGATATTGTGACCTATGGTCCTCAGTGGTTTGGTACCACACGATGGGTTGGCCCCATCATTTGATATTTGTGACTTCGGTCACCAGTGGTTTGGCACCACCAGTGGTTTGGTACCACACGGGGTAGAAAAAGGGGTATGGATGGTTAGCTTGGGTTGCATATTTGCATGTCTTACTAATATCTTGTGTATGAGGTGCATTTTCGGGTTGGGGATTTATACACTCAGTCTTGGTGACTCACCCCTTCCCATATCATTTTGCAGGTGAGTAGATCGCGGAGATGGAGCCGGAGAGGACTCGAGGCGGCCATGCTTGTTCCGTGGACTTGAAATTTTATTTCGCACCGTTTAAAGTTTATTACTTACTAAATTTCGATTGGGTTGTAATATGGCCGCTTATTATTATTCGTATGTTTAAGTAGTTGCTTTTACTTTATTTCTATTATATTACTAATGAACTTATAAACTGTTAAGCAAATCGGTTAAAAGTAACGTTTTCAAAATAAATACTCGTACGCGTTTTCAAAGATGTTGCCATCGGGTAGCATAATTTACCAAGTTTAACGAAAACTCTGATGTTTCTAAAAATTTAAATGATCAAATGGTTTCAAAGGAAAAAGGTTTCAACTCAATCGTGTTTATGAAATCAACCCACCTGAGTTTTAGCAAACACCGTGTTATAACCTCAGCAAATTTTTGAATTTCCACTGTTAATCCAAATCCTTCAAAACGTTTTTACTCCGTGACATACCAGATCCGGTCAAGACTCGTGGGCCGGGTTTGGGGTGTTACAACCATAGAAATTAAAAGATCCAGGGATTTTTACAATTCCATGCTTAATTAGTAGTTTATCTATTGATAATGCGTTAGCTGACCTAGGGGCAAGCATAAATGTCATGCCTTATAAAATGTTTAAACAACTAGGTCTAGGGAAGCCCAAACAAACTAGGATGAGCATTCAACTAGCTGATAAAACTATTAGAATTCCTAGGGGTATAATCGAAGATGTACTAGTGAAAATCGATAAATTCGTATTCCCAGTAGACTTTGTTGTTTTAGACATGGATGAGGACAACACGATTCCCCTAATTTTAGGAAGACCATTTTTAGCAACTGTCAGGACTAAAATTGATGTCGACGCAAGCGAACTCATACTCTATGTAGGTGACGAGACAGTCACGTTTCAAGCTCTTGATTCAGCTAGGACATTGAATAATCAAGGTGAGAAAGTAAATGCTATAGATAACCATTCGGTTAACCCTTCCTTTCAGGAATCACCACAAAAGAACACAAGTGAACCTGATCCTAGACCCAGTCCCAACAAGGAAATAACTAATGAGGAACAAGGGATTCAGATCGATGAACTAGAAAAGTGGAAGACACATCTCAAAGAAAAACTAGGGATACATGAAGCAAAACCAAAGCCACTCTATGAGATATACAAGTTCAAAATTGGAGATCAAGTATTGATAGAAAAAGCAGAGCCACGAATACCTCCGCCTGATCCTAACACAAACAAAGAAATCCATTTTAAGGTAATCAACGTTTTCCCATACGAAATAGTCGAGGTAAGTAATCCTATTTTTGGCACTTTGAAAATAAACGCCACTCGTCTTACACTTTATCATGATAATGGAACTGCTAGCATGAGGAAGGACTTTCAACTCCTCAAACCACCATGAATATGCGAATGAGAGGTAAGTCTAGCTTAACACTATAAACGACCGCTTCTCGGGAGGCAACCCGAGCACTAACTATATTAACTTTTACATTCTTTTAATTTTAATTTTATTTTATTTTTATTTCTACTCCCGCATCTAATTATAAACTAACCAAAAGTACAGATTTTCAAGCCACACGGCCTTACACACAGCCGTGGTCGTGGTCGTGTGGATGCACTGAATCTCCGTACTGACATGGCAGAGATGGTACGAGTCAGAACAAATCATATCTTCGAGTCATAGACTCCAACTACCACGCCACGGTCGTGCAATGAGGCCGTGGCCGACATTGTTAGATTATTCATGGGTGTGGAGACCTGAACATGGGCGTGGGAGAAGCGAACAAAGCAAAACACGATCGTGCGATACGGCCATGCGACGCCACACACCCATGGTACACGGGCGTGGGGAGGCACCAGACCCCAAATTTCTATTTAAACCATCCACCCCTCCCCTCCCATACCACTTTATTTTCCTTCTCCTTCTCAAGCCCTTTCATACTCTAATCTTTTCCCCAACCATCGATCCACACCACAACTATGTCGAAGAAGCGGAAGGATCCAAACATAGTCCCCCATGGGAGACCGATCTACATAAGTTCATGCCGGCCGCTTCATACACTCAACAAGCCAAGGGTCTTTGAGACCATTTAACTTATATTTTTATTTTCTCTTCTCCTTTATTTTCCTTCTCTTTGACTATCTTATGCTTAATTTAGTTTATTTCATTTTAGTTTCGTGGTTGTAGGTTCTAAAGGCTGTTTGGGAATCACGCCACTTCGGCCACCGCCACCCCAATCCAGCCTTAGAGGTCACACCCACTTCGCGAACCATCTAACAATAAGGACCCCTCGGTCCATTCATCTTTTATTTTAATTTTATTCTACTTGCTATTTTCTTTCTCTTTATCTTTCTTGTCTTTAAATATATATTTAGTATATTTTGAATTATTATTATTATTTCCTAGCTAATTCTCTACGAGCTTCCCAATTTCTTCATCTAGCACAGAGCTCGGTAGCAGCCACCACACCTCGGGACTCCCAACTCAAGGAAACTATCCAAATTCAGGAAGTTTCACCTTTCCGTTTCTCTTAAATTTCATATACATCTTTGTACATTGAGGGCAATGTACATCTTAAGTGTGGGGGGTGAATATTTATTTCAAGAAAGTGCCTAACTTTCTGCATTATTCTTAAATCCCTGAATGATATCTTGTCTTAAAGTAAGTTTCACATATTATGATTAAAATGAAATTTCCCCTGATTTATGATTTTGTTGATATGTTTTGGATTAAGTCATTGATAATTGTGCATTGATGATTAAAATTGAAGGATACTAGAGAATCAAGCATGATAAGTCTATTTTGAAAAAATTAAAAATTTTGTTAGGTTGTTTACCTGAATCTAATTATTACCTTGAAGTTTGAAATTTACAAGTTTGATATCAAACACCCATAACTTTTGTGAGACTTTGAGCCTGTAGAGCATATATTCTTTTTCTTGCTCACTTTATTGATTATGAGTGTGTCAACATTGATTTGTTATTCTAGAACTTGCATCGATTGTACATGTCGAGACCACACCTTTGATTTGATATACAGAGATGATAAAGGCACCTAGGTTTTAACCCACTTACTCCACTAAAAAGCCTACTTTCATAACTAACCCCTAGTGAACCATGTTGATCCTAACAACCCTTTTTATTGACTCACCCACTAATATTAACCCAAAACCCTTTGTATTTGTTATCACCATTCCGTTTGACTACCTTTTTATCGAGATTTGATTTGATCAGTTGCCTAACTATGATATTTATTTAAGCAGTAAATTCATTATTAAATATTTGACTTGTTCTTAAAAAAAACCGAAGTATATTCATTATTATTTCTATAATTAAGTGAGCTTACATGCTTAAATTTCAAATCTTGAAGAAAAAGCTCGTATTATTAGTTTTTAATTGATGTAATTATTTAGGATTAGTTCATTTTTCTAGTTAGGTAAATTGTCAATTCAATCTCGATTCTAACCCCTTAATTCAGCCTTTATCCACACCCTTAATCTAAGCCCCGTTACAACCCTTTTTAAAAGACCTTTTGATTTGTGTATCATTTCATATTATAGTGGTGGAGATTTAATTTTCATGCAAGCTTATGGGATTAACTCTTCATGTTCGACTTTTGAGTGCTTAATTTTGAACCTTAAACACTTTAAGTGATTTGAGTGAATCTTTAGTGAGGATGTCAACTTTTGTCGATTTTGAATCAAGAGGTAATTAATTAGGTAAGGGGAAACACCTAACGCTTTCGGGCTATAAATGCATGACTTTGATTGTTTGAATCTTTAGGACCCTTTTACTTAACTTATCAATGTATGAATTATCTTTGAATTATGATGAAGCATTATTGATGAATATTATGAATCGAGGAAGTTTGTTTTAACTTGAGGACAAGCAAAAGCTTAAGTGTGGGGGTATTTGATAAATCGTAAAAGTAACATACTTTAAGCCCACATTTAGCATGCTTTTGGATGATTTAAGCCTTGAATTATGTAATTTGGTGCTCTTACTCCTTTGTTTTCATGTTTTATACTCAGAAGAGCACCGGATGACGAAAAGAACGAAAAACGGGCCCAAAACAGAGTAAATAAGCCATATCACGAAATCCACACGGCCTGGGCCCAAGACCACAAGGCCGTGTCTCATTCAACAGCTTCAAACACGGCCTGGCCACGACTTACATGGGCGTGTGCCATGGGCGTGTCCCTGCCGTGAGAAAGAAGAGTTTCACTCGGATTAGGATACTTAGGGTTAAAGAAACATATTCAGAAGCCTATATAAACACCCTAAGTATGACCTAAAAAGGGGAAACTCAAGGCTTTAGTCAGGGGGCGTCCAGCTAGGCCAAAGAAGGCAGATTTGTGGGAATTTACTCGAAGATAGCCAGTTGATCCATCTCAAAAAGCCGGAGTTATACTCAAGACGGAGGATCTCTCCTTCAATTCCTTCAGGGGGTTTAGGGATTTCTTATGTTTTGTTTTATCTTTTCTTCTGAGATATTTTCTTTTATTGTTATGAACTAAACCCTCAAATACTTGAGGGGGATGAAACCTAAGATGAATCTTATTATCGTTTGCTGAACTATATGATAAATATTTGACTTGTTCTTAATTATGTGTTCTTAATTCTTGTGTTGATATTTTCGGGATATTAATTCAAGTATGATGTGCTTAGGTGGAGGAGCAAAAGTCCCTGCCTAAGAGTAGATCTAGCATAATTAAGCGGAGTTGATCGCACGCCTAGAGATAGGGTGACGAGATTTTGCTGAATTAGGGTGAAACCTAATATGGGAGTCTATAGATCGAGTTAATGCAATTCCGGGGGTTTTAATTAGAAAGAGATTTTAATTAATCAACCTAGGGTTAGACGTTAGTCGCCTCGAGAGAGGGATTAATATAACTTAGGGAATCTTACGGATCAAGTCAAATGAATAAATCATCTGGTTCAGAATTAGATAACAGGTGAAGTCTAGGAGGATTCTTCCTTTGGTGTCATCTTAATCAATTGGTTTTTCCTAAAAGTTATTCTCCAATTTCATTTTTCTTTTTCTTAGAGTCTTTAGTTTAGTAGTTAATTAATTTTAGATTAGATAAACATTTCCCTTAATTCGCAGGCTAGATAATAAAACGAGAGTTAGTATTAGTACTTTTGGTTCCTTTGGGTTCGACATTCCGGTCTTGCCTTAACTATACTACTGTTCGATAGGTGCGCTTGCCTCAAATCATTGTCATAATTAGTTCCTAGGTTTGATCATTCTTTTTATAAATTTTAAGACTTTGACATCGCATAAAACAACGATCATTCTTTGATGCCGCCTAATATGACTTTCTCATTGTTCATTTTCGTACCTTTCTAGCTTCCGAATTAGCTTTCTTTTCTCTTTCCCGAGTTTTTCAGCTTTACACGCTCGGTCAACAACCACAACGAATTCTTTTATTTCCAGAATTCTAACTAACAAACTGGAATATTCATTCAAGCCGTCTTCAAACCTTGTACACATTATTGCCTCAGTTGAGACACATTCTTGTGCATACTGGCTCAGTCTCACAAATTCTCGCTCGTATTCTGTAACAGACATACGACTCTATTTCAATTCAAGAAACTCTTTGCGTTTCTGATCTATAAATCTCTCACTAATGTATTTCTTTCAAAATTCAGTCTAGAAGAAATCCCAGGTAATTCGTTCTCTAGGAACAATAGAATTCAAAATCTTCCACCATTGGTAAGCTGTATCTCTCAACAAAGAAACGACCCATTTAACACATTCATCAGGTGTACATGACAACTCATCAAATACCCGAATTGTATTCTCAAGCCAGAACTTGGCTCTCTCAGCATCATCATCAGTAGTAGCACGAAATTCTTTAGCCCCATATTTTCTAATCTTATCAACCAAAGGTTTATTCAAACGAATCAGATCTATAACTTAGGGAGCTACAGGAACTTGCGAGGGCGGAGGTTGAGGAACATCCAGATTTACTCTAACATACTGAGTGAACCACTCATTCATCATTTGGAAGAAGGCTTGTTGAGCCTCACCTTCTTGACCGCTAGTAACCAGTCTAGAATCAAACGGCGCTGTCCCTTGAGCGGGAGCAAGCGCATTACTTTCAACATCGTCAACTACGGCTTGTTCTGGATCCATTTACTATATGAAAAACACATTTTACCTATCAGGATTCATCACACTATTATAGTTCGTATATATCGCATGTATAGCTAGACTTTCACACGCTAAGTTAGTCCTAGAATCGATTAAATCGTAGCTCTGATACCAATCAAATGTAACACCCCTAACCCATATCCGTCGCTGGACTAGGGTTAAGAGGCATTACCAGACATATAGGAACATTTTACCCTCATTTGACAACATCAATCATACAAAACCATTTCATAATAATTCATACACATATAGTCCCTTTAGAAAGTCTACGATATATTAAACATGCTTTAGAGAAGGCTTGAAACTAAACCGATCTCATACGGAAACTTTGTGGAACTTAGAAATTTTTTCTTTCAAAATAGGGCACACGCCCGTGTGGCTAGCGGCCGTGCCTTAGACCATGTCTAACCCTGTGTGCAACACTGACTTGGGTCACACGGCCTATCACACGCCTGTGTGTCTGGCCCGTGTGCAAGTCTGACTTGCATTTGAATTGGAACCTTGAGGGACACAGTCGAGACACACGCCCGCATGCCCAACTGTGTGGGCAAGTATAGGACATTTGCAAGGCCAAATTGCCATCCAAAATTTGGGTTATACCTACAAGCATCAAATAAGTATCAATTCATGTCCCAAAGGCAGCCAAAAACATACCAAATCATGCACAATTTGACCCACAATAACATCATTCATTTCCATATACAAATCCAACTCAAACATACCAATTCTAAGTACTAATTTCACATAAAAAACATGTGGTTCATACATCATATTAACCCATTTCAATTAATAGCATTTCTCATCATATCAATTTCCCAATTCAACCATGAAACTTACCAAAATTGACCATTTCTCTTAGCCAGTCATGAGTACATCAAAACGTACCAAATTTTGCATCACATAGCATGCACCAAATTCACTCCATAATCACATCCATTATCAAGCCATATCACATGGCTATAATTACACATTTCCAAAACATAATCAAAGTTCTCTAGCTTATACATGCCATACTTCAATATGTACATCTACAAAAGGTACCAAAATATAGTTCGATAGTGTGGTGATGATCCTTGACGATTTTTGAGCTCTCAGTAGCTTCGATAATCTATAGAATAATTCAAACACACACAAAGTAAGCTTTCAAAAGCTTAGTAAGTTATATACAAATAAACTTATCACATAGAACTATTATAAACCATTTCATTCATATGAACTATGGCATAACACATTAGCAAATTCATATTTCTCATCTATCTCAATTGTTCATAACCATTTGCTTATAAACATACCACATTTTCATGTGGCTCACATATCATATGATCATATTCATATTTATCTTCCATTGCCAAATTTCATATATATTTCTTACGTAGCTGAAACAGATACATATTCACATATTCAATCATATCTCAGAATGCCCGTTGAACCGTTTGGAATCAATAAGGATACTTGGATTGCTTGAAAGGCTCATACAATACCAACGTCTCAGACGTGGTCTTACATGTAATAAATATCGATGCCACTATCCAAGACAGGGTCTTACACAAAATCAAAAATGATGTCGATGTCCTAGACATGGTCTTCTACGTAAATCAAAAATCGATGCCAACATCCCAGACATGGTCTTACACGATAACTCATATCGGAACCCTATGTCATGACATATGTATCCTAACTATTCCTATGGTTCGTACGAGGCTTTTTGGACACCATCATATTATTAGAACTTTCCCGGATTTCACATATTCACCTCAAATAGCCATACATCACAAAACATTAACATATAAACAATAATAATTCAATTCATCATATTTATTTGTATATCGACTTACCTTGTACGGAAAGAATGGATACAAATAGCTATTCAAATACTTTTGATTGCCCCCTATCTAATTCTGTTTTCTTTGATTCTTGATCTATACATATTCAAATTAAACTCTTTTATTCACCAAATCATTCAATTCAATCCATTTACACATATTTAAGGCACTTTACAAATTAGCCCTCATATTTTCATGCTTTAACACTTTAGTCCTCATTTCACAAAATCACAAAATACAAATAATTTCCTTATACAAAGGCTTAGCCGAATATCCCCATATAAGCCCACATATTTTATTTATTTCACATTTTAGTCCTTCAATTTCTCATTTTCACAATTTAGCCCTATATACTCAAATTCATCAAAAATCCAAATATAAAATATATGAATCTCACACCAAGCTTTCATAGTTCATCAATTAACATCATTAAACTCATAAAATCATCAATGACACAACTCAAAATTATCATCAAATTCTGAAATTGAGGCATGGGCTTGATAGAATGCTAGGTAACGTCCCGAAATTTGGGCCTAGAAGTATTGGGCCTTGAGCAAGGGAACAGTTAGGAAACTGTGCATAAAAGTTTATGTGAGCTACGAAATGAGACAATTAAATGTATGCTCAAGTGGTTAAGGGTCCTAAGAGGAGTTGGAAAAGTCCTGGGTTCAAACCTAGCTTTAGCAAAAATTTTGGTTTTAAGTGGATAAAACCCTGGATGCTTGGATGTAGGCCTTTTAAATTATTGTGTTAAAAAAATGACATAAGGAAGCATGTGGTCTAGTGGTTGTGGCATCATTAAGGTTGCAAGGGAGCATGGGTTCAAGTCTTGGCTCTTGTAATTTATTTTGGTTTTTCTTTTAAAGGAACCTGGACTTTGGCCTTTAGACCTTTTAATTAATTGAAGATAAAATGTGACACAAAAGAGCTTGTGGCAAGAAGGCAAGTGGCTTGGGTTCGAATCCCATTGCAAGCAAAAATGATATTTATTTTGCTAGCATGAGGCGGCAGGAGTTTGAGGTTGTTTCGAACTCTGTTGGGTGAGAGCTTGAATTGGTCAAGAAGAATGTGGTGGAAAGGATTATGGAGGAATTTGAATGAAGTTCAAATTAGATGGTTGAGTGATTTGTTGAGGGATGTTGGGAGAGATGAAGGAAGGAAAAAGAGGAGTTCGATAGGGAGAGGAGTTGCAGCTGAATAGGTAATCTGACAACAGGGAATTCGGCTTAGGAGTTTTGGGGAGCTCCTTTTGCTATTCATTTTCGGTTTTGTCATTTTTGTTCTTTTTCATCTTTGTTTCGAAAGCTGTGGAGTTCATTTTCTACTCTTTTCTCTAGCCCTCTAGTCCACTAATTTTTTCCCTTCATTCCCTTTTATTCAATTGGTATTCCCCTCTGTGGCAGAGGAGCACTTGTCTTTCCTTTCATAAACCCTTTTCGGTTGCTAGCCATACTTGTGGATCGACTCATACCTTTTTCTCCTCTTTCTCTCTTAAATCTTCTGTCCTTCTTGTTTTGACCGAATCTTCTCTTCACTTCTTTTCTGAACCTTGGCCGTTTCTTGCTGAAGGTCTGCCGAAAACCCCTTGATCTTGGTAAGTGTTACAGTTTGTTCTCCCTAGCCGAACCTTATTAGGTTCTCCTCTCAAAGGTTCGGCTTATGTATCTCTTAGGCTGATCATTTGTGTCTCCTCTTTTCCACCATGGGGAAATATTCCTTTAACACTTCTTTTTGTACGAATGATGCTAAGGACTCAAGTTCATAACAAGGTGTTAAGCCGACTACTTATCCTCTACAAGGGATATCTCTTTTATTGGTAAGTGTTTTAAGTCTTAGATGTATTCATGTGGGATTGTAGATTCTTATGAATCGGTTTACGGTTTCGTGTGAAAGGAAAGCTTGGGAAAGAATACTAGTTTTGGAACAAGAGGGGTACTACGATTGGTTGTTGGGTAAGCAGTTATGATTTGATTAAATGTTCCAAAATTATGATTATGGATTAACGATGTCCTTGGAATAATAAATGGTTGTGTTTTAACCGTAGGCTCTCAACTTCAGAAGCATCTCGGCCATTGTAACATCCTGGAATTAGGGGCTCTGCATTTTATGTTTGTTGTGTGTGTTTGCCATGTTCTGTTAGTTAATTTGGTATGTTTAGGTTCAAGCCAAGAGCCTTGGTTAAATTTTAGTTTTAGGGCTTAAGAGGGGAGCGCTTGTAGAAGTAGGCTTTATGGATATTTGGGTGTGGTTGTTGACGTAAAAGGGGCACCTGGTGGAGTGGTATTGGCGTCACCAAGCAGCTTGGAAGAGAGTGGAGCAGGATCGAATCTCGTAGATTGCATTTTAGAGGATTAATTTTTGAGCCAGGAGGGGGGAGAAGTGGATTCGGCCAGGACTCTGAGGAGTGGGAGAAGAATGAGTCAAACATTTCGAATGGGTGGACAAGAGGAGTTGTGGGAGGTTTGAATGGGTCAAGGTTGTTATGGGATTTCAAATGAGAGTTAAGGAGTGTTCAGTGGAGGGAATGGAGGAGGAAATCGTAGGATTTGGTGTGGTTGGGGAGTTAGCCGAAAATTGGAGAGGTATGGGGGGGAGTGGATTTGGTCAAGGGGAGTAAAAGAGTGTGGGTCTTTGTGTTGGGCTTTTTTCGGTTTTGTTAGTAAGAGAAGTGTGTCGGTTTCTTCTAAGGTGAGTTAGTGTGCATCTTCAGTCCCTTTCTTTACCAAAACCATTTCAGAAGTCTTTTTATTTTCTTTGGCATTTTGTGTTGCATTCCATTCTTTCTTTTACCAAAATCGTTTCATCTCTTACTTCTTTGAACTTGCATCTTTTCTTCTCGAAGAACTATACCATAGTCGAATCCTCTTTCACTCCTCAGTCGAAGCTCATTCTCTTGTTTAACCTCACTTAAGCCGAACCTTACCCTCACATTCTACCCCCATAGCCGAAACATTTTCTTCATTTTCTCCACATCTTGCATCAAGCCGAAACCTCCTGTCTCTCGCATATCGTTTCCTTTTTCTTATTTCTTTTGCGTTTTCTTTATTGTCCTCTTGAACCGAACCTTTGCTCATCTTTACAACTTGTTTTACCCATTCATCCTACTCTATTATTCCAAACCCAAACCACCCTTTGCTGCAAACCAACTTGTGTCTCTCGTCTATTATTATCAACCGTATATCAAGAACATCCTTGTGGGTTGCCGGGAGTCTCTTCTGCAGTAAGGTTCTGTCGTGCAAGGTAAGGAGGGGGTCTCTCTTTTCTTTCTCTACTTTCATTCGGTTCTACTTGACCATAGCCGAATGGCTATTTTGTTCTGGATTAATGGCTTGCGACTAATCTCTTCTCCCTTCTTCTTTTCTTGTTTTGGGACGTTACTCCAGGAAACTTCTTTAGCCCTGTGTTTGTAGTTCGGAGCTGGAGGGTTGTTGTTTGTCTAATCGGATCACTCCATTCAGGTTCTTAAGGTAAGGGGCCATCTTGTGATTTCTTGATTATTCATTCCCTTCAATTGTGATATACCTTAACCAGATTCCGTTAGTGGTCAATCTACACTCCTCCTTGTGTACTGATCAAAGATTCTCCATGGATGCGAGTGCTAGCCAATCTAAGAAAGGGAGGGGACCCATAGTCTCCGCTCCTAAGTTTAAGCGCTGTGAAGTGTCGGCGGTTTGGGATTTTTCGCCGGGCTGTGATAGAGAGCCGACGTCTACTTAGGATAGGCAAATAGCCATTGTCCCTGCTAGTGAAGGTGTTGACGTAGAAAGCTTAGTGTTACGTGTTATCAGATGTGTATTACTCACATGCTTCTTTACTATTTGTGTGATTAACTGTAATGGCTGAAAGCCGAAGCGACTATTTTGATAATTGAGATACCCTTGTGGGTAAGGTTGGAAGAACCGGGTAAGTTCTGTAATGATGTTACTTTTGAATATATGCATGTATGAAATAATTATCTGTTGCAGATTGAGAGCATGTTTGCATTCATATTTAGCATGATGAAATGAGCATGGGCTCGGGATTGAATGGAAGGGGAAGTGTGGATTAAGTGATTATTGTCACAGTGGTCTAAGAACCGCAGTGGTGGACACCACGTATACACATATTAGTGACTTGTCTCGGTGGTCTAAGACCACAGTGGGTTGGCCCCACGATTATATATTTTAGTGACTCAATGACGAGTGGTCTGGGACCACGGTGGTCAAGAACCACAATAGTATAATGCCACGGGTGTTTGGATGAAAGGCTAGATTAGGTTTGGCTGCATTGCATACATGTGACATATGCCATATTGAGTGGGCTAAGGTCCAATGTGCATCGGTGGGCCTATGGCCCAGTTTTCGTTATTCGGGGATTTACATACTGAGTCTCAGACTCACCCCTCTGCTAAATTTTGCAGTTAAACAGTAGGTCGCGGTTTTGGAGCCGGGGCAGACTCGGGGTGGCCATGCGTTACCATTTGTTTTGTAAACCTCGTACTTTATTTTGAACTTATTTAAATTCGAGATTTTATTATGTAATATGGCTGCTTTAACTTAACTTTAGGTTTGGTTTTAACGCTGATATTATACATGATATAAACTGTCAATCATGAGGTTTTCTTAAAATGTAACCAACGATTTTCCAAAATATTAACATACAGATCGCAAGCGATGAATAAATAAAAATGGGATTTTCTTAATACTACCAATATTATTTTCAAAAGATCACGTACCTCAACATTGTTTTCAAAAGTTACCTTATAAAAGAAATTTTTTCCAAGTTCGGCTTTTATAAATAAACACGTTTTAACTCCTAGTTATTTTTTTAAAATAGAAAGTTGGCAATATATATATATACATATACAAACCAAATTTCAAATTACCCCTAACATAGAATCACTAAGCAAGAAATTTTTCTCAAATTACGATGTTCTGTTTAAATTTCCAAAACTACCTTTCCTGTAACAAACCAGATTTGGTCGTAATGTATTGACCGAGTTTGGGGTGTTACAATTATGGTATCAGAGTCAGGTTTCAAAAACTCGGCTGTGGGTATGGGGTTCAAAAATGTTTTTAAAACTTGGTTTGAAAATTTCATGTTTTCCAGAAGCATGGCACCTAAGTCTACGGCACTAAATCCGCACGGTAAGTCTTCTGACCATTGATTATTTTGCATGAAGTCATTGTATGGTGCTATGATTACTAGTACTAAGAAATGCAACTTTAGAGATTGAAACCTTTGGGCATATATGTATTCGGGAGAATTACTCTTAATGCTAATTGTCATGAGACTACTCTGTAATAAACAGTGGAAGAAAATTCTAATTCATAAAACTTTTAATCAGATTAAGTCGAATCAATAGTCATGAGCGCTAGAGGACGTGGACGTGGTATGCGCGGCCATAGTAGAGGCCGGGGTGTCGAGGCTGAACCTTCGGAATCAGGGCATGGGCCGGAAGGTGAAGTACCAGTGTCACCAGTTGCAAAGGCAAAATTTCAGGACCAAACTACTGGAGATGATGTTGTGTCGCAGGCTATGTTACGAGTTTTAAAGCGAGTTGCTGAAGCGAGCACAGGATCAGCAGCTCGGAATCTGTGTCGGAGCGACTTCAAGCGAACGCGGCTAAAATGTTTAGGGGCGTTTCTGGTGTAGCTCCCAGCGTAGTTGAGTACTGGCTTGAGGCGGTTGAGCGCATCATGGATGATCTTGACTGCACCGCGGAAGAGAAACTGAAAGGAGTTGTGTCCCTTATTCGAGATGAGGCATACCAGTGGTGGCTCACGGTAAGGGATGGTACAGCAGCTGACTGTATTACTTGGGACTTCTTTAAGTCGGCATTTCAAGGAAATTACACTGGGTCGAGCTATGTGGACGCTCAGCGAAAGGCATTCCTTAATTTGGTCCATGGGAGTAAGTCAGCTGCTGAGTATGAGGCAGAATTCCTACGTCTAAGCCGGTATGCCCGGGGTATTGTGTCAACAGATCATGAGCGTTGTGTTAGATTTGAAGATGGTCTGAGGGATGAGTTGCGAGTACTGATAGCTCCATAACGGGAAAGGGAATTTGCTGTTTTGGTGGAGAAGGCTATGAGAGTCGAAGAGCTAAAACGGTCTAAAAGACAGAACCAGGATAGGGACAAGGGTAGAAATAAAAGAAACTTTGGGTCGTCATGATCAACTGGGAATTACCAGAAGAGGCCTAGGTTGGATGGGTCGGGTCGAGTTGCGAGGCCTGTTGTTGTTGGTCGGCCACAACAATGTGCTACGTGTGGAAAGTTTCACTCGGGGTAGTGCTGGGCAAGAAGTAATGGATGTTACAGATGTGGATCATTGGATCATCGGGTAAAGGACTGTCCGCAAGAGCCAAACAGAACGCGACCAGTAGGTCAAAATTATGTTCAGCCTGGAAGAGGTGGTCAGCAACCACAGAGAGGTCGTGGTCCGGCCAGAGGAGGAAATGGTTTTGGTCGGGGCCGTGGAGCACCGGGCAGAGGTGCTGGAAACATAGATGCAAGACAGCCTGGGTTAGTCTATGCAGCCAGACGCCGAGAGGAGGGCGATGCACTGGACGTCATAACCGGTACGTTCCTTATTTTTGGTTTGCCCTTTACTGCACTGATTGATATTGGGTCAACGCATTCCTATGTTGGTAGTACTGTGTCTGGAACTCTGAACATAGAATCTGAGATTGCTTCTAGGGAGAGGACTGTACTTAGCCCTTTAGGACAATCTGTAGTGGTGAACAAACTCTTTAGGAGTGTGCCTCTAGAAGTACAAGGGATGGTTTTCTCAACTGATTTGATGGAGCTACCGTTTGGTGAGTTCGACTTGATTTTAGGCATAGATTGGTTAGTGAAGTATCGAGCAAACTTGGATTGTGCTACTAAGAGCATGGTGTTGAAGACTCCTGAGGATAACAAGGTCTTAGTGATAGGCGAAAGAAGGAACTACCTGTCTAATATAGTGTCTGCTTTAAAGGCTGAAAGGATGGTGCGAAAAGGGCGTGAAGTGTTCGTAGCTTTCATCACTGCTCTGGAGGCTAAGGAGTTGTCTGTAAAGGATGTTAGAACGGTGAAGGAATTCTCTGATGTGTTTCTGGAACAGCACCAGTGTCTTTTGCCCCATATAGAATGGCGCCGAAAGAGTTGGTGGAACTTAAATCCCATATTCAAGAACTGTTGGACCGGGGTTTTATTCGACCCAGTGTGTCACCTTGGGGAGCGCCGGTGTTATTTGTTAAGAAGGACGGATCGATGCGGATGTGCATTGACTATAGGCAACTGAACAAGTTGACAATTAAGAACAAGTACCCGTTGCCTAGGATAGAAAATTTGTTCGATCAGTTACGAGGTGCTTCGATCTTTTCAAAGATAGATTTGAGGTCAGGTTATCACCAGCTTAAGGTCAAGGAGGCAGATATTCATAAGATAGCTTTTCGAACTCATTATGGTAACTATGAGTTCTTGGTGATGCCGTTTGGGTTGACAAATGCACCAGCTGCGTTTATGGACATGATGAACCGAGTATTCCAACCCTACCTGGATCGGTTTGTCGTGGTGTTCATAGACAAGTACAAAAGAGGAAGATAATTCGCATCTTCGGGTGGTTCTGCAGATTCTGAGAGAAAAGCAGCTGTACGCCAAATTCAATAAGTGTGAATTTTGGTTGAGAGAAGTTACTTTTGTGGGACATGTTGTGTCTGCTGAGGGAATTAAGGTTGATCCCCGGAAAATTAAAGCCGTGTTGGACTGGAAACCACCTAAGTCTGTGGCAGAAATTCAGAGTTTTCTTAGTTTGGCTGGGTACTACAGAAGGTTTGTTGAGGGGTTCTCGTTAATAGCTGCACCGTTAACCAAGTTGTTACGGAAAGGGGTACCGTTTATTTGGTCAGATAAATAGCAGGAAAGCTTTGAGAAGCTGAAAAGGATTTTGACTGAGGCACCAGTGTTGATTCAGCCTGAGGCTGGGAAGGAGTTTTTCGTTTACTGTGATGCGTCACACACGGGGTTAGAATGTGCGTTGATGCAAGAGGGGAAGGTGGTAGCATATGCGTTTCGGCAGTTGAGACCGCATGAAGTGAACTATCCCACGCATGATCTGGAATTAGCTGCGGTAGTGTTCGCTCTGAAGATTTGGGGACACTACCTGTATGGAGAGAAGTCGATCACCTACACGGACCACAAGAGCCTGCAGTATCTCCTTACCCAGAAGGAGTTGAATTTAAGGCATCGGAGATGGGTCGAAATGTTAGAGGACTATGATTGTTCGATTGAGTACCACCCGGGTAAAGCTAACGTAGTGGCAGATGCGTTGAGCCGTAAGGTAATTTCAGACTTGAGGGTAATGTTTGCTCATCTCAGCTTGTATGATGATGGAAGTTTGCTGGCTGAATTGCAAGTGAAGCCTTCTTGGGTCAGCTAGGTTAGGGAAAAGCAGTTGTCAGATGAATCGCTAAGTTATAAATTTCAGCTAGTGGCAGGTGGTGAAAAGGAAGATTTTAGTGTAAACAGCGATGGGGTATTGTGCTTTCATGGAAAATTTTGTATGTCGAGAGATTCTGAGTTAAGACGAAAGATTCTTCAGGAAGCGCATAGTAGTCCATACGTTATGCATCCTGGTGGGAGTAAGATATATAAAGATCTGCGCGAACAATTTTGGTGGCCAAGTCTGAAGCAGGAAGTTACCGAGTTTGTGGGTAAATGCTTGACGTGTCAGCAGGTGAAGGTGGAACATCAACTGCCTTCGGGGTTGCTACAATCAGTGAAGATTCCACTTTGGAAGTGGGAGAGGATAACGATGGACTTTGTTAGTGGGCTACCCCTTACGACTACGAAGAAAGATGCAGTGTGGGTAATTGTCGATTGGTTGACGAAGTCTGCTCGCTTCATGCCGGTTCGGGTTGATTATTCACTACAGAAGTTAGCCAAGCTTTATGTAGCAAAGATTGTGAGGTTGCATGGGGTACCTATGTCTATCATATCAGACAGAGACCCTAGGTTTACATCGCGGTTCTGGAAAGTGTTGCATTGAGCACTGGGTACAAGACTGGATTTCAGCACAGCGTTGCATCCACAGACTGATGGGCAGTCTGAGAGGGTAATTCAGATCTTAGAAGACATGTTAAGAGGCTGTATTATCGATTTTAAGGGTAGTTGGGAGGATTTTCTATCGTTGGTAGAATTCGCATACAACAACAGCTATCAATCTAGTATTCAGATGGCGCCCTATGAAGCGTTGTATGGTTGGAAGTGTCGCACTCTTACTTGCTGGACAGAGTTGGGTGAATGACGGTTATTGGGTCTGGAATTGGTTTCGGAAACAGAGGAAAAAGTTAAGTTGATTCGGACTCGGTTGAAAGAAGCTTCTAACAGGCAGAAATCTTATGCAGATATGAAGCGTAAGGATATAGAGTTCTCGGTGGGTGATTAGGTTTTCCTAAAAGTTTCACCGTGGAAGAAAGTTTTAAGGTTTGGACGGAAGGGCAAGTTGAGCCCCAGGTTCATTGGGCCTTATTGTGTGTTGAATCTTGTGGGACCAGTAGCTTATCAGCTCGAGTTACCTCCGAAATTGAAACAGATACATGATGTATTGCATGTCTCGATGTTAAGGCGCTATCGTTCGGATCCATCTCACATAGTGCCAGTGGAGGAAATTGAAGTGAGACCTGATTTATCTTTTAAAGAGGAACCAGTTCAGATCTTGGACCAAGATGTTAAAGTATTGCGGAGAAAAACGGTTCCGTTGGTTAAAGTATTGTGGCAAAATCACGGTTCAGAGGAGGCCACGTGAGAGCCAGAGGATGTGATATGAAAGCAATACCCTCACCTCTTTTGACCAGGTAAATTTTGAGGCCGAAATTTCTTTAAGGGGGTAGAACTGTAACATCCTGGAATTAGGGGCTCTACATTTTATGTTTGTTGTATGTGTTTGCCATGTTCTGTTAGTTAATTTGGTTTGTTTAGGGGCCCGGGAAGGCTCAGGTTCAAGCCAAGAGCCTTGGTTAAATTTCAGTTTTAGGGCTTAAGAGGGGAGAGCTTGTAGAAGTAGGCTTTATGGATATTTGGGTGTGGTTGTTGACGTAAAAGGGGCACCTGGTGGAGTGGTATTGGCGTCACACGGGAGCTTGGAAGAGAGGGGAGCAGGTTCGAATCTCGCAGCTCGCATTTTGGAGGATTAATTTTTGAGCCAGGAGGGGGGAGAAGTGGATTCGGCTAGGACTCTGAGGAGTGGGAGAAGAATGAGTCAAACATTTCGAATGGGGTGACAAGAGGAGTTAAGGGAGGTTTGAATGGGTCAAGGTTGTTGTGGGATTTGGAATGAGAGTTAAGGAGTGTTCGGTGGAGGGAATGGAGGAGGAAATCGTGGGATTTGGTGTGGTTGGGGAGTTGGCCGAAAATTGGAGAGGTATGGGGGGAGTGGATTCGGTCAAGGGGAGTAAAAGAGTGTGGGTCTGTGTGTTGGGCATTTTTCGGTTTTGTTAGTAGGAGAAGTGTGCCGTTTTCTTCTAAGGTGAGTTAGTGTGCGTCTTTGGTCCCTTTCTTTACCAAAACCCTTTCAGAAGTCTTTCTATTTTCTTTGGCATTTTGTGTTGCATTCCTTTCTTTCTTTTACCAAAACCATTTCATCTCTTACTTCTTTGAACTTGCATCTTTTCTTCTCGAAGAACTATACCATAGCCGAATCCTATTTCACTCCCCAGTTGAAGCTCATTCTCTTGTTTAACCTCACTTTAGCCGAACCTCTCCCTCACCTTCTACCCCCCATAGCTGAAACATTTTCTTTTGCATTTTCCTTATTGTCCTCTTGAACCGAACCTTTGCTCATCTTTACAACTTGTTTTACCCCTTCATCCTACTCCATTATTCCAAACCCGAACCACCCTTTGTTGCAAACCAACTTGTGTCTCTCGTCTATTATTATCAACCGTATATTAAGAACATCCTTGTGGGTTGTCGGGAGTCTCTTCTGCAGTAAGGTTCTGTCGTGCAAGGTAAGGAGGGGGGACTCTCTCTTTTCTTTCTCTACTTTCATTCGGTTCTACTTGACCATAGCCGAATGGCTATTTTGTTCTGGATTAATGGCTTGCGACTAATCTCTTCCCCCTTCTTCTTTTCTCATTCTGGGACGTTACTCCGGGAAACTTCTTTAGCCGTGTGTTTATAGTCCGAAGCCAGAGGGTTATTGTTTGCCGAATCGGATCACTCTATTCGGGTTCTTAAGGTAAGGGGCCATCTTGTGATTTCTTCATTATTCATTCCGTTCAATTGTGACATACCTTAACCAGATTCCGTTATTAGTCAATCTACGCTTCTCCTTGTGTACTGATCAAAATTCTCCATGGATGCGAGTGCTTGCCAATCTAAGGAAAGGAGGGGACCCATAGTCTCCGCTCCTAATTTTAAGCGTCGTGTAGTGTCGGCGGTTTGGGATTTTCCGCCGGGCTGTGGTAGAGAGTCGACGTCTGCTTGGGATAGGCAAATAGCCGTTGTCCCTGCTAGTGAAGGTGTCGACGTAGAAAGCTTAGTGTTACGAGTTATCAGGTGTGTATTACTCACATGCTTCTTTACTGTTTGTGTGATTAACTGTAATGGCTGAAAGCCGAAGCGACTATTTTGATAATTGAGATACCCATGTGGGTAAGGTTGGAGGAACCGAGTAAGTTCTGTAGTGATGTTACTTTTGATTATATGCATGTATGAAATAATTATCTGTTGCAGATTGAGAGCATGTTTGCATTCATATTTAGCATGATGAAATGAGCATGGGCTCGGGATTGAATGGAAGGGGAGGTGTGAATTAAGTGACTATTGTCACGGTGGTCTAAGAACCACAGTGGTGGAAACCACGTATACGTATATCAGTGACTTGTCTCGGTGGTCTAAACTACAGTGGGTTGGCCCCACGTATGCATAAACTTATCAGAGATCGTCACGGTGGTCTTAGACCACAGTGGGTTGGCCCCACGATTATATATTTTAGTAACTCAGTCACGAGTGGTCTGGGACCACGGTGGTCAAGAACCACAGTGGTATAATGCCACGGGTGTTTGGATGGAAGGCTAGATTGGGTTGGGCTGCATTGCATACATGTGACATATGCCATATTGAGTGGGCTAAGGCCCAATGTGCATCGGTGGGCCTAAGGCCCAGTTTGCGTTATTCAGGGATTTACACACTGAGTCTCGGACTCACCCCTCTGCTAAATTTTGCAGGTAATCAGTAGGTCATGGGTTTTGGAGCCGGGGCAGACTCAGGGTGGCCATGCGTTACCATTTGTTTCGTAAACCTCATACTTTATTTTGAACTTAATTAAATTCGAGATTTTATTATGTAATAAGGCCGCTTTAACTAACTTTGCGTTTGGTTTTAACGCTGATATTATACATGATATAAACTGTCAATTATGAGGTTTTCTTAAAACGTAACCAATGATTTTCCAAAATATTAACATACGGATCGCAAGCGATAAATAATTAAACATGGGATTTTCTTAATACTACCAATATTATTTCGAAAGATCACGTACCTCAACATTGTTTTCAAAAGTTACCTCATAAAAGAAATTTTTTCCAAGTTCGGCTTTTATAAATAAACCTGTTTTAACTCCTAGTTATTTTTTTTAAATAGAAAGTTGGCAATATATATATACAAACCGAATTTTGAATTACCCCTAACATAGAACCACTAAGCAAGAAATTTTCTCAAATTACGATGTTCTGTTTAAATTTCCAAAACTACCTTTCCTGTAACAAACCAGATTTGGTCGTAATGTATTGACCGGGTTTGGGGTGTTACATCCACAACTCCTTAACAGGTGTGTAATTGTACGCACACATTGATTAAACCGTAAATCGGTAAAAGCCGAAAAGCCAGAGAATACGACACTTGATGCCACACAAGCGTGCGATCAAACGTATGGTAGACCGAGCCCACAATCATGGGCGATAGACTGTATAGGCCACCACGAGCGTTCTCGTGTTCTTAGGTCGTTATGGGCCTCATTTGGCTGAAATGGACCGTGTGGGCTCAATGGGCTCGTGGGCCTCACACGAAATAAACCCACGATAGGTGGCAATTACTGAACTGGGCTATAACGTTCAATAGCTGTGACTGAATTTGGGCCAAATAGGCCACACGAGCGTCTGGGCCTATATGGGCCGAATACTGGGCTTTGAGCCTATTTACACTGTTCTGGCCGTGTAGGTTATCTGAGTCGCTCGAAGCGACGATAGACCTTCTAGGAGGTCGTAATAAGTATCGAGACCCCAAATTTGTAAAATTACCGAGATGCCCCGTAGGGTAAAATTATCGTAATGCCCCTGTAGGGTAAAATGACCCTAATACCCCTGTAGGGTAAAATGACCGCAATGCCCCTATAGGATAAAATGACCATAATACCCCTGTAGGGTAAAATGACCGCAATGCCCCTGTAGGCTAAAATGACCGTAATGCCCCTGTAGGCTAAAATGACCGTAATGCCCCTGTAGGCTAAAATGACCATAATACCCTTGTAGGGTAAAATGACCGTAATACCCTTGTAGGGTAAAATGACCGTAATGCCCCTATAGGGTAAATGGACCGTAATGCCGCTGTAAGGTAAAATGATTATAATGCCCCTGTAGGGTAAAATGACCGTAATGCCTTGGAGGGTAAATGATTGTTTTGCCCTTGTGGGTAAATGACTAACTTAGATTATGAATTTGACTGATTTGGCTGTGATCGTATGACTGTGTTTTAACTGACTTGACTGTGGTCGTGTGACTGATATGCTTTTAATATATGTTTAAATGACTGTTACTGAGCATGGCCATTCTGCATACACCTGTGATGATTGAGCATGACATACACGACATATTGCATGGGGTTGGGACATTGTTACAGAGGAAGTGTACGACCGGTTGCCATTCTGTACAAGGCTTTTAGCCTTTCTGCGATATTTATGGTTTTTAGTCGTTCTGTCTACGGCGTCGAGCTGTTCTATTGACTTAGTGCCACAACCGGTGCTAAGCTTAGTGTGTTGGCTGGGTGGGTCAATTTAATCCCCATAGGAGTGTAGGGTTGGACAGGAGACGGAGTGTAGGGTTGGTTTGGGTATTTATGCATTGCACTGATTCTAATATTGAGATGGGCTTAGTCCCAGATATATATGATATGTGACTTTTGATATGGGCTCAGGCCCAACCGAGGCTGATGGGAGCTAAAGCCTAGTTGCCACCATTACTCGAATGGGCTAAACCTAATTGGTTCTGTTATGGGCTGTGACCCAAATGATATTATTTTGGGCTTTGGCCCACATATACTCTGAACTGAACTGTACTGTTACTGTTACTATGCTTAGGCCCAGACTGATTCTGTTTCTGTATTCTGACTGTTTCTTTAATAAGGGGATTACACACTGAGTTTTTCATAAACTCACCCCGTTTATAACCTTTCAGGTAATCCCCAGCGTTAGACAATTCGGTGCTGCGATGTAACACCCCTTACTTGGGTTTTACGCGGAACCGAGCTCGAGGAGTTACAGTATTAAAAGCCTCATGATCGCCACTTAGGCTCACCGTGACTACTATCTTAAGTCACCTCAGTAACTTCTTTCTCGACTTACGAGACCTCACTCGTACACGCGAGGGCTCTCGAGACTATTCCGAAACCTTTTCGATTCTTAAAATTTTCCTCTTTTATACAACGCTCACACGCCCGTGTAAGATAAGACACGCTCGTGTATAGTCACACACGCCCATGTCCACAAACCGTGCATAAAAACTCAAGCATTCTGCCAATGCCCCACGGCTAGGGTACACGCCCGTGCTCTCCGACCGTGGTGAACACTGATTTCACTTACACGACCTAGAGTCTAGACACATGCCCGTGTGGCTAGTTCATGGCCAATTTTGACTTAAAAGATCAACATGTAGGGGACACACAGCCAAGTCACACGCCCATGGGCTGAATGTGTGTCACCCATGGCCTAGACACATGCCCGTGTGTCTATCCACATGGGCAAGAACAAAGCTATATGCTAAGCTTTTCGCACCCCTCTAGCATATATAATATGCACTCATTCAACACATCCATAAGCAACTCAAATTAAAGTGCAATCTCACATAGATAACTACATCTTTTCATATAATATGGTAGCCAACAACGATGGCATAACACAAAATAGACTATCCATCTAAAGGCCAACATATCTTAGCCATTTACAACAAAATTCACTAACTTGTCTAGCCTCTATACATGCCATATACAAAACATTGAGTCTCATGTACCAGAGTGTGCTAATAGTGTGGGCGATCTTCCAATTGATCCTCGTATCTCGATTCAACACTTTTACTCAATAAGACAAGGGAAAAGAAAGGGAGTAAGCTTTGAGCTTAGTAAGTTTACACATAAACAATTAAGCATCATAGTATAAGCTAAACAACAATTAGCATTATACTAACATATAATGTACAACCATGCTTACTCTTTCTATCCCTTACCACATTCCCAACACATCATGAGTCACATACTCATAACCATTGAAATGCACCCCTGTATTCAATATCACATTTACACAATATACAACACAACATCATATCTTCATAATTCATCCACACAGCTAATTAACTCAATAATACAACCACACAGCTAATCCACACAGCTAATTTCTCGGTGGTTTCGCACTTAGCCCACCACAATCAATTAATAAGGTAGTATCGCACTTAGCCTACCATAAAGTTATTCATAGTGGTTTCGCACGTAGCCCACTAGACGATATACCTAACGATAGCATCGCATATAGCCAGCTTATCATCAATATGCATTAAGATGGTATCGCACTTAGCCCACCATTTAGCATTCTCACCACACATTTACATTATCTACTTACTTAACTATACATCCATTCACAATTTCTACCACATTCATCCCACATAGGTTCTCCATCATTCTCAATCATGCTACACACTAGCTAGCATTAAGAAATTGTAAGTATGAATGCATAGTTTAAGCATAGACTTACCTCGATACTCAAAAGTATAGAAATATGCAATTTAGTCCACCACCTTGCTCTTGCCTCGGTTTAGATCCGGGCTTCGTCTTTCTTGATCTATAATGAATAAATCAGCTTATTCAATACATACATTGACTAAATTGACACTTATCTCATACTTTGGCAAAATTACTCTTTTGCCCCTAATCTTTCTCATAATTAACTTTTGCCCCAAGGCTCGTAAAGTGATTTTTATTCAACTTTCTAGCCTTTCATGCTTAGCCGAATCACTTACTCAACTAAAGCATTCACCAATTCTCACTAAATCACACATGTATGACTAAACTTAAAACTTTCACAAACTAGTCCCTACATGCATTTTCATGGAAAATCACTTACAAAGATGTTTCTACTATATCAAGCTTTCAATAATCTTTCATAAAGCATCAACATACATGCATGTCATACATGGCCACATTTTTGAACATTCAATATAGCTCATCAAATAGCTAAAAATAGCTTATTCATGCTACTAGGACTTCAAAAATAAGAAGAATATAAAAAATGGGGCTTGGATGCACTTACTAGCAAGCTTGAAAAATCTGAAGAACCCTAACAATGGCTCTCTCAATTTTCGGCAGCCTTGGGGAAGAAGATGAATGAATTTTGTCATCTTTTCTCCCATTTGAATCATTTAATTGGTAAATAACCAAAATGCCCTTTTTGATAAACTTCCTATTTTAACACATCCATGCCCAATTTTGTCCAAAATTTAGGATTTGGGTCAATTGCTATTTAAGGACGTCTAACTAATATTCTAAAGCTATTTCACACAAATAGCTTCTAGAATCTCACATTTTGCAACTTTTCCAATTTAGTCCTTTTGGACAATTCAATCAAAATTTTACAAAATTGCTTCATGAAACTTTCACACTAACATGCAAACATAGCATAAACCTCAAAAACTCATACATAGACCTTGAATTTATGGTCTCGCACCACTATTCTGACTAGGCCCTAAACCGGGATGTTACATGCGAGGGACTCGAAGATGGCCACACTACTGCTCCTGTTTTCGTTACTTGGCTTTTATTTACTAATAGTTTTTATCTGAGTTTTTATATTTGTAATAAGGCCTCTCCAATTTTATAGCTTTCGATCTAAGATTTTAATCATTATGATTTATACGTGTTAGAAGTAGAACACAGTTTTTCCAAAACGATAACTGTTTTCAAAACCCTATGTTTTCGCAACTCAATTTTTAAATATCACATTTTCATAAATCATTTGCTTTAAATTAAGCTTCCGCAACAATAAGGTTTTGAAGATAATAACTTTTTAATAAGCCTCAATTGGAAACAACCAAACGCAAACTTTGGTTTTGTACAAGTTTTAAATGGCAAGAAGTTTGAAATTTCAAGAAGGGTTTTAAATGAAAACATGGTTTTCAAAAAACACTTCAATGTGACACGCCAGATTCAGCCATAACGTCTAGGCCGGGTTTGGGGTGTTACATACTAAGCAACAATCACAAAAACATAAAAATTATAAAAAACTGAACAAATTACATACCTAAATCAAAGAAGACAAAGGTCGAACCTAGCTTGCTCAACAATGGTGTTTTACACCTTTAACTTTCGCAATAATGAAAAAAAAAAAGATGAAGAAAATGTTGTTTTATTTTAATTTAATAACATTATTTACAAATTACTAAATTGCCATTAATGAAAACATTTAAAATTCATATAATGGATGGCCATTTATGTAATACTCCACTAACTATGGGCTAATCACATCTCAAGGACCTCATATTTAATAAACCATAGGAAATAAATACTTTAACAAATAGAAAGCCACTTTTGCATTTTACGCAATTAAGCCCTTTTCTCAAATTAAACAATCAATCTATAAAATTAATTCACGTAATTTTCACACATGTTTAATCACATACTGTAAACAATGAAAATAATATTAAAATATTTTTCTGACTCGGATTTGTGGTCCCAAAACCACTATTCTGACTAGGGTCTAAACCGGGTTGTTACAATAGGTGTCTCCCCTCATCTAAATAATTACCTTAAATTTAAAATGAAAAAAATTGACATCCTCACTCAAAGCAGTTAAAGTGTTTAAGGTTCAAATATTGTGCACTCAACAATTGAATGAGAAATGCTATTACCATAAGCTTGCTTAAAAATCAAATCTCCACCACTATAAAATGAAACGATACACTAATCAAGAGGTCTTTAAAATGTTGTAATGGGGCTTAGGTTAAGGGTATGAAAAAGGCCAAAAAAGTTGGTTACAATCAAAAGTCGAATTGATAAGTTACGAAACTAGAAAAAAAAAGTAGTTGCTGAATTAAAAAAATCACATCAACAAGAAAGAAATAATAAAAATGAGCTTTTCAACACAATATGAAACTAGTTATTGAAGCTCAATCAAATATATTTTTTTATATATATTTTTCTTTTTGATTTTTCCCATTTTTTTCTTTTTTTTATTGAATTTTTAAACAAAATAAAACTCAACAATTCAAATAATGAAACATAGTTAGGCAACTGACCAAATCAAACCTCGACAAAAAGGGTGTCAATAAAAAGTATGATTTTACAACATTGATATGAGTTATGGGTTAACATTAACGAGTTAATAAAAAATGTTAGGATCAATGGGGTTTACTAAGGGTTAACGCAACAATTAATGTGGTTAAAGGTTAAATGGGTTAAATCCTAAGTGCCTTTATCATCTCAATATATCATATCAATAATGTGGTCTCGACATGTATAATTAAAGCAAGTTCTAGAATAACAAATCAAGTTGACACACTTACAACAAAAATATAAAATGAACATGAAAAATGTAAGCTCTTTAGGCTCAAAATCTCACAAAGAATTATGATTTTGATGTCAAACTTGCAAATTCAAAATTTCAAGACAATACTTCAATTCAGAGAGACAACCTAAAATATTTATTTCTAAAAAAACAATTTATCACGCTTGACTCTCTCGTGACTTAAAGTATAAATCACAAAATGCACAAAAATCCACAAATTAATTCAAAACATCAATAAAAACTCCAAAATAAAAAAAATTACTTTAATGTTAAGTACAAAAAGATTACTTAAACACAAACAATAATTCAGGGCTATATTGCATAAACATATAAAATCCTCCCCACACTTAGGATGTATATTGCCCTCAATGTACAAGCAAATACAATTAAAAAATAAGCACAATATCATAAGAGAGGGAGAGAACTGAACTGCCCTGAATTTGGATGAAATCGCCAGAATAGTGAAAACCAGAATCGAGGGCAAATCTAAATGTAGTGCATTCTTCCAAGGAAACTAATAAGAAGATAAACAAAAATAAATAAGAAGATAAAGAGATTACAAACTCGAACAAGGACAACCATCAAAATAATAGAAATAATAGCAAGGTTAAAAATAAAAATAAAAAAGTCTCACAAATAACATAAAAACAACTAAAAATAAAAACAAAAATACAAACAAAAGTAAAAATAAATAAATAAGAAAATGAAATTAGGTCAGTGATCGACGTTATGAGAAGTATTGGGATACTCATGAAATTCTCAGAATAGAGTCCAAGGGTGACTCTTAAGCCCGGGACACTCAGATAGTGTGTAACACCCAGAGGCTAAACGATACCGTACCCGACTCATCGCATCGTGACATTTCGTGCTCGACGGAGAATGTAGAATAGAACTCCTGTGTGAGTTTGGAATAAGTCGACTTGACGATGGAGAAGAACCGATCCTATGGAGTAATGTCGATGAGGACTCTAACCCAGTCAACTAAATGGATCACCTCGAGTGCCTCCCAATCTAGGCAACGATCTAAACCCAATGGCCGCACCTTCAGGTGAAGATATTGGTTCTCATGTGGACCTAGTAAAGATTGGAGACACAGGTGTCTCGCGATAGAAGGATGGCCCGAGGATGAGGTCGCACTCGGTGTCTTCCGCTTTTTCAAAGTAGGAATGGCGGCCTTAGTCTTACCTCTAGTATTAGTCATAATGTACTTGTAAGAACAGATAATAAACGAATAGCTCAACATCAGTACAAATTAAATAACAAATAGCTAAAGCAAGGTAGAAGTCAGAAACACCCAAATTCAATTCAACTCCCAACAAAAATCAATTCACTGAATATGCTCAAACAATATAGTAATAATCTAATAAGTAAAGCTACAACTAAAAAGACAAAAGGATCCTAACTAACACTAATAGTAACCTAATAAGGAACTAATATTAACAACAACAATTAAAATAGTATAGCAATCAAAATACCAACCATAAAACAATAATAATAGTAATAATAACAATATAAAAATAAAATAAAATAAAATAAAAATATAATATTAAAATAATAAAATAATAATAAAAAATAAACAAAAAGTAAGTGGAAGGTGGTAGGGTTGGCTGACGATGGTGGTTGTGGACGCGGAAAGGGGTACGAAGTGGGGATGGTTAATGTAGAAAATAAATTGAGGACGATGAAGTATGAAGACGAAGGGTGTAGGGGTGATGGTTTGACAGAAGTGCAAGAGGGAGGGGAGATCGAGGACGAGAGTTGTCAGTTTTGGGTGTTGCTACGAACTTAGGGAGCAGAGCGATGGTGGAAGGGGATGGGTGGGCACGGGTTAGATCTAGGTTGGTTTGTGAAATTAGAAGGGGTTTAGTGTAACAGCCCGATTTCAGGGCTAGTCGGAACAGTGGTTTCGAGACCACTAATTCGAGGTTGAGGAAAATTATTTTAGTATTAATTATTGTGTTATGGCATTAATATATGGCTATATGAAAATTTTGGTGCTTTAATTTTAGCAATTGTATGTGTAGTTGTGGAAAAGGACTAAATCGCATAAAGTGTGAAAGTTCCATTATAAGTGGTAGAGGTGTCTAATAGCCAAAGAATATCAATTGAAGGTCTTTAAAGTGAAATTAAGTCATTGGATTTGTGATGGCTGGCCATATAGAGGCTAGGGAGACAAGATATTAAATGTTGGTCAAATTTGGTGGAAATTAGGTGATAAAAATGAATAAAATAAGATGAATAAAAGATGTTATCATCTTTCACTATTCACCCTCCTTCTTCCACCGAAAATTGAAGAGAAAAATAGAGTTTTTGGGGTTCAAACTTTCAGCTAAGCTATCTCATTGCAAGTAAGTGATTTTGGTGGTTTTATTTGATAATTTTTGTACTTTTGGAGTCCCCAAAGCTTAAGCTAGCTAATGAAGGGACTAATTTGTGAAATGGTTGAAAGTTTAGGGACTTGCAATGAGAGGGTTTATGTTGTTAGCTGAGTTTTTATGGAAGAAAATGAATGTTGGGGAGATGAGAAACAACTTTTGTGAAAGGTGTTGTCATGAAAACACCTAAATGAGACTAAGTTGTAAATGTTGTAAATTAGTAATAAATGCATGAGACAGTTAGATTTGTGGGTTGTTGTAAGAGGAATAAATGTTCAGCTAGGCTTGTTTAATGAGAAAATATGTTGAAAAATGACTTACGAGCCTAGGGGCGAAATCGTAATTTTGCCATAGTACAAGGGCAAAATGGTCATTTTTTCCTAAGTAGAGATTATGATGCATTATGATCATAAAATGTTTTAAATGAGTGAATTTTGTTGTTATAAATCAAGAAGAGTGCAGAATTAACCTTGACCGGGGAAAAGGCAATGTTTCGGATTAAACCACAAATTAACACATTTTGCACTGAGGTAAGTTTATGTGTAAACGGTGCATCCTAATTACACATGTTGTTACTTATTGGTGCACTGTATGATTGAGAACATGTATGATTCAAGTGGATTGAATTTGGTAGATATTGAATAATTTTCATATGAATGACGAAATAGATATGTAAATGTGAAATAACATCCGTAGTAATAATGGTGGGCTGTGTGCGATACCACCTTAATAATTCTTGATGGTGGGCTAAGTGCGATACCACCTTATTACTTATTCACGATGGGCTGTGTGTGATACCATCTTTATATTTGATCGTCGATTTTAGAGTTTTAAATTTACAATGAGAATGATCGAACCTGGAAACTACTCTGACAACGATTTGAGGCAAGCGCACCTATCGAACAGTAGTATAGTTTAGGCAAGACCGGAATGTCGAACCCAAAAGAACCAAAAGTACTAATACTAACTCTTTCTATTATTTAGCCTAAGGATTAAGTGAATGCTTATCTAAACTAAATTTAACTATCAACTAAACTAAAGATGCAAAGACAAAGAGGATGAATTGAGAAAATAACTTGGAAGAAAAACCAATTGATTAAGACGACACCCAAGGAAGAATCCACCTACACTTCACTTGTTATCTAACTCTGAACCAGACGATTTATTCATTTGACTTGATCCGTAAGATTCCCTAAGTTATATTAAACCCTTTCTCGAAACGAATAACGTCTAACCCTAGGTTGATTAATTGAAATCTCTTTCTAATTAAAACCCCTAGAATCACATTAACTCGATCTATGGACTCCTATATTAGGTTTCACCCTAATCCGGCAAAATCTTGTCACCCTATCTCTAGGCGCGCGATCAACTCCGCTTAATTATGCTAGATCTACTCTTAAGTAGGGACTTTTTCTCCTCCACCTAAGCACATCATACTTAAATTAATATCCCAAAAATATCAACACAAGAATTAAGAACACATAATTAAGAACAAGTCAAATATTTATCATATAGTTCAGCAAACAATAACAAGATTCTTCATAGGTTTCATCCCCTTAGGTATCTGAGGGTTTAGTTCATAGAAATAAAAGAAAACATCTCAAAAGAAAAGATCAAACAAAACATAAGAAATCCCTAAAACCCCTGAAGGAATTGAAGGAGAAATCCTCCGTCTTGAGTATAATCCCGGCTTCTTGAGATGGATCAATTGGCTATCTCGAGTGATTTCCACAAATCTGACCTTTCTGGCTCGGCTCCTTCGCCTAGCTAACCGTCACCTCTATAGGTTATACTTAGGGGGTTTATATAGGCTTTTGAGATAGGTTTCTTTACCCCTAAGTATCCTTTTTCCGAATGAAACTCTTCTATCCAGCGACAGAGACATGGCCATGGCACACGCCCGTGTAAGTCGTGGCCAGGCCGTTTTCGAGTCTGTTGAATGAGGCACGGCCGTGTGGATTTGGGCCAGGCCGTGTGGATTTTGTGATATGGCCCATTTACTCCGTTTTGGGCCCGTTATCCATTCTTTTCATCCTTGGGTGCTCTTTTGGGTATAAAACATGAAAGTAAAGGATTAAGAGCACCAAATCACATAATTCGAGGCTTAAATCATACAAAGGCATACTAAATGTGGGCTTAAAATATGTTACTTTAACGGTTTATCAAATACCACCACACTTAAGCTTTTGCTTTTCCTCAAGCAAAATTCTCAACTTACAATTAAAACAAACTTCCTCGATCCATTAAAATTTATCAATAATGTTTCATCATAATTCAAAGATAATTTATACATGGATAATTCAACTCAAAGGGTCCTAAAGATTCAAACAATCAAAGTCATAGTTTTTTATATTTTGAAAACATAGGTGTTTCCCCTTACCTGAATAATTACCTCTGATTCAAAATCGACAAGAATTGACATCATCACTAGAGATTCACTCAAATCACTCGAAGTGTTTAAGGTTCAAAATTAGCACTCAAAAGTCAAACATGAAAAGTTAATCCCATAGGCTTGCATGAAAATCAAATCTCCACCACTATAATATGAGATGATACACAGATCAAAAGGTCTTTAACAAGGTTGTAATGAGGCTTGGGTTAAAGGTGTGGATAAAGGCTGAATTAGAAGGTTAAAATCAAGATTGACTTGACAAATTACCTAACTAGAAATAGCGGACTAATAATGAATAATTATACCAATTGAAAACTTGTCATACTAATAATAATACTCTAATACGAGCTTTCTTCTTCAATAATTGGCATTCAAGAGTATAAGCTCATTCACAACGAATAATGAATATAATTCATTTTTTTTAAAGAACAAGTCATTACATAAAAAATGATGAATTTAACTACTGAAATAATATAATTAGGTAGCTAATCAAATCAAATCTCGATATAGGTTAGTCAAAAAGAATGGTGATAACAAATACAAAGGTTATTGGGTTAATATAAGTGGGTGAGTCAAACAAAAAGGGTTATTAGGATTAAACGGGGTTCACTAGGGGTTAATTATGAAGGTAGGCTTTTTGATGGAGTAAGTGGGTTAAAACCTAGGTGCCTTTGTCATTTCGGTATATCAAATCATAGGTATGGTCTCAACATGTATAATCAATGCAAGTTCTAGAATAATAAATCTATGTTGACACACTCATAATCAATAAAGTGAGCAAGAAAAAGAATATATGCTCTATAAGGCTCAAAATCTCATAGAAATTATGGGTGTTTGATATCAACCTCATAAATTTCAAATTTCAAAATATCATTTAGATTCCGGTAGACAACCTAAAAATTTTAAAATTTTTGAAAAATAGACTTATCATGCTTGATTCTGTAGTATCCTTCAAATTTAATCATCAATGCACAATTATCAATGACTTAATCCAAAACACGTCAATAAAAAATCATAAATCAAAGGAAATTTCATTCTAATTATAATATGAGAAACTTACTTTAGAACAAGGTATAATTCAGGGATTTGAGAATAATGCAGAAAGTCAGGCACTTTCTTGAAATAACTATTCACCCCCCACACTTAAGATGTACATTGCCCTCAATGTACAAACATAGATATGTAATTTAAGAGAGAAGGAGAGGTGAAACTTCCTGAATTTGGATGGTTTCCCGGAGTTGGAAGTCGATAGGGGTGGTTGCTGCTATCGAGCTCTGCGCTAGATGAAGAAATTGGGGAGCTCGTAGAGAATTAGTGTAACATCCCGAAATTGGGCCTAGTAGGATTGGGCTTTGGCTTAGGAGTGTTTAAAATCTTCAAGAATAAGAGAATGGTGTTTTTGCAAATTGGATTTATTAGTTAAGTGGATTTGAAAGGTTACGAGGTTTTTATGAATTCACGGGTTTAATTGGGTTTTAGGAAAAATTAGAGTATTATTTTTATTATTTGTGTTGGCTCGGGTATGAATTTTTGTGTGTTTAGCATAGTCTTGTGAAGGCTTGATTTTATTTATGAAGCTAGAATAATTCTTAGTATTGTATATTTAGTGAAGTGGATTAGGTGAACCTGACACTTAAGTTAATTTAAGTGTTAAATTCTAGCACATGAGGAGTTAGTGGCAAGGTGGTTAAGATGCATGAAGGGTTGCTTGAGGGAAAAGGTTCGAGTTGCATGGATTGCATTTGGAAGACTTAATTTTTATGCATCTTAGCATTAAGTGTCGGTCAAGCTCTAATTATGGTAGGTTGGACTTTCAGTTTTTATGGCAAGTTGAATATTGGTTTAGGAAAGCTTGTATTTTGGGATAAGAATCTTAAGATTTATGGAAGGATGGAGGGACAAAGGGCTTGGATGGTGGAGAGTGTTTTGGAAACTATTCTAAGGCCTTTAGTCCATGAATGTGGACGGCATGTGTGGCTAGGGGGTGGCCGAATTTTGGTTTTGTTGGTAGCTAGTTGGTGCCAAAATTTCTTTTGGATGGTGGCCATATTCGGCTAGTTAGAAATGCTCTTATTCTTTGTTTTCAGCCATATCAAAAATCCCTTTGAACCTTACTAATTCTTTTCTCTAGTGCACCAAAGTGAATCATAGCCGAATGTCCTTAGGTGTTGTTGATTTTTCCTCTTAGGCATTTGGCCGAAACTCATTTGGAACCTCCCTCTCATCTTTTAATTCTTTGTAACCGAAAAGAACCTCTTTTGTTCTCATCTTTCTTTTCTTTTCTTCTCATATTTGTTAACACTTACAAACCTTCTTTTACTTTCTTTTGGCCGAACCTCTTTCTTCCCCAAATTCTCTTTTCTTTTCTTCCATTGTTGCTAAAGCCGAATTCTCTCTCTCTTATTTTTATTTTCTTTGCTACTCATGTACTTCATTTCTTTTTAGCCACAAATCAATTGCCTTACTTCTTTCAAAACCATAGCCGAAACTTCCCATTTCCTTTTGTTTTGTCTTGGCCGAATATCATCAAGGATAGATAATCTTTGGGTTCATCTATAATCGGTTTTGGAAGATAGGTATGTGTCTTGGCCGAATCTCCTTTCTTCTTTCTCTCTTTTCTATGTTGTCTCTCTTGTGGACAAAAGCCAAATTTTGGGCATTTGTTAGTAAGGTTTTAACCATAGGAACCTATTTCTTTTAGGCCTTTCGGGATCACGGAAGCAATCGATTTAATCGAAGTTGGTAAGTCAAGTGGTAAGGTTTTTATATTACTTGTTATATATCGTTTTAGATGGACTACTAATTGATTACGTTTTAGGGGACTCTATTGCTCGACTATTATTTTTTTTTTCCGTGAACGTTAGATTTTGGGGCACTCAAGAATGGGTTCAAAAAGAGCGGTAAATAGTGTTTGGAAGAGGGGTGGTTCTGCTATACCCTCAAATTTCAAACGAAGGGCTGTGTCGGGAGTCCGAGACTTACCACCGAGATGTGGACCTTCTGCCGGTGAAAATCGATTATTTGAAGTCGTACGTACCCCCGAGCCATTGTTTGTTCGTGGTTCTTCATCGGGTTATGAACCATCAATCGGAGAGAAATCGCATATAGTTGTTGTTCGAGATTCCGAGGGTATCGACGAGCGGGAAAGTTTAGTTATTACTATTATCAGGTATGTATCTTACACACTTTATAACTCGGTAATATATATACATAAATATACTAATCATGTTATTAAAGCCGAAAACTGTGAGATCTTAATATGATACTTTGATGGTTATGAGCAAGGATTCGGGTAAGTCCGTTTCGATATGATGTTGATATATGTTGTTTAATATCATGATCTACGACATATTTGTTATATGTTCATATTAGAGCATGATGGCATGATTTGTTTAAATGTTACATTGGTATGGGTGATATGAGAAGAGGGGGAAGGATTTGATATCCGTGTCTTTGGGACACCAGAGGTTTGGCACCTCCAGCGGTTTGGTACCACAATATTATTTCGTGTCTTTGGGACACCAGAGGTTTGGCACCTCATAGCGACTCGTCCCAGTGGTTTAGCACCACCGTGGGTTGGCCCCACATTTGATGTATTGGGATTGTCGCCAGTGATTTGGTATCACACGTGGGTTGGCCCTACACCTGGATCGTTGATATTTCGTGTCTTTGGGACACCAGAGGTTTGGCATCTCATAGCGACTCGTCCCAGTGGTTTAGCACCACCGTGGGTTGGCCCCACTTTTGATGTATTGGGATCGTCGCCAGTGATTTGGTATCACACGTGGGTTGGCCCCACAACTTGATTATTCGTGACTTTGGGTCACCAGTGTTTTGGCATCACATTATTGGATATCGTGACTTTGGGTCACCAGTGGTTTGGCACCACCAGTGGTTTGGTACCACACGGGGTAGAAAAGGAGTTATGGATGGCTAGGATTGGGTGCATTGTATATATATATATATATTGCTTGTTTATAAATTGTGTAAGTATGTTGCATTAACCGGGAGAGGGATTATGCACTGAGTCTTGGTGACTCACCTTCTCCCTTATCTTTTCAGGTGATTCGTAAAATCGCGGATGAGGAGCAGGATGAACTCGAGGAGGCCATGCAATAAAAATTCGGTTTTATAAGAACTTCGATTTGGGTACTTTATTTTATCTTAATTTGGTTTACATCTTTATTTGGATTTGTAATAAGGCCTTTTTTTTAATTATGTTTTTGGATCATTTATATGTTTTGGACTTGTTTAAATATGGCTTAGAAATTACATGGTTTATATATTAATTTGAGCACAAAGTTTTCTAAACTACAAAACGAAATGGTTTTCAAAACATTACCATCGGGTAAAATAAATCATTTGATAATCTTTAACAACTTAAGTGTTTTCGATAACTCATACGATTTTCCAAATCTTAAGTTTCCAAATTTCAATTAGAAACAGTTTTCAAACTAATCGCTTGGGTTTCTTTTAAAAGTATAAAAGGTTTTCTAATCTATGGATCTGCAACTAAGTTTTTAAGATTTTATTTACGGAATTTCAAAGTAAACCATCGATTTTTAACTAATTATGCACCTGTTTTCTAAAATTTAATCGGAAACTCAATTTTCTTCAAAACTTTTTCCTCCGTGGCATGCCAGATTCGGTCATGGCATTTTGACCGGGTTTGGGGTGTTACAATTAGCCAGGAGTTATTAAGACACATTTAAAATAAACTAAATATATAATTAAAGGCAATAAAGATAAAGAGAAAGAAAATAAAAATGTAAATAAACAAAGGCTAAAAGATAAAGGGGCTTGAGAATCCTTATTGGTAGATGGTTTGCGAGGTGGGTGTGACTTCTAAGGCTATGGATGTGCTGGCGGTGGCGGAAGTGGCGTGATTCCCAAGCAGCCTTTTGAACCTGACACTAAGAAATTAAATTAAAGTAAACTAAATTAAGCATAAGATAGTCAAAGAGAAGGAAAATAAAGGAGAAGATAAAAGTAAAACAAAAGATAAATGGTCTTAAAGACCTTTGGTTGTCGAGTGAATGAAGTGGCTGGCATGAACTTATGTTTATCGGTCTCCCGCTGGGGGACTGTGCTTTGATTCTGTCGTTTCTTCGACTTTGAGCTTTTTAGGATTAGGAATTAGGGAAGGATTAAAGAAGAGAAATATGGAGGGGGAAAATTCTGAAGGATGGAATGGGAGAAAGTGGTTGAGAAGAGGGAGAGAGGGGTGGTTTATATAGATTTTCAAGTTAGGTACATTCACACACCCGTGTCTCGTGGGCGTGGTTTCTCACATGGCCATGTCGCACGGCCGTGGTGGGTTTTCGTCATTTCTCCCACGCCCATGCTTAGGTCACCACGCCCGTGGATAATTTAACAGTGTCGGCCACGACCGCATCGCACGACCTTGAGGTTTTGTCGGTGCTCGTGGGGTGGTGGTTTGAGTCCGTGACTATAAAAATTTATTTATTCTAACTCGGACCATCTCTGCCATGTCAGTACGGAGATTCTTGAGGTCACACGACCACGGCCACGGCCGTGTGCAAGGCTGTGTGGCCTGGAATTCTGCACTTGGTTAATTTATAGTTAGGTGCTAACAAGGATAGGAAAATAGAATAAATAATAAAAAAATAAAAAAATGTAAAAGTTAATGGGGTTAGTACTCGAGTTGCCTCCCGAGAAGCTCTCGTTTATAGTCTTAAGCTAGACTCTCCTCTCATTCATGTATTCATGGTGGTTTCAGGAGTTGAAAGTCCTTCCTCGTGCTGGCAGTTCCATAATCATGGTAGGGTTTAAGACGAGAAGCGTTTATTTTCAAAGTGCCAAAAATAGGGTTACTTACCTCGACTGTTCCGAATGGACATCGATCACCTTGAAAGGAATGTAGGATCAGGAGGGGACACTCGTGGGTCTGCTTTATGTAGTAATACCTTATCTCCTATTTTGAACTTGGGTGTCTCGTAGGGTGGCTTTGGTTCAGCTTCGAGTATCCCTAGTTCTTTTTTTTAGGTGCGTTTTTCCCTTTTTTTATTTCATCGACCTGAATCCCTTGTTCCTCATGAGTTATTTCTTTGTTGGCACAGGGTTCAGGATTGGGATCATGCTGTGGTGTTTCCTGAAAAGAAGGGTTAAACGAATGGTTATTAATAGAATTGACTTTCTCACCTTGGCTATTCGATGTTCTAGCTGAATCGAGGGCTTGAAGAGTTACTGTCTTGTCACCTACACAGAGTATAAGTTCGCCTGCATCAACATCGATTTTAGTTCTAGCAGTTTCTAAGAATGATCTTCCTAAAATTAGGGGGATTGTGTTGTCCTCATCCATGTCTAAAATGACAAAGTCTACTGGGAATACGAATTTATCAATTTTCACAAGTACATCTTCAATTATACCCCTAGGAACTCTAATAGTTTTATCAGCTAATTGAATGCTCATCCTAGTTTGTTTGGGTTTCCCTAGACCTAGTTGTTTAAACAATTTATAAGGCATGACATTTATGCTTGCCCCTAAATCAGCTAACGCGTTATCAATAGATAAACTACCAATTAAGCATGGAATTGTAAAACTCCCTGGATCTTTTAATTTCTATGGTAGTTTATTTTAAAACATTGCTGAGCACACTACGTTCAGTTCCACATGTGATTCCTCGTCAATCTTTCGCTTGTTTGTCAATAGCTTCTTTAAAAATTTCTTGAAATCTGGCATCTGCGAAAGAGCTTCAAGAAACGGTAAGTTAATATGTAATTTCTTTAAAAGTTTAAGAAACTTACTGAACTGTTCTTCTCTGTCATCTTTTGTTATTGCTTGGGAATATGGTATGCGAGGTGTGTATTCCTTGACTACTGGTTTTGGCTTATTACCGACCTCAACCATATCTTCTTCTACTGTATTCTTTTGCTTTAAATTAGGCTCGTCTAACCCTTCACTATCTTGAGTTGTTATGGCTTGAACTTGTTCCCTTGGGTTAGTCTCGGTGTTGCTCTGTAGTCTTCCCTGTGGTCTCTCAGAGATCTGTTTAGCAAGTTGACCGAATTGATCCTTGAACTCTTATGACAATGCCTCAAGTTTTGTTTTTACCTTCTGGAAACGTGTTTCTGAGGCTGCTATGAAATTTGTCAACACCTCTTCAAGGTTCAGCTTCTTTTCCTATGGGTAGGGCTGTTGTTGGAAGTTTAGGATGGTTGTTGCCTTTGATTTCTTTGACCGCCCCATGAGAAATTGGGGTGGTTCTTCCAACCTGGATTATAAGTATTACTATAAGGGTTATTGTTAGATCAGAAATTATTACCCATATAGTTCATTTGTTCGCTCTCCATGCCTTGTCCGTAGGGTGGGTACTCAGGATTCACCACTCCTTCACTTCTGTTGCACTGCATAACTGGATGTGCCTGCGAAGAACCATAAAAACTATCAAATTTTTTATGTAACAACTCTACCTGATTTGATAGTGCGGTTACTGCGTCAATGTTGAAAACTCTGGCTGCTTTGGCTGGTCTTGTCCTTGTAACTTGCCATTGATAGTTATTCAGTGACATCTCCTCTATAAACTCGTAGGCTGCTTCAGGAGTTTTATTGTTCAGTGTTCCGCTGGCGGCTGAATCGATTAATTGTCTTGTTGAGGGGTTCATACCGTTGTAAAAAGTTTGGACCTGTAGCCACAATGGTAATCTGTGGTGTGGACACCTTCTCAACAAATCCTTGTATCTCTCCCATGTATCGTAAAGTGTCTCTGAATCTATCTGCACAAAAGAAGAGATATCATTCCTTAATTTGGCCGTTTTGGCCGGTGGAAAATATTTTAATAAAAATTTTTCGGTCATTTGATCCCATGTAGTGATTGACCCTCGTGGAAGAGAGTGTAACCATAGTTTGGCTTTATTTCTTAAAGAAAAGGGAAATAATCGAAGATGGATGGCATCATCAGAAACGCCATTTATCTTAAAGGTATCACAGAATTCTAGAAAATTTGCTAAGTGTGTGTTAGGGTCTTCATCTTGCAAACCATCAAACTGAACAAATTGTTGTATCATTTGTATAGTGTTAGGTTTCAATTCAAAATTATTTGCAGCAATAGTAGGCCTAACAATACTAGACTCAGTTCCTGTTAGACTAGGTTTAGCATAATCATACAAAGTACATGGAGCATGATGTTCGGCCATCTCTGGAGGTGGCAAATTATTTTCATCCATCTCTTCCGTGGTATTTATTTCGGTTTCTTGCTCTTTGTCTATGTAATTTAAGCTTCGCCTTATTTCTCCGCGATTTCTACAAATGGTACCTTCAATATCACTGTCGTAAAGTAACGGTCCTGTCGGGTTCCTTCTAGTCATAAACTAGAGGTACCTGAACGGAACAAAAAGAAAGAAAGAAAATTTAGAAAAATAAAAATAAAATGTAATTGCAAAAAAAAATAATAAAACTAGAAATAAATATGGCTAAAGTAATAAAAATTAAGCGTTCTTAATATTTCAGTTCTCCGGCAACGGCGCCAAAAACTTGATCGTCGATTTCAGAGTTTTAAATTTATAATGAGAATGATCAAACCTGGAAACTACTCTGACAACGATTTGAGGCAAGTGCATCTATCGAACAATAGTATAGTTTAGGCAAGACCGGAATGTCGAACCCAAAGGAACCAAAAGTACTAATACTAACTCTCTTTCTATTATTTAGCCTAAGGATTAACGGAATGCTTATCTAATCTAAATTTAACTATAAACTAAACTAAAGATGCAAAGACAAAGAGGATGAATTGAGAAAATAACTTGGAAGAAAAACCAATTGATTAAGACAACACCCAAGGAAGAATCCACCTAAACTTCACTTGTTATCTAACTCTAAACCAGAAGATTTATTCATTTGACTTGATCCGTAAGATTCCCTAAGTTATATTAAACCATCTCTCGAAGCGAATAACGTCTAACCCTAGGTTGATTAATTGAAATCTCTTTCTAATTAAAACCTCTAGAATCGCATTAACTCGATCTATGGACTCCCATATTAGGTTTCACCCTAATTCGGCAAAATCTCGTCACCCTATCTCTAGGAGCTTGATCAATTCTGCTTAATTATGCTAATCTACTCTTAAGCAGGGACTTTTGCTCCTCCACCTATGCACATCATACTTGAATTAATATCCCGGAAATATCAACACAAGAATTAAGAACACATAATTAAGAACAAGTCAAATATTTATCATATAGTTCAGCAAATGATAACAAGATTCATCATAGGTTTCATCCCCTCAGGTGTCTGAGGGTTTAGTTCATAGAAATAAAAGAAAACATCTCAAAAGAAAAGATCAAACAAAACATAAGAAATCCCTAAAACCCCCTGAAGGATTTGAAGGAGAAATCCTCCGTCTTGAGTATATTCCTGGCTTCTTGAGATGGATCAACTGGCTATCTTCGAGTGATTTCCACAAATCTAACCTTTCTGGCTCGGCTCCTTGTCCTAGCTAACCATCCCCTCTCTAGGTTATACTTAGGGGGTTTATATAGGCTTTTGAGATAGGTTTCTTTGCCCTTAAGTATCCTTTTCCGAATGAAACTCTTATTTCCAATGACAGGGACACGGCCATGGCACACACCCGTGTAAGTCGTGGCCAGGCCGTGTTCAAGCCTGTTGAATGAGGCACGGCCGTGTGGATTTCGTGATATGGCCCATTTACTCCATTTTGGGCCTGTTTTCCGTTCTTTTCATCCTTGGGTGCTCTCCTAGGTATAAAACATGAAAACAAAGGATTAAGAGCACCAAATCACATAATTCGAGGCTTAAATCATCCAAAAGCATACTAAATGTGGGCTTAAAATATGTTACTTTTATGGTTATCAATATTATTATTTGGTGGGCTAAGTGCGTTACCACTGTAAATATTCTTGTTGGTGGGCTCTATGCGATACCACCCTGTTAAAGATTGATGGTGGGCTAAGTGCAAAACCACCGAGTGATTGGTAGTATTATGAATGGTTTATTGGGAAAATTATGATGTGTTGTTTCATGTGATCATGTGGTGATAAGTGCAGGGCTGTATGTTAAATAATGTGGGCATTTGGCTTGTGATATGGTTGGAATGTGGTAAGAGATGAAATGTGTAAGCATGATCATGGAATGTGGATTGTTCTTGCTTAGTATGTAATGCTATTTGTTATTTAGCACATACTATGATGTTATTTGTTTAAATGTAAACTTACTAAGCTTAAAGCTTACTCTATTTTTTTCCATTGTTTTATAGAGCCAAAGAACCGGGTCGGGATACGAAGATAATTGGAAGATCACCCACACTATTAGCTCACCTCGGTATATCTAGAGTTAGTGTTTTGAGTATGACATGTATAGGGGCTAGACTAGGTAAATTGTTTTGTTATTTTGGCCAAGAGCGTGTTGGCTCCTTTAAAGGTGAACTCTTTTGTATATAGCCATAGTTGATGGCTCATTGTTTATATTTAATGAAAAGATGAAGTTATTCATGGGAGTTTATGTCGCACATTTGAGTTGCTTAGTGATTGGTTGAATGGTATTATGATGTGTGAATTAGGGTGGTGAAAAGAGCTTGGCAAAAATCCTTGTTCTTGTCCACACGGGTAGGCACACGGGCGTGTGTCTAGGCTATGTGTGACACACGGTTAGTCCCATGGGTGTGTGACTAGGCCGTGTGTCCCCTGCATGTTAGTTTTACAAGTAAGTTTTGTAATAAACACATGGGCAGAGACACGGCTGTGTGTCTCAGCCGTGTGGTAGGCACGACCGCGAACATGGGTGTGTACCCAGGCCGTGTGAAGTCTGCACCTTGAAATTGGAATTTAATTCGACACACGGTCTAAGGACACGGGCGTGTGCCTTGGCCGTGTGATCTTAGTGAGATGATGATGCCATAAACAGAATGCCAAAGTTTTGGCACACGGGCTAAGACACGGGCATGTTGAGGCCGTGTGAGGGACACAGGCCAGGGACACGGGCGTGTGTCCGGCCGTGTGAAAACCCCGGTAGGTTCAAAATGAAAATAAATCCCACACGGGGTAGGGACATGGGTGTGTGTGACCACACGGCATGCCCACACGTGCGTGTGGCCCCTGTTTTGGTGAAAAAAATTTAAGTGAACTAAAGCTTTTGGTTGGATTCCGAAACCCTCCGTTTGCATGTTTAAGGCCTCGTAGGTCATTAATGAGAATGTTTTAAAGGTGAAAGAGATATTTTAAGTTGTATGACCAAGTGAGTTAAGTCCGGTAATGCCTTGTGTCCAGTTCCAACGTAAGATTCGGGTAAGGGGTGTTACATTCAAGAGAAAGGGGACAATGACATTTCGGGGTTGAATGGAGTAGAGAGGAGCTGTGAGCGACGATCGAAGGAGAATGCAAGCTGCGTGGTGCTCAGATTGGAGAGAGAAATGGTAGTAAAGGAAAAAAATTAATAGAAGTGAATACCCTAGATCTAAAGTAGGAGGAACGGTCGTGTAAATGTCCCATGTTGGGTCATATGGCCATGTCACACGCCCGTGTGACATCTAAATTTTAAAAATATTAACATTCAGTATGCGCACGACCTAGGACACGCCCGTGTGTCCAGGCTGTGTGTCACACATGGCTTGTAATATCCTGAATTATTGGGCCTATGCGTTTAGTGTGGGGATATGTTTAAGGTGTTAATTTAAGTGTTAGGGGTCCAAATTGGGCTCAGGTTTGGGCCGGAGCTGTAGTTAAAATTCTTGTTAGAACACTTCAGTGGAAAGCTTGTTAAGTTAGGGCATAACAGATATTAGTAGTGTTTTAAAAACACAAATGGGCTTGTGGCCCAGTGGCAAAATGGCGCCACTAAGAAGGAAGGGAGTTGGCGTCAATTGAAGGTCCAAGGTTCGAGTCGCCTGGTACCTTTTATTTTAAATATTTTCGGCATTTATAAGAGCAGTAGTGGAGTTTGGCAATGATGCTTAAATTTAGGAATTTATTAAATGTGATAATAAGGTTGATAATGTGCTGATAAAGGAAGGAAGAGGTAGTGTTATCCATGACACTGTGGATGAGTAGTCAGATGAGGATAAGGAAAGAATCAAGTAGTCATCTGCAAGGCTAGGTGTTGGCCGAAATTCTATCACCTAGAGGAGGGAAGAAATTGGTTTCTTTATGGCAAAGGGGTGCCGAAATTTCCCCAACTGTTTGATTAACTGTTAGTTATCAGGAAGGGCACTTTTGGGTTTTGATAGGTAAGTGCCGAAAGTCTCTATAAATAGGGGTGGTATCTATTCAATTTTGGCATTTGAACCCTATTCTTTTCTTCATTCTCTGTGCCGAAACTCTCAGTCATTCTCTGCAATTTCTTTTCTTTTGATTTCTTCAAAAGCCGAAACCTCTCAATTTTTCTCAACATATTTTCTTTCAAAAGCCAAAACCCTGAACTCTCTTCTCATCTACATAGCCGAATACTTCCTATTCCTTTTTGCCGATTTCTTCACTAAAGCCGAATCTACATAGACTTCTTCCTATCATCTTTTCTTCTGATATTCTCAAAAAGCTAGGATCTCTAAGGGGTAGTCGAATTCTTTGTGTTAAGGTGAGTGCCGATTTTCCTATCCCTTCACTTTCTCTTTCGGGTTTTGGAAGACAAAGCCGAAAAGCTAATGGTTTAATGGTTTTATGTATTCTCTTGTTGGGCGACATTCAGGAATTGAAGTAGATCTCTTAGATCTAAAAGCCGAAAATGCTAGTCCCTGAATCTCATATCACTTTTTGGGAATTTCAAGGTAAGGGATTTTCTCTAGGTTCTCGTTAGATTTGATATCGAAATCAACCATATGTTATGATTTATAAGGCCTTTTTGATGGAATCAAATGTCGATCAGGCAAAGGAGGGGGCTAGATCTGAAAACTCGATTCCTAAGTTTAAGAAGCGAGTAGTGTCAGCAGTACGGGATTGGCCACCGGGTTGTGGACCGACTTCTGAACAACACCTTAGGCAGATAGAGGTTGTGTTGCCTACGGATAGCGTTGACTTAGAAAGTTTTGTTCTAACGGTAATCAGGTGTGTAGATCTCTAACACACTAGTCAACTGCAATATAAATATGTTATGGGCTAAAAAGCCGAAAAGAGGCTGTGTAGACAGCCGAATAAAACCCTAAAAGGGTTATGGAAAAGGATGCCAGGTACGTAATCATAGAAATCTCTATGTGTATCGATATATATATGAAAGCCTGTATGAAGTTTTTTTTATCAGTGTATGCATGGGGTGGGATTATGATAATGAAGGGGAAGTGCATGATAGGTCACTTGGTGATCGGTGGTTAAACCACAAAATCTAATGTTAGGTCACATAGTGATCGATGGCAATGCCACGTTTAATGATTCCTGATTAATAGGAACAGGCAGTACGGCTGTAGTTATGGTGTGTAGCGGATGGAGGGTTGATTGTAGAAATCCCCGAGGTGTGATGGATGGTACGGGTTGGTGTGTAGAGGATGGAATTCTAGGATGGGTTGGGCTATTCATTACTTATAATTTATCATGTAATTATGATTGTTGCCTTTATGTTTGTGGGCTTCAGGTCGTTGTGTTTCGGGATTTATACACTGAGTCTTGGTGACTCACCCCTTTCACTTTTCCTCTACTCTTTCAGATTAGCTGTAGATCGTGGACATGGGAGCTGAGACGGACTCCAGGGGCAATCAAGTTATTTGTTTTTTTAATACTATCCGTTTTATTTTAAGTTTTAAGTTTTGGAATTATTTGATGTAATAAGGCCACCATAGCTTAAGTTATAAGTTGATATTTGTTACTGTTTAATTTTTTTTATATTTATGATAAAACACTTATGTTAAAAGAAATAAAAATGGGATTTTCAAATATAATTTAAATAACACCTATTTTGGGAAAAATAAATTACGAAGATTTTCTACAAGTGCCACCTATTTAATGAATAACAACAAAAATGACTAAGTTTTTCAAAACCATTTCAAGTAAAGCTTTTAACATTAAACCCCTAGTATACCAGATCTGGTCATGACGTATGGGCCGGGTTTGGGGTGTTACAAATTTTGGTATCAGAGCCCGGTTCAAAACTCGGGCTGTGAAATGGGTCTAGTAGTGTTTTGGAAATTTGATGTGAATTTGAGAAAAATGTTTTGGATGAAGATATGGCCTTTGAGTCTACCGGCACCCGATCCACACAGGTAAGTATTCTAACTTTTGATGTGATATACATGTTGGGCTTGATGGGTTTGATGGGCGTAGGCTAGTATATTAGACATTGATGGACTTTAGGCTTAGTTTAAACAACTCTCTAAATTCATAAGATTTAATCCAACCAAACAAACCTGTAAAGAAGTCGCGAGATTAGGGTGTGGCAACAGGCATACGCATGTCTAGGATTGGATTCAGGGAGAGCTTGGTATTTAAGCAGTCCTAGTGACTCACCTCCTCTTCGTTGGAATCCTACCTGGTGCGTAGTGACTGTTCACCTTAGCCATGAGGACTTGTTGACGGGCCAAAATTTATAATTAAAACTCGAAAGGGACCAGCCACCCTATTTTGCAAAATTACCAAAAATACCCCTTGGTTTTGTAAAATTTCCGAAATACTCTTGATTTGTGAAAACTTCCAAACCAACCGTGATTTTATAAAATACCCATGTTCTGCAAATTTACCCGAAAACCCCTAGATTTACAAGAGCAACCCGGTTTGCGAAATTAAATTTTCCAAAGTACCCCTGCTAAAGAAAAACAACATCAAAATATCTTGATTTTGAAAAAAAAAAAACCCCAAGATACCCTATTTTGAGGAAATTACCAAAACACCCTCGTTTAAGAAAAAAAGAAAAAAAAAGGAAAAAAAAACTTGTTTTCCAAATTACCTTTGTTTTATAAAAAAAAACAAAATGTACCAAAGTACCTCCAATTCGAAAAAAATCACCAAGATACTCTATTTTGGAAAATACCCTGTAGGGCAAAACTACGAAAATACCCCTGGGTAGGGAAATAATGAAGATACCCCTACATGATGAATGCAAGTTCGTGGATGCTACTTGTATGTTGATGTTTGATGATTGAATGTATGTGCTTCCTAGAACTAGGAGATGCGGACTTGAGACTGAATTGTAGATATAATTGCGAATCCGAAAGAACTACTCTTAAAACTACTATTCATAAGACTATTCGTGGTTAATCAGGGGAAGAAAACTAATAATTTATAAAATTTCTAATCAGATAAACGCGAATCAGTAGAATGAGTACAAGGGGTCAAGGACGTCCGCCGCGAGGTCGCGATAGGGGTAGGATGACGGTGTCAGAACCAGTGGGATCTGGCCATGGATCGGGAAACGAGATGCCAGTTCCACCAGCTGCGGAGGAGGAATTTCAAGACCAGACTGCCGGAGATGACGCGGTATCTCAGGTGATGTTAAGGGTTTTAGAGAGGGTTGCTGGGGCAGGCATGGGCACATGAGCCCAGAAATCTGTGCCAGAGCGACTTAGAGCTAATGGGGCAGAAGTGTTTAGGGGAATTTCTGGTATAGCCCTGAGTTCAGCTGAGTATTGGTTGGATGCGTTGGAACGCATAATGGATGATCTGGATTTCATGGAGGAGGAGAAGTTAAAAGGGGTTGTATCTCTCCTGCGGGACGAAGCATACCAATGGTGGCTCACGGTTAAGGATGGTACAGTGGCTGATCGTATTACCTGGGATTTCTTCAAAACGGCATTCCAGGGTAAATACATTGGACCGAGTTATGTGGATGCACAGCGCAGAGCATTTCTGAATTTGGTTCAAGGGAGTAGGTCGGTGGCTGTGTATGAAGCTGAATTCTTACGCCTTAGCCGATATGCCCAAGGGATTGTAGCCACAGAACATGAACGTTGCGTCCGGTTCGAAGATGGTCTGAGGGATGATTTGCGTGTTTTGATAGCCCCACAGCGGGAGAGGGAATTTGTTATCCTAGTGGAAAAGGCTAAGATAGCCGAGGAGGTAAAGTGGATTGAGAAACTGAATCGGGATAGAGATAGGAGTGGGAATAAGAGGAATGTTGGACCGTCAGGTTCAGCTAGGCGTAATCAGATGAGATTTAGGTCAGATGGGCCGAAACGGGAGGAGAGACCTGCTGCTAACCAGACACAAAAGTGTGCTCGACGTGGTAAATTCCATGTTAGTGAGTGTTGGGCGGGCAGTGGGAAGTGCTTTAGGTGTGGATCTATGGACCATAAAGTTAGGAACTGTCCGCAACAACGGGCCAATGAAGGGCCTACAGGACAAGGAAATGCTCAGCCTGGCAAAGGAGGTCAGCAGTCACAAAGAGGTCGTGGTGCAGCCAGAGGTGGTAATAGTTCCGGTCGGGGTCGTGGAGCACCAGGCCAAGGGGCAGGAAACACTGAGGCGAGACAGCTGGGGTTGGTCTATGCTGTCAGACGTCTAGAGGAGGCTGACGCACTGGATGTTATAATCGCTACGTTTTTAATTTTTGGCTTGCCTTACACTGCATTGATTGACATTGGGTCGACACATTCATATGTTGCTAGTAGGGTGTCTGATACTTTAAGCGTAGATTCTGAGATTTCCTCTAGGGAGATGACTGTAGTTAGCCCATTAGGACAATCTGTGGTGGTAAACAAGCTTTATCAGGAAGTACCTTTAGAAGTACAGGGGATAGTTTTTTGAGCGGATCTAATGGAATTACCGTTCGGAGAGTTTGATTTAATTCTAGACATGGATTGGCTGGGGAAGTATCAAGCTAATGTAGATTGTGCAGCCAAGAGTATGGTGTTAAAAACCCCTAAAGGTGGCGAAGTGTTGGTGATAGGTGAAAGGGGGAACTTCTCGTCAAATGTGGTGTCCGCCTTAAGAGCAGAAAGGATGGTGAGAAAAGGATACAAGGCAATTCTAATGTTTTTTTGGGCTCTCGAAGCTAAGGAATTAACTGTTGGGGACGTCAGGACGGTGAAGGAATTTCCTGATGTTTTCCCAGAAGAGCTTCCAGGATTACCCCCGGATCGTGAAGTGGAGTTTGGAATCGATCTTCTTCCGAGAACAGCGCCAGTATCTGTTTCTCCGTATAGGATGGCTCCGAAGGAGTTGGTGGAATTGAAAGCACGGATTCAGGAGTTGCTGGATAGAGGGTTCATTCGACCAAGTGTGTCGCCTTGGGGAGCGCCGGTGTTGTTCGTTAAGAAGAAGGATGGATCAATGCATATGTGCATTGATTATCGCCAGCTGAATAAGTTGACCATCAAGAACAAATACCCATTGCATAGGATCGATGACTTGTTTGATCAGTTGAAAGGGGCTTCGGTCTTTTCAAAGATAGATCTGAGGTCGGGGTACCATCAGCTTAAGGTCAAAGAGGCAGATATTCATAAGATGGCCTTTAGAACTCGTTATGGCCACTACGAATTCATGGTGATGCCATTTGGACTGACCAACGTGCCAGCAGTGTTTATGGACATGATGAATCGAGTGTTCCAATCCTACTTGGATCGGTTCGTCGTAGTGTTTATAGATGATATCCTAGTTTATTCAGGATCGGAAGAGGAGCATGACTCACATTTGCGAGTGGTTCTGTAGATTCTGAGGGAGAAGCAGCTATATGCCAAATTCAGTAAGTGCGAATTTTGGCTAAAGGAAGTTACTTTTCTAGGGCACGTTGTGTCGGCAAAGGGGATTAGGGTTAACCCTCAGAAAATTGAAGCGGTGTTGGATTGAAAGCCGCCTAAATCGGTAGCAGAAATTCGGAGTTTTCTTGGGTTAGTCGAGTACTACAGAAGATTTGTTGAAGGATTTTCTTTGATTGCGGCACCGTTGACTAAGTTGCTACGGAAAGGAGTTCCGTTTGTTTGGTCTGACAAGCAACAAGAGAGTTTCGAGAAGTTGAAAAGGATTTTGACGGAGGCTCCGATATTGGTTCAGCCGGAGGCTGGGAAGGAGTTCGTGATTTACTGTGATGCTTCACACACGGGATTAGGATGTGTATTAATGCAAGGTGGAAAGGTTGTTGCATATGCATCTCGGCAGTTAAGACCGCATGAATCGAATTATCCCACCCATGATTTGGAGTTGGCGGTAGTGGTGTTTGCCTTAAAAATTTGGAGGCATTATTTGTACGAGGAGAAATCTGTCATCTACACGGATCATAAGAGTTTAAAGTACCTTTTGACATAGAAGGAGTTGAATCTAAGGCAGAGGAGGTGGATCGAGTTTTTAAAGGATTATGACTGCTCGATCGAGTATCCCCCGGGTAAGGTTAATGTGGTGGCGGATGCTCTAAGCTGTAAGGTGATCACTGACTTGAGAGCAATGTTTGCTCACCTTAGTTTATATGACGATGGAAGTCTATTAGCCGAACTTCAAGTGAAACCCTCATGGGTCAATCAGGTTAAGGAGAAGCAGCAGACTGATGAGTTACTAAAGGAGAAGTTTCCGGTAGGGTCAAGTGATGGATCGGCAGAATTTAGTATTAATGAGGAAGGGCTATTATGTTTTCAAGGGAAAGTGTACATGTCGAAGGATCCTAAATTGAGGCACGGGATTTTGTAAGAAGCGCATGGTAGTCCATAAGCTATGCACCCTGGAGGGAGTAAGATGTATCGGGATTTGAGAGAACAATTTTGGTGGCCGAATCTGAAGCGCGAGGTAACTGAGTTTGTGAGTAGGTGTTTGACTTGTCAGCAGGTTAAGGCAGAACATCTGTTACCGTCAGGGTTGTTGCAGTCGGTGAAGATTCCACAGTAGAAGTGGGAAAGGATCACCATGGACTTTGTTAGCGGGCTACCCCTCACGCCTACTAAGAAAGATTCAGTTTGGGTGATTGTTGATCGTTTGACGAAGTCTGCTCACTTCTTACCAGTACGGGTCGATTACTCTTTGCAAAAGTTAGCTAAGCTATACATAGCGGAGGTAGTAAGGTTGCATGGAGTACCAGCATCGATCATATTGGACAAGGACCCTAGGTTCACATCACGATTTTGGAAGGCGTTGCATCAAGCATTGGGTACGAAGTTGGATTTCAGTACAGTGTTCCATCCTCAGACTGATGGACAGTCTGAGCGGGTAATTCAGGTTTTGGAGGACATGTTGAGAGGCTGTGTCATTGATTTTGGAGGTAGTTGGGAAGAATTTTTGCCCTTAGCAGAGTTCGCTTATAACAACAGCTACCAGTCTAGTATTCAGATGGTGCCCTATGAAGCTTTGTACGGGCGGAAGTGTCGTACTCTTACCTGTTGGACAGAATTAGGGGAACGTCAGATTTTGGGTCGAAAAACGGAGTTGGTGACTGAGACAGAAGAGAAGGTTGAGTTAATTCGGGCTCGATTAAAGGAAGTGTCAGACAGGCAGAAGTCCTATGCTGATTTAAAGTGTAGGGACATCGAATTTGTAGTGGGTGACAAGGTTTTCTTGAAGGTATCACTTTGGAAGAAAGTACTAAGGTTTGGACGGAAGGGTAAGTTAAGTCCCAGATTTATCGGACCATACCGGGTGTTGAAGCGAGTAGGACCAGTACCCTACCAGTTGGAGTTACCTCCGGAGTTAAGTCAAATTCACGATGTATTTCATGTCTCTATGTTAAGATGTTACCGTTCGGATCCGTCTCATGTTGTGCCTGTAGAGGAAATCGAGGTAAGACCTGATCTATCCTTCGAAGAGGAACCGGTGGAAATTCTGGATTGTGATGTCAAGGTGTTGCGAAGGAAAATGGTTCCGTTGGTTAAGGTGCTGTGGCGGAATCATGGTTCTGAGGAGGCTACATGGGAACCAGAGGAAGCGATGCAGCAGCAATACCCCCATCTTTTCTGACCAGGTAATTTCGAGGACGAAATTTCTTTAAGGGGGTAGAACTGTAACATCCTGAATTATTGGGCCTATGCATTTAGTGTGGGGATATTTTTAAGGTGTTAATTTAAATTGTTAGGGGTCGAAATTGGGCTCAGGTTTGGGCCGAGGCTATAGTTAAAATTCTTGTTAGAACACTTCAGTGGAAAGCTTGTTAAGTTAGGGCATAACAGATATTAGCTGTGTTTTAAAAACACAAATGGGCTTGTGGCCCAGTGGCAAAATGGCGCCACTAAGAAGGAAGGGAGTTGGCGTCAACTGAAGGTCCGAGGTTCAAGTCGTCTGGTACCTTTTATTTTAAATATTTTTGGCATTTATAAGAGCAGTAGTAGAGTTCGGTAATGATGCTTGAATTTAGGAATTTATTAAATGTGATAATAAGTGGATAATGTGCTGATAAAGGAAGGAAGAGGTAGTGTTATCCATGACACTGTGGATGAGTAGTCAGATGAGGATAAGGAAAGAATCAAGGAGTTATCTGCAAGGCTAGGTGTTGGCCGAAATTCCATCACCTAGAGGAGGGAAGAAATCGGTCTCTTTATGGCAAATGGGTGCCGAAATTTCCCCAACTATTTGATTAACTGTTAGTTATCAGGAAGGGCACTTTCAGGTTTTGATAGGTAAGTGCCGAAAGTCTCTATAAATAGGGCTGGTATCTTTTCAATTCCGGCATTTGAACCCTATTCTTTTGTTCATTCTCTGTGCCGAAACTCTCAGTCATTCTCTGCAATTTCTTTTCTTTTGATTTCTTCAAAAGCTGAAACCTCCCAATTTTTCTCAACATCTTTTCTTTCAAAAGTCGAAACCCTGAACTCTCTTCTCATCTACATAGCCGAATACTTCCTATTTCTTTTTGCCGATTTCTCCACTAAATCCGAATCTACATAGACTTCTTCCTATCATCTTTTCTTCTGATCTTCTTAAAAAGCCGGAATCTCTAAGGGGTAGTCGAATTTTTTGTGTTAAGGTGAGTGCCGATTTTCCTATCTCTTCACTTTCTCTTTCGGGTTTTGGAAGACAAAGCCGAAAAGCTAATGGTTTAATGGTTTTATGTATTCTCTTGTTGGGCGACATTCGGGAATTGAAGTAGATCTCTTAGATCTAAAAGCCAAAAACGCTAGTCCCTGAATCTCGATATCGAAATCACAATTTTAACCATATGTTATGATTAATAAGGCCTTTTTGATGGAATCAAATGTCGATCAGGCAAAGGAGGGGGCTAGATCTGAAAACCCGATTCCTAAGTTTAAGAAGTGAGCAGTATCAGTAGTACGGGATTGGCCACCGGGTTGTGGACCGGCTTCTGAACAACACCTTAGGTAGATAGCGGTTGTGTTGGCTACGGATAGCGTTGACTTAGAAAGTCTCATTCTAACGGTAATCAGGTGTGTAGATCTCTAACACACTAGTCAACTGTAATATATATATGTTATGGGCTAAAAAGCTGGAAAGAGGCTGTGTAGACAGTCGAATAAAACCCTAAAAGGGTTATGGCAAAGGATGCCAGGTATGTAATCATAGAAATCTCTATGTGTATCGATATATATATATATATATATATGAAAGCCTGTATGAAGTTTTTTTATGTGTGTATGCATAGGGTGGGATTATGATAATGAAGGGGAAGTGCATGATAGGTCACTTGGTGATCGGTGGTTAAACCACAAAATCTAATGTTAGGTCACATAGTGATCGATGGCAATGCCACGTTTAATGATTCCTGATTAATAGGAACAGGCAGTACGGCTGTCGTTATGGTGTGTAGCAGATGGAGGGTTGATTGTAGAAATCCCCGAAGTGTGATGGATGGTACGGGTTGGTGTGTAGATGATGGAATTCTAGGATGGGTTGGGCTATTCATTACTTATAATTTATCATGTAATTATGATTGTTGCCTTTATGTATGGGCCAAGGCTCATAATGTGTTTGTGGGTATCAGGTCGTTGTGTTTCGGGATTTATACACTGAGTCTTGGTGACTCACCCCTTTCATTTTTCCTCTACTCTTTCAGATGAGCTGTAGATCGTGGACATGGGAGTCGAGACGGACTCGAGGGGCCATCAAGTTATTTGTTTTTTTTTAATACTATCCATTTTATTTTAAGTTTTAAGTTTTGGAATTTTTTGATATAATAAGGCCACCATAGCTTAAGTTATAAGTTGATATTTGTTACTGTTTAATTTTTTTTATATTTATGATCAAAGACTTGTGTTAAAAGAAATAAAAATGGGATTTTCAAACATAATTTAAATAACACCTATTTTTGGAAAAATAAATTACGAAGATTTTCTACAAGTGCCACCTATTTAATGAATAACAACAAAAATGACTAAGTTTTTCAAAACCATTTCAAGTAAAGCTTTTAACATTAAACCCGTAGCATACCAGATCTGGTCATGACGTATGGGCCGGGTTTGGGGTGTTACATGGCTATGTACGATGAGCTTCGCTTCTCGTATGCTCGTGCGTGAGGCTGTGTGGGTTACACGGTAGAAACACGAAAATTTATATACTTTTTCATGCCCTTTTTGACTCAAATTCATGTGGTTTCGTGTAAATTCTTATCGGAAAATAATTAAATATTATAAAATAATTAAAGTGTGCTAAAAATATGAACATGATAAATTTTAATTAATTTTATAGTGAATTTTTTTTTAATTTTGACTATTTTCGGCAGATTCGCACAAAAGGCAAAAATTAGCTCGGTAGACACTGCTCGAAGAATAAAACCGAGAAGCAATTTGAAGATTCAAGGCAACTTTATTTCCAGCCCAAGACGGTCCAATTATGAAGGTTTAATCATAATTTAATTAATTTTAATTTATTCCCAATTTAATTTGGGCTAAATAAATTATTTTTAATTATTTATGGAAAAGGGGCCTAGTTGAATCGCATCAGTTGAACCGAACCGATTGAACCGAACCAGCCATCAATTGGGCAGCCCAAACCGTCCACAATGAAGGCTCAAATCAGCTTATTAGCTGATTAATTCAGCTTGCAAAGGAGTCCTCGAAGTTCTTTCAAAATCTCATTCAAACCCTTCCAAAATTCATGGCTTTTTAGATTGCCCCATGCTATATTTAGCAAAGTTGAAACATTCAACTTTGCCACATGGGATGGATGGCCAAGGGAGGCCTCTTTTGCTGCTGCTATGTGCTATTTTTATCAGCCTTAAACACCTATAAATACAGCCCCTAGCTGCTCATTCAAAACACACCTCAAGCCTTCACATTCTTCTCTCTCATTTTCTCTCAATTCCCCATTTTCCCTTTTCCCTTTTTGGTGTTCTTGTGCCGATTTCCCCTCTTGGAAAAGTGGTGTTTTCCAGCCATTTGAAGAAGCAACTGAAGTGTTCATAAGCCCCCTTGATAGCCGAGGACAACGAAGAACGAAGAAGGGATCAATCAGACAAGCCACGGAGAGTCACCGGATTTGTTTCTTGTTCCCTATCTCTTTAAATTATTTGTTGTTGTTTTGAAAAAAATGCTTATGATTATTGTTGCTTTTGACATGTTTAATTTAATCAATTTAGCTTGAATGTAATTCGTGTTGGCTTGATTTCATTTCGCCCTCTTAGATTATTAAAATTGTGTTTATGCTGTTAAAGGCCTCGGTGAAATGTTTGATTAAGTAAAATTATGTTAAGTTATTTGGCATTATAATTGTTTAGATAGCTAATGAGTTAATTATTTAAACGCATTGAAATTGTAATTAATGGACACAATACTTAATCTGTGCATGTTTAATTCTTCTAAGGTAGCTGGAGATTAAATTAGCATTGTATTTGACGATAAATATGCCTTGCATAACTTGCAGGATTTTTGTGATTAAATTGTTTCAAGATAAAAATACTTTTTTACTTCGCATGCTCTTTTATATGCTTGTTAGGTTGAATTAATCGTTTGCATCAACATAGGGATATGCGAGAGATTGTTTAATTTAATAAGTATGTATGTGCAATAACATGTTTACTAGTAGAAGTTTGTTTAATCGTTCGAATTTGCATAGAAATATGTACAAGAGATGAATGGATTTTTATTTGTAAGTATGTTCATAAGTTAGCAAATTACCGAGTTGCCATGTTTTACCAGGTATAAACACGAGCTTAATAATTCTAAGGTAAGAAATGTGATTAATCCAACACAATTATGTCATCTTGATTAAAATCAGTTTTTGAAATCGTGCATTAGAACTTTGTTTTATTTTATTTTTTACTTTGTTTTTCTTTTAGTTTTTAAATATTCCTCGAAACCAAATATTTTTCCGTTGCCAAAGTGTTTGAAATTATTTTCATAAATAATTCTTTTACAGTCCCTGTGGGTACAATAACTCGACATTTACTTGTCACTTTATTACTTGTTATGATTGTGTACACTTGCACATTTCCACCGTTCCAAGTTTTTAGCGCCGTTGCCGGGGACTGTTTTCAAAGTCATTATTTGTGAATCTGTTTACATTTTGGTTTATTTATTTTACATTTTTTGTACTTACTCAGTTTTTCTGTGACTATTTCAGGTGTTTATGAGTATTGACCAGATTATTGACTTACTCCTCGTGGACCCTGAAATAGAACTAACCTTTCGAAAACAAAGAAGACAAGCAAACCAAAGAAGGACCGAAGGAATGAATTTCGAGAATATGAACCAAGGAAATGGAGCAAACCCTGCTCAGAATCCTATCATTATTGCTGATGATAGGGATAGAGCCTTAAGACAATATGCCGTGCCAGTATTTAACGATCTTAATCTGGGTATTAGGAGACCCAAAATCGAGGCACAACAATTCGAGCTGAAGCCAGCCATGTTCCGGATGCTTCAGATAGTGGGCCAATTCAGCGGAATGCCTACTGAAGATCCTCATCTTCACTTAAGACTATTCATGGAAGTGAGCGATTCTTTCAAGTTAGCCGGAGTTTCCGAAGATGCCTTACGATTGAAGTTGTTCCCATATTTTCTAAGGGACAGAGCTCGTGCCTGGTTGAATTCATTGCCACTAAACTCCATTTCTACATGGCAAGAGTTAGCCAAGAGATTCCTCATGAAGTATTTTCCGCCTAGAAAAAATGTTAAGCTGAGGAACGAGATCACTGCTTTCCACCAAATGGATGACGAGTCCTTGTATGAGGCATGGGAAAGATTTAAAAAGTTATTACGGAAATGCCCTCATCATCGAATTCCTCATTGCATTCAACTTGAGACATTCTATAATGGTCTCAACGCTCACACAAGGATGGTAGTGGACGCCCCTGCTAATGGTGCTCTCCTTTCTAAGTCTTATAACGAGGCTTATGAAATTATCGAGAGGATTGCCAGGAAAAACTATTAATGGCCAATCAGTCGAGCAGCATCAGGAAGACGAGTCGCTCGAATTCATGAAGTAGACGCTCTTACTTCACTTGCATCTTAGGTATCATTGATATCCTCAATGCTTAAAACCCTTACTACTAATGGGTCTAATAGTTTTGTAGCACATCCGCCTAATCAATTTGAGAATATAGCCTGTGTCTATTGTGGAGAGGGACATTTGTTTGACGAATGTCCGTCGAACACAGAGTCTGTGTACTACATGTGCAATCAGAACCAAAACCGAGGAAGGCAAGGGTTGCAATCCAACTTTTATAATCCATCATGGAGAAATCACCCGAATTTTTCCTGGAGTAACTAAGGGGTTGGAACCAGTACCACTTACACCCAACCCAGACCGACCCAGCCGCCTAATTTTCCGCAACATGTTCAGAAACCAGTTCAAGCTGAATCATCCAATAGCCTAGAAAGTTTGCTAAAGACATATCTAGCAAAGAATGATGCTTTAATCCAGAGCCAAGCAGCTACATTGAAGAATTTGGAGAATCAAGTAGGCCAGCTTGCAACTGAACTTAGGAACCGACCATAAGATGCTTTACCTAGTGACACAGAAAATCTGAGAAATCCAAGGAAGGAACATTGCAAAGCGTTGCAATTGAGGAGCGGAAAGATAGTAGAACCTAACACTGTCGAAGTTGAAAAGGAACAAGTTGATGTTCAAGACTCAGAAGTTCAACCAAGTGTTGAAACCCCAGTTTCACCAGAACCTATATCTGCAAAACCATGCGAAGTAACCTCAGGACCAGTTAATTTTGATCAACCAACAACGTCATTTGATGCAAAATTACCACCAAAGGCGAATCAACCAGAATCAGTTCCAGTAATGAAACCACCACCACCTTACCCTCAAAGATCTCAGAAGCTGAAGCAGGAGATTCAATTCAAGAAGTTCCTTGACGTACTCAAGCAACTACACATCAACATCCCGTTGGTCGAAGCACTTAAGCAAATGCCGAACTACGTCAAGTTCATGAAAGATATCTTGTCAAAGAAACGAAGACTTGGAGAATTTGAGATGGTAGCTCTGATGAAAGAATGCAGTGCATATCTTCAGAACAAACTACCCCCAAAATTGAAGGATCTTGGATGTTTCACCATACCATGCAACATTGGATCAACATATTGTGGTAAAGCGTTATGTGACTTAGGTGCAAGTGTCAACTTGATGCCTATGCCAATATTTAGGGAGTTGGGGATAGGAGAAGTTAGACCAACTACGGTTACACTTCTACTAGCAGATCGATCCTTAGCACATCCAGAAGGAAAAATCGAGGACGTATTGGTACGTGTAGATAAGTTTATCTTTCCTGCTAACTTTGTAATTCTAGACTTTGAAGCAGACAAAGAAGTGCCAATCATCGTAGGAAGACCATTCTTAGAAACTAGAAGGACACTTATTGATGTGCAAAAGGGCGAGCTGACTATGTGTGTTCAGGATGATCAGGTAACATTTAATGTTTTTAAGTCAATGCGATTTCCTAACACTATGGATGATTGTTCTGCAGTAGCCGATTTAGAGGAATTAATAGTAGAGAAGGAACTTAACGGTGTTGATGACCCATTGGAAAGAATTTTGACATTGGATCCCCCTAAATGAGGAAGAGGAGGATGAATACTTAGCTTTGCTAGAAGCTAATCAAAAGGGATTTAATCCGCAATCCCATTTTGAATCTTTGGATTAGAGAAAAGAGATTACATGTAGCCAAAAGCATCAATCGAGGAGCCACCTAAGTTAGAACTCAATGTATTACTGTCACACTTAAAATATGTTTATTTAGGTAACGCCTCTACTCTGCCTGTGATTGTTTCAGCTGAGTTAACTACTGAACAAGAAGAGAAACTTATCATAGTTTTGAAACAATTCAAGAAGGCTATCGGATGGACCATAGCCGATATTCGCGGTATTAGCCCATCCGTATTCATGCACAAGATCATATTAGAAGATGGCAAGAGAGGAACGATTGATGGACAATGGAGACTGAACCCCATCATGAAAGATGTTGTGAAAAAGGAAATTATCAAGTGGTTGGATGCGGGTATAATTTGCCCCATCTCAGACAATTCATGGGCGAGTCCAGTCCAATGCGTGCCGAAGAAAGGAGGTATCACGGTCGTGGAGAATGAGAACAACGAGTTGATACCAATGAGAACTGTTGCGGGATGGAGAATTTGTATCGATTACCGGAAGCTGAACAAGGCGACTAGGAAAGATCACTTTCCTCTGCCGTTTTTGGACCAGATGCTGGATAGACTCACAGGACGAGACTACTACTATTTCCTCGATGGATACTCAGGGTATAATCAGATTACAGTAGCACCGGAAGATCAATACAAAACGACATTCACCTGTCCGTACGGTACATTTGCATTTAGACGCATGCCATTTGGTTTATGTAATGCACCAGCTACATTTCAAAGATGTATGATGTCTATTTCCGCTGACATGGTTGAGAAGTATTTGGAAGTTTTCATGGACGATTTCTCTGTATTTGGAGATACTTACGATGATTGCTTAGCCAATCTAGCGAAGGTACTAAGGCGATGTGAAGAAATGAATCTCGTACTCAACTGGGAAAAATGCCATTTTATGGTACGAGAAGGAATTGTTCTAGGTCATCAGATAACGAGACATGGGATAGAGCTGGACAAAGCAAAAGTAGATGTTATTGAGAAACTCCCACCTCCAACATCTGTAAAAGGTGTTAGGAGCTTTTTGGGTCACGTCGGTTTTTATCGAAGATTTATCAAGGACTTCCCCAAAGTGGCTAAACCCTTATGCAAGCTATTGGAGAAAGACTCGATATTCAAGTTTGATGAGGAATGCTTAAAAGCCAAATTACTCAAAGAAAGACTCAAGAAATGGCATGACAAGCATATCCGAGTTCGAGAATTTGAATCAGGTCAGCAAGTCTTATTATTTAATTCCAGATTAAAGTTCTTTCCTGGTAAGTTGAAGTCACACTGGTCCGGTCCATTTACAATTTATCGCGTCTATCCATACGGAGTTATTGAACTCCAAGGTAAGAGAGGTAATTTTCAAGTCAATGCTCAGCGTTTGAAACATTATTAAGGAGGAACCCCTGAACGGGATAAAATCTCGTTCAGTTTATCTAACCCTTAGTTCTTATTGCTTTCAATAAATTATTTAGGGAATATTTTAGGGTTTATTATGCTCAAATAAATTCTGTCTAGGAGATTAGAACTTACGCGGGACCGCTTGTGATCCCTCCAATCTTTCCTGGGAATTGATTTTTGCATAATTTTCCAAGGAATTAGCTCCTAAATGACAAAATAAATTTTTAGTTTTTCAAATAAAAAGGTCAATTTTGACCCAAGCCTTAAATTGCAACTCAATTTCAAATTTTCAGTAAGTCTAAGGATTTAATTGAATTATTTTCAAATTTTGGTTGCTATTTTCGTAAATAATAAAAAGTAGGTGCCTCTTTTTGTAAATATTTTTAAAGGGCATCTAAAATAAATATTTTTATTTTCATACTTACAAATTATTGATAAACTTTAATATAATTATATTCATTATAATTTATATATTAACTTTTATCAATTTAGCTTAGGATTAGAGTTAATTTTATTTCATATTTATCTTAATAATTAAATAGCAATTGATAATTTATATGTGTTTATTTAATTATTAATTGTTGTTTATCATGAGTAAAATTAGAAGGGAACTCTTATTTTTAATGTTTTAATTGTTCTAAGAGTTCTATTCCAATTTATACTCCTCCATCTATAAATTGCACCCTTGTTCTCACCATTCACTCATCACTCAAACTCCCATCCACCAAAACACCAAGTGCCGCACCACCCCAAGCCACCATTCGGCCAGCAGCAGCTCCAGCACACGCTGCACACGCCAGGCTGCTCCAACACACTTGCGCGCCACCAGCTTCTGCCCAGGTCGGGGCCTCACACTGCTGCCTCTGCCCGTGCGCCTGTTGGACACATCGCCCCACGCCAACAAGCTGTGGCCTGCCTTGCGCTGCACCTTGCTGCTTTGTGCGCTTATGCGCACATCTCCCTTCCCCTAACCTAATCCAACCCTCCTTTAAATTTTCCCTTTAATTCATTAGTATAGTTTGACTTTAGGAGTTTTTAAATTCTACAAGGAAGGTGGTAAGAATAATTTTCTTTCTTAAATTTAATTTTTATTCAATTACTTAATTTTTCTATTTATTGAAATTTTAGTAATTGTTATTAAAGTTTTAAGAAGCTAATTTTTATTTTTTTCCATCTGATATTCAGGTTAATTATGTCTCGCAAGAGAACTCGTGCCTCCGCTCAAATCGATAAAACACAAAGCAAATTTCACTGTGAAGAAGCCAAAGTAAGATACGAAAATATCTTCAAAAATAAACAGATGCATTCAGAGAAAGGCTTCACATTGAAGGAAAGCAACTACAAAGACTTTATGGCACGTATTCGTCAAGTTGCTGAAGCAATCAATTGCGAATTTTTTTGTGAAAAGAGACCAAGTGTGGATGAAGAACTAGTTCGTGAATTCTACGCGAACTTAACTTCAAGCGAATTGACCGAAGTTCCAGTCCACGGAATTAAGGTACCCATAAACTCTAATGTTATTAATGAGTTCTTTGAATTACCTGATTTCGACAATGATGAATATTCCTCTCTGTTGAGCAATATTAAGCCTGAAAATCTACAAGAAATCCTCGAGGAACTCACAGTTCCAGGTTCTAAGTGGACTGTGTAAAAGCAAGGAATCCACACGTGTCGAAGAGAGTATTTAACACCACTTGCGAAGGTAAGGTTCTATTTCATTCGTTTCAGCTTTATGCCTAGTTCACATGGGACTACAATTTCATTAGAGCGAATGGTCCTATTATACTCGATTTTAACTGGAAAGACCATTGATGTGGGCAAAATCATTCTGAGAGAGATGCGAAATTGTGCCGTTAGACATTCTGGCCCTGCCTATTTCCCCTTTACGATCACAATTCTGTAATATCCCGGGTTAGGGGCTATTTTTGTTGTGGCATGTTTTGCATGTGTTTGGTGTGTTATGTTGCTGTTTTGTTGTCTTAGGGGCTTAGTTGTAGGCTAGAAGTAAGCCTGAACAGGTAGGAAAAACTTTTGCTTTTAGGCTTAGGTAGGAGGAGTTGATGGAGCTAGGATATATGTATTTTTACTTGGTGTTTTAGAGCACAAGTGATGGGCTAGCAAAGTGGCAAAGTAAGCGCCACTTGGAGCTGGTGGTTGGCGTCAATTGCAGGAGTGGAAGGTCCTGAGTTCAAGCTGTGAAAATCCCCCATTTTGCTTCCATTTTGACGCCAAGATGGTTGAGGGAAGACCAAGTCAAAAGGTTTGAATGTTGGGTGGAGAGTAAATTGTGGAGGAGACTTGTTCAAAGTGTTTTGAAATGTGTGGTTGTGAGTGAATGGGGGAGGTGGCCGATTGTTGGAGAGATTGTAGGAGGGGGAAGTGGACGGCTTGGTGTGGGGAGGTGGTAGCCGAAATTCATTTTGGCAACTTTGGTATTTTTTTTTTCGGCCACTTTTTGTCAAAACAAAGTTCTCTCTTTTTGTCATAGTAGCCGAAATTTCCAAAGAGTTTTTCTCTTATTTTCTTCATTTCTTGAACTGAAAGTCCAAACATTGGTGTTGCCGAAACTTTGCTTGGTCTTCTTGCTTGTGTGCTTGTGGCCGAATGCTCCCTCTCTTTTCTTTTTCTTTTTGTTTATTGTGTTGAACCGAAACTAGCACCCTATTCTCTCCATATTTTCTTTTTTTCATTAGTAGCATTGGTAGCTGAAATTATATTCTCCAAAACACCTTCTCAAAACCGAAAATACCTTCATTCCATCCACTTCTCTTCTTCTCAATTACCTTTGCCGAAACTTCATTTTCATCTCACATTTCTTTTCTTTCTTGTTCACTCAAAGCCGAACCCAAGAGTGATAAACACTTAAAGCCGAATTCCCTTTTTCTTTCTTTTGAAGTTTTGGCCGAATCTATCCCCTCTCTTAGTGGTGTCTATTTTGGCCGAATATTGGTGTAGTGTTGATCTCGTTTGTTTCTTTTAATCGTCGAGGAAGGTAAGTCCATAGCCGAAGGGTATTTCTTTCTCCCTTGTTCTTTGTTGATATTGGTCTGGCTAAGAACCGATTGTGGGATTGGTGAAAGAAGTTAATCTCCTGTTTTGTGTGAACTGATTCCATTGTAGGGTCTTTGGATTGTGGTGGGAATCAAGTGAGGCCTTTACCTGTCAGGGATCGACTGGTAAGTGGTGGTAAGGGTGGATTCTTCTAGCCTATTCGGTTGGTTTTGTTAAGTCAAGTTATTAAAAGAGTAACTATGTTTTTTTTCTTAACAGGGTGTGAAGATTTTTAAAGGAGAACCACTGTTTGGTTCGGGGTTTGGTAGGAAACCAAATCATCTTCAAGGTAAGGGTTAAGTGATAAACCCTTTGGTTATTTGGTCTTAGCCGAATGGTGTAGAAGGCTAATCTATGTTGTGGCCGATTGTTTTTAGGATCAAGATTGTCGAGGTGATCGAGGGATTTAGTCGAGTTCTTTGGGGGCTGAACTTGTGATCTACCAGGTGTGTAAACTAACACACTTCTGTTTAGTAATGTGATTAATAACCTGTGTACTTATTAAAGTGAAACAATGTGATGGATGGATTTGGTACCCGATGGGGTATAAGCACGGATACGGGTAAGTCCGTTTCATTAGAGATCTGTAATGGTATATGTGATATCATGTTTATGATGTAAATATTACGAGATGCCATGTTGAGCATGTTAGCATGATTGCATGTTTTATATCATTTGCATTAGTATGACATGTATGGGTGATATGAGAGGAGGGGGATTATGATATCCGTGTCTTTGGGACACTGTGTCTTTGGGACACCAGAGGTTTGGCACCTCCAGTGGTTTGGTACCACAGATGATGTTTGTGACTTTGGGTCACCAGAGGTTTGGCACCTCAGCGTCTCGTCCCAGTGGCTTAGCACCACGGTGGGTTGGCCCCACAGTTGATTATACGGGATTGACGCCAGAGATTTGGTATCACACAATGGGTTGGCCCCATCATCGGATTCGTGACTTCGGTCACCAGTGGTTTGGTACCACATTTGTGTCTTTGGGACACCAGAGGTTTGGCACCTCATTGCGACTCGTCCCTGTGGTTTGACACCACCGTGGGTTGGCCCCACTTGAGAGATACAGGATTGTCGCTAGTGATTTGGTATCACACGATGGGTTGGCCCCATCATTGGATTATTTGTGACTTTGGGTCACCAGTGGTTTGGCACCACACTTATGGATATCGTGACTTTGGGTCACCAGTGGTTTGGCACCACCAGTGGTTTGGTACCACACGGGGTAGAAAGGTGATATGGATGGTTAGGACCGGGGTGCATTAATTATGTTGCTATGATATGATGTGTGTTAGCATGATGCATTTTTGGGGAGGAGGATTTATGCACTGAGTCATGCGACTCACCTTCTCCTTTGACATTTCAGGTGACACTTAGATGCGGACTTGGAGCCGGGATGGACTCGAGGTGCTCATGCCATGCTTAAATAAAGATTTGCTCAAACTTTATAAAATTTGGTACTTTAGCTTATTTCTTACTATTTGGTTTTATTTGGGTTGTAAATGGCCTTTAAAATTATGTTTTCCTATGTTATGCTTAAATTAGATTTTTAATATGTCTTAACAAATTAATTGGGTTAAGATTTGCTAAAACTTGGAAAGACAACGATTTCAAAACCACAAAGTGATATGTTTTAAACTATACCATCGGGTATCACACTATGATTTGAGACAAAGGGAACTCAAATGTTTTTCTCCTAACTTAAACTCGATTTTCTATTAAGTCAAAATGTTTTAGTAACAATAAGAAACAACTTGAGTTTCTAAATGAGATAGTTTTGTTTTAACTTTATAACCAATTAAGTTTTCAAAATTTCTGAGTTTTAAACAAAACATCAGTTTTCAAACAATCATGCCCAAGATTTCTGCAAGTAATAAAAATTTTTATCAAAGGGTTTTATCAAACTTTTAAACGGAAAACCTACCCTCTCAAAAACGTTTTTCCCGTAACATACCAGATTCGGTCGTGGTGTATTGACCAGGTTTGGGGTGTTACAATTGTGGTATCAGAGCTAAGTTCAAAAGCTCGGCTGTGGGCCTGAGGCCCAAAATGTTTTCAAAAATCTGTTTTAAGTGTTTTCTTTGAAATATATGATTGGAAAGGCATGACACCGAGTCTCCGGCACCCGTTCGCCCAGGTAAGTACCCCTTACTATTGCTTGTGATTTTGTCGTTGATGAGATGTGATTGGATAGTTAGTAAGATTACTCTAGAAACTGAAACTGATAGGATTTTGTGAACTCGCGAAAACAAAGCTTCTTTACTATTCATAAGATGTTGCTTAAAAACAGTGGAATAAATACTGATGCATAAAACTCTTAAATCAGATACGTAGAGATTTTAGTCATGAGCGCTAGAGGTGGACGTGGTCGTGGACGTGGTCGTGGTAGGATGACGGTTTCTGAACCCGTAGGATCTGGTCAGGGGTCAGAAAATGAGATGCCGGTACCGCCACCAGCTGGAGGTGGTGAGTTCCAAGATCAGACCGGGGACGATGCAGTGTCACAGGCGATGCTGCGAGTGTTGGAAAGGGTAGCTGGAGTAGGTGGTGGTGCAGGAGCTAGGAAATCTGTGCCTGAGCGACTTCGGGCAAATGGGGCTGAATTCTTTCGAGGTGTTTCTGGTGTTGCTCCCAGCACGGCTGAGTGTTGGCTGGAGGCGACAGAGCGGATTATGGACGATTTAGACTTGACTGCTGAGGAGAAGCTGAAGGGCATAGTATCGCTTCTTCGGGATGAGTCATACCAGTGGTGGCTCACTGTTCGGGACAGTGTGGCAGCAGAGGATCTGACATGGGATTATTTCAGGGCTGCATTTCAGAAAAAGTATATTGGTGCTAGATACATCGACGCGCAACGAAAAGCATTTCTGAGGCTAGTCCAGGGGAGTAAGTCTGTTTCCGAGTACGAGGCTGAGTTCTTGAAGTTGAGTCGATATGCTAGGGGCATTGTGGCTACAGAGCACGAGAGGTGTGTTCATTTTGAGGATGGATTGAGAGATGAGTTGAGGCTGCTGATTGCTCCTCAGCAGGAGCGTGAGTTTGTTGTCCTGGTTGAGAAGGCTAAGGTAGCCGAGGGTGTTAAGGAGTCAGTGAGGCAGGGCATGGACAGGAGCAGGCATAAGAGGAGCTTTGGATCTTCTGGGTCGTCGGGTAACCCTCAGAAAAGGGCTAGACAGAGTGGGCCGAATCAGTCTGGTAGGTTTGTTGCTGCTAGTCAGGGACCGCCGCGGTGTAACCACTGTGGGAAATCTCATTGGGGAGGCTGCTGGACCGGTGGAAAAGGTTGCTTTGAGTGTGGTTCATTGGATCATCGAGTAAGGGACTGTCCGCGTAAGTTGGCTAGGATTCAGTCTGAGAGTCAGGGCCGTACTCAGTTCAGGATTAATGGACCGCCACCGTAGAGAGGTCGTGGTAATGGCCGAGGAGGTAATGGTTCTGGTCGGGGCCGTGGAGCACTGGGCAGAGGTGCAGGTAGTTCTGAGGCCAGACAGCCTGGGTTAGTGTATGCAGTGAGGCGTCGAGAGGAGGGCGACGCACCGGACGTCATAACCGGTACGTTTTTGATCTTTGGTTCTCCATTTACTGCTTTGATTGATGTGGGTTCGACGCATTCTTACGTTGCTAGTAGTATAGTAGAGACCATGGATTTAGACTCTGAGATATCTTCTAGGCAAATGACTGTAATTAGCCCTCTAGGTCACTCTGTAGTAGTAGATAAGCTGTTTAGAGATGTACCCCTAGAACTCCAAGGGGTAGTGTTTGCTGCTGATCTGATGGAACTGCCATTTGGGGAGTTCGATCTGATTATTGGGATGGATTGGCTGGTCAAGTACCAGGCGAGGTTGGATTGCGCGGCTAAGCGCATGGTTCTTAGGACGTCTGAGGGTGATGAAGTGGCTATGATAGGTAATAGGAGAGATTACTTATCAAATGTGGTATCTGCTCTGAAGGCAGAGAAGATGGTCAGAAAGGGCTGTGAAGCGTATGTGGTTCATGTGTATGCCTTGGAGGCTAAGGAATCTGCTGTAGAGAAGGTTCGTACAGTTAAGGAATTTGCTGATGTGTTTCCTGAGGAGCTTCCGGGTTTGCCGCCAGACTGTGAAGTAGAGTTCGAGATAGATCCGTTACCCGGAACTGCACCAGTGTCTATTGCTCCGTATAGGATGGCGCCAAAGGAATTGGTGGAACTTAAGGCTCAGATCCAGGAGTTGTTGGACCGAGGTTTTATCAGGCCAAGTGTTTCGCCATGGGGTGCGCCGGTACTCTTTGTAAAGAAGAAAGATGGTACGATGCGGATGTGTATAGACTACTGCCAGTTGAATAAGCTGACGATTAAAAACAAGTATCCGTTGCCACGGATAGATGACTTGTTTGATCAGCTGAAGGGTGCAGCGGTATTCTCGATGATCGATTTGAGGTCTGGGTATCACCAGTTGAAGGTAAAGGAGGCTGATATTCACAAGACAGCATTTCGGACTCGGTATGGGCACTATGAATTTCTGGTAATGCCGTTCGGGTTGACTAATGCGCCTGCAGCATTCATGGATATGATGAATAGGGTGTTTCAGCAGTATCTGGATCAATTCGTCGTGGTTTTCATAGACGATATCCTGGTATACTCAAGGACAGAGTAAGAGCATGATGCGCATTTGCGAGTGGTGCTGCAGATTTTGAGGGAGAAGCAGCTCTATGCTAAGTTTAGTAAGTGCGAGTTTTGGCTTAGAGAAGTGACTTTCTTGGGTCATGTGGTGTCAGCTGAGGGGATTAGAGTGGATCCTCGGAAGATTGAGGCAGTTTTGGACTGGAAGCCGCCGAAGTCAGTGGTTGAGATTCGGAGTTTTCTGGGTTTGGCTGGATACTACCGAAGGTTTGTAGAGGGTTTCTCGTTGATCGCAGCGCCGATGACCAAGTTGTTAAGGAAAGGGATTCCATTTGTATGGACTGAGAAACAGCAGGAAAGTTTCGACAAGCTTAAGAAGATTCTAACTGAAGCTCCGGTTTTAATTCAACCTGAGGCTGGTAAGGAATTCACAGTCTATTGCGATGCATCACATACGGGATTGGGTTGTGTGCTGATGCAGGAAGGAAAAGTTGTGGCTTACGCATTTCGGCAGCTGAGGCCACATGAGGTCAACTATCCGACGCACGACTTGGAGTTAGCAGCTGTAGTCTTCGCTTTAAAGATTTGGAGGCACTACTTGTACGGAGAGAGATCGATAGTCTACACAGATCATAAGAGTCTGAAGTACCTTTTGACTCAAAAGGATTTGAATTCGAGGCAGCGTAGATGGGTTGAGTTGCTGAAAGATTACGACTGTTCGATTGAGTATCATCCGGGCAAGGCTAACGTGGTGGCAGATGCGTTGAGCCGCAAGGTTGTTTCGGACTTAAGAGCGATGTTTGCCCATTTGAGTTTGTATGACGACGGGAGTATTCTGGCAGAGTTGTAGGTTAAGCCTACTTGGGTTGAGCAGATCAGGGAGAAACAGTTAGAGGATGAGGTTCTAGGTGCGCAGAGGTTGCAGGTGCAGGATAGTGGTTTGGAAGGTTACAGCTTGTCTAGTGATGGGGTGCTATGTTTTCAAGGTAAAGCTTGTATGCCCAAGGATGTTGAGCTGAGGCAAAAGATTCTTCAGGACGCTCATAGCAGTCCATATGCTATGCATCCTGGAGGTAGTAAGATGTATAAGGATCTTAGGGAGCAGTTTTGGTGGCCTGGTCTGAAGAGGGAAGTGACAGAGTTTGTAGGGAAGTGTCTGACATGCCAGCAGGTCAAGGCTGAACATCAGTTGCCGTCAGGTTTGCTTCAGCCTGTGAAGATTCCTCAGTGGAAGTGGGAAAGGATAACCATGGATTTCGTCAGTGGATTACCGCTTACGCCAAGCAAGAAGGATTCAGTTTGGGTAATTGTGGATCGACTGACTAAATCAGCTCATTTCATTCCGGTGAGGGTGGACTACCCACTTCAGAAGTTGGCAAAGCTGTATGTTTCAGAGATAGTGAGGTTGCACGGTGTGCCAGTTTTGATAATCTCGGATAGGGATCCCAGATTTACGTCAAGGTTTTGGAGGGCGTTACATCAGGCTTTGGGTACGCGTTTGGATTTCAGCACGGCTTTTCACCCGCAGTCTGACGGGCAATCGGAAAGGGTCATACAAATCTTAGAAGACATGCTGAGGGGTTGTGTTCTGGATTTCAGAGGTAGTTGGGAGGAGTTTCTGCCATTAGATGAGTTTGCCTACAACAACAGTTACCAAGCGAGCATCAAGATGGCACCGTATGAGGCTTTGTATGGTAGGAAATGTCGCTCACCTACGTGTTGGACAGAGTTAGGTGAACGTCAGTTGTTGGGGCCAGAGTTAGTTGCGGAGACTGAAGACAAGGTTAAGTTGATTCAGGCTCGGTTGAAGGAAGCTTCGGACCGGCAGAAGTCTTATGCCGATCTTAAGCGGAGAGACATAGAGTTTTCTATGGGGGATCAAGTTTTTCTGAAGGTCTCACCATGGAAGAAAGTGCTGAGGTTCGGAAGGAAAGGTAAGCTAAGTCCCAGGTTCATTGGGTCGTATAAGGTACTAAGACGAGTGGGACCAGTGGCGTATCAACTTGAGCTACCAGCAGAGCTAAGTCAGATCCATGACGTATTTCACGTTTCGATGCTTCGGCGTTATCGTTCAGATCCGTCGCATGTGGTAGCAGTGGAAGGGATTGAGGTAAATCCAGATTTGACCATGGAAGAAGAACCTGTGCAGATTCTAGATCGGGATGTGAAGGTTCTGCGTAAGAAGTCTGTGCCTTTGGTGAAGGTACTTTGGCGGAATCATGGCGTGGAGGAAGCTACGTGGGAACCCGAGGATATGATGAGACAGCAGTACCCGCAACTCTTTTGATCAGGTAATTTCGAGGTTGAAATTATTTTAAGGGGGTAGAACTGTAATATCCCGGGTTAGGGGCTATTTTTGTTATGGCATGTTTTGCATGTGTTTGGTGTGTTATGTTGCTGTTTTGTTGTCTTAGGGGCTTAGTTGTAGGCTAGAAGTAAGCCTGAACAGGTAGGAAAAACTTTTGCTTTTAGGCTTAGGTAGGAGGAGTTGATGGAGCTAGGATATATGTATTTTTACTTGGTGTTTTAGAGCACAAGTGATGGGCTAGCAAAGTGGCAAAGTAAGCGCCACTTGGAGCTGGTGGTTGGCGTCAATTGCAGGAGTGGAAGGTCCTGAGTTCAAGCTGTGAAAATCCCCCATTTTGCTTCCATTTTGACGCCAAGATGGTTGAGGGAAGACCAGGTCAAAAGGTTTGAATGTTGGGTGGAGAGTAAATTGTGAAGGAGACTTGTTCAAAGTGTTTTGAAATGTGTGGTTGTGAGTGAATGGGGGAGGTGGCCGATTGTTGGAGAGATTGTAGGAGGGGGAAGTGGACGGCTTGGTGTGGGGAGCTGGTAGCCGAAATTCATTTTGGCAACTTTGGTATTTTTTTTTCGGTCACTTTTTGTCAAAACAAAGTTCTCTCTTTTTGTCATAGTAGTCGAAATTTCCAAAGAGTTTTTCTCTTATTTTCTTCATTTCTTGAACCGAAAGTCCAAACATTGGTGTTGCCGAAACTTTGCTTGGTCTTCTTGCTTGTGTGCTTGTGGCCGAATGCTCCCTCTCTTTTCTTTTTCTTTTTGTTTATTGTGTTGAACCGAAACTAGCACCCTATTCTCTCCATATTTTCTTTTTCCATTAGTAGCATTGGTAGCCGAAATTATATTCTCCAAAACACCTTCTCAAAACCGAAAATACCTTCATTCCATCCACTTCTCTTCTTCTCAATTACCTTTGCCGAAACTTCATTTTCATCTCACATTTCTTTTCTTTCTTGTTCACTCAAAGCCGAACCCAAGAGTGATAAACACTTAAAGCCGAATTCCCTTTTTCTTTCTTTTGAAGTTTTGGCCGAATCTATCCCCTCTCCTAGTGGTGTCTATTTTGGCCGAATATTGGTGTAGTGTTGATCTCGTTTGTTTCTTTTAATCGTCGAGGAAGGTAAGTCCATAGCCGAAGGGTATTTCTTTCTCCCTTGTTCTTTGTTGATATTGGTCTGGCTAAGAACCGATTGTGGGATTGGTGAAAGAAGTTAATCTCCTGTTTTGTGTGAACTGATTCCATTGTAGGGTCTTTGGATTGTGGTGGGAATCAAGTGAGGCCTTTACCTGTCAGGGATCGACTGGTAAGTGGTGGTAAGGGTGGATTCTTCTAGCCTATTCGGTTGGTTTTGTTAAGTCAAGTTATTAAAAGAGTAACTATGTTTTTTTTTCTTAACAGGGTGTGACGATTGTCAAAGGAGAACCACTGTTTGGTTCGGGGTTTGGTAGGAAACCAAATCATCTTCAAGGTAAGGGTTAAGTGATAAACCCTTTGGTTATTTGGTCTTAGCCGAATGGTGTAGAAGGCTAATCTATGTTGTGGCCGATTGTTTTTAGGATCAAGATTGTCGAGGTGATCGAGGGATTTAGTCGAGTTCTTTGGGGGCTAAACTTGTGATCTACCAGGTGTGTAAACTAACACACTTCTGTTTAGTAATGTGATTAATAACCTGTGTACTTATTAAAGTGAAACAATGTGATGGATGGATTTGGTACCCGATGGGGTATAAGCACGGATGCGGGTAAGTCCGTTTCATTATGAGATCTGTAGTGGTATATGTGATATCATGTTTATGATGTAAATATTACGAGATGCCATGTTGAGCATGTTAGATGATTGCATGTTTTATATCATTTGCATTAGTATGACATGTATGGGTGATATGAGAGGAGGGGGATTATGATATCCGTGTCTTTGGGACACTGTGTCTTTGGGACACCAGAGGTTTGGCACCTCCAGTGGTTTGGTACCACAGATGATGTTTCTGACTTTGGGTCACCAGAGGTTTGGCACCTCAGCGTCTCGTCCCAGTGGCTTAGCACCACGGTGGGTTGGCCCCACAGTTGATTATACGGGATTGACGCCAGAGATTTGGTATCACACGATGGGTTGGCCCCATCATCGGATTCGTGACTTCGGTCACTAGTGGTTTGGTACCACATTTGTGTCTTTGGGACACCAGAGGTTTGGCACCTCATTGCGACTCGTCCCTGTGGTTTGACACCACCGTGGGTTGGCCCCACTTGAGAGATACAGGATTGTCGCTAGTGATTTGGTATCACACGATGGGTTGGCCCCATCATTGGATTATTTGTGACTTTGGGTCACCAGTGGTTTGGCACCACACTTATGGATATCGTGACTTTGGGTCACCAGTGGTTTGGCACCACCAGTGGTTTGGTACCACACGGGGTAGAAAGGTGATATGGATGGTTAGGACCGGGGTGCATTAATTATGTTGCTATGATATGATGTGTGTTAGCATGATGCATTTTTGGGGAGGAGGATTTATGCACTGAGTCATGCGACTCACCTTCTCCTTTGACATTTCAGGTGACACTTAGACGCGGACTTGGAGCCGGGATGGACTCGAGGTGCTCATGCCATGCTTAAATAAAGATTTGCTCAAACTTTATAAAATTTGGTACTTTAGCTTATTTCTTACTATTTGGTTTTATTTGGGTTGTAAATGGCCTTTAAAATTATGTTTTCCTATGTTATGCGTAAATTAGATTTTTAATATGTCTTAACAAATTAATTGGGTTAAGATTTGCTAAAACTTGGAAAGACAACGATTTCAAAACCACAAAGCGATATGTTTTAAACTATACCATCGGGTATCACACTATGATTTGAGACAAAGGGAACTCAAATGTTTTTCTCCTAACTTAAACTCGATTTTCTATTAAGTCAAAATGTTTTAGTAACAATAAGAAACAACTTGAGTTTCTAAATGAGATAGTTTTGTTTTAACTTCATAACCAATTAAGTTTTCAAAATTTCTGAGTTTTAAACAAAACATCAGTTTTCAAACAATCATGCCCAAGATTTCTGCAAGTAATAAAAATTTTTATCAAAGGGTTTTATCAAACTTTTAAAAGGAAAACCTACCCTCTCAAAAACGTTTTTCCCGTAACATACCAGATTCGGTCGTGGTGTATTGACCGGGTTTGGGGTGTTGCAATTCTGTGCTTAAAAGCAAAACTCCTTGCGGACGTAAAGAAGACAGAGTATAGTCAAGGCACAATCACCGATTGGGACCTCTACCGAGTGGCTGGAGATTCTGTTCTTCAACAAAGAATTGAAGAAAGTGAGGATCCCGAAGAAACAGAAGATGAACCCACAGAAATCCCGCTAGAGTAATCAACTGAAGTCCTTCATGAGGCAGAATCAATGGAACCAGAAGCTGAACCTAATATCGAGCCATAAATGTTTAGAGCTCCACCGCCTAGCCCAGATCATCGTGATGAGCTGTTGAAGCTGATGGACTTAATGCAACACATGCAATGGCATCAACAAGCTTACTGGAGATATGCAAAAATAAGGGATGACTCGATAAGGAGTGCCCTCAAGAAAATTTATAATGACCCATTTATTTTTGTACCTGAGTTTCCAGATTTCATATTTGAGCCATGGGTTTCATCATCAAAGAAGGAGCAAAGCGATTCATGCAGAGGCAATACTAATGGAGCAAAAGATGAGTCAAATTCAGAAGGATCGGCAAACAACTAAAAAAGGGGAGGACTTTAACTTTCGTTTATTTCTTTCTTAAGTATTTTAGGATTAGGTTAATTGGGAATTTTTATTTTTGCATAATAAAATAAGAGATAGGAAGCATGAATAAAATATGAACAAGTCTCAAAGGCTAAAGTGTGGCAATAGATATATACATGTCTAGGATTGGATTTTAGAAAGAGCTCGGTACTTAAGCAGTTAATTTGACTCACCTCCTCTTTTCTAATTATCCTACCTGGTGTATAGTATCTATTCACTTTAAACAATGAGGACATTATTCACTTTAAGTAGGGGGACCGAAAATTTGAATTTAGAATGAAATTTTCTTCTAGTTATGATTAGGACATATTTTTGTTCAATAATTTGAGATTTTGTTAATTATGCTAAACTTCAGTATTAATAAAGTTCTATTATTTCAATAAACTATTATGTTAGCTTAATAAAGATGTGAATGTATTTTTAATAAAGCATGTAAATTTGTATCATAAAATTTTTAGTTCCCTACGAAAACATTAGGCATGCATGAAAGCTTAAGTCTTTAGAATTGACTTAGTAATTTCTTGAGGCGAAATCCTAGGAAGCATGGAATGTTGAAAATGATTTAAGCGACTATTGTTTGGACCGTTTGAGCCTTTCAAGCCGACCCTGATAAAATTATCCTTTGAAACCCAATTTTGAGACTATATGGCCTAATTTTATTTGGACCTATGCAATATTTTGCCATCAATTTTCTCTTCATTACTTCTAAAATTGTCCTGAACACTAGACTCAGTACCATTCAAAAGATTGTTTGAAAATAAGTATGGGGGAGTTGGAAAGAAGTATCAATTGCTCGAAAAATTGTAGTACATGAAGCAAGTGCTCGAGTTTGAGCTTGTTTTAAAAAACATGTACTCAAAATAAAATAAGTGATCAAAAGAGCACAAGTGGAGTATCAAGGGTGAAATTTCTAAAGGTTTGAAGATAAGCTGAGTCTAGGGTTTTTAAGCCAAAAATTTATCTATCTTTTACCTACCCCTAAGCTCAGCCACGTTACAACCTTATTAAAAACCTATTGATTCAAAATTCCAATGTTACCTACATTAGTGGAGAGAAATTGCTCTGTTCAACATATGAAGACATTAGTTAAGCTTAATGATTGCAGTTTACTTTTTGAATAAGGAATTAAAATCAAATTGGTAGCGAGTAACATGTCTTTATTAAGAAACATTTAGTCTAATTTTGCTAGTATAATAATTGTTGGGAGTAATTTGAATGATATGAATGTTTAAGTAGCATATCTATCAAATTTCTTGTTCTTGAGCATAAGTATGCCAACATCATAATTTTGAAGAAAAATTGTTCTGAAGGAAGTTTATCAAAGGTGTTTCCGAGAAAGTTCTTTTCAAATTTGTGCATTACTCAGGACGAGCAATGAATTAAGTTTGGGGGTGTGGAAACACAAAAATTTATATACTTTTTCATGCCCCTTTTGACCCAAATTCGTGTGGTTTCGAGTAAATTCTTGTTGGAAAATAATTAAATATTATAAAATAATTAAGGTGTGCTAAAAATATGAACATGATGAATTTTAATTCATTTTATAGTGAATTTTGTTTAATTTTGACTATTTTCGACAGATTCGCACAAAAGGCAATAATCAGCTCGGTAGACACTGCTCGAAGAATAAAACCGAAAAGCGATTTGAAGATTCAAGGTGACTTTATTTCCAGCCCAAGACGGTCCAATTATGAAGGTTTAATCATAATTTAATTAATTTTAATTTATTAACAATTTAATTTGGGCTAAAAATATTATTTTTAATTAATTATGGAAAAGGGGCCCAGTTGAACTGCATCAGTTGAACTGAACCGATTGAGCCGAACCAGCCATCAATTGGGAAGCCCAAACCGTCCACAATGAAGGCCCAAATCAGCTTATTAGCTGATTAATTCAGCTTGCAAAGGAGTCATTGAAGTTCTTTCAAAATCTCATTCAAACCCCTCCAAAATTCATGGCTTTTTAGATTGCCCCATGCTATATTTAGCAAAGTTGAAACATTCAACTTTGCCACATGGGATGGCCGGCCAAGGGAGGCCTCTTTTCGCTGCTGCTATGTGCTATTTTTAGCAGCCTTAAACACCTATAAATACAGCCCCTAGTTGCTCATTCAAAACACACCTCAAGCCTTCACATTCTTCTCTCTCATTTTCTCTCAATTCCCCATTTTCCCTTTTCCCTTTTTGGTGTTCTTGTGCCGATTTCCCCTCTTGGAAAAGAGGTTTTTTCCAGCCATTTGAAGTAGAAATTGAAGTGTTCATAAGCCCCCTTGATAGCCGAGGACAACGAAGAACGAAGAAGGGATCAATCAGACAAGCCACGGAGAGCCACCGAATTTGTTTCTTGTTCCCTATCTCTTTAAATTATTTGTTGTTGTTTTGAAAAACATGCTTATGAATATTCATGCTTTTGACATGTTTAATTTAATCAATTTAGCTTGAATTTAATTCGTGTTGGTTTGATTTCATTTCACCCTTTTTAGATTATTAAAATTGTGTTTATGTTGTTAAAGGTATAACATCCCGAAATTGGGCCTAGTAGGATTGAGCCCAATGGGCCCTAGGCGTAGTAGCGTTTAAAAGTTTTTTTGGAGAACAAGAGATTGGCTTAAATGCAAGTTGGACCTATTAGATAAGTGATTTTGGAAGGTTAGAGGGCCTCTATGAAGTCACGGGATCGAACATTGGCTTTGGGGAAATTTTGGTTTTAGGTGAAAAAAACCCTGGAAGTTGGCAGGTAGGCCTTAAGAATAAAATGTGGAGGAAATGACACAAGTGGAGTGTGTGGTGTAGTGGCAAAGTGACGCCACTTAAGGAACAAGGGAGTGATGCCACAAGGAAGGAAGGAGGTCCAAGGTTTAAGTCTTGGCTCTTGCATTTTGGTTTTCTTTTTGCTTGGACCTTAGAATTTGGTGGTAGATTTATATTTAGTTGCGCATGGTTTAAGACACAAGAGGAGCTTGTGGCCAAGTGGTTAGCAGTGTGGATTATGTTGCAAGCGAGCCTGGGTTCGAATCTCATGAGAAGCAAGGGAGTATTTATTTTGCGGATTGGACGGCAGGAGTTTCAGTTGAATTTAAACTCTACTGACGAAGGGATCCCACATCGGAAAGATACAAAGAAGGAAGGTGAAGAGCTAGCTATATAAAGAGCATTCTAGGAGGAGAGTTAACATACCTTGGTGGGCGTTTGGGCACAGGAGTGGTCGCAGCACGGTTTAACACTAGATACCTATCAGGTGTGTAACTCTCTCTACTCTAGTTGTAGAGCGGCTAATGCCGTAGTGTCGAAAATGGAAATAGTAGCCACACGAGCGTGCGAGCGCACGTGTGGGGCTTCGACGCTATAGTTGAGGCCATCAGTAGTAATCTTGTGGGTTGAGGCTGCTTAGGGCCTCGATGGGCCGAAGTGGGCCCAATGGGCCCGTGAGCCCAATTGAATAAATTGTATAATGATATAGTATATAGTGAACTAGACTAGGTGGAACTTATATACGTGGCTAGATTTGTGTTAGGTGGGCCACACGAGCGTGTGGGCCCGAATGGGCCAAAATCGAGTTTTAGGCCCAATAGTCCGGTACGACTGGAAATGGTAACCGAGCCACTTGGGGCGACATTTGGGCCTTTGGGAAAGGCCATTATAGGTGAAAAATTACTGATTTACCCTTGGAAGGGTAAAGTACCAAAATACCCCTAAGAGGTAAATTACGAAAATGCCCTTGGTGGGTAAAATTATGAAAATGCCCTTGGTAGGTAAAATTACTGTTATACCCTTAGAGGTTGATTAGCTTGATTATGTTGTATTTGTTATTCTGATTATGATGGTAATTCGTTTCATACGTTATCTTTGATATATGACTTGCATACATGTCATACTGCATAGACGAATTATTATGTCATATTGCATGGGTATGATGAGAGGAGGGGGAAGATATGATTATCAGACAGTGGGTTGGCCCCACTTCTCATTATTTTGTGACTAAGTCACAGTGGTTTGGCACCACACAGTGGGTTGGCCCCACTTCTCATTATTTTGTGACTAAGTCTCAGTGGTTTGGCACCACCAGTGGTTTGGTACCACATATGTTATCTTTGTGACTCGTCCCAGTGGTTTGGTACCACAGTGGGTTGGCCCCACATAATATCAAATGGGATCGTCACCAGTGGTTTGGTACCACAAAGTGGGTTGGCCCCACATATGATTATCTGTGACTTTGGGTCACCAGTGGTTTGGCACCACCAGTGGTTTGGTACCACATATGTTTATTTGTGACTTTGGGTCACCAGTGGTTTGGCACCACCAGTGGTTTGGTACCACACGGGGTAGAACCGAGAGTTTCGGATGGTTAGGTTTTTGGGTTGCATGACATATATACCTGTTTATGAAATTGTGTAAGGGCTTGTTATCTTCGGAATGGGGAACTGCACACTGAGTCTCGGTGACTCACCCCTTCCTTTACAATTTGTAGATAATCCCTAGATGCGGATATGGAGCCGGGATGGACTCGAGGTGGCCATGCTCAGTAGTTGGTTTTATTTTAATGATTAAATTTTGGTTTTACTTCGTTTTAAATTTTGGGTTTCGGTTATGTAATAAGGCCATCTATATTTTGCTTTGGGTTTATTTATTTTGACAAGTGCCTTTGAATTTGTGTTAAACATTAAAGCATGATTAACAAGGAAAGAAATTATAAAATTAATGTTTTCACAACCTCAATAAACTTCGGGATTTTTCCAAAACTTTACCATCAGATAAATAAGTGAACTTGTAACAACGAGAAGTTAACTCGATTTTCTTTAAAACAAACTTGGAAATGATTTTTAGCAAATTACTTAACTCAATTTTTTGGTTTCCCTAAAATGAAACGTTTTCTTTACAATTTAAGTTAACAACTTGTTTCCCAAAAATGATTTTCCCCTGTGACATGCCAGATTCGGTTGTAACGATTTGACCGGGTTTGGGGTGTTACAAAAGGCCTCGGTGAAATGTTTGATTAAGTAAAATTATGTTAAGTTATCTGGCATTATAATTGTTTAGATAACTAATGAGTTAATTATTTAAACGCATTGAAATTGTAATTAATAGACACAATACTTAATCTGTGCATGTTTAATTCTTCTAAGGTAGCTGGAGATTAAATTAGCATTGTATTTGACGATACATATGCCTTGCATAACTTGTAGGATTTTTGTGATTAAATTGTTTCAAGATAAAAATACTTTGTTACTTCACATGATCTTTTATATGCTTGTTAGGTTGAATTAATCGTTTGCATCGACATAGGAATATGAGAGAGATTGTTTAATTTAAGAAGTATGTATGTACAATAACATGTTTACTAGTAGAAGTCTGTTTAATCGTTCGAATTTGCATAGAAATATGTACAAGAGATGAATGGATTTTTATTTGTAAGTATGTTCATAAGTTAGCAAATTACCGAGTTGCCATGTTTTAACAAGTATAAACACGAGCTTAATAATTCTAAGGTAAGAAATGTGATTAATCCAACACAATTATGTCATCTTGATTAAAATCAGTTTTTGAAATCGTGCATTAGAACTTTGTTTTAATTTATTTTTTACTTTGTTTTTCTTTTAGTTTTTAAATATTCCTCAAAACCAAATATTTTTCCATCGCCAAAGTGTTTGAAATTTTTTTCATAAATAATTCTTTTACAGTCCCTGTGGGTACGATAACTCGACATTTACTTGTCACTTTATTACTTGTTACAATTGTGTACACTTGCACATTTCCACCGTTTAACACGGTCCACTATACGCCAGTGTAACAGACCTTGTGTCTCACACAGCCATGTCTACATCCCGTGTAACTCTTTGTGCCCGTGTGGTTTAAAATAAAATTGAAAAAAATTAGCTCCAGTTTTCACACAGCCTGTGAATCGCCTGTATGTTTAGGCCGACCATGTGTCCAGGTCGTGTATCATACACGGCCGTGTCTCCAGGCTGTGTGATTCACCCTAGACCGTGTGACCCTTTGTTTTTCAAAATTTTAATTTTTTGAAGTAATAAAACATAAAAATGAATGTAATTTTTTTGAAGTTTGTTTTAAATTCTTTTAAGTAATAAAAATAAAAATAAATGTAATTTTTTTGAAAATTTTTATTTTTATTTTTTAAATTTAATAAAAAATAACGTGAAATTAAAATGATAAATAAGTAAAATAAAACACCTAGGTTGCCTCCCAAAAGTGCTTATTTAGAGTCTAAGCTCGACTTCCCTTTTTAGCTAAAGGCTAAAGAGGATATTGGAGCCGAAGTTCATCTTCGTTGTCAGTATCGCCACCAAAATAAAGTTTGAGAGAAAGACTGTTTACCTTGAATGTGTCATAATCAGGGTGTGTTACCTCAATAGTTCCGCATGGAAATATGTTTTGTACTACAAATGGGTTTGAACCTCTTGGCTTAAACTCTGAAGGAAAAATTCGTGGATCCGATTTGTCTAACATTGTAACACCCCAAACCTGGCCCAAAACACCACGGCCGAAATCGGAATGTTACAGGGAAAAACATTTGAAAAGAATTTGATCCAAGGGTGAAAACACGTGTTGAGTTTAAATATTTTTCTTAGCTTATAAAAGTTAACTTATTTATAAAAAGTTTGTCGTTTTGAAAGTAGGATGCCAAGAGAGAAAAAACACTTTGAAGGTCGAGTGTAGTTAAAAATCATAGTACATTTGGAAATTCAAGAAAATTAAGTTGTTACATGTATTCGGGTTTAAAACTTTAATTTAAGTCATTAAGTCGCAAATTGTTTCCAAAATCATTTCCAGTTATTAATTTGATCATCGCTCCAACTTAAAACATGATAAAAATCCCGAACATACTTAAAGCGGCCTTATTACAATAAAATATCCCAAAAGTAATTAAAAATCAAAAGTGTATAAATAAAACATCTTCTGCATGGCCACCTCGAATCCCCTCCAGCCCGGTCCAAGCATCATGTATCACCTGCAATGTTTTTAGAAAGTAGAGTGAGTCAAACAGATTCAGTGTGCAATTAATTCACATGCTTCCACACTTGGGCTTAGCCCACTTCCACACCAATCCACATACCATACATGTTTATGCATAATAAACCCCAACCCAACCTAGTGTCCATCCGCTACACACCCCCGTATCCAGCCACACACACCAGGGGATTACTAAATTGACCCTCCATCCGCTACACACCTCTTTGGCAGTCATGCTGCTCAAAGCTAATATAACGTGGCTCAGCCACCGATCACCATGTGACCAAAAATAACGTGGCCTAGCCACCGATCACTATGTGACCAAACATCGATATCCACGATGTGACTCAAGGTCATCATCAATCCACGATGAAGCACAGAGCTATCATGAATCCATGATGTGGCACACAGCCGACATCCAGTCACGGTGAGGCACATAGCCAACATCAGTCCGTGATGTAGCTCAAGGCTAACATCAACCACGTACATAAATGTACACCCTTTCCTTCATTAATCATATCCCAATCCCCATGCACATACATTATTTTATGATAAAATGACAGAATAATCATCATGAACATATCAACATGCATACATAACATGCTTTCACATATGCCATCTACGATTTGATATCAACAGTTACTAACCTGACTATCAGATTACCCACCATGGGTAGCCACACCACTACAGCCGTTATCTCCGGCTATCACACATACCACATACATATAATAAATAAATAAAAACTCAGAAATAGTGCAATAACTACACATCTGATAACCCGAAGCACTAGACTCTCGATGTCGGCACTGTCACTAAACGAAACTACCGCTATCTGCCTACGATTTGCTCTGATGCTGGCCCATACCCTGGTGGCCAATCTCGCACCGCAGAAACCGAAAGCTTCTTGAACTTAGGGGTAGGGACAACCCCTTTCTCTCCTTGACTGGTACTCGAATCCATTGAATAGCACTTAATCAGAAGACCCGGTTAATCGTTAAATCGAATCCACGTGAGACAAAGACTTAATCTTAACTGAATATTCTTACCGAAGTAGATCAAAATCCCAAAGGTTCTCACTTGATTTTGAGAGTTGTCGAAATCCCTACATGACTTATGTTAGATTCGGCTCTAACATTAAATGGTTAAAAGAATGGCCTTTGGCCGAACCTGAGTATCAGCTTACCTTAATCGATCAAATCCCGAAAGATCACCACTCCCTTAACGCTAACTTCAGGCAGAAGACCCGAAATCACCCTCTAAAGATTCGGCCACACCACAGAAATGGAGTTAGACTTCTAACTTTCAGCAATCAAAAAGAGAAAGAAAAGAATCGAATAGAAGAGAACCCTTACCAACTATTAGATCCGATTGGAACAGGTTCTGACAGATTCGGCCTAGCGATCAATCTTGAAAAACGAAACGGAATGGAAGAAGAGAAGAGAAGAGTATAGACAAAAAGAGAATAGAATTTTTGAATGGGAGATTCGGCCACAGTATAGAAGAGTGTATTCGGCTTTGAGTTTGAAGTGATTGATCAAAGAAGAAAAAGAAGAGGTTAAGGTTTAAGAGATTTCGGCTTTGGTAAAGTGAAGAGTATAACTCGGCTACCTTAAAAGAAAAAGATGGTAAAAGAAATAAAAAATGAGAGGTGAGTGATAAGAGATTCAGCCCTTGGTAGCGAATAGAAAAGTAGCACACAAAAGAGTGGGACGGCAAAGCACCTAAGGTTTCCTGAATTTTGGCTTTTGGTCAAAAAATGGAAAAAATAAGAGAAAGACTTTTTGAAAAGGAGAAAATGCCAAAAGATGGACACACTCACTAAGACAATTTCGACACCTACTCTCCCCTTACATGACCGAATTTGCCATCCCCCAAAGCCCCATATTCGACCAACTCTTCAACCTCACCCCCATCCCTTATTTTCCTCCTACTTTTCCTCTTCTCCTCTCATTCAAACTCATTTGAATGAGTCAACTCTTATCCCTCCTCCTAGCCACATATTTCAAATATTTGACCATATCAACCCCCTATCTCCAAGTGCCATAGCCGAATCCAACTATCCCCTCCCATTGACGCAAAAAAAAAAAAAATCCCAAAATGCTTCCCTTGTTGTTCGAACCTCCTCCCTCCTGGAACCCCTTTGACGCAACTCCCCCTTGCTCCTAGGCATTACCTTGCCACTCCACCACTCCCTTTCTTGTGTCATAAACTCCACCTTTATTCCTTTAAGGCCTAGCTCCCTTAGTTCTCCCCTACTCAGGTTCAAACCAAAAATTACCCTAAGGCTCCTAGCTACCTCCAAGGTTTCCCGAAGCCCTCAAACACATACAAACAGCATATAGAGCATGCTACCACACAGATATGAATTAAAATGCATGACCCCTAAATCCTGGATATTATAGTTCTACCCTCCTTAAAAATAATTTCGGCCTCGAAATTACCTGATTAAAACAAGTGAGGGTACTGCTATCGCATAGCCTCCTCTGGTTCCCACGAAGCTTCCTCCGATTCGTGGTTCCGCCACAACACCTTGACTAAAGGGACTGACTTCTTCCGAAGCACTTTAACGTCTCGCTCTAAGATCTGAATCGGCTCTTCCTCATAGGACAAGTCTGACCTCAACTCAACTTCCTCCACTGGCACTACATACGATGGATCTGATCTGTAACGACGTAGCATCGAAACGTGAAACACATCATGCATCTGCTTCAATTCTGAAGGCAATTCCAACTGATATGCCACTGGCCCCACTCGCTTCAAAACCCGATAAGGTCCTATAAACCTGGGACTCAGCTTACCCTTGCGTCTAAATCTCATCACCTTTCTCCACGGCAAAACCTTTAGAAGCACAGGATCACCCACTGCAAAATCTATCTCTTTCCGCTTGAGATCCGCATACGACTTATGTCTGTCGGATGCCTCTTTTAACCGTGCTCGAATCACCTTAACCTTCTCCTCTGATTCTGCCACTATCTCAGGACCTAAAACATGACGTTCACCCAGTTATGTCCAACATGTAGGAGTTCGACACTTCCGCCCATACAACGCTTCATACGGCGCCATTCGAATACTTGCTTGGTAACTATTGTTGTAAGCGAATTCTGCTAAAGGCAAGAATTCCTCCCAACTACCTCTGAAGTCGATAACACATCCCCTTAGCATATCCTCTAACACCTGAATTACCCTTTCAGACTGGCCATCCGTCTGCGGATGAAATGCCGTACTAAAATCCAATCTGGTGCCCAAAGCCTGATGCAACGCCCTCCAAAACCTTAACGTAAACCTAGGATCCCTATCTAATATAATCGACACCAGCACTCCATGCAGTCTCACAATCTCCGCTACATACAGCTTTGCTAACCTCTACAGAGAGTAATCCACCCGAACAGGTATGAAATGAGTGGACTTTGTCAACTGATCCATAATCACCCATACCGAGTCCTTCTTAGTAGGCGTAAGAGGAAGCCCACTAACGAAATCCATTGTGATCCTCTCCCATTTCCACCGCGGAATCTTCACTGGTTGCAGCAACCCCGAAGACACTTGGTGTTCAGCCTTGACCTGCTGACACGTCAAACACTTTCCCACAAATTCTATAACCTCCCGCTTCAGTCCAGGCCACCAAAACTGATCCTTTAGATCCCTATACAACTTACTTCCTCTAGGATGCATAGCGTAAGGGCTACTATGCGATTCCCAAAGAATTCTCTGCCTTAACTCCTCATCTTTCGGTATATAGACCCTACCATGAAAGCACAAAACCCCGTCGCTATTCACACTGTAGTCCTCTACTCCTCCACTCTGAACTTGTGCCAGCTTGGCACTCAAAACATCATCCACCAACTGCTTCTCCTTTACCTGACTTAACCACGTCGGCTTTATCTGCAGCTCTGCTAACAAACTCCCGTCATCATAAAGACTAAGATGCGCGAACATCGCTCTCAGATCCGATACCACTTTTCGACTTAGCGCATCCGCCACCACATTCGCTTTACCCAAGTGATATTCAATTGAACAGTCGTAATCTTTCAGCAGCTCCACCCACCTTCGTTGTCTCAAGTTCAGCTCCTTCTGAGTCAGCAGATATTTCAAACTCTTATGGTCCGTGTAGATCACTGACTTCTCTCCATACAAATAATGCCTCCATATCTTCATTGCGAAGACCACCGCAGCCAACTCCAGATCATGCGTCGGATAGTTAACTTTGTGCGGTCTTAACTGCCGAGACGCATAGGTAACAACTTTCCCTTCTATAGTAGCCTGCTAACCCCAAGAAACTGCGAATCTTTGCCACCGACTTAGGTGGTTTCCAATCCAATACTGCCTCAACCTTCCGAGGATCCACCCTTATTCCTTCCGCAGATACTACATGACCCAGAAAAGCAACTTCACTTAACCAGAATTCGCACTTGCTGAACTTGGCGTACAACTTCTTCTCCCTTAAGACCTGCAGCACTACCCGAAGATGCTCAACATGCTCCTTCTCCGTCTTGGAATATACCAGGATATCGTCTATGAACACTACGACGAATTGATCCAAGTATGGTTGGAAAACCCGGTTCATCATATCCATGAACGCAGCTGGGGCGTTCGTCAACCCGAATGACATTACCAGGAATTCATAGTGCCCGTATCGAGTCTGAAAAGCTGTTTTATGAATATCCGCTTCCTTCACCTTAAGCTGATGATACCCCGACCTCAGATCAATCTTTGAAAACACCGCAGCCCCTTTAAGCTGATCAAACAAGTTGTCTATCCTCGGCAGCGGATACTTGTTCTTGATTGTCAGTTTATTCAACTGGAGGTAATCTATGCACATCCACATAGATCCGTCCTTCTTTTTTACAAACAAGATCGGTGCTCCCCATGGAGACACACTGGGTCGTATGAAACTGCAATCTAGCAATTCCTGAATCTGAGCCTTAAGCTCAACCAACTCTTTTGATGCCATTCTGTACGGAGCGATAGACACTGGCGCTGTACCTGGCAACAAGTCGATTCCAAATTCCACCTCCCGATCTGGAGGCAACCCTAGAAGTTCTTCCGGGAAAACATCCACAAACTCATTCACTGTCCTAACCTCCCCCACAGCTGCTTCCTTAGCATCCAAGGCACTAACGAACATCAGGAAAGCCATACATCCCTTCCTTACCATCTTTTCCGCCTTAAGAGCAGACACTACGTTAGACAAGTAGTCTCTCCTCTCACCTATCACCATAACCTCATTGTCCTCGAGAGTTCTCAACGACAAGCGCTTAGCAGCACAGTCTAGGTTCGCACGATACCTCACTAACCAATCCATCCCTAAGATCAGGTCGAATTCCCCGAATGGCAGTTCCATCAAGTCAGCTGGGAACACTACCCCCTGAACTTCCAAAGGCACGTCTCTAAAGAGTTTATCTACCACTACAGATTGCCCTAAAGGACTAAGTACAGTCATCTTCCTAGGGACAGTCTCAGAATTCATAACCAAAGTTCCAGACACCACACTAGCAATGTACGAGTGAGTTGACCCAACATCAATTAAAGCAGTAAAGGGTAACCCATAAATAAGGAACGTACCCGTGATAACATCCGGTGCATCCCCCTCTTCACGACGTCTAGCTGCATACACTAACCCTGGCTGCCTTGCATCTGAGCTCCCAGCACCCCTGCCCAGTGCTCCACGACCTCGCCAGAACCATTCCCTCCACGGTTCGGACCACGGCCTCTTGGCATCTGTTGGCCACCCCTTCCTGGCTGCACATAACCCTGACCTACTGTCTGATCCCTATTCGGATCCTGAGGACAATCCTTAATCAAATGAGCCTTGGACCCACACCTGAAACACTCCCTAATCCTTCCTCAACATTCGCCAACATGAGTCCTTCCACACTAAGCACACAGACGAACCTGATTCCCAGCAGCTGGCATAGAAACACGAGCAGAACTCTCAACCCTAGGCTTTTTCCGAAAACCCCCCGAAGATCCTGATGGTCCAAAACCTATCTTATTCCGGCCTCTGTCCTTATCTCTGTTCTGCCTTTCAGTTCGCTTAACTTCCTCGGCTATTCGAGCTTTCTCTACCAAAGTAGCGAAGTCCCTCTCCTGGTGAGGAGCTATCAATACCCGTAGCTCATCTCGCAGCCCATCCTCAAATCTCACACAGCGCTCGTAATCAGTAGCAACAATCCCTTTGGCATACTGACTTAACCTCAAGAATTTTGCCTCATATTCTGCTACTGACTTACCCCATTGTACTAGATTCAGAAGCGCTTTCCTCTGTGCGTCCACATAACTAGCTCCGACGTACTTCCCCTCGAACTTAATCTTAAAGAAACCCCAATCCACTCGATCCGCCGGAGTACCCTCTTTAACAGTGAGCCACCACTGGTAGGCCTCATCCCGAAGTAAAGACACAGCGCCCTTCAGCTTTTCCTCAGCAGTGCAGTCCAAATCATCCATGATCCTCTCGACTGCCTCCAATCAGTACTCCGCTGCATTCGGAGCTACCCCCGAGACACCCCTGAATATCTCAGCTCCATTCGCTCGGAGTCGCTCAGACACTGACTTCCGGGCCCAGTACCCATATTAGCTCCCTCAACTCTTTCCAAAACTCGCAGCATAGCCTGCGAAACTGCGTCGTCTCCACCCATCTGATCCTGAAATTCAGCTTCCGCAGCTGGTGGCGGTGCAACATTTCTCGAGCCATGACTAGACCCAACTGGTTCCGATACAGCCATTCTGCCTCTACCACGCCCACGTGCGTTACGACCACGTCCCCTAGAACTCATATCTATCGTCGCGTCTTAATCTGATTTAAGAAATTTTATGCATTAGCTTCTTTCCACTGTTTGATTAAAGGAACAGTCTTATGATTTAAAAGTTCTAGTTGTTCTTCCGTTATAAAGCACTCATCCCTAAAAGTTTCAGTCTCTAGAGAGATTGTCCTATCTTTCTAAAGTCCACAACAATATCCACAACAGTGCAGTATATATTTATCCACCCAATCAGTCAGAAGACTTACCTGGCAGACCTGAGCCGGAGAATTCAGGTGCCATACCTCCAAAAATCCATTCCACAGAAAGTAAACTTTACAAATATCATTTTCAAAATGTTATGGGCCTCAAAACCCAAAGGCCGAGTTTTTAAAACTTGGCTCTGATACCAAATTGTAACACCCCAAACCCGGCCCAAAACACCACGGTCGAATTCGGAATGTTACTGGGAAAAATGTTTGAAAAGAATTTGATCCAAGGGTGAAAACACGTGTTGAGTTTAAATATTTTTCTTAGCTTATAAAAGTTAACATATTTATAAAAAGTTTGTCGTTTTGAAAGTAGGATGCCAAGAGAGAAAAAAACTTTGAAGGTCGAGTGTAGTTAAAAATCATAATACGTTTGGAAATTCAAGAAAATTGAGTTGTTACGTGTATCCTGGTTTAAAACTTTAGTTTAAGTCTTTAAGTCGCAAATTGTTTCCAAAATCATTTCCAGTTATTAATTTGATCATCGCTCCAACTTAAAACATGATAAAAATCCTGAACATACTTAAAGCGGCCTTATTACAATAAAATATCCCAAAAGTAATTAAAAATCAAAAGTGTATAAATAAAACATCTTCTGCATGGCCACCTCGAATCCCCTCCAGCCCGGTCCAAGCATCATGTATCACCTGCATTGTTTTTAGAAAGTAGAGTGAGTCAAACAGACTCAGTGTGCAATTAATTCACATGCTTCCACACTTGGGCTTACCCCACTTCCACACCAATCTACATACCACACATGTTTATGCATAATGAACCCCAACCCAACCTAGTGTCCATCCGCTACACACCCCCGTATCCAGCCACACACACCAGGGGATTACTAAATCGACCCTCCATCTGCTACACACCTCTTTGGCAGTCATGCTGCTCAAAGCTAATATAACGTGGCTCAGCCACCGATCACTATGTGACCAAATATCAATATCCACGATGTGACTCAAGGTCATCATCAATCCACGATGAAGCACAGAGCTATCATGAATCCATGATGCGGCACACAACCGGCATCCAGTCACGATGAGGCACATAGCCAACATCAGTCCGTGATGTAGCTCAAGGCTAACATCAACCACGTACATAAATGTACACCATTTCCTTCATTAATAATATCCCAATCCCCATGCACATACATTATTTTATGATAAAATGACAGAATAACCATCATGAACATATCAACATGCATACATAACATGCTTTCACATATGTCATCCAAGATTTGATATCTACAGTTACTAACCTGACTATCATATTACCCACCATGGGTAGCCACACCACCACAGCCGTTATCTCCGGCTATCACACATACACATACGTATAATAAATAAAAACAACTGAGAAATAGTGCAATAACTACACACCTGATAACCCGAAGCACTAGACTCTCGACGTCGACACTGTCACTAAATGAAACTACCGCTATCTGCCTACGATTCTGCTCTGACGCTGGCCCACACCCTGGTGGCCAATCTCGCACCGCAGAAACCGAACGCTTCTTGAACTTAGGGGTAGGGACAACCCCTTTCTCTCCTTGACTAGTACTCGTATCCATTGAATAGCACTTAATCAGAAGACCCGGTTAATCGTTAAATCGAATCTACGTGAGACAAAGACTTAATCTTAATTGAATATTCTTACCGAAGTAGATATGAATCTCGAAGGTTCTCACTTGATTTTAAGAGTTGTCGAAATCCCTACATGACTATGTTAGATTCGGCTCTAACATTAAATGGTTAAAAGAATGGCCTTTGGCCGAACCTGAGTATCAGCTTACCTTAATTGATCAAATCCCGAAAGATCACCACTCCCTTAACGCTAACTTCAGGCAGAAGACCCGAAATCACCCTCTAAAGATTTGGCCACACCATAGAAATGGAGTTAGACTTCTAACTTTCGGCAATCAAAAAGAGAAAGAAAAGAATCAAATAGAAGAGAACCCTTACCAACTATTAGATCTGATTAGAACAGGTTCTGACAGATTCGGCCTAGCGATCAATCTTGAAAAACGAAACGGAATGGAAGAAGAGAAGAAAAGAGAAAAGAATTTTTGAATGGGAGATTCGGCCACAGTATAGAATAGTGTATTCGGCTTTGTGTTTGAAGTGATTGATGAAAGAAGAAAAAGAAGAGGTTAAGGTTTAAGAGATTTCGGCTATGGTAAAGTGAAGAGTATAACTCGGCTACCTTAAAAGAAAAAGATGGTAAAAGAAATAAAAATGAGAGATGAGTGATAGGAGATTCGGCCCTTGGTAGCGAATAGAAAAGTAGCACACAAAAGAGTGGGACGGCAAAGCACCTAAGGTTTCCTGAATTTCGGCTTTTGGTCAAAAAATGGAAAAAATAAGAGAAAGACTTTTTGAAAAGGAGAAAATGCCAACAGATGGACACACTCACAAAGACAATTTCGGCACCTACTCTCCCCTTACATGACCGAATTTGCCATCCCCCAAAGCCCCATATTCGGCCAACTCTTCAACCTCACCCCCCATCCCTTATTTTCCTCCTACTTTTCCTCTTCTCCTCTCATTCAAACTCATTTGAATGAGTCAACTCTTATCCCTCCTCCTAGCCACACATTTCAAATATTTGACCATATCAACCCCCTATCTCCAAGTGCCACAGTTGAATCCAACTATCCCCTCCCCTTGACACAAAAACAAATCCCAAAATGCTTCCCTTGTTGCTCGAACCTCATCCCTCCTGGAACCCCTTGGACGCAACTCCCCCTTGCTCCTAGGCGTTACCTTGCCACTCCACCACTCCCTTTCTTGTGTCATAAACTCCACCTTTTTTCCTTTAAGGCCTAGCTCCCTTATTTCTCCCCTACTCAGGTTCAAACCAAAAATTACCCTAAGGCTCCTACCTACCCCAAGGTTTCCCAAAGCCCTCAAACACATACAAACAACATATAGAGCATGCTACCACACAGTTATGAATTAAAATTCATGACCCCTAAATCCTGGATATTACAAACATCACTTTGTCTCCAAATTTGAATTGGTTCATTCTCTTCACATGCACCTCATGACGTTGCTTTGTTTCTTCCTTATGTTTTCTTGGTTTCTCATAAGCTTTTGTTCACTATTCATCTAGTTCGTCGAGCTGCACCATTTGCTCTTCACTTGTCCCTAGTGTTCTATCACTTTCAATAAAATATAGCTCCAACATGTTTTCATTAGTGATTCCTTGCAAAGAACGTTGAACTGCATTATTACTAACTTTAGTAGAACAATTAACATCATTTTGCTCAGTAGGGACTCTAACAAAATCACGCGCTTGAAGACTAAACTTTTCATCACCTACACGAAGTACAAGTTCACCATTACCCACATCAATAATAGTTCTAGCTGTGGCTAAAAGTGGTTGACCTAAGATCGTAGGTACCTCAATATCCTCATCCATTTCCAATATAACAAAATCAACATGAATATAAATTTATCCACTTTTACAAGTACATCCTGAATAAAACCCCTAGGGATACCTAATTGGTTTGTCAGCTAATTGAATACTCATCCTAGTTGGTTTGGGTTATCCAAGACCAGGATGTTTAAACATCTTATAAGGCATAACATTTATAATTGCTCTCAAATCAGCCAAAATGCTTCCAACATTTAAACTACCAATGAGAGAAGGAATAGTAAAACTCCCTGGACCTTTAAGTTTGTTGGGTAGTTTGTTTTAGAGAATGACCGAGCAAACTACATCGAGCTCCACAGTTGACAAGTTGTCTAACCTCCTTTTATTTGTTAACAACCCTTTTAAAAATTTTACATACTTTGGCATCTATGAAAGGGCTTCAACAAACGATAAGTTAATGTGTATTTTTTTAAGAGTTCAAGAAATTTACCATATTGTTCTTTTATGTGGTCTCTCTTCAATGCTACTGGATATGGAACTCGTAGTTTGTAGTCTTTGATTATTAACTTATGCTCTTTCTTACTCTCCTCCACCTCATCACTTTTCACAACAGCTTCTAACTTTGAATTGTTTTTAAGCTCGACTAAGCCTTCCACATTTCAAATAGTGATTGCGTGGATTTTCTCCTTTGGGTTATTTTCAGTGTTGCTAGGTAAGCTACCTTGTGGTCTTTCCAAAACAAGTTTGGCAAGCTGTCCAATTTGATTTTTAAGCCAATGAATTGATTCTTGTTGATTTTTCAGCGCTGTTTCAGTGTTTTAAAATTCAGTTTTTGACCCCAAAATAAATTTAGCCATCATCTCCTCAAAGCTCGATTTCTTCTCTTGCTATAAGGTTGCCAAAAACCCGAAGGAGGTTGTCACCTTTGATTTCCTTAACCACCCCAAGAGAAATTTGGATGGTTCCTCCAACCTACATTATAGTTATTACTATAGGGGTTATTTTGAGGTCTAGAATTGTTACCCATAAAGTTGACTTGCTCATGCTCCATGCTAGAACCGAACGGTTAACATTATGAAGTAATAATCTCTGCTCCACTCGCATCACACTGCATTACTGGGTTTACCTACTTATAGAATTCAAACCATCAATTTTCTTACCAAGAGCTTCAACCTGATTTCCCAACATAGAAATTACATCAATACCAAAAACTCTGGCTGCCTTCATAGGTTTTACTCTCGTAACTTGCCACTAATAATTATTCAGTGTCATCTCCTCAATAAACTCTTAGGCTGCCTCAGGTGTTCTGTTATTCAATGTTCTGCTAGCTTGTAACACCCCAAACCCGGTTAAAACGCGACAACCGAATCTGGCGTGCCAAGGAAAGAAAACGTTTGAAAACTATTTTGTTGACTTATATTAAAAGAAAGTTGTTGTATTTTGCAATGTGTAATACATGTTGATACTTGGCTTTAGAAAAAACTCGATTGCCTTATTGTTTCTTCCGTATCTATTACTTAGTCATGAAAAACAAAACAAGTATTTATTAGGGTTTGAAAACATCCATTTCGTAAATTTATCAATGTATTGAGTGAGAACTTTAGAATCTACTAAATAATAAAAGGAAAACCCCAAAATAAAACTTCAGCGGCCTTATTACATAACTGAAAAACCAAAATTTAATAAAATAACTAAGTCCGAATTGAAAACTCTGTAATAAACCAAATGCTGTGCATGGCCACCTTGAGTCCATTCCGGCTCCATATCCACGATCTAAGCCTGATCTGCAAAATATAACGGAAGGGGTGAGTCGCCTAGACTCAGTGTATAAGTCCCCATCCCAAGATAAAATATGCTCTTACACAAATTCATACAATAATATGCAAGTCATGCAACCCATCCAACCTAAGTATCCATCCATGTCTTCCAAATCTACCCCTTGTGGTACCAAACCACTGGTGGTGCCAAACCACTGGTAACCGAAGTTACAATAATAACATATGTGGTACCAAACCACTGGTAACCGAAGTTACAATAATAACATATGTGGTACCAAACCACTGGGGGTGCCAAACCACTGAGACTTAGTCACAATTTTTATAATATGTGGGGCCAACCCACTGTGTGATACCAAATCACTAGTGACAGTCTGATAGATCATACTCCCCCTCCTCTCATCACCCATAACATATATTCATGCAATCAACATCCGTATGACCATGCTTAACATACAAGTATCATGTATACAAATTATCATGCTTTCATAACTCACAATCAACACGGGAAAACATAATAACTTACCCGACATCCTCGCTTTTACCCACAAGGGTATTCAAGTAACATTTGTCGTCATTCTGGCTTTAAATAACACATAACATTAACATATCAAGTATAGAAAGTGTGTAAGAGTTACACACCTGGTTTTTGTACTAACACTTTCACTGCTTCTACGCTACTGTCACTCGAGACTACCATTATCGGCCTACAATCTGCTTCCGATGTCGGCCCACACCCCGATGGCCAATCGCGCACTCCTGACACAGATCGTTTCTTATATTTTAGCGTTGGGTTTACAGATCCAACCCCTCCTACTGCTTGACTGCTATTGGCATCCATAATAATCCTTGGTCACTAAACCAACCACACCGATGAGATCCAATAAATAAAGATAGTGTTTAAAAGAAACCCTTACCTAACTATCGAATCCCGAAAGTCTTTTACGAACACGTCACCTTCCAACCTACAGTCGGCCAAGCCCAAACATCAAACCAACCGATAACCACAACCCATCTAACACTTTATGCTATTCGGCCAAAAAGAAAAGAATAGGAAAGGGCCATTCGGCTGAACCTACCATCAACCACCTACCTTCGGCTTTTCCACAAATCGGCACAGGGGACTTTAATGAGACAGATTCAACTTCTAGGGGTAGAGAGGGGAAATCGACAAGCCTTAGAACAAACGATTTGGATTAGAACATGATAAAAAATAAAGAAATCACCGAGAAGAGAAATCCCGAAACTCACCAGATTACAGAGGAGTATTCGGCTTATGGTGCACCTTCAGGAAACAGAGATCTCACCTGATGGTTCGACTATGGAGGAAGAAGATGTGCACAAGGAGTATTCGGCTTTCAAAGGGTTTTCGAGGAGAGGAGAAACACTAGGGAGTTTCGGCTAGAAGAGAAAAATTAAGGCAAGTGAGTGAGAAGAGTTACGGCTAGAGAGGAAAAAGTGTGGAAGAAAGAAAAGAATAAAAGAAAAGATGATATCCTCCTACTAAATTTGGCACACACACAACCACCCACAGAGTTGGAGTTTCGGCCAACTCTTTGCCTCCTGATAGCCTTTATCCCTTATCTCATCCATCTATTATCACCTCCCTTATCTTACCTTTAGAAGAGACCACCATCAAACCAACTCTCTCCTTCCTTTTATCATCTTTTTATCACTTAAAATAAAAAGAATTAAAGCTCTTAAAATGTAGCCTCTATGCCGTCCACCCCCTTCCCTTCTCAGTGTCGAAATTTGACCCAACAACCTTGGGCTCCAAGCGGCCATACTAGGCCCAATTCACCCTCCTAAGTGACGCCACCTTAATGCCCACTTAAAGCACCTCCAATTTTTTGGCCACAAGCCCTAACTGGCTACTAAACATAATAGTTTCAATTAAATTACTACTAACTCTATTTTTAATCAATTTAACCTAGATTTAAGCCCAAACCTGAGCCCAATCCACACCTCAAAGCCTTTACCTACTAACTTAGCCATGCAACGCACCAAATGCACAGACCCACAAAATCAGGATATTACAGTTCTACCCCCCTTAAAATAAATTTTGACCTCGAAATTTACCTGGTCCGAAGAGTTGAGGGTATTGCTGCCGCATAATATCCTCCGGATCCCATGCCGCTTCCTCCGATCCATGGTTCCGCCATAATACCTTTACCAAAGGAACAGATTTCCTACCCAAAACCTTAACATCTCGATCTAGGATCCGCACTGGTTCCTCCTCAAAAGACAAGTCTGGCCTCACCTCAATCTCCTCCACTGGCACCACATGTGACGGATCTGAGCGATAGCGTCTAAGAATAGAAACATGAAACACATCATGGATAAGGCCCGATAAATCTAGTGGCAACTCAAGCTGGTAAGCTACTGGTCCCACTCACTTTATCACTCGATAAGGCCCGATAAATCTAGGGCTTAACTTACTTTTCCTAACGAACCTCAAAACCTTCTTCTATGGCAACACCTTCAAGAAAACCTTGTCACCTTTAGCAAACTCTATATCCTTTCATTTAAGATCGGCATAAGACTTCTGCCTGTCTGAAGCTTCCCTCAAACGAGCTCGAATCACCTTTACCTTACCTTCTGTCTCAGTTACCAACTCTGGGCCCAACAACTGCCGCTCTCCCAACTCTGTCCAACATGTAGGGGTACGACACTTCCGACCATATAACGCCTCGTACGGTGCCATCTGAATACTTGCCTGATAACTATTGTTGTATGCGAACTCCGCCAACGGCAAGAATTCTTCCCAACTGCCCTTGAAATCCAAGACACACCCCCTTAGCATGTCCTCCAAAACTTGAATCACCCTCTCCGACTGTCCATGTGACTGGGGATGAAATGCCGTACTGAAATCCAATCTTGTACCCAATGCCTGATGCAAAGCCTTCCAGAACCTTGACGTAAATCTAGGGTCTCTGTCCAAAATAATCGACACTGGCACCTCATGCAACCTCACAATCTCTGCTATATATAGTCTTGCTAACTTCTGTAGAGAATAATCCATACGTACAGGCATGAAATGAGCAGACTTTGTTAAACGGTCCACAATCACCCAAACGGAATCCTTTTTAGTGGGTGTAAGGGGTAGTCCACTCACAAAATCCATTGTAATCCTTTCCCACTTCCATTGTGGAATCTTAATCGGTTGCAACAAACCTGACGGCAACTGATGTTCAGCCTTGACTTGCTGACATGTCAGACACTTGCCCACAAATTCCCTTACCTCCTGCTTTAGACCCGACCACCAAAACTGCTCCCGTAAATCTCGATACATCTTACTACCTCCCGGATGCATAGCATAAGGACTGCTATGTGCCTCCTGCAAAATCTTCTGCCTTAACTCCACATCCTTAGGCATACACACCTTTCCTTGAAAACACAACACTCCATTGTTGCTCAAGCTATACCCCTCCAATCCACCATTCTGTACTTGCAAACATCGAGCACTTAAAACTTCATCTACCAGCTATTTTTTCCTTAACCTCATCAATCCATGTTGGCTTCACTTGCAATTCCGCTAACAGGCTTCCATCATCATACAGACTAAGATGTGCAAACATAGCTCTTAAGTCTGCCACCACCTTACAGCTCAAGGCATCTGCTACCACATTAGCCTTTCCCGGGTGGTACTCAATCGAGCAGTCGTAATCCTTTAACAGCTCAATCCACCTTCTCTGCCTCAAATTCAACTCCTTCTGCGTGAGAAGGTTCTTCAGACTCTTGTGATCCCTATATACTACAAATTTCTCTCCATATAAATAATGCCTCCAAATTTTTAGGGCAAAAACCACTGCCGCCAACTCCAGATCATGCGTCGGGTAGTTCACTTCGTGAGGTCTTAACTGTCGAGAGGCATACACTACTACTTTTCCCTCTTACGTCAGCACATATCCCAATCTTGTATGGGACGCATCACAATAAACCGTAAACTCCTTCCCGGCTTCTGGTTGAATCAACACCGGAGCTTCCGTCAAAATCCTCTTTAACTTCTCAAAACTTTCCTGTTGCTTGTCTGACCACATAAACGGAGCCCCTTTCCTTAGCAACTTGGCAATGATGCTGGAATCAGAGAAAACCCTTCTACAAACCTTCAGTAATATCTTGCTAAACCCAGAAAACTCTGAATCTCCGCCACAGACCTCGGTGGCTTCCAGTCCAATACAGCCTCAATCTTCCGGGGGTCCACTCTAATTCCCTCAGCTGACACCACATGACCCAAGAAAGTAACTTCCTTTAACCAAAACTCGCACTTACTAAACTTGGCGTATAACTGCTTTTCCCTAAGAATCTGCAACACCACTCGTAAATGCGCGTCGTGCTCCTCCTCCGATTTCGAGTATACCAGAATATCATCGATAAATACTATGACGAAACGATCCAAGTACGGCTGGAACACCAGATTCATCATATCCATAAACGCTGCCGGTGCGTTCCTCAACCCGAACAGCATCACCAGGAATTCATAATGCCCGTATCGAGTACGAAACGCCATCGTATGGAATCTGCCTCCTTTACCTTAAGTTGGTGATACCCCGACCTCAAATCTATCTTGGAAAAGACCGATGCTCCCTTAAGCTGGTCGAACAGGTTATCTATCCTAGGCAAAGGATACTTGTTCTTAATCGTCAATTTATTCAACTGACGGTAGTCTATGCACATTCGCATCGACCCGTCCTTCTTCTTAACAAAGAGTACCGGTGCTCCCCATGGAGACACACTTGGCCAGATGAAACCCCGATCCAGCAACTCTTGGATCTGTGCTTTCAACTCCACCAATTCTTTTGGCGCCATCCTATACGGAGCAATAGACACTGGTGCTGTTCTCGGTAAAAGATCTATACCGAACTCCACTTCGCGATCCGGGGGCAAACCCGGAAGCTCTTCCGGAAAAACAGTAATAAATTTATTTACTATTCGAACATCTCCTATAGCCAGCTCCTTACCTTCCAAAGCACAAACACAAGCCACAAACGCCTCACATCCTTTCCTTACCATCTTCTCCGCTTTCAACGCAGACACCACATTAGATAGGTAATTCTTTCTCTCACCTATCATCACCAGCTCTACCCCCTCAACCGATTTCAGCACCATGCGCTTAGCTGTACAGTCCAGTTCTGCCAGGTACTTAACCAACCAATCCATTCCTAAGATTAAATCGAACTCCCCAAAGGGTAGTTCCATCAAATCCGCTTGAAACACTACCCCTTGAAGTTCTAGGGGTACATCCTTATACAATTTGTCTACTACCACAGAGTGTCCTAGAGGGCTAACTACCGTCATCTTCTTAGCAGAAATCTCATGGGCTAAGTTCAAAGTTTCCACTATACTACTAGCAACATATGAGTGTGTTGATCCAACATCAATTAATGCAGTATAAGGCAACCTAGAAATTAAAAACGTACCGGTTATAATGTCCGGTGCGTCGCCCTCCTCTCGACGTTTAGCTGCATAGACCAACCCAAGCTATCTAGCATCAGTACCTCCAGCACCTCGGCCAAGTGCTCCTCGGCCTCGCACGTTACCATTACCACCCCTAGCTGCACCACGACCCCTCTATGGCTGCTAACCATCTCTCTTGAATTGACCACGTCCTTGACCCTCAGCTTGAGTCCTAGCTAACTTCTGCGGACAGTCCCTTACCCGGTGTTCCAATGACCCGCACTCAAAACACCCTCTATTACCAGCCCAACACTCTCCCGAATGAGACTTCCCACAGCGAGCACACTGAGGTGGCCACTGAGCAGCAACAGGTTTTGTATCCTGATCTGGCCCACCGAATCTAGCCCGTTTCTGAGCACTTCCACCAGACCCTGATGGCCCAAAACTCCTTTTGTCCCTGCCTCTATCCTGATTCCGTTTCTCGGTTCGCTTCACCTCCTTAGCTATTTTGGCCTTTTCCACGAGAACGGGAAATTCCCTTTCTTGCTGAGGTGCAATCAACACCCGCAGCTCATCTCTTAGGCCGTCCTTGAACCTAACACAGCGCTCATGTTCCGTAGCCACCATACCCCAAGCATACCTACTCAACCTCAAAAATTCAGCCTCGTACTCGGGTACAGACTTATTTCCTTGCACCAAATTCAAGAACGCCCTACGTTGTCCATCAGTATAACCAGCCCCCACATACTTTCTCTGATAGGCTGCCCTGAAGTAATCCCAGGTGATGCCACCGGCCACTGCACCATCCCTGACCGTGAGCCACCACTGATACGACTCATCCCAGAGAAGAGACACTATCCCCTTCAGTTTCTCCTCAGCTGAGAAGTCTAAGTCATCCATTATACGCTCCGTCGCCTCTAACCAGTACTCAGCAGTGTTGGGAGCCACACCAGAAACTCCCCTAAACACTTCTGCTCCATTTGCCCGGAGTCACTCAGCCACGAATTTTTGAGCTCCTGCACCCGTGCCTGCCCCGGCAACTCTCTCTAAAACCCACAGTACCGCCTGAGATACTACATTGTTACCACCAGTCTGATCCTGAAACTCAGCTTCCGCCGCCGGCAGATCCGGCATCACATTTCCGGACCCATGGCCAAACCCTGCTGGCTCCGACAAGGCCATCCTACCCCTACCACGGCCACGCAGCGGACATCCACGACCTCTTGTACTCAAGCTTCTCGTTCGCATTTATCTGGTTAAGAATTTTATGAATTATTAATTTTGTTCACTATTTATCCACGAACAATTTTATGAAAGATAGTTTTAAAAGTGATTCTTTCGAATTCGAATCTATCTAAAGTTTCAGTTTCAGGCTTATCTCCTAGTTCTAAGTACATTCATACAACATCCACAAACCACACTCAACGTGTAGGGGTATTCTCGTCATTTCACTATCCGAGGGTATTTTTGTAATTCTAACCTACAGGGGTATTTTTGTAATTTTCCAAAATAAAATTTCGGGTGATTTTTTTCAAAATGAGGGTATTTTGGAAATTTTGTGAAGCAGGGGTATTTTGGTAATATTGTAATTCAGGGGTAATTTGGTAATTTCACAATCGGGGGTACTTTGGTCATTTTCTTCAAATTCAGGGTAGTTTTTCCAAATCAAAGGGTAATTTGGTAATTCCAAAACTAGGGTTTTTACAAAACAGTGTGGCTGGTCCCTTTCAGGTTTTAACTATCGGATTTAGCCTGTGAATAAGTCCTCTTGGTTAGGGTGAACAGTCACTACGCACTAGGTAGGATTCGAGCGAAGAGGAGGTGAGTCACTAGGACTGCTTAAATACCAAGCTCTTCCTGAATCCAATCCTAGACATGCGCATGGCGGTTGTCACACCCCAACTCGGCGACTTTCTCATAGGTTTGTTTAATTAAACTTAAGTCTTATGTAATTTCGAAAGTTGTGTAAGCTAGCCCTAGGGTCCATCAGTACTATCATGCTTAACTACGTCTATGTCTAAAGCCCACAAAGCCCAACATATAAATATCACAGCAAAAGTTAGGGTACTTACCTGGGTGGATCAGCGCCGGAGACTCAGGTGCCATGCTTTCCGAAAAATTTCGTTTCACCTACTTTTAAAACATATTTTGGGCCCTAAGCCCACAACCGAGCTTTTGAACCTGGCTCTGATACCAAAATGTAACACCCCAAACCCGGTTAAAATGCGACAATTGAATCTGGCGTGCCAAGGAAAGAAAACGTTTGAAAACTGTTTTGTTGACTTATATTAAAAGAAAGTTGTTGTATTTTGCAATGTGTAATACATGTTGATACTTGGCTTTAGAAAAAACTCGATTGCCTTATTGTTTCTTCCGTATCTATTACTTAGTCATGAAAAACAAAACAAGTATTTATTAGGGTTTGAAAACATCCATTTCGTAAATTTATCAATGTATTGAGTGAGAACTTTAGAATCTACTAAATAATAAAAGGAAAACCCCAAAATAAAACTTCAGCGGCCTTATTACATAACTGAAAAACCAAAATTTAATAAAATAACTAAGTCCGAATTGAAAACTCTGTAATAAACCAAATGCTGTGCATGGCCACCTTGAGTCCATTCGGCTCCATATCCACGATCTAAGCCTATCTGCAAAATATAACGGAAGGAGTGAGTCGCCTAGACTCAGTGTATAAGTCCCCATCCCAAGATAAAATATGCTCTTACACAAATTCATACAATAATATGCAAGTCATGCAACCCATCCAACCTAAGTATCCGTCCATGTCTCCCAAATCTACCCCTTGTGGTACCAAACCACTGGTGGTGCCAAATCACTGGTAACCGAAGTTACAATAATAACATATGTGGTACCAAACCACTGGTAACCGAATTTACAATAATAACATATATGGTACCAAACCACTGGTGGTGCCAAACCACTGAGACTTAGTCATAATGTTTATAATATGTGGGGCCAACCCACTGTGTGATACCAAATCACTAGTGACAGTCTGATAGATCATACTCCCCCTCCTCTCATCACACATAACATATATTCATGCAATCAACATCCGTATGACCATGCCTAACATACAAGTATCATGTATACAAATTATCATGCTTTCATAACTCGCAATCAACGCAGGAAAACATAATAACTTACCCGGCATCCTCGCTTTTACCCACAAGGGTATTCAAGTAACCTTTGCCGTCATTCTGGCTTTTAATAACACATAACATTAACATATCAAGTATAGAAAGTGTGTAAGAGTTACACACCTGGTTTTCGTACTAACGCTTTCACTGCTTCTACGCTACTGTCACTCGAGACTACCACTATCGGCCTATGATCTGCTTTCGATATTGGCCCACACCCCGATTGCCAATCACGCACTCCTGACACAGATTGTTTCTTATATTTCGGCGTTGGGTTTACAGATCCAACCCCTCCTACTGCTTGACTGCTATTAGCGTCCATAATAATCCTTGGTCACTAAACCAACCACACCGATGAGATCTAATAAATAAAGATAGTGTTTAAAAGAAACCCTTACCTAACTATCGAATCCCGAAAGTCTTTTACGAACATGTCACCTTCCAATCTACAGTCGGCCAAGCCCAAACATCAAACCAACCAAAAACCACAACCCATCTAACACTTTATGCTATTCGGCCAAAAAGAAAAGAATAGGAAAGGGCCATTCGGCCGAACCTACCATCAACCACCTACCTTTGGCTTTTCCACAAATCGGCACAGGGGACTTTAATGAGACAGGTTCTACTTCTAGGGGTAGAGAGGGGAAATCGACAAGCCTTAGAACAAACGATTCGGATTAGAACTTGATAAAAAATAAAGAAATCGCCGAGAAGAGAAATCCTAAAACTCACCAGATTACAGAGGAGTATTCGGCTTATGGTGCACCTTCGGGAAAAAGAGATCTGACCTGATGGTTCGGCTATGGAGGAAGAAGATGTGCACAAGGAGTATTCGGCTTTCAAAGTGTTTTCGAGGAGAGGAGAAACACTAGGGAGTTTCGGCTAGAAGAGAAAAATTAAGGCAAGTGGGTGAGAAGAGTTTTCGCTAGAGAGGAAAAAGTGTGGAAGAAATAAAAGAATAAAAGAAAATGATGATATCCTCCTACTAAATTCGGTACACACACAACCACCCATAGAGTTGGAGTTTCGACCAACTCTTTGCCTCCTGATAGCCTTTATCCCTTATCTCATCCATCTATTATCACCTCCCTTATCTTACCTTTAGAAGAGACCACCATCAGACCAACTCTCTCCTTCCTTTTATCATCTTTTTATCACTAAAAATAAAAAGAATTAAAGCTCCTAAAATGTTGCCTCTATGTCGTCCACCCCTTTCCCTTCTCAGTGCCGAAATTTGACCCAACAACCTTGGGCTCCAAGCGGCCATACTAGGCCCAATTCACCCTCCTGAGTGACGCCACCTTAATGCCCACTTAAAGCACCTCCAATTTTTGGGCCACAAGCCCTAACTGGCTACTAAACATAATAGTTTCAATTAAATTACTACTAACTCTATTTTTAATCAATTTAACCTAGATTTAAGCCCAAACCTGAGCCCAATCCACACCTCAAAGCCTTTACCTACTAACTTAGCCATGCAACGCACCAAATGCACAGACCCACAAAATCAGGATATTACATAGCTATTGCATTGATCATCTGTCTAGTTGAGGTGTTCAAACCATTATAAAAAGTTTGAACTTAAAGCCATAAAGGTAATCCATGATGATGACACCTTCTCAATAAATCCTTAAACCTCTCCATGTTTCATAAAGTGTCTCAATATCAAATTGAATAAAGTAAGAGATGTAATTCCTCAACTTAGTTGTTTTAGCTGGGGGAAAATATTTTAACAAAAATTTCTTAGTCATTTGAGTCAAAGTAGTAATAGAACCTCGTGGTAAATAATTTAATCACTATTTTACCTTGCTCCTTAATAAGAATAGGAACAACCGTAAGCATATGACATCATTAGTAATGCCATTGATCTTGAAAGTGTTGCAAATCTCTAGAAAGTTGTCCAAATGAGCATTCAGATCTTCATCTTGTAACCTATCAAATTGAACATATTGTTGTACCATCTGAATTATGTTCGACTTCAACTCAAAATTGTTAACTGTAATAGTTGGCCTGCCAATACTCGATTCAGCCCCAATTAGAGTGGGTTTAGCATAATCATACACAGTACAAGGAGTAGGACTTCCATGAGGTAACTAATTATTTTGATTATCACCCATCTCCATAGTAATATCCTTTTCCTGTAACAGTCCGAATTTGACCCTAATCAGAACGGTGGTTTCGGGACCACGAATCTGAGTCTGAAAAATTTTTAAATACTATTTTTGGTGCTAATTATATGTGATTTATGATGTGTGAAAGTTTCGTATAAAAATTTTATTGTTTGAGTGTTTAATTTAATAAAAAGCACTAAATCGCGTAAAGTGTAAAAGTTGCATACTATAGTGGAAAGTGCTTAAATGATGATGGATTTCTAATATGGAGTATTAAAAGGGTAATTAACCCATTTTATGAGTTAGTGGGCGGCAAAGGTCAAGTGTGACCTTAAAGTATAAGTTGTTTTTATTATTTATTAAAGGTTAAAATGGTAAATCATTAAGAATGTTATTATATGTTAAATTATATGAAATTAAAAGCCATTTTATTTGTTCTTCATCTTTCATTTGCTGTATTTTAGCTAAGAAAATAAGGGTTTAAAGGCTTTGAAATGTTCGGCCATCATCTAGCTCAAAATAAGGTGTGTTTTACTTCGATTTTCGATAATTTTTACGTTTTTGAGATCGTTGCTTCGAATATTAGTTGACCCATGGTAGAATTTTTAATTTTGAGCATGCTTGATGTTCGGCCATTAACATGTTCTTGTGGTTTTTGATGTTTGATGATTTCAGATTAAAGATATGTTAAAAATTAGCATGTTTTGTATTGGAAATTTTAGTGAATTTGAGTATTTTGGGCTAAATTGCAAAAATGAATTTTTGAGGGGGCTAAAATGCAAAATAAATTAAAGAAATGGACTAATATGGTCCCTATGAATATTCGGCCCTAAGGTGTTATAGTGAAATTTTGTGTATTTTGTGTTTTGTGTAAATAGGAGTAAATTGTAAAATGTCAAATATTAGGGGTAAAATGGTAATTTGCCCATTTATGTGTTTTGGGACTAAATTGAGATGAAATGTGCTTGAATGAGCTAAATTTTAATGTGTTTAGATCAAGAACAAAGAAAAACGGATTTGGATTGGGGAAAGGCGAAGGTTATCGAATAGCCGGTCTACGTTGTCCGTCGATAGTCGAGGTAAGTTCTTAAGCAAATATACATCAAAGAATTATTTATGAACGTAGTAAATGAATGAATTTAGTAATCTTAAGCATAAATGTATGAGTTAGCCGAATGTAAGGGTATTATATTGGATTAAATATAATTTGTTTAATGTGACATGAATAAGTATATTCTATTTGATATGTAAATGTAATATGAAGTATATGATTTGTTTGTGATGTTAGCATTAATAAATGTGTATTAAAGGATTAATTATGTTGATATTCGGGCTTCAAGCCTAGTAAGCCTTGTGTCGGTGAAATTTTCTGGCTTCGAGCCTAGCAGGCCTTGTGCCGGTGAAATATTTCGGGCTTATTGCCTAGCAGGCTAAATGCCGGTGTTTAAATGTCGGACCTTGAGTCTAGCAGGCCAGTGCTGGTGTGTACGATTCGGGTTAAAGCCTAGCAGGTTCTATACCGGTGAGTTTCAATTTCGAATTTCATTTATATAGTATTAAAGCCATGAAACAAATCTAGAAAGCTTAAGTTTTGAAAATGGCTTTGTTAATTCGGCTACAAGGTATGTACTATCATATTTTAGTGTTATAAATATATATATATAAATATGCTATGATAGTGAGGAAATAAAATGATGAAAGAAAAGTGTTATATACTTGGTTGTGAATTTTGTATATGAAATATGCCATCTGGTTATTTGAAATTCGAAACATGAGTGTGATTTAAAAATGCTCATGTAGGTATATTGTTACACTTAACTATGTGATTATTATGTATAATCGGCAATTGATGTATTTGTTAAGGAAATTGAAAGTCATCAAATTAAGAAAGTAGTAATACTTTGTTATGTTGAGTTATAAGTAAGACATGTAAATGTAATGTCATGAATTGATTTTATTTCATGTTTAGACTGTTGAATGATATAATATAATGCTTAAGACTTACTAAGCTAGTAGCTTATTTCGTGAGTGTTCATTGTTTCGTATTATAGATTCCAGTCAAGCTACAGGCTCAAATGATCGTTAGAGGAGTCAACCGCACTATCACCCCTTTTTGGTATTTTAAAGATAGTTTTTGAATCAAAGGCATGTATAGGCTAACTAAATGTTTGAATGATGTTTTGTTTGTATATAATAGCCATGCGAAAATGGCTTGATCATTTGTTTTAAATTTAGTCTTAATTGTTCTTGACTATATGATGAATGTGTTTGGTTTCCACAATGCGGCTATGGTTTGTTTCTTTACTTCAAGCTTATGTAATATGCGATCTATAATATTTATTGTTTGTAATGCCGATGTGTGTGTTAAATTAGTCAGGTGTTTCGGCATTTAAGTTCATCTTTGCATGTATAAGTCAATGTAGGTATGTGTTAGTTGAGCATCATTCGGATTTTATGTATGTGTGTCAACTTTAGTTGACTTACGAAGTATGAATTATATTGAGTAATGCATGTATGTGTATTCGGCCTAACCTAGGTGATAGTTACAAATGTTGTTAGCATGTTTAAAGAGTTAATTTTTTAGACTCATAGTCGAATATGGAAAATGTGCACAACTATGATGTATACATATATATATATATATATATATATATTTAGCTTGTGAGATTGCTTAATTTAATTGAGTGCATGAAACTACCAAACTCGGTTTGTGCTAGGTTACGAACATGAAATGTTATAAATATGACCTTGTATATTCGGCCAAATACTTAAGTATTTATGTGATGTGTAATAAGTTGCATGTATTTGGTTATGTGGAAATAGGTTTTATGCCATATGAAATTGGTCGTAATAGGAAGTATTATGCATTGACATTAGAAGTATACTTGTTTAATTAATTAATTATAAATAGTTTAGTTGTTTATAAATTTCATAGATCAAGATCATTTTGATAAATGTGGTGCATGAAATTTGTATTGTTATGTGATAATGTCGTAATATACATTATATGGTCATTTTTATGTTCATCGATGATTATATCATATATGACTTGGATTAATGTATCAAGTATGTGTTACACATATGTGATTTGTCTGTTTATGATTAAATTATTTGATAAAGATGATCAACTGAGATTTAATCGATTGAACTGAAGTTTTAACTTACATGGTAATACCCGTAACCCTAATCCAGCGACGGACATAGGTTAGGGGTGTTACATTTGATTGGTATCAGAGCTTACGATTTAGTTCAATTCTAGGACTACCGTAGCGCGTGAGAGTCTAGCTATACATGCATTTATTATATATATGATAGTGTGGTGACTTCTAACATTTCAAACTGCTTTTTATATAGTAAATGGATTTTGATTCTGACAGAGTCGTAGCGGATGATGTAGAGAGTGTAGCACCTGATCTCGCACGTGGGTCAGCACCGGTAGACTCTCGACCTGTCTCGGGTAGCCATGAGGGGGAGGATAAGCAAGCCTTTTACCAGATGATGAATGAATGGTTCACCCAGTTTATCCGGACTAACCTGGCTGCACAACAACCTCCACCCCCAAATAATCCAACTCCGACACCTTCCGCACCTCCGATGATAGATCCGATGAGATCTAGTAGGCCTCCCATTGATAAAATCAGGAAATATGGGGCCGAAGAATTCAAAGCTAATGATGATGATGACGCAGAGTGAGCTGAGATGTGGTTTGATAACACTATTCGGGTACTTGATGAGCTATCCTATACTCCAGATGAATGCCTGAAGTGTGCTATATCTCTACTTCGGGACACTGCATATCACTGGTGGAATACACCAGTATCAGTGGTTCCGAAAGAAAAAGTGACTTGGGATTTCTTCCAGATCGAGTTCCGTAAGAAATATATCAGTCAGAGATTCATCGATCAGAAACGAAAAGAATTTCTGGAACTAAAACAGGGTCGTATGACTATGACGGAATATGAGCGGAAGTTTGTCAGATTGAGCCGATATGCCCAAAAGTGTGTATCAACTGAAGCCATTATGTGCAGAAGATTTGAAGACGGTCTGAATGAAGACATAAAGTTTCTTGTGGGCATTCTTAAGATCAAAGAGTTCGTGGTACTTGTCGAGCGAGCTTGCAAAGCTGCAGAGCTTGGAAAAGAGAAAAGAAAGGTTGAAATAGAAGCTAGAGACACTCGTAAAAGATCATCGAGTAAGAATTCCCATTTAGCGCCTAAGAAGTTCAAAGATGACTTCGGCCGACATAGAGCTACTTCAGACCTGTCTAGAAGAGATCGACCTCCAGTGAGTTCCCGAGCCACTTCGATGGCTAGTTTTGGTAATGTTCAGCAGAACCGGGCCGAGTGCAAGCATTATGGAAAATGGCATTCTGGGAGTTGTAGATTTCGTGATCGGTCCTGCTTTAAATGTGGATCGTCGGACCATTTTATTTGAGAGTGCCCGACGCTAGCCAAGCAAAATACGGCTCAAAACACTAAACCGAGCAACGCGTCAACACGAGGCAGACCACCCAGACATTCAGGGAATGTAGGTGGCAGTCAGAAAGGAACGAAGGACACTGCAGTTTGATCAGAGGCTCGAGCACCAGCTAGAGCTTATGCTATACGTGCCAGAGAAGATGCTTCTTCCCCAGATGTTATTACCGGTACTTTCACACTTTATGATACTACTGTGGTTGCATTGATTGATCCTGGTTCAACTCATTCGTATGTGTGTGAACCTCTAGACTCTACCTGTGGAGTCTACTAAGTTTGTGATTCGTGTGTCCAACCCTTTGGGTCGATGTGTACTCGTTGATAAAGTGTGTAAAGGTTGCCCGTTGATGATTCGGGATTTCTGCTTTCCAGCTGATTTAATGTTGTTACCTTTCGACGAGTTCAACATAAGTTTGGGAATAGACTGGTTAACTTTGCATGATGCAGTGGTGAATTACAAAAGAAAGATTATTGATTTGAGATGCCAGAATGGTGAGATCATCCGGGTTGAATCTAATGATCTGAGTGGGTTACCGGTAGTAATATCCTCGATGTTAGCTCGTAAGTATGTGAGAAAAGGATGTGAAGCTTACTTGGCCTATTTGTTGGATAATAAAGTGTCTGAAAAGCAAATCGAATCTGTACCAGTTGTGTGTGAATACCCAGATGTGTTTCCTGAAGAATTACCGGGTTTACCGCCAGTTTGAGAGATAGAGTTTGGTATTGAGTTAGTACCGGGGATGACCCCAATTTCGATAGCTCCATATCGGATGGCACCTACTGAATTAAAAGAGTTGAAAGCACAGTTGCAAAAGTTGGCAGATAGGGGCTTTGCACGACTGAGCTTTTCTCCTTGGGGTGCACCAGTTCTATTTGTGAAAAAGAAAGATGGGACTATGCGAATGTTTATTGATTACCGGTAGTTAAATAAAATGACAATAAAGAATAAATACCCGTTGCCTCGGATTGATGACTTATTTGATTAGTTGAAAGGGGCTTCAGTGTTTTCGAAGATAGATCTGAGATCGAGTTATTATCCGTTGAGAGTCAGAGATTCTGATGTGCCAAAGACTGCATTTCGAACGATGTACAGACATTTTGAGTTCCTAGTTATGCCTTTTGGACTTACTAATGCACCTGCTGTTTTTATGGATTTGATGAATTGGAATTTCAGACAGTATTTGGATCGATTTGTGGTAGTGTTTATAGATGATATCCTGATCTACTCCAGAGATGAAACCAAGCATGCCGAGCATTTGAGATTGGTGCTACAATTGTATGCAAAGTTTAGTAAGTGTGAATTTTGGATGAAGAAAGTCAGCTTTTTGGGTCACGTTGTTTTAGCATCATGTATTCGGGTTAATTCGAATAAAATATCGGCTATACTTGATTGGAAACCACCGAAGAATGTTTCTGAAATTCGAAGTTTTCTGGGACTTGCGAGTTACTACAGACGATTTGTGAAGGGTTTTTCTATAATAGCTACCCCGTTGACAAAGCTATTACAGAAAGACGCTAAATTTGAATGGTCGAAAAAGTGTCAGAAAAGCTTCGATCAGTTGAAAGCCCTTTTGACCGAAGCTCCAGTGTTAGCTCAGCCTAAATCGGGTAAAGAATTTATTGTTTTTAGTGATGCTTCTTTGAATGGTTTGGGTTGCGTTTTGATGCAAGAAGGCAAAGTCATAGCCTACGCTTTGAGACAATTGAAGCCTCATGAAAAAATTATCCGACTCATGATCTGGAATTAGCAGCCATTGTATTCGCATTGAAAATTTGGCATCATTACTTATTCGGTGAGAAATGTCATGTTTATTCAGATCACAAAAGTCTGAAGTACTTGATGAATCAGAAAGATTTAAAGTTGAGACAACGCAGATGGTTAGAGCTGTTGAAGGACTATGAATTAGTGATTGACTACCATCCGAGGAAAGCTAACGTTGTTGCGGATGCTTTAAGTCGAAAATCATTGTTTGCTCTTCGTGCGTTGAACGCACATATGGTTATGTCTGGTGATGGTTCGATCATAGCCGAGATGAAAGCAAGACCAATGTTTATTCAGCAAATTTGTGATGCACAGAAAATTGACAAAGATATGATTGCTAGACGAGTTCAGTATGGAAATGATGCAAAGTCAGAGTTTCAAATTGATGTAAATGATTGTTTGAACTTCAAAGGCCGAATATGTATTCCGAGGAATGTGGATTTGATTCAGATGATTTTGAACAAGGCTCATAATTGTCGACTATCGGTACATCCGGGTAGCACGAAAATGTATAATGATTTGAAACAGTTCTATTGGTGGCCTGGCATGAAACGGGATATATCTGAATTTGTTTCAAAATGTTTAATTTGTCAGCAAGTAAAAGCCGAGCATCAAGTGCCTTCTGGGTTACTTCAGCCGATCGTGATACCTGAATGGAAATGGGATAGAATCATAATGGATATTGTATCCGGTTTGCCTATGACACCGAGCAAAAAAGATGCAATCTGGGTTATAGTGGATAGACTGACCAAATCAGCTCACTTTATTCCAGTTCGTACGAATTTTTCGCTCGATAAACTTGCTGAGTTGTATGTATCTCAAATTGTGAGATTGCATGGTGTGCCGAGTTCCGTTGTTTCAGATAGAGACCCGAGATTCACATCGCGGTTTTGGAAGAAGTTGTAAGATGCTCTAGGTACTAAACTCCACTTTAGCACAGCCTTTCATCCGCAGAGAGACAGTCAGTCTGAACGAACCATTCAGATACTTGAGTGCATGTTGAGATATTGCGTCCTTGAGTTTGAAGGTACGTGGGAAAGATACTTACCTTTGATTGAATTTCCTTATAATAACAGTTTTCAATCTAGTATCAAAATGGCACCTTACGAAGCTCTATATGGCCGCAAGTGTCGTACACCGTTGTACTGGACCGAGCTCAGTGAAAATAAGATACACGGGGTTGATTTAATTAAAGAGACAGAACAAAAAGTGGCAATAATCAGAGATAGTTTGAGAGCTGCCTCGGATCGTCAAAAGTCATACGCTGATTTGAAACATAAAGAAATTGAGTTTCAGGTTGGAGACTGGGTATTCTTGAAAGTTTCTTCGTGGAAAAAAGTACTCCGATTTGGTCGGAAAGGCAAACTAAGTCTGAGATTCATCGGACCGTACGAGATCATCGAACGTATTGGGCCTGTTGCTTATAAATTGAAGTTGCCCTCTGAATTAGGAAAGATACACAACGTATTTCACGTTTCAATGCTTCGTAGATATAGATCAGATCCGTCACATGTGATCGTTCCAACCGAGATTGAAATCCGATCTGATATGACGTATGAGGAAGAACCGATCCGTATTTTAGCTCGGGAAATGAAAGAGTTGAGAAACAAGAAAATTCCGTTAGTGAAGGTGCTATGGAATCGGCACGGAGTTGAAGAGGCTACGTGGGAGCCTAAGGATTCAATGAGGCAACAATATCCGACTTTGTTTAACGGTAAGATTTTCGGGGACGAAAATCCTAAAGGGGGGAGAGTTGTAACAGTCCAAATTTGACCCTAATCAGAACGGTGGTTTCGCGACCACGAATCTGAGTCTGAAAAATTTTTAAATATTATTTTTGGTGCTAATTATATGTGATTTATGATGTGTGAAAGTTTCGTATAAAAATTTTATTGTTTGAGTGTTTAATTTAACAAAAAGGACTAAATCGCGTAAATTGTAAAAGTTGCATACTATAGTGGAAAGTGCTTAAATGATGATGGCTTTCTAATATGGAGTATTAAAAGGGTAATTAACCCATTTTATGAGTTAGTGGACGGCAAAGGTCAAGTGTGACCTTAAATTATAAGTTGTTTTTATTATTTATTAAAGGTTAAAATGGTAAATCATTAAAAATGTTATTATATGTTAAATTATATGAAATTAAAAGCCATTTTATTTGTTCTTCATCTTTCATTTGCCGTATGTTAGCTAAGAAAATAAGGGTTTAAAGGCTTTGAAGTGTTCGGCCATCATCTAGCTCAATTCAAGGTGTGTTTTACTTCGGTTTTTAATAATTTTTACGTTTTTGAAATCGTTGCTTCGAAAATTAGTTGACCCATGGTAGAATTTTTAAATTTGAACATGCTTGATGTTCGGCCATTAACATGGTCTTGTGGTTTTTGATATTTGATGATTTCATATTAAAGATATGTTAAAAATTAGCATGTTTTGTATTGGAAATTTTGGTGAATTTAAGTATTTTGGGCTAAATTACAAAAATAAATTTTTGAGGGGGCTAAAATGCAAAATAAATTAAAGAAATGGACTAATATGGTCCCTATGAATATTCGGCCCTAAGGTGTTATAGTGAAATTTTGTGTATTTTGTGTTTTGTGCAAATAGGACTAAATTGTAAAATGTCAAATATTAGGGGTAAAATGGTAATTTGCCCATTTATGTGTTTTGGGACTAAATTGAGATGAAATTTGCTTGAATGAGCTAAATTTTAATGTGTTTAGATCAAGAACAAAGAAAAATGGATTTAGATCGGGGAAAGGCGAAGGTTATCAAATAGCCGGTCTACGTTGTCCGTCGATAGTCGAGGTAAGTTCTTAAGCAAATATACATCAAAGAATTATTTATGAATGTAGTAAATGAATGAATTTAGTAATTTTAAGCATAAATGTATGAGTTAGCCGAATGTAAGGGTATTATATTGGATTGAATATAATTTGTTTAATGTGACATGAATAAGTATATTCGATTTGATATGTAAATGTAATATGAAGTATATGATTTGTTTGTGATGTTAGCATTAAGAAATGTGTATTGAAGGATTCATTATGTTGATATTCGGGCTTCGAGCCTAGTAGGCCTTGTGTCGGTGATTTATTTCGGGCTTCGAGCCTAGCAGGCCTTGTGCCGGTGAAATATTTCGGGCTTATTGCCTAGCAGGCTAAATGCCGGTGTTTAAACGTCGGACCTTGAGTCTAGCAGGCCTAGTACCGGTGTGTACGATTCGGGTTAAAGCCTAGCAGGTTCTATACCGGTGAGTTTCAATTTTGAATTTCATTTATATAGTATTAAAGCCATAAAACAAATCTAGAAAGCTTAAGTTTTGAAAATGGCTTTGTTAATTCGGCTACAAGGTATGTACTATCATATTTTAGTGTTATAAATATATATATAAATATGCTATGATAGTGAGACAATAAAATGATGAAAGAAAAGTGTTATATACTTGGTTGTGAATTTTGTATATGAAATATGCCACCTGGTTATTTGAAATTCGAAACATGAGTGTGATTTCAAAATGCTCATGTAGGTATATTGTTACACTTAACTATATGATTATTATGTATAATCGGCAATTGATGTATTTGTTAAGGAAATTGAAAGTCATCAAATTAAGTAAAGTAGTAATACTTTGTTATGTTGAGTTATAAGTAAGACATGTAAATGTAATGTCATGAATTGATTTTATTTCATGTTTAGACTGTTGAATGATATAATATAATGCTTAAGACTTACTAAGCTAGCAGCTTATTTCGTGAGTGTTCATTGTTTCGTATTATAGATTCCAGTCAAGCTACGGGTTCAAAGGATCGTTAGAGGAGTCAACCGCACTATCACCCTTTTTGGTATTTTAAAGTTAGTTTTTGAATCAAAGGCATGTATAGGATAACTAAATGTTTGAATGATGTTTTGTTTGTATATAATAGCCATGCGAAAATGGCTTGATCATTTGTTTTAAATTCAGTCTTAATTGTTCTTGACTATATGATGAATGTGTTTGGTTTCAACAATGCAGCTATGGTTCGTTTCTTTACTTCAAGCTTATGTATTATGCGTTCTATAAGATTTCTTGTTTGTAATGCCGATGTGTGTGTTAAATTAGTCAGGTGTTTCGGCATTTAAGCTCATCTTTGCATGTATAAGTCAATGTAGGTATGTGTTAGTTGAGCATCATTCGAATTTTATGTATGTGTGTCAACTTTAGTCGACTTACGAAGTATGAATTATATTGAGTAATGCATGTATGTGTATTTGGCCTAACCTAGGTGATAGTTGCAAATGTAGTTAGCATGTTTAAAGAGTTAATTGTTTAGACTCATAGTCGAATATGGAAAATGTGCACAACTATGATGTATACATTTATATATATATATATATATATATATATATATATATATAGCTTGTGAGATTGCTTAATTTAATTGAGTGCATGAAACTACCAAACTTGGTTTTTGCTAGGTACGAACATGAAATGTTATAAATATGACCTTGTATATTCGGCCAAATACTTAAGTATTTATGTGATGTGTAATAAGTTGCATGTATTCGGTTATGTGGAAATAGGTTTTATGCCATATGAAATTGGTCTTAATAGGAAGTTTTATACATTGACATTCGAAGTATACTTGTTTAATTAATTAATTATGAATAGTTTAGTTGTTTATAAATTTCATAGATCAAGATCGTTTTGATAAATGTGGCGCATGAAATCTGTATTGTTATGTGATAATGTCGTAATATACATTATATGGTCATTTTATGTTCATCGATGATTATATCGTATATGACTTGGATTAATGTATCAAGTATGTGTTACACATATGTGATTTGTCTGTTTATGATTAAATTATTTGATAAAGATGATCAACTGAGATTCAATCAATTGAACTGAAGTTTTAACTTACATGGTAATACCCGTAACCCTAATCTGGCGACGGACACAGGTTAGGGGTGTTACATTTCCTCTTGATTGTCTACTATATTCTGTTGATTTTTCCTTGCTTCTCTAACCTTTCTACGATTTCTGCGAGTAGTCTTTTCAACTTCATTATAAAAAATTAATGGTTCTGACGGGTTTCCTCTAATCATAAACGAAAAGAACTTGTCAGAAACAAACAAACGAAAAAAAATTAGAATGTAAAAATTAAATAAAAAAATATTAAATTAAAAATAAATATGGCTAAATTAATAGAAATAAAGTTTTCCTAATATTTTAGTCCTCGAAAATGGTGCCAAGAACTTGATGCAGTTGTAAACCAACTAAAAATCTGGTAAAGCTAGTGCACTTATCAATTAATAGTGTAGCTGCGGTAAGCAAAGATATCGTTCTCATGAGGATTAAAAGTACTAGTAATTACCGTCTTTCTATTATTTAACTGACAACTTGGAGTGATTAATTCAAACTAAAATTAACTAAATTAATTAACTAAAGAACACATCAAAGAACAAATTAGGAAAGTAAACGATTAACAACCAAGTAGCGAGACAATACCCAAGAAAGAATTCACCTAGATTTCATCTGTCATTATCAATCTGAATTTCGCAATTTCTTTACTTAGTATCTTGATCCGTAGAAATCCCTAAATTATGCTAATATCTTTCTTCAAGACTGAGAGCAACTATCCTTAGGTTGATTAATTGAAATTTCGTTCTGATTAAAATCCCTATTATCGCATTAACTTGATCTATGGATTCCCCTATTAGATTTGACTCTAATCCGGTACATTTATGTTGTCCTATTTCTAGGATTGCATGCAGCTCCACTCAATTATGCTAGATCTACTCTTAAACAGGGTTTATTCCTCCTATGATTTAAGCACATCAAACATGGATTGATAATCTAGAAATATCAGATCAAGAATTAAGCACAAATAATTGAGAACAATATCCAAGTGTTTATTGCGTAAAAATAGAAATCAAATAATAGAATCCATCCTAGAGTTCATCTTCCCTAGGTATTTAGAAAATTAGTTCATAATAGCAAATAAAAACATCTCAAAGATAGTATAACCACAAGAAACAAAGAAACTCATAATAAACTTCAAAAAAATCAAATGGAGATCTTCAATCTTTATAGAAATTCGCTTCAAAGTCGGCTTCAATTATGTTTTTTGAGTTGATTTCTTGAGTATTCTATGACGACTCTATCCTATCTTCTTATTTTTGTCATATATAGGTATTAGAATGCCCAAAAAACCTAAAACTTGTACTTTCTCGCATACTTGGAGTGTAATTTGCGAAATCGACACGGTCTGGCACATGTTTGTGTGGCAGCCCGTGTGGCTTACACATCCATGTGCCCAGCCCGTGTGGCCTTTATACCTTGCTCTAGTTTTTCTATTTTCGCTCATTTGTCACTCATTTTTCGCTCCTTTTGCTCCCAAATGTTCTTCTAAGTATAGAAGCATGAATTGAAAGGATTAGGAGAATACAATTCACCATTTTAACATCGAATAATCACCAAAAAACGCATTAAGAATGGGATTAAAACATGTTACTTTTGACACTTATCATTAAGCTGGAAAAGTAGGGAAACCAGTAAGCAAGTAAGATTTTTAACCCTTCTGTGTACATAAATGTTAAGAAATGAAGATAAGGATCTACAGAACTATTTTAAGGGTTCTGCATTTTATGAAAGTTAAGCTTTTAAGATGTAGTGTAAGATTAACCAATAGGTTTTTGGTTGTAAGTTGCTGCCAGGAGAATAGAAGATCTAACGTACAAGAGAAGGAATAAGCTATGTAAACGATGAAGTTTCAGGTAAGTTCTAGACTCCAAGCCTACTAATATGACCTACATAATTTAGGTATGCCATGTTTTCATAAGCATTAAATATGATGATATAAGCATGCATTACATAACTGTGGGATAAACCCCAAGGAGGTAGATGAAGTTAGGATGGGAAAAGGGGAGTGAACCTATTAGTTATTGCCTTGGATGAAGCTCTGGACCTTACGGAGGGAACACTGTGATGTTCGAGCATCAGGGTTAAGTGGTGTAAAGGAGGTAATGGGAGGAGGATTTAGGAAATGGAAATAATGGAAAGGTATTTACTGTGACGACGGTATCAACTGGTCCTTCGGGACGACATCGTGACGATGGTGTATGGTGTAAAACCATAGATGAAAGAGGCTCTGATAGTCTGGTATCAAGTATGTAGTGTAAGACCATGGATGAAAGATGTCATGGAAGTAGGGTACAAGTATAAGGTATATAGTTCATCGCTGTAAAATTAGAGCTTGAAATATTCATAAAAGAATGATCAAACTTGGAGACTAACTCTGACAACGATATTAAGGCAAGTGTACCTATCGAACAGTAGTATAGATTAGGCAAGACCGGTTATCGAACCCAAAGGAACTAAAAGTATTAATACCCAAGGAACTAAAAATATTAATACCCACTTTCTTTTTATTATTTAGCCTTAAAGTTAGAGTGAAGATTACTTTTGACGAAGACTAAACTAAGGACACAAAGACAAAAAGGACGAATAGGAAAATAACTTTGAGGGAAAACTCAGTTGATTACGACGATACCCTCAGGAAGAATCCACCTAGACTTCACTTATTAATTAACCCTAAATTATATGATTTCTTTTACTTAGCTTGATCCGTAAGACTCCCTAACCTATATTAAACCCTCTCTCGAGGCGAATAACGTCTAACCCTAGGTTAATTAGTGGATAGTAGTAATAACCCCCTAGGATAGTAGTAAATCGATCAATTGACTCTCATATTAGGTTTCACCCTAATCCGGAAAAATCTCGTAACCCTATCTCTAGGCATCCGATCAACTCCGCTTAATTATGTTAGATCTTCTCTTAGGCAGGGTCTATTCCTCCTCCACCTAAGTACATTAGATTTGGATTAAGCAACATAATTAAGAACAAACTAAGTAATTTATCATATAACTTAAAAATCAAATAATAAAATCCATCTAGGTTTCATCCCCTTCAGGTATCTGAGGGGTTTAGTTCATAATGAATAAACAAACCATCGCAAGAGAAAAGATAAAACAAAACATAGGAAAAATCCTAAAACCACCTGAAGGAATCGAAGGAGAATTCCGCCGTCTTGAGTATAACTCCAGCTTCTTGGGATAGATCAACTGGCTATCCTCGCGTTATTCCCTAACTCTGACCTTCTCGGCTTGGCTCCTTGGCCTCGTTTTCGCTCCCCCTCAACAGGTGATACTTGGGGGGTTATTTATAGGCTCTTGAAACGCGATTCTTTCTCCCTAAGTATCCTTTTCCGATTAAAATTGCTCTTTCCAGCGTCAGAGGCCATGCTTGAATTTCTCTTGAGGCACGACCGTGTGTGGTGGGGTTGAGGCCATGCTCTAGGTGTTCGTCAGGGCACGGTCGTGTGTGCTTTGGGCCAGGCCGTGTTGATTTCGTGTTAAGGCCCATTTACTCCGTTTTAGGTCCGTTTTGTGTTCTTTTCATCCTTGGGTGCTTTCCTGGGTATAAGACATGAAAAGAAAGGATTAAAAGCACTTTTTATATAAAACAAGGGGTAAATCATCCAAAAGCATAATAAATGTGGGATAAAAATAGGTTACTTTTACGGTTTATCAAATACCCCCGCACTTAATCTTTTGCTTGTCCTCAAGGAAAATTCTCAATCTTACAATTAAAACGAACTTTCCCTAATTCACAATTTCTATCAACAATGTCTTATCATAATTCATGGATAATTTATACATGGATAATTTAATTCAAAGAGTCCTAGAGATTCAAACGAGATAAGTCATGATTTTGCTCCTCGAAAACATAGGTGTCTCCCCTCTTTTAAATAACTACCTTTTCAATTCAGAACAGACAAGGATTGACATCCTTACAAAAGAATCACTCAAATCACTCAAAAAGTGTTTAAGGGTCAACATTAAGCACTCATAAGTCGAACATGAAAAGTTAATCCCATAGGCTTGCCTGAAAATCAAATCTCCACCACTATAAAATGAGATGATAAACATATCAAAAGGTCTTTGACAGGGTTGTAATGGGGCTTAGGTTAGGGGTATGGATAAAGGCTGAATTAGAAGGTTAGAATCGAGACTGACCTGATAAATTTCCTGACTAGAAAAAAATGAACTTAATCTTACATTAATTAAAAACTAATAATACGAGCTTTTTCCTTGAGAATTGGAATTTGAACATGCAAGCTTACTTAATCATAGAAATAACGTAACCCTAACCTGTATCCATTATCGGATCATAGTTAAGGGGTTTTACAAAACTAAACCCAATCCATATTCGATAATACTACACATTGATCATGCTTTTGTAGAACTACTTTAAAATAGAAAGGAAATTTCACAATCCAATATATAAATATATACTAAACCGAATCTTAACCATAATACATCTACTATTTGAATGTATTCAAAACTACCCCCAAAAGAGATTGTACTTGTAGTAATTTGTAGACCTCATTTTCAATGTCAAAAACTTCCCAACATTAATCTATCATATTAATTTCGATTAATAAGGTTACATTGTCAAAAACAAACCTATTGTGACTAACATGAAACGTTAGTTACCAAATACATAATCACCATATTCGGCTTTGCATAATAAAACTTTAACCAAATGGTCATTCAAGCCACATTATCACACATCAAGCATAACACATGAATAATTATATTTTCAAAAAAAGGACTAACCTCAAGACCGAATATACACAAGATCAAAGTACCAAAAATTAGCCATTTTTGCATGGCTTACATCATTAAGTTCCATTTTATACAAATCCTAAGAAAACTAAATAGCTTATACATGCCATAATCATTAAAGATTAACCTATCAAAAAGGGGTACCCAAAATAGTTGATAGTATGATGAGCTCCCGAGTTGATCCACGAGCTAAGATTGAACCTTCCCAAAGGTGATCTACAAATCCAAAGAAACAACAGAAAGAAAGTAAGCTTTGCAGCTTAGTAAGATTTCAGTTTGATAGACTTAGTTTCACTAATTCCACTTAAAAATTTCAAAGAACATTTCATACACCACAACAAAGCCGAACAATCAAAGCTCCAAGTTCAATACGCAAATATCTTATGAAATGATTCGTAACATACTTAATACTAATAGGTTCCCAACTTACATTACTAATCGCATTCATTTATCTTAGCATGAATAAAATGTACCTTCTAATCTACTTACCATTAAAAAATCTGCTATTCATGCATATCCCTAGGATATCGTATTCAACATTTCTAAATTACTGATTTACAATTATAAGGAAATCCTTTTTAAACGAGCTCTGTACCTGCATATTGAGAATTAGGGCTAATAATAATTTGCACGCCTAGTGCCATTACTAATTACACTCGGTAACGTGTCGCTCACTTAGAGCCGTTACTAATAACTTGTAACGTATCGCTCACATAGAGCCGTTACTTATAACTTTGTAACGTATCACTCACACAGAGCCGTTACTTAATCTACCTGTACTCTTAATGTCAGACCACAATTTCATATCCATGGTACAACTCGCAGACCCTCATTCCATTTTAAAATATTCAATCATACGTATAAACAACTCACATCTTTTCAAGCATAATTTCATACATACATCTAGTCATAGAAATACCTACATATTCCTACTAAATCCAATTTACACATTTGGCACACCACCTTCAAATTTTATTCTCACCTTGAACACATTTCCTAACCTTATTTAATACCATATATAAGTACTCACATTCAAATTCATTATAGCGTATTTTCTACCATCCAACTCACTATCGAATTTTTCCATACTTGATACCATTTATTTTTCTATTCCATTAGCACATTCGGCACATCTTAATTTTACAAGTCTAGGACTATTGGGCATTAGCATTTTATAAAGAATCACTCCAATTAACTCAATTGCTAGAAATCTTACTTCAAAAAGCGACGATTCAGGACTTCCCGGCTACACGTCTAGTTTAGCTTTTCCTCGATCTTTTTCCAAATCTTTTCTTTCTTGATCTAAAACCAAATTTAAAAGATTCTATTCAAATAAATTTCGTTCAATTACAATCGAAACACATAATTATACCATTATTCTCATCCATCAATCATAATTTCAAACTTTTACAATTTACTACTATTTCTTTTTTTTATTCATTCGAACCTAGTATGCAATTATAACAAATTTTATACACTTTTACTCTAGAGCCGAATCCTTCTCAAGCTTAATTACATCTCTTTGAACATTTAAAAATCATTCATAACATGTACTCTATCAATTTGCACATTTACCCCTATAGTTTCACTTTCTTGCAATTTAATCCTCAAGCTTAAAATACAAGAATTCTATAAAATTTGAATAAGCCCCTTAAGGGCCGAAATTTCTATAGGTCCCTACTAGTCTCCACAAACCATTCTTCTAACATTCTAACCCTTCTACTATTTAATTTATGCAATTACACCCTTAATATTAAATTCAATCAATAATCACATCAAAATTTAAGCATTCATCCTTGACCAATTATACTATTTCACGATATACATATATATAACCAAACAATTAAGAAAGAAAAACCTGACACATAGCCATCTCAACATTCGGCCGAATATAAGAGGGCATCTTCATGCTCAAATTGAAACAATCCCTCCTATCATTCCTACAAGCTTAAATTACTACTCTCCATTTCATCTAATTTTCTATCTCTATTCATCTAATATTCATTAACACAACAAGCTATAATCACCTCTCATGGCCGAAATTCAACATGCCTAACTTCAAAAATTTCAACATGCTTTCGATAATGTTCAAAGTAACCAACTCATTTACATATAGTTTACTAAATTAAAGCTCAAATTCTCACCTTACCAAAAACATGCAGTGGCCGAATGATGAGGGATGAATTTTGTCCTTTTCTTTGAAGGGGAATTCGGTGAAGAAGATGAAGAAAGGAATGAGAAAATCAATTTATTTTCATGTTTATTTTGTTAAATCAATATAATACATATATTATTATTCATAAAATATATTATTTACATTATAAAATACAAAAATAATCTTCCCCCATCATCATTGCCGTCCACTAGCATGAAAGGTGGAAATTTGACATGCAAATCCTTGAATCAAATAAACAATTCAATTTACTCTACTAATTTCATGCTTACTACTTTTGCCACTTTAGCAATTTAATCCTTTTATTAAATTAAACATCCAAACATTTAAATTTTTCTACGATATTTTTACTCATGCACAACCACTTAACATAGACAGCAAATAGATCAAGAATTTATTTTTCTAATTCGGATTCGTGGTCCTGAAACCACCATTCCGATTAGGGTCGAATTTGGACTGTTACAACTCTCCCCCTTTAGAATTTTCGTCCCCGAAAATCTTACCGAAAAAGAGATTCGGATAGTGTTCTTTCATCACATCCTCCGATTCCTACGTTGCTTCTTCGACTCCGTGTTTTTGCCATAGTACTTTAACTAAGGGAATTTTCTTGTTTCTCAATTCTTTTATCTCACGGCTCAGGATTCGAATCCGTTCTTCTTCATAGGTCATATCAGATTGAATCTCCACTTCAGTCGGGCAAATCACATGCGATGGATCAGATTGGTATTTACGAAGCATCGAAGCATGGAAGACATTATGAATCTTCTCTAGTTCAGGTGGTAACTGTAATCTATAAGCAACCGGTCCGATTCATTCAACGATTTCATACGGTCTAATGAATCTTGGACTCAACTTGCCTTTACGACCGAACCTGAGAATTTTCTTCCAAGGTGACACTTTCAAAAACACCTGATCTCCAATTTGAAACTCAATGTATTTACGTTTTAAATCAGCGTAAGATTTTTGACGGTCTGAAGCAGCTTTTAAACTATCACGAATCACCGCCACCTTCAGTTTAGTTTCTTTAATCAAATCAACCCCGTGTATCTTGTTTTCACTCAGCTCGGTCCAGTACAAGGGTGTACGACACTTACGACCGTACAAGGCTTCGTAGGGTGCCATTTTGATACTAGATTGGAAGCTATTATTGTAAGCAAATTCAACCAAAGGTAAGTATCATTCCCACGTACCTTCAAACTCGAGGATGCAACATCTCAACATATCCTCAAGGATCTGAATGATTCGTTCAGATTGACCGTCGGCCTGCGGATGAAAAGCTGTGCTAAAATGTAGCTTAGTACCTAAAGCATCTTGTAATTTCTTCCAAAACCGCGACGTGAACCTTGGATCCCTATCTGAAACAATAGAAACGGGTACTCCGTGCAACCTCACAATCTGTGATACGTATAGCTCCGCTAGCTTATCAAGTGAAAAGTCGATACGTATCAGAATAAAATGAGCCGATTTTATCAATCTATCTACGATAACCCAAATTGAATCTTTCTTACTCGGTGTTAGTGGCAGACCCATTACAAAATCCATCGTGATTTGATCCCACTTCCACTCAGGTATCAAAATCGGTTGAAGCAGTCCCGATGGCACCTGATGATCAGCTTTCACCTGTTGACATACTAAACACCTTGTCACATAGTCTGAGATGTCTCGTTTCATACCATGCCACCAGTAATGCTGTTTCAAATCGTTATAGTACCGAAAATTTACTATTATGAGCTTCTTCACAAATCATTCGAATCAAGTCAGAGTTCTTAGGCGCATATATCCGATTCTTAAATCGTAGACACCCTTCATCATCTATTTGAAATTCGAAATCTGCATTTGAATCACACATACTCCTTTTGCTATTAAATCATCATCGACCCCTTGAGCATCACGAATTTGTTGCACAAATAAAGGTTTCGCCTTTAATTCAGCAATGAGTGTATCATCCTCGGTCATAGCTAAATTTGCATTCATTGCATGCAGAGCAATTAACGATTTTCGACTAAGCGCGTCAGCAACTACATTAGCCTTTCCCGGGTGATAGTCGATCACAAGCTCATGGTCTTTCAATAGCTCTAACCATTATCGTTGCCTCAAGTTCAGATCCTTCTGAGTCATTAATTACTTTAGACTCTTATGATCTGAATAGACGTGGTATTTTTCACCAAAAAGATAGTGCCGCCATATCTTCAAAGCATAAACTATAGCGGCCAACTCAAGGTGATGCGTTGGATAATTTCTCTCGTGCGGTTTTAGCTGCCTCGAAGCGTAAGATATAACTTTACCCTCCTGCATCAGTACATAACCCAAGCCATTTAAAGATGCATCGCTATAAACAACAAACTCTTTACCCGATTCTGGCTGAACAAGCACCGGAGCTTCTGTTAACAAAGTCTTTAGCCGATCAAAACTCTCCTGACACCGTTCTGACCATTCAAATTTAACGTCTTTCTGCAATAATTTTGTCATTGGAGCTGCTATCATAGAAAACCCTTTTACGAAGCGTCTATAACACCCGGCAAGTCCCAGAAAGCTACAAATCTCAGAAATATTTCACGGAGGCCTCCAATCAAGTATGGCCGAAACTTTACTCGGGTCAACCCGAATACCTGATGCTGAAATGATATGCCCCAGAAAGCTAACTTCCCTTAGCCAAAATTCACATTTGCTGAACTTCGCGTATAATTGTTTTTCACGTAAAGTCTACAACACTAACCTCAAATGCTCAGCATGCTCCATTTTGTCTTGCGAATAAATTAGTATATCATCGACGAACACAACTACAAATCGATCTAAATACGGTCTGAATACCCGATTCATTAAATCCATAAAAATAGCCGGAGCATTAGTAAGCCCAAACGGCATTACCAAGAACTCATAATGGCCATATCTCGTTCGAAAGGCAGTCTTTGGTATATCAGGTTCTCTAACTTGCAGCTGATAATATCCCGATCGAAAATCAATTTTTGAAAATACAGATGCTCCCTTAAGCTGATCAAATAGATCGTCAATGCGCGACAATGGGTATTTGTTCTTTACAGTTACCTTATTGAGCTGCCGATAGTCAATGCACATTCTCAAAGTTCCATCTTTCTTTTTCACAAAGAGAACGGGAGCACCCCAGGGAGAGAAACTTGGTAGGGCGAAACCTCTATCTGTTAACTCTTGTAACTGAGTCTTTAATTCTTTTAATTTAGTCGGTGCCATTCTGTTCGGAGCTATCGAAATCGGGGTGGTTCCCAGCACTAACTCAATCCCAAATTCTACCTCACGAACTGGTGGTAACCCAGGTAGTTCCTCCTGGAACACATCTGGATACTCATTAACAACTGGCACAGATTCGATCTTTTTCTCAGTTACCTTTTCATCAATCACGTACGCCAGATAGGCTTTACAACCTTTCCTCAAATACTGTCGAGCCAACATCGTCGATATCACCTTAGGTAGTCCATTTAAATTCGTAGACTCAATTCGAATTATCTCGTTATTTTGGCATCTCAAATCAATAGTCTTTCATCTGCAATTTACTACTGTATCATACATCGTCAGCCAATCTATACCGAGAATAATTTCAAACTCGTTGAATGGTAATAGCATCAGGTCGGCTGAGAAACACATATCTCGAATCATCAAGGGACAGTTTTTACACACTTTCTCGACTAACACATATCGGCCCAGGGGGTTTGAAACCCGAATCACAACATCAGTAGACTCAACAAGTAAAGTCTTACTGAATACTAATGCTTCACACATATACGAATGAGTTGAACCAGGGTCAATCAAAGCAGTTACATTAGTATCAAAGAGAATGAAAGTACCAGTGATGACATCAGGGGATGAGGCCTCTTCTCTGGCTTGGATGGCGTAAGCTCTAGCTGGTACCCGGGCATCAGATCGAACAATCGCATCTGAGGCTCCCCTCTGTACACCACTCCTACCTCCCCCAAATCGAGATGATCTGCCTCGAGCTGTAGTACCACTTGGTCTCGCACTCTGAACAGGACCCTTCCCAGCATTCTCCGGGCAATCTCGAATAAAGTGTTCCTGGGAACCACACTTATAACAAGTGCGGGAGATAGATTTACCCCAACACTCTCCATGATGTCGTCTGCCACACTGTTGACACTCTAGCTTGCTCAATCTCCTGTTGCCAACACTTGCAACTGACGTAGCCCGAGAACTTATCGGTGTCCTTTCTCGTATAGAAATCCCGGTGTTGGGTTTGGATCAACTACCGTTGTTCTTGAACTTCTTCATAGTCATCTGTGAAAACTTACTTGCAGATCTCTTTCGAATGTCTTCAGATTCAAATTTGGCCTTCCGTTTTTTCCTTTCCCAATTCTTCAGCCTTACAGGCTCGTTCGACTAGTACAACAAACTCGTTAATTCTGAGAATACCAACCAGAAGCTTTATATCTTCGTTTAGACCATCTTCAAATCTCTGGCACAAAGCAGCTTCTGAGAAACACACTCACGAGCATAGCGACTAAGTCGCACAAACTTACGCTCGTATTCAGACACAGTCATACGGCCCTGTTTGAGTTCAAGGAATTCTTTTCGCTTAGAGTCGATAAAGCGCTGGCTTATGTACTTCTTACGAAATTCAGTTTGGAAAAAGTCCCAAGTAACCCTTTCTTTCGGGACCACTGATGTGAGTGTGTTCCACCAATAATAAGCAGAATCTCGTAATAGTGATATAGCACACTTCAAACACTCGTCGGGGGTGCAGGCCAGTTCGTCGAAAACACGAATAGTATTGTCGAGCCAAAATTCAGCTCGTTCCGCATCATCATCATCCTCAGCTCTAAATTCTTGAGCTCCATGTTTTCTAATACGATCAATCGGAGGCTTGCTTACTTTTTTTGAATTTACAGTCGGGGGTATCGCCGGTACTATAGGGGGAGTATTCTGATTCAAGGGTGGTTGCGTAACAGCCGGATTGGCTCAGACATACTGACCAAACCAATCATTCATCATATTGTAAAAGGCTTGTTTAGCCCTCTCATCAGGATCATTAGCAGGGGGTCGAGATTCTTCCGGCGCGGCCCCTTGCGCAGGAGCAGGTGCCACGCTCTCGACATCATCCGCTAAGGCTTACTCAGGATCAAGATCCATTACTATACGAAAGAAACAAATACATTTAACTGTCAGAAGTCATCATACTATCATATTATAAATTATGGCACGTATAGCTAAACCCACACACACCCTCTTAGTCCGAGAAACGACTAAACCTGGCTCTGATACCAATAAAATGTAACACTCCTAACCTGTATCCGTTGCCGGATCATAGTTAAGGGGTATTACAAAACTAAACCCAATCCATAATCGATAATACTACACATTGATCATGCTTCTGTAGAACTACTTTAAAACAGAAAGGAAATTTCACAATCCAATATATAAATATATACTAAACTGAATCTTAACCATAATACATCTACTATTCGAATGTATACAAAACTACCCCCAAAAGAGATTGTACTTGTAGTAATTTGTAGACCCCATTTTCAATGTCAAAAACTTCCCAACATTAATCTATCATATTAATTTTGATTAATAAGGTTACATTGTCAAAAACAAACCTATTGCGACTAACATGAAACGTTAGTTACCAAAATACATAATCACCATATTCGACTTTGCATAATAAAACTTTAACCAAATAGTCATTCTAGCTACATTATCACATATCAAGCATAACACATGAATAATTATATTTTCAAAAAAGGACTAACCTCAAGACCGAATAAACACAAGATCAAAGTACCAAAAATTAGCCATTTTCGCATGGCTTACATCATTAAGATCCATTTTATACAAATCCTAAGAAAACTAAATAGCTTATACATGCCATAATCATTAAAGATTAACCTATCAAAAAGGGGTACCCAAAATAATTGATAGTATGATGAGCTCCCGAGTTGATCTACGAGCTAAGATTGAACCTTCCCAAAGGTGGTCTACAAATCCAAATAAACAACAGAAAGAAAGTAAGCTTTGCAACTTAGTAAGATTTCAGTTTGATAGACTTAGTTTTACTAATTGCACTTAAAAATTTCAAAGAACATTTCATACACCACAACAAAGCTGAACAATCAAAGCTCCAAGTTCAATACACAAATATCTTATGAAATGATTGGTAACATACTTAATACTAATAGGTTCCCAACTTACATTACTAATCGCATTCATTTATCTTAGCATGAATAAAACGTACCTTCTAATCTACTTACCATTCAAAAATCTGCTATTCATGCATATCCCTAGGATATCGTATTCAACATTACTAAATTACTGATTTACAATTATAAGGAAATCCTTTTTAAACGAGCTCTGTACCTGCATATCGAGAATTAGGGTTAATAATAATTTGCACGACTGGTGCCATTACTAATTACACTCGGTAACGTGTCGCTCACTTAGAGCCGTTACTAATAACTTCTAACGTATCGCTCACACAGAGCAGTTACTAATAACTTGTAACGTAACCCTCATACAGAGCCGTTACTTATAACTTTGTAACGTATTGCTCACACAAAGCCGTTACTTAATCTACCTGCACTCTTAATGTCAGACCACAATTTCATATCCATGGTACAACTCGCAGACCCTCATTCCAGTTTAAAAATATTCAATCATACGTATAAACAACTCACATCTTTTCAAGCATAATTTCATACATACATTTAGTCATAGAAATACCTACATATTCCTACTAAATCCAATTTACACATTGGGCACACCACCTTCAAATTTTATTCTCACCTTGAACACATTTCCTAACCTTATTTAATACCATATATAAATACTCACATTCAAATTCATTATAGCGTATTTTCTATCATCCAACTCACTATCGAATTTTTCCATACTTGATACCATTTATTTTTCTATTCCATTAGCACATTCGGCACATCTTAATTTTACAAGTCTAGGACAATTGGACATTAGCATTTTATAAAGAATCACTGCAATTAACTCAATTGCTGGAAATCTTACTTCAAAAAGTGACGATTTAGGACTTCCTGGCTACACGTCTGGTTTTGCTTTTCCTCGATCTTTTTCCAAATCTTTTCTTTCTTGATCTAAAACCCAATTTAAAAGAATCTATTCAAATAAATTTCGTTCAATTACAATCGAAACACATAATTATACCATTCTTCCCATCCATCAATCATAATTTGAAACTTTTACAATTTACTACTATTTCTTTTTTTTTATTCATTCGAACCTAGTATGTAGTTATAACAAATTTTATACACTTTTACTCTGGAGCCGAATCCTTCTCAAGCTTAATTACATCTCTTTGGACATTTAAAAATCATTCGTAGCATGTTCTCTATCAATTTGCACATTTACCCCTATAGTTTCACTTTCTTGCAATTTAATCCTCAAGCTTAAAACACAAGAATTCTATAAAATTCGAATAAGGCCCTTAAGGGCCAAATTTTCTATAGGTCCCTACTAGTCTCCACAAATCATTCTTCTAACATTCTAATCCTTCTACTATTTAATTTATGCAATTACACCCTTAATATTAAATTCAATCAATAATCACATCAAAATTTAAGCATTCATCCTTGACCAATTATACTATTTCACGATATACATATATATAACCAAACAATTAAGAAAGAAAAACCTCACACATGGCCATCTCAACATTCGGCCGAATGTAAGAGGGCATCTTCATGCTCAAATTGAAACAACCCCTCCTATCATTCCTACAAGCTTAAATTACTACTCTCCATTTCATCTAATTTTCTATCTCCATTCATCTAATATTCATTAACACAACAAGCTATAATCACCTCCCATGGCAGAAACTCAACATGCCTAACTTCAAAAATTTCAACATGCTTTCGGTAATGTTCAAAGTAACCAACTCATTTACATATAGATTACTAAATTAAAGCTCAAATTCTCACCTTACCAAACACATGCAATGGCCGAATGATGAGGGTTGAATTTTCTCCTTTTCTTTGAAGGGGAATTCGGTGAAGACGATAAAGGAAGGAAAGAGAAAATCAATTTCTTTTCATGTTTATTTTGTTAAATCATTATAATACATATATTATTATTCATAAAATATATTATTTACATTATAAAATACAAAAATAATCTCCCCCCATCATCATTGCCGTCCACTAGCATGAAAGGTGGAAATTTGACATGCAAATCCTTAAATCAAATAAACAATTCAATTTACTCTACTAATTTCATGCTTACTACTTTTGCCACTTTAGCAATTTAATCCTTTTATTAAATTAAACATCCAAACATTTAAATTTTTCTACGATATTTTTACTCATGCACAACCACTTAACATAGACAGCAAATAGATCAAGAATTTATTTTTCTAACTCGGATTCGTGGTCCTAAAACCACCATTCCAATTAGGGTCGAATTCAGACTGTTACAACTAATAATGAATATACTTCGTTTTTTTTAGTACCAACTATCATAATAATAAGGAAGAATTTTTTCAACTGAAATATAGAACATAGTTAGGAAACTTATTCAGAACCAAATCTCGACAAAAAGTGTAATTAAAAAAATTGGTGATAACAAATACAAAGGGTTTTTGGTTACAATTAGTAGGTGAGTTAATAAAAAGGGTTGTTAGGCTCAACGGGGTTCACTAGGGGTTAATTATGAAGGTAGGATTTTGTAATATCCTGAATTAGGGGTTATTTTTGATTGTATTGTTTTGCATGAGCTCGGATTGTCGTGTTGTTAAGTGAGATGCTCTAGGGCTTAGGAATAAGCCAAGGGTAGGCTAGAGCTGTAGGAAAATTTTTATTTTTAAGATTTAGTTAAAGGGAGTTGAAGGAGCTAGGGGTTAAGAGTAATTCGTGGGGAATTTTAGCACAAGAATTGGCTTAGTAAAGTGGCAAGGAGGCACCACTTAGAGCCTTGAAGGTGACGCCACAAGTAGTGTGAGGGGGCTTAGGTTCAAGTCCCATGGATGGCAATAAGGTGACTTTTATTTTTGCTTTTGTATGGCATGTGTTGGTCAAATTTTATTTATGGTAAGGATGGACTTTTCATATATGGATAGTAGACTAAGGAATAAGGCAAGTGCTTATTTAAGGTAGGGAATCAAGGAGTTTTGGTAAGATAAGGGGACACAAGGCTTGATGTAAGGTGTTTGCTATGGAAAGTTTTGTGTGGAAAAGTTTGACTTTGAAGTCCATGTATTTGGACGGTTTTAGGGCCTAGGGGGGAGTGACCGAATTTTGTTTTGTTGGTAGCTAGTTGGTGCCGAAATTTCCTTTGGTTAGGTGGTCATTTTCGGCTAGTTTGGAAGGCCTTCATTCTTTGTTTTGTGTCATAACCGAAAACCCTTTGAGCTTTGCCGATTTCTCTCTAGTGCAACATAGTGAAGCAAAAGCCAATTGTCCAAAGGTGTTTGTTGATTTCTCTCTTAGGCATTTGGCCGAATCTCCTTTGGAGCCTCTCTCGTATCTTTTATTTCTTTGTAGCCGAAAAGAAACTCTCTTCCCTTCATCTTTTTCTTCTTCACAAGTGCTTGACCGAACCTTCTTTTTCCCCATCTCTCTTTTCTTTCTCTCATAACTGTTCAAAACCACATTTTCCTCTCTTCTTTCTTTTTTCGAAACCCCTTAATTCCTTTTCTTTAAGCCTAAACCGAATACCAACCATCTTCCTCCCATTCCCTCTTTTCTTTCTTGAACCGAATCCCATTTGTTAGTTTTCTAGCAACCATAGCCGAAACTCCCTTCATCACTCAACCATTTTACCAAAATTTTCCATTTACTTTTTGTTTTGTCTTGGCCGAATATCAACAAGGGTAAATCTCTGTTGGGTTCTTCTCTATTCGATTTTGGAGAAGGGTAAGTGTTCTTGGCCGAAACTCCATTCTTACTTTCTCTTCTCTCTGTCGATTTTCTTGTGAGCAAAAGCTGAATTTTGGGCAATTGTTAGCAAGATTTTAACCATTCATAGGAATCAATTTCTCCTAGGTTCTTCGAGACTTTGGAAGCAGTCGATCTAAGCCTCAATTCTCTGACAATCGATTTTGGTAAGTCAAGGGTAAGAATTGTGTTAGTTATACGTTATTTCACCCTTCGGGATTTAGTGGTATGGCCGAATGGTCTATGTTATTAATCTAAGTATTGGCCGAATGTAGGACAAGGAGATCTAGTGCGGCAGATCGGGTCTTCGGGATTTAGTGATTTCGCTAGTGACAAGTGTGTACCTTACACACTTTATAACTCGGTAATATATATTTATACATAAACTAATCATGTTATTAAAGCCGAAAACTGTGAGATCTTGATATGATACCTTGATGGGTATGAGCAAGGATTCGGGTAAGTCCGTTTCGATATGATGTTGTTATATGTTGTTTAATATCATGATTTACAATATATATTTGTTATATGTTCATATGAAAGCATGATGGCATGATTTACACTCGTAATACATTGGTTTGGGTGATATGAGAGGAGGGGGAAGATTTGATATCCGTGACTTTGGGACACCAGAGGTTTGGCACCTCCAGTGGTTTAGTACCACAGTTATTTTGTGTCTTTGGGACACCAGAGGTTTGGCACCTCATAGCGACTCGTCCCTGTGGCTTAGTACCACAGTGGGTTGGCCCCACATTTGATATGACGGGATTGTCGCCAGTGATTTGGTATCACAATGTGGGTTGGCCCCACAATTGGATTATTCGTGACTTTGGATCACCAGTGGTTTGGCACCACACTATTGTTGGATATCGTGACTTTGGGTCACCAGTGGTTTGGCACCACACTATTGTTGGAAATCGTGACTTTGGGTCACCAGTGGTTTGGCACCACCAGTGGTTTGGTACCACACGGGGTAGAAACGGAGTTACGGATGGCTAGGTTTGGGTGCATTACATATATTGCTTGGTTATAATTTGTGTAAGTATGTGGCATTAACCGGGAAGGGGATTATGCACTAAGTCTTGGGATTTAGTGATTTCGCTAGTGACAAGTGTGTACCTTACACACTTTATAACTCGGTAATATATATTTATACATAAACTAATCATGTTATTAAAGCCGAAAACTGTGAGATCTTGATATGATACCTTGATGGGTATGAGCAAGGATTCGGGTAAGTCCGTTTCGATATGATGTTGTTATATGTTGTTTAATATCATGATTTACAATATATATTTGTTATATGTTCATATGAAAGCATGATGGCATGATTTACACTCGTAATACATTGGTTTGGGTGATATGAGAGGAGGGGGAAGATTTGATATCCGTGACTTTGGGACACCAGAGGTTTGGCACCTCCAGTGGTTTAGTACCACAGTTATTTTGTGTCTTTGGGACACCAGAGGTTTGGCACCTCATAGCGACTCGTCCCTGTGGCTTAGTACCACAGTGGGTTGGCCCCACATTTGATATGACGGGATTGTCGCCAGTGATTTGGTATCACAACGTGGGTTGGCCCCACAATTGGATTATTCGTGACTTTGGATCACCAGTGGTTTGGTACCACACTATTGTTGGATATCGTGACTTTGGGTCACCAGTGGTTTGGCACCACACTATTGTTGGATATCGTGACTTTGGGTCACCAGTGGTTTGGCACCACCAGTGGTTTGGTACCACACGGGGTAGAAACGGAGTTACGGATGGCTAGGTTTGGGTGCATTACATATATTGCTTGGTTATAATTTGTGTAAGTATGTGGCATTAACCGGGAGGGGGATTATGCACTAAGTCTTGGTGACTCACCTTCTCCCTTATCTTTTCAGGTGATTCATAGATCGCGGGTGAGGAGCCGGGTGGACTCGAGGTGGCCATGCAATAGAAATTCGGTTTTACACGGACTCCGGTTTGGGTACATTATTTTATTTAAATTCAGTTATTTTATATTTATTAGGATTTGTAATAAGGCCTTTTAAATTATGGTTTGAATTATTCATATGTTTTGGATTTGTCTACGAATATGGTTAAGTAAATTACTTGATTAATTTTATAATATGTACGTAACATTTTCTAAACTACAAAACGCAAAGGTTTTCAAAACTTTACCATCGGGTAATACAAATCACTTGATAATAAATGACAACTCAAATGTTTTCGTCAACTTAAATGGTTTCCAAATTTAAACTTTCCACACTTAAATAGAAATGGTTTTCAAATTAATCATTTGGGTTTCTTTTAAAATTACAAAAATGTTTTCTAATCTATGGATCGGCAACTAAGTTTTAAAGATTTATTTCCGGGATTTTAAAGTAAACTATCAGTTTTTAACTAATCATGCACCTGATTTCTAGAAACATAGAGCAACAAAGAATTTTTCACTAAAATTTAACCTTAACCTGATTTTCTTCAAAACTTTTTCCTCTGTGACATGCCAGATTCGGTCGTGGTGTGTTGACCCGGTTTGGGGTGTTACAATTTGGTATCAGAGCTAAGTTCAAAGGCTCGACTGTGGGCCCGAGGCCCAAAATGTTTTAAAATATGGTCTTAAAACATTTTGTTTGAAATTATATGATTTGAAAAGCATGGCACCGAGTCTCCGGCACCGATCCGCCCAGGTAAGTATCTCAAACTGTTGCTTTTGATGATATGATTATGATGATGATGGCATGACTGAATAGTAGTAGAAACTACTCTAGAAACCCAAAACTATAGGTTGGATGTACTCGCGAAACAACCTCTTATTAAAACTTTTCATAAAACTGTGTTTTAAAGAAAGTGGAATAATGACTAATGCATAAAACTTTTAAATCAGATAAGTCGAGACTTTAGACATGAGCACTCGAGGTCGGGGTCGTAATACGCGTAGACGCGGTCGGGGTAGGATGGCTGTGTCTGAGCCAGTGAGGTCTGGTCAGGGGTCAGAAAATGAGATACCAGCAGCACCACCAGCTGTAGGTGGTGAGTTCCAGGATCAAACGGGGGATGACGCAGTGTCTCAAGCGATGCTGCGAGTTCTTGAGAGGGTAGCTGGAATAGGTGGAGGCGCGGGAGCTCGGAAATCTGTACCTGAGCGACTCCGAGCCAATGGAGCTAAGGTTTTTCGAGGTGTTTCTGGTGTGGCTTCCAGTATGGCTGAATATTGGTTAGAGGCGACGGAGCGAATCATGGATGACTTGGATCTAACTGCTGAGGATAAGCTGAAAGGGATAGTGTCGCTTTTTCGGGATGAGTCATACCAGTGGTGGCTCACGGTGCGGGATAGTGCTGCAGCGGAGGATCTCACTTGGGACTATTTTAAGGCAGCGTATCAGAAGAAATATGTTGGGTCTAGCTACATTGATGAGCAGCGGAAGGCATTTCTGAGGCTGGTTCAGGGGAGTAAGTCTGTATCGGAGTACGAGGCAGAGTTTTTAAGATTGAGCCGGTATGCTAGAGGTATCGTGGCTACGGAACACGAGCGATGTGTCAGGTTCGAGGACAGACTCAGGGATGAGCTGAGATTGTTGATTGCTCCACAGCAGGAGCGTGAGTTTGCTGTTCTGGTAGAAAAGGCTAAGATAGCCGAGGGGATAAAGGAATCTGTGAGGCAGAATATGGATAGGAATAAACATAAGAGAAGTTTTGGATCATTTGGGTCGGCCGAAGATTCTCAGAAGAGGGCAAGGCATGATGGGCCGAATCAATCTGGGAGGCCTGTGGCTGCTAATCAGGGACCAGCACAGTGTAATCAATGTGGGAAATCTCATTGGGGAGAATGTTGGACCGTTGGCAAAGGATGCTTTGAATGTGGCTCGCTGGATCATCGTGTGAGGGACTGTCCACGTAAGCTAGCCAGGAATCAGTCTGAGGGTCAGGGTCGTGCTCAGATCATAAATGAGGGACCGCCACCGCAGAGGGGTCGTGGTAACGGTAGAGGAGGTAATGGTTCTGGCCGAGGTCGTGGACCATCAGGCAGAGGTGCTGAGGGTGTAGATGCGAGACTGTCAGGGTTAGTTTATGCAGTCAGGCGTCGTGAGGAGGAAGATGTGCCAGATGTGATAACGGGTACGTTCCTTATTTCCGGAATACCCTTTATTGCCTTGTTAAATATAGGGTCAACTCATTCCTGTATTGCTAGTGAAGTATATAGAACTTTGAGTGTGAACTTTGAAACTGTTCATACAAAATATGTTAGTTTTATTAAAATCAGAGTGCGCAGCAAGAGCGTAATATGGTGGGTGAGGATGCACGACTGTTAGTTAGTTCGAAATTTCGAGGACGAAATTTCTTTAAGGAGGGTAGAATTGTAATATCCTGAATTAGGGGTTATTTGTGATTGTATTGTTTTGCATGAGTTCGGATTGTCGTGTTGTTAAGTGAGATGTTCTAGGGCTTAGGAATAAGCCTAGGGTAGGCTCGAGCTGTAGGAAAATTTTTATTTTTAAGCTTTAGTTAAAGGGAGTTGAAGGAGCTAGGGGTTAAGAGTAATTCGTGGGGAATTTTAGCACAAGAATTGGCTTAGTAAAGTGGCAAGGAGGCACCACTTAGAGCCTTGAAGGTGACGCCACAAGTAGTGTGAGGGGGCTTACGTTCAAGTCCCATGGATGGCAATAAGGTGATTTTTATTTTTGCTTTTGTATGGCATGTGTTGGTCAAATTTTATTTATGGTAAGGATGGACTTTTCATTTATGGATAGTAGACTAAGGAATAAGGCAAGTGCTTATTTAAGGTAGGGAATCAAGGAGTTTTGGTAAGATAAGGGGACACAAGGCTTGATGTAAGGTGTTTGCTATGGAAAGTTTTGTGTGGAAAAGTTTGACTTTGAAGTCCATGTATTTGGACGGTTTTGGGGCCTAGGGGGGAGTGACCGAATTTTGTTTTGTTGGTAGCTAGTTGGTGCTGAAATTTCCTTTGGTTAGGTGGTCATTTTCGGCTAGTTTGGAAGGCCTTCATTCTTTGTTTTGTGTCATAACCGAAAACCCTTTGAGCTTTACCGATTTCTCTCTAGTGCAACATAGTGAAGCAAAAGCTGATTGTCCAAAGGTGTTTGTTGATTTCTCTCTTAGGCATTTGGCCGAATCTCCTTTGGAGCCTTTCTCTTATCTTTTATTTCTTTGTAGCCGAAAAGAAACTCTCTTCCCTTCATCTTTTTCTTCTTCACAAGTGCTTGACCGAACCTTCTTTTTCCCCATCTCTCTTTTCTTTCTCTCATAACTGTTCAAAACCACATTTTCTTCTCTTCTTTCTTTTTCCGAAACCCCTTAATCCCTTTTCTTTAAGCCTAAGCCGAATACCAACCATCTTCCTCCCATTCCCTCTTTTCTTTCTTGAACCGAATCCCATTTCTTAGTTTTCTAGCAACCATAGCCGAAACTCCCTTCATCACTCAACCATTTTACCAAAATTTTCCATTTCCTTTTTGTTTTGTCTTGGCCGAATATCAACAAGGGTAAATCTCTGTTGGGTTCTTCTCTATTCGGTTTTGGAGAAGGGTAAGTGTTCTTGGCCGAAACTCCATTCTTACTTTCTCTTCTCTCTGCCGATTTTCTTGTGAGCAAAAGCTGAATTTTGGGCAATTGTTAGCAAGATTTTAACCATTCATAGGAATCGATTTCTCCTAGGTTCTTTGAGACTTTGGAAGCAGTCGATCTAAGCCTCAATTCTCTGACAATCAATTTTGGTAAGTCAAGGGTAAGAATTGTGTTAGTTATACGTTATTTCACCCTTCGGGATTTAGTGGTATGGCCGAATGGTCTATGTTATTAATCTAAGTATTGGCCGAATGTAGGACAAGGAGATCTAGTGCGGTAGATCGGGTCTTCGGGATTTAGTGATTTCGCTAGTGACAAGTGTGTACCTTACACACTTTATAACTCGGTAATATATATTTATAAATAAACTAATCATGTTATTAAAGCCGAAAACTGTGAGATCTTGATATGATACCTTGATGGGTATGAGCAAGGATTCGGGTAAGTCCGTTTCGATATGATGTTGCTATATGTTGTTTAATATCATGATCTACGATATATATTTGTTATATGTTCATATCAAAGCATGATGGCATGATTTACACTCGTAATACATTGGTTTGGGTGATATGAGAGGAGGGGGAAGATTTGATATCCGTGTCTTTGGGACACCAGAGGTTTGGCACCTCATAGCGACTCGTCCTAGTGGCTTAGTACCACAGTGGGTTGGCCCCACATTTGATATGACGGGATTGTCGCCAGTGATTTGGTATCACAACGTGGGTTGGCCCCACAATTGGATTATTCGTGACTTTGGGTCACCAGTGGTTTGGCACCACACTATTGTTGGATATCGTGACTTTGGGTCACCAGTGGTTTGGCACCACACTATTGTTGGATATCGTGACTTTGGGTCACCAGTGGTTTGGCACCACCAGTGGTTTGGTACCACACGGGGTAGAAACGGAGTTACGGATGGCTATGTTTGGGTGCATTACATATATTGCTTGGTTATAATTTGTGTAAGTATGTGGCATTAACTGGGAGAGGGATTATGCACTGAGTCTTGGTGACTCACCTTCTCCCTTATCTTTTCAGGTGATTCGTAGATCGCAGATGAGGAGCCGGGTGGACTCGAGGTGGCCATGCAATAGAAATTCGGTTTTACATGGACTTTGGTTTGGGTACTTTATTTTATTTAAATTCGGTTTTTTTATATTTATTAGGATTTGTAATAAGGCCTTTTAAATTATGTTTTGAATTATTCATATGTTTTGGATTTGACTATGAATATGGTTAAGTAAATTACTTGATTAATTTTATAATATGTACGCAACGTTTTCTAAACTACAAAACGCAAAGGTTTTCAAAACTTTACCATCGGGTAATACAAATTGGATCAACAACCTAGCAAAAATTTTACTTCCTGAAAAATAGACTTATCATTCTTGATTCTATAATATTCTTTAAATTTAATCATCAATGTACAATTAACTTTGGCTTATTCTAAAACATGTCAATAATCATCACAAATTATCAGAAATTTCATCCTAATTAGTAATATGACAACTCTGCATAAAAACAAGACTAGATCAGGGATTTGAGAATAATGAAAAAAGTTAGGTTCTTTTATTCCACTTTTACCCTCAGGGATTTGAGAATAATGCAAAAAGTTAGGTATTTTTACCCCCCCACACTTAAGATGTACATTGTCCTTAATGTACAAACATAGATGATGACAATTAGTGATTAAAAGATAGGAGGGAAAAGTGTTACTTCCTGAGATTTCTGACGAGATCCTTGAGGATGTGGACAGTGTGTGGCATCAGGTGACTTTTTGCATTTCTCCTAATTGTGCTTTTTTTGTGTTGTGGAATAAATGCTTTATTCTGCAAAGTTACTTTGTTAGTGATATTTTTGATGAAAAGATATGGTGTTAGGGATGCTTGAATGATTGAATAGCCAATGATAAAAATTTGTAAAGAAAATAATAAAAGTTCAAATTTAAGCGGCATAAAATAAAGTCTTTAAAAAAATTAAGAAGATAAAACAAATTAAAAGGACTCAGAGGTCCTCATGCATGGTTGGGTCCGATGGTGGTGTGGCCGTGTGGGTGGTTGGACTGAGTTTTTGGAGGAGAAACAGTGGTGGGGATGGGGTAGACTGGTTGAGTGGCTGGATTTTGAGGTGGGGAATGAAAATTTAATTTTAGGGTCTGAGGTTTTGGGGGAAAAGACGGTTACTTTATTTAAATAGAGAGGGGAGCACGGCCTTCCGCACGGCCGTGTTAGATTTAAATTGCTCGTGCTTTTCGTGATTTCTTAAAATTGGGCGCGCTTCAAAGGTTTTGGCACGGCCGTTTGTCAATTCGCATGCCCGTGTTCGATAAGAAAAAAATTAGCACGGTGGGTAACACGGGCGTGTCAAGCCTGTGTATAACAAGTTAAGAACCTTAGTAATTTCACACGGTTGTGAGGCACGTCCGTGTTGTGCCCGTGTATTGTAAATCAGTAACCTCAGTAATTTTACACGGTTATCTAGCACGGGCGTGGTTTGGTGTTGCAGCCCGTGTCACCGAAAAATTTTTACCCTGTTTAGGCACGATGTTTTGGCCCGCCCATGGTCTATTTCCTGGCCATGCACGGCTATGTACACGCCCGTGTCAAGGCCATGTTGAAATTTCTGCATTTTCCTGTTAGACTATTTTAGTGCTATGTTATAAAAATAAAAACTATGTTAGTATGTTAGTGCTCGGGTTGCCTCCCGAGAAGTGCTCGTTTATAGTCCTAAGCTAGACTCTCTCTGTTTTCGGTTCCAAAGGATGGCTCATGGAGCATAAGCTCTTCTCTCATACCTCCAAAATCTGTACCGTTATAAATTTTAAGTCGGTGACCATTTACCTTGAATGTGCCTTTAGTGGGATGGGTTACCTCGACGGTGCCATAAGGAAATATTGTTTTGATCATGAATGGTCCTGACCATCTTGATTTCAACTTTCTCGGGAATAGTTTAAGCCTTGAGTTGTACAATAGGACTTAGTCTCCCACTTCAAATTGCTTTGATCTCTTGAGACGAGCATCGTGGCGTTGCTTTGTTGCTTCTTTGTACAATTTTGAGTTCTCATAGGCTTCTGTTCTCCACTCATCCAGCTCGTTCATCTGCATCATTCTCCTCTTACCTGCAGTTTTGAGATCAGTATTTAAAAATTTTGTTGCCCAAAAAGCTTTGTGTTCTAATTCGAACGGTAAATGACAACTTGTCCCGTATACAAGTTTGTATGGGGATGTCCCTAAAGGTGTTTTAAATGCTGTTCTATAGGCCCATAACGCATCATCTACTTTTAATGCCCAGTCTTTTCTATTTGATTCAACGGTTTTTTCTAGAATGCACTTAAGTTCTTGGTTTACTACCTCTACTTGCCCACTGGTTTGAGGATGGTATGGGGTTGTTGTTCTATGATACACTCCATATTTCTTTAGAACTTTTTCAAATTGGGTATTGCAGAAGTGTGTACCCCTATCGCTAATGATGGCTCTTGGTGTGCCGAATCAAGAAAAGAGTTTCTTGAGAAACTTAACTACTACCCTAGCATCATTGGTAGGTAAAGTTTCTGCTTCTACCCATTTTGACATGTAATCAATTGCTACTAGAATGTACTTATTCCCAAACGAATTAGGGAATGGTCCCATAAAGTCAATACCCCATATGTCAAATATTTCACATGATAACATATATGTTTGAGGCATTTCATCTCGTTTAGAAGTATTACCTATTCGTTGACATCGATCACACGAGGTAACATACCTGTGAGCATATTTAAATAGAGTGGGCCAATAAAAACCTGATTCGAGTATTTTGTGTGCTGTCTTTATGCCACTGTAGTGTCCTCCTGACAGTCCTGAATGACAATGCTCCAAGATCTGGTTTGCTTCTGTTTTTGTAACACATCTTCGAATTACCTGATCTGCACAAATACGGAAAAGAAAAGGATCTTCCCAAAAATAATTCTTCACATCAGCAAAGAATCGCTTCTTTTGGTGATGTGTTAATTTTCTTGGTAAGATGTTAGCTGCTAAATAATTTGCAATATATGCAAACCATGGTACCTCAGAATGTGTTATAGAGAAGAGTTGTTCTTCGAGAAACGAATCACTTATTTCGCCTTCATCGAGCTCTTTGATGTGTGGATTTTCAAGTCTAGCAAGGTGATCTGCTGCAAGATTTTCAGCTCCCTTCTTATCTTGTATTTCCAGGTCGAATTCCTGTAAAAGTAAAATCCATCGTATGAGCCTGGGTTTAGCATCAGGTTTGTTTAAAAGATAACGCAGAGCTGAATGGTCAGTGTAAACGACAACTTTGGACAACATTAGATATTGTCTAAATTTATCAAAAGCAAAAACTACAGCTAGTAATTCTTTCTCTGTGGTTGTGTAGTTTTCTTGTGCGGATGTTAGTGTTCTGCTAGCGTAGTAAATTGGCTGAAAGTGCTTGTCTCTTCGTTGTCCCAAAACTGCACCTACTGCAAATCACTTGCATCACACATTAGTTCAAAGGGTAAGTTCCAATCAGGTGCAATTATAATCGGGGCATTTATTAATTTATTTTTAAGGATGTTAAATGCATCTAAACATTCATGATTGAAATCAAAAGGAACATCTTTTTCTAATAATTTGGTCAAAGGTTTAGCTATTTTAGAAAAATCTTTAATAAATCTTCTATAGAATCCTGCATGTCCTAAAAAGCCTCTGATAGCCTGAACAGAACTAGGGGGTAGTTTTTCTATGGCTTCAACTTTTGCTTTATCTATCGCGATCCCTTTACTAGAAATCTTATGCCCTAACACAATTCCTTCTCTTACCATAAAGTGACATTTTTCCCAGTTTAAAACAAGGTTTATTTCTTGACATCTCATTAGAACTCATTTTAAATTTTGAAGGCAAAGATGGAAAGAATTACCGAATACCGAAAAATCATCCATAAATACCTCCATGATATCTTCTACGAGCTCATCAAAGATTGCCAACATGGAATGCTGAAAAGTAGCAGGTGCATTACATAATCCAAAAGGAATTCTACGATAAGCAAAAGTACCGTATGGGCATGTGAATGTCGTCTTTTCTTGTTCTTCAAGAGCTATGGGGATTTGGAAGTAACCAGAGAGTCCATCCAAAAAACAGTAGTACATATGCCCGGATAATCTTTCTATCATTTGATCTATGAAGGGTAGCAGGAAATGATCTTTTCTGGTAGCATCGTTCAACTTTCTATAGTCTATATAGACTCTCCAACCTGTGACTGTTCTTGTGGGAATCAACTCATTCTCTTCATTGGGCACTACCGTCATTCCTCCTTTCTTTGGAACTACCTGCACAGGACTTACCCAAGTGCTGTCAGAAATAGGATAAATTATTCCTGCATCTAGGAGTTTAAGGACCTCAGCTTTGACCACTTCTTTCATGTTGGGATTTAACCGTCTCTGGAGTTACACACACGGCTTGTATTCTTCTTCCATTAAAATTTTGTGGGTGCAAAACGTGGGACTCATTCCCTTGATGTCAGAAATTTTCCAAGCTATGGCTTTTTTGTGTTCTTTTAGTACCTTTATCAGTTCCTCTTTTTCCTTGGGTTCTAGTTCTGCAGAGATGATTATTAGTAATGTAAAATTATCTCCGAGGAATGCGTATTCTAAGTTTTTTGGTAGCTGTTTCTATTCCAATTTGGGTGGCTCTTCGATGGAAGGTTTCTGTTTTATTTTTTCCTTATTGTCAATTCTTTCTTCATTCATTTGTTTGGATGGAGATGTATTCCAATTCAACTCATCATCCTCATCTTCTTCCCCCTCTTCTTGAGTTAGACACAGTTCCATCGTGTCGTTATGTATGATTTCCTGTAATGAATTTTGAATGATATGATCAGTAGTATCAACAAAATAACAGGAATCATCTTGCTCTTTAGAATGTCGCATGGCATCATAGATTTGAAAAATGATTTCTTCGTATCCTATCCTTAGTGCGAGTTTACCATCTCCTACATCTATAACCGCTCTAGCAGTGGCTAAAAAAGGACGCCCTAAGATTAAGGGAACATTAATGTCTTCATCCATGTCTAATATAACGAAATCAACAGGGAAAATGAATTTATCAATTTTTACCAAAACATCTTCAATAACTCCTCTAGGATATTTAATAGATCTGTCTGCTAACTGAATACTCATCCTAGTGGGTGTTGGTTCCCCAAGATCTAGTTGTTTAAACATTTTATAAGGCATTAAATTTATGCTGGCGCCTAGATGAGCTAACGCTTTCTTAATATTGAGACTACCAATTAAACAAGGGATAGTAAAACTTCCTGGGTCTTTTAACTTGGTTGGTAGCTTATTTTAGAGGATGGCTGAGCACTCTTCATTAAGTTCCACTGTTGACACCTCTTTAAGTTTTCGTTTATTCGTCAGTAGCTCTTTTAAGAATTTTGCGTACTTCTGCATCTGTGAAATAGCTTCAACAAAAGGTAAGTTGATATGTATATGTTTAAAAAATTCAAGAAACTGAGAAGAAAAAATGCTTTTAAAAAGTGTGGTAGTAAAGTGCTCTAAAAAAGTGTGGTTTATTTTGGTGTTCTTCATTGTTGTCAAAAATTGTGGTTGAAAGTTAAAATTTATTTTTTGTTTATGATAGTGGAAAGTTAAAAATTAGTTAAGTTATACAGGCCACAATGTTTAAAAAATTAACTTTTTTTCTCTGTCTACCTTTTGGCACGTTTTCTTTGAGTTCTAAAAGTTTTTTTTTTTCTGTCCTCCATTGATTGTTAGTTTGCCTTGACTATAGTTCTATTGGACTTAACTGGTGGTTCCATGGAAGACGATCTGGCGAATCTAAGCCTAATAGATGATGAGGAAGAAGCCTTTGTTGAGGATGCAGCGGTGGTGGAATGTTCTTATCAATGTTGCTTGGTGGGACGCTGTTTAACTGACAGTGTTGTCCATTTTCCCTCACTACGGAACACAATGGCTGATATTTGGCATTCCCTTGGACGTATTTGCATCATAGATGTAGGGGATAAAAAAATACCTTTTTCAATTCTTCCATGAAATTGACGTTTAAAGAGTTCTTGCTGGCACATCGTGGTTTTTCAACAACCATCTGTTAATACTGCAACGTATTCCAGACGGATTAAACCCATCAGACTTGCCGCTTAATTTTGCTGGTTTATGGATAAAAATACATGATTTGCCTGCAGGTTTAATACTGAAGCAATGGCTAAACAGCTCAGTGATTTCTGTGGAAAATTTAAAGAATATGATGCTACTACTCTGACTTTTGGATTCAAGAATTACATGTGTATTCGGGTGTGTTTAGATGTCTCTGTTCCTTTGAAACGAAAGAAAAAGATACAGTGCGGAACGTCCATGACTGTTTATGCCCGGTTTCAATATGAAAAACTTGGTTTATTCTGTTTTATTTGCTGTAAAATGGGACATGGGGAAAGTTATTGTCCTTATCGATTGCGAATTGATCCCACAGAAATAGTTTTTGGATGTGACCTTTCTTTAAGGGCAGAATCGAGGCGGCGAAATATGACGACAAGCAGATGGCTGCGCGATGCTGATGGTTCTCAGATCGCCGATGGGAATTGGAATATTTCCAAATTTGGCAGTCCATTAAATTCAGAGAAGGATATGGCGGAAAAAATGGCAGGAAATTATGGGAATCAGATATCGAAGAGCAATTTAAATATGCCAGATACTAATAAAAAAGGTATCACAATTGGGCATAATCAAAGGCGTAATTGGTGTAAGGGGGATTTAACTAAGAAGGGCATGATGAATGGGCCAATGGAGCATACTTTGGAGGAGCAAAATGACCCGATTGCAATATTGGAGGGAAAGAAACGACAGCGAACTGTAGAAGGCCCAATGGACTCTTTGGGCTCGGAAGTTGGGTTTGGTCCTTTGATTATATCGGCTAGCTCTGGTAACCAGAGCAGCCGGGCGTAATGAAAATTCTAAGCTGGAATGTTCGTGGTTTGGGGAGACCACGGACTGTCATGAGGCTCAAAAATAAATTGCGGGCCATTAATCCCCGAATTTTGTTTCTTATTGAAACAAAATTAAGTTCGAAAAAGATGGAGTTGGTCAGAATGAGGTGTGGTTTTGAGAATGGAATTGATATTGGGGCTATAGGTACAAAAGGGGGCTTACCTTTGGGTTTGAAGGGGAATTCGTTAGTCACACTGAAGAGCTTCTCTTCTTTCCACATTGATGTTGAAGTTCAGGAGGAGGATTGTGGCCAAAGTGGCGATTGACGGGGTTTTATGGAAACCCGAATGAATGCCTCAGAGATACATCTTGGAATTTGTTGAGGAAGTTAAATTACAATCACAATACTCATTGGGTCGTGATGGGGGACTTTAATGAAATCGTGAACTCTGTCGAAAAGAAAGGAGGACGTCTTCACTCAGAAAGTCAGATACGGAGTTTTCGTATGGCGTTAGAGGATTGTAGCCTTGATGATTTGGGGTTCATTGGCCGATGGTTCACATGGGAAAGAGGTAGATTCGTTACTTCTAATATCAGAGAGCAGCTGGATCGTGTAGTTGCTACCCTTAGGTGGATGGAATTATTCCCATACTATCGGGTGGAACATTTAAGTCACTCATTTTCCTATCACTGTCCTGTTTTGCTTAATACCATGGGAGGGCGAAGGGAAGATCACAACCACTGCAATAAGATATTCCGATTCGAGACTAAATGGTGCCTGGATAATTCTTTTGAAGAATTGGTTCGACAGTGGTGGAATGATGCTACGGGGAGTATACCTAACAAATTGGAGATATTGAGTGGCCAAATGCTACATTGGAGTAAAGTCAAAGGTCAGGAAGAAAAGCGAGGTCAAGTTGCTTTGGAGGAAAGGCTGAGTTATCTCTTTAACCAAGACATTTTAGATGAGATCTTATCTGAAATTTCGGAAATCCAATTAGGGCTCAATTTGGAGGCTGATAAGGAAGAGCTTTTATGGGAGCAAAGGGCTTGGGTTAATTGGCTAAAAAATAGTGACCGAAATACCACCTGTTTTCACAAGACAGCCAATCAACGTCAGTTCCGTGGCCGAATTACTGAATTACAGAATGACAATGGTGAAAGATACACAACTTCAGAAGAAATTCTTAAGCTCGCTTCAGATTATTTCAAAAAACTTTTTACTGCTTCGGAGATGAGTTTTGACGAGCATTTGTTTGGGCTGGTGAATAAAAGAGTTTTGGACTGTATGAATGAGTATCTACTCAAACAGTTTAGTGAGGATGACATTTCTAATGCAGTAAAGTCAATGGCACCTCTGAAAGCACCTGGATTAGATGGTTTTCCTTTTTTTTCTTCCAAAGATTTTGGCACATTGTTGGGTCAGACGTATCACATTATTGCCTTGATATTTTGAATGGCCAATTGGAAGTAGGTGAAATCAATAGAACTCGTATTGTTTTAATACCTAAGGTTGACAAGCCGAAGAATATGACGCAATTCTGACCCATCAGTCTTTGTAACGTTGTTTACAAAATCATTGCAAAAGTTCTGGTCCATCGCATGAGTGATATATTGGGTGATTGTATCAATGAGGCTCAAGGAGCTTTTATTCCTGGAAGACTTATTTCAGATAATGTCCTGATTGCTTATGAGGTATTGCACTCGCTCAAGATGAAGAAGAAAGGCAAAAAAGGGAACTTTGCTCTGAAGCTAAATATGAGCAAAGCATATGACCGAGTTGAGAGGGATTTTCTGGCAGGGATGATGAAGCAGTTAGGTTTTCACGAAGACTGGATTGTTCTTATCATGAGGAAGCTAAACAGAAGGGTGCTATGGCTGGAGCCCCTATCGGTAGGGAGCAGTTTACTATTAACCATTTATTTTTCGCAGATGAAAGCATCCTATTTGGAGATGCCTCAAATGAAGGTGCCAGAGTGGTTCACGATGTTATTCATGAGTATGAGACAATTTCTGGACAAAGTGTGAACTATGACAAATCCTTAATTTATTTCGGTGCCAACGTGAACGCCGATGTAAAAGAGGATATTACAAGATTGTTGGGGGTTCGGGTGGCTTTGAGCCCTGAAAAATATTTGGGGTTGCCTATGATGGTTGGACGAAGGAAAACATGGGCTTTTCCTAATTTTGTAGATAGGTTCAGAAAATGCGTTGAAGGTTGGAGGCTAAGGTACCTATCCATGGGTGGCAATGAGATCTTTATTGAGTCGGTTCTACAGGTAACATCAATTTATGCTATGCAATGTTTTCTTTTCCTTAAAGGTTTGTGCCGAAAACTTGAAGGTATTATGAACAAATTATGGTGGTCTAATACCAAAATGCTAAAGGGAATCCATTGGAGTTGCTGGGAAAGGCTTTGTAAGCCGAAGTGTGAGGGTGGACTTGGCTTCAAAAACTTGGAGTTATTTAATAAAGCTTTATTGGCTAAGCAAGTTTGGCGTATTTTAACTCAACCTCATTGTCTGTAGCTAGAGTTTTAAAGGCCCGTTATTTTCCGTTTTCAGATTTGTTATCAGCGAAAATTGGCTCTTACCCATCACTCACCTGGAGAAGTATTTGCAGTGCCAGAGAGATAACTGATGAAGGGGTGCTGTGGCGGGTTGGCAAAGGGGATCGTATTAATATCTGGAATGATCCCTGGTTACCTGGACATGAGAATAATAGAGTTGTTATTCAGCATATTAGACCCAGTTGGACTACTGTCAATCATCTCATTGAGACTGTATTTGGTACCTGGAATAGGGAGTTGATTCACCAGTTATTTGATAAGGGCACAGCAGCTCGAATCTTTGCTATTCCTTTCGTTGGGGATAGATCGGATGATTTCCTTGCTTGGAAGCATGATGGATCCGGGGAATATACAGTGAAAAAATGGGTACAGGGTTCTAAATATTTCATTCCGTAATTTGGCCGTTTTGGCCGGTGGGAAATATTTCATCAAAAACTTTTCAGTCATCTGATTCCATGTAGTGATTGACCCTCGTTGTAACGAGTTTAACCATTGTTTAGCTTTATTTCTTAATGAAAAAGGGAATAACCGAAGACGTATGGCATCATCAGAAACGCCATTTATTTTGAAGGTATCACAAAACTCTAAGAAGTTAGCTATATGCGTGTTTGGATCTTCGTCCTGCAAACCATCAAATTGAACAAACTGTTGAATCATTTGTATTGTGTTAGGCTTTAATTCAAAATTGTTAGCAGATATAGCAGGCCTAATAATACTAGATTCTGCTCTTGTTAAATGTGGTTTCGGTAATCGAACATTGTGCGTGAAGCGTTTTTGTCACCCATATCGCGTGGTGGTGGGTTGTTTTGGTCCATCCCTTCAGTAGGATTGGATTTATCTTCTTCCTCTCTCTCCGTGTAATCTAGGGCTCGCCTGGTTTCCCGACGATTCATACGAGCGATAGCTTCAATTTCATTGTCGAATACCAAAGGTCCCATCGGGTTCCTTCTGGTCATAAACTAGAGGTACCTGTTTGAAAAGAAAGAGAGAAAATTTCAGTAAACAAAAATAAAAACAAAAAGAAAAATAAATTGCGAAAAATAAAAATTAGGGCTAAAGTAATAAAAATAGAGTTTTCTTAAGATTTTAGTTCCCCGGCAACGGCGCCAAAAACTTGATCGCTGTAAAATCAGAGCTTTAAATATTTATAAAAGAATGATCAAACCTGGAGACTAACTCTGACAACGATATTAAGGCAAGTGTACCTATTGAACAGTAGTATAACTTAGGCAAGACCGATTATCGAACCCAAAGGAATTAAAAGTATTAATACCTACTTTCTTTTTATTATTTAGCCTTAAAGTTAGAGTGAAGATTACTTTTGACGAAGACTAAACTAAGGACACAAAGACAAAAAGGGAGAATAGGAAAATAACTTTGAGGAAAACTCAGTTGATTACGGCGATACCCTTAGGAAGAATCCACCTAGACTTCACTTATTAATTAGCCCTAAATTATATGATTTCTTTTACTTAGCTTGATCCGTAGGACTCCCTAACCTATATTAAACCCTCTCTCGAGGCGAATAACGTCTAACCCTAGGTTAATTAGTGGAACTCTCATTCGCTTATAATAACCCCCTAGGATAGCAGTAAATCGATCAATCTGGCAAAATCTCGTAACCCTATCTCTAGGCGTTCGATCAACTCCGCTTAATTATGTTAGATCTTCTCTTAGGCAGGGTCTATTCCTCCTCCACCTAAGCACATTAGATTTGGATTAAGCAACATAATTAAGAACAAACTAAGTAATTTATCATATAGCTTAAAAATCAAATAATAAAATCCATCTAGGTTTCATCCCCTTCAGGTATCTGAGGGGTTTAGTTCATAATGAATAAACAAACCATCGCAAGAGAAAAGATAAAACAAAGCATAGGAAAAATCCTAAAACCCCCTAAAGGAATCGAAGGAGAATTCCGCCGTCTTGAGTATAACTCCGGCTTCTTGGGATGGATCAACTGGCTATCCTCGCGTTATTCCCTAACTCTGACCTTCTCGGCTTGGCGCCTTGGCCTCGCTTTCACTCCCCCTCAACAGGTGATACTTGGGGGTTATTTATAGGCTCTTGAAACGTGATTCTTTCTCCCTAAGTATCCTTTTCCGATTAAAATTCCTCTTTCCAGCGTCAGAGGCACGGCCATGTCACACGCCCGTGTGAATTGAGACCTGACCGTGCTCGGGTTTCTCTTGAGGCACAGCCGTGTATGGCGAGGTTGAGGCCGTGCTCTAGGTGTTCGTCAGGGCACGATCGTGTGTGCTTTGGGCCAGGCCGTGTCGATTTCATGTTAAGGCCCATTTACTCCGTTTTAGGCCCGTTTTGTGTTCTTTTCATCCTTGGGTGCTTTCCTGGGTATAAGACATGAAAAGAAAGGATTAAAAGCACCTTTTTATATAAAACAAGGGGTAAATCATCCAAAAGCATAATAAATGTGGGATAAAAATATGTTACTTTTACGGTTTATCAATAGTATACTGTGTAAGACCATAGATGAAAGATGCTATGACAACCAGGTATGATGAGTAAGACCATGGATGAAACACTCCATGCCATCATAAAATAGCACGTCAGAATGACGAACTGATGTAAGACCACTAATGAAAGACAACATGGCATCATAAGTTAGTACACCAGGATGGTGTACTAGTGTGAGACCACGAATGAAAGACTCCATAGCATCTACAGAGATATTTCACCAGGACAGTAAATACGAAACATAGATAGTCTGTTGGGACAGTAAACACAAAATAGAGATAGTACACAAGATAAATTCCGCCAGGACAATAAATGCGAGGTAAGTCTGTCGGGACAACAAACACGAGGTAAGTTCGAAGGGACGCAAAGAACGAGAAAAAAAAAGGGGTATAAGACTATAGCTCAACTATTGCAAACTTGTCTGCCATGGAATAGATGTAGTGAGTCCTCCAAAACCTCTAGTGAGGAGTATAAGCCTATGTGCTAAGTTTGAGAAACCATATAGGTGGAACAAGAGGTAAAAGAAAGTGTAAGTAGAGGCAAACAAATCTTAAGGAATCCACCAATATTGATGAAAGTGGTAAGGTGGATGTCATAATTGACAAGGCATGGGCGAAGGCCCAACAAGAACCAAGGAAGAAAGACTATGCAGGAGCTGACCTAAGTATGAAAAAGATAATAAGGGAATATGTTTGAGGATCGCAAGGAAGGATTCGACATGAAGAGCCATAAGGGAGAGCTCAATGAAGTTGTACTCGAGAAGTAGACCTCGTGGAAGAAAAAAAAAATCAATTCCATGGTAAGAATTTTGTCAAAGAGATAGTATGTCTGTCAAGACTATTCCTCTTTGAGGAAGGTCTAATGTAGGTACACCATAGAAAGGATAGCTCCATAGGAAGGAAACGAGAAAGTGGATTGCAAGCTCCTATAGTCGTAGGAATGAAAAGCTATTAGTTCAGCAAGTTAGACTACCATTCCCTTATGGAGCAGAAACGTATCCAAGAAAGGGTCGATGTGAATGGTGGATTATTGGAAGTAATCCCACCACTACGAACAAAAAGATGGAACGATACATGTTCGCCAGAATGGCGAGGCCTGCTGAAGGTCGGTACAACATAGAGGTGACAACAAGTCAGTCGAGACTAATGTATTTGGTAAGAGGGAGATCTCCAAGGTCTGGTCCAACCACGGAACTCTTCCAGGGAAAGTATGTCCTAAGAACCTTACCTTGAGGAAGCAAAGAGTAAATTTATGTTTAGTTTATTTTACATCTGTTAACCTCTAGTGACATTGTTCTTTGTAAGTGGCCTAGAAAAGGAACTCATTAAGTTCTCTCAAACTTATGGAGTTGAATGATGTTCGTAGGACTTGCGAAGTTGATTAAGGACTTGGAGGAGGGACCAAGCCAGACAGAATGGAGATTGAGGATTGCTGTCAAATTGAGTCATGCACATAGGAATGGGGTACTATTGGAGGCTAAGCCTCAGAATCATAAACAGCGAAACCAAATAACACAACTAGAATCTGGATTTTTAGGATCGATAATCCTTAGTTAAATTTTAATATTCCCTTGTAAACTAGTAGCCTGGTTAGAAACTAAATTGTGAGGATCTAAGCATTCAGCGGCATAAGGCTCTTAGTTGTAAGAATTATTATTTTCAAATTTTAGTACTCGATAGTTTATTTTTAGACTATTTTATAGTAGCTAAGTTATATAGGTCCATTGTGACGCTCCATACCCAAAACCGGAGGACGGGTTGGGCGTGGGGTCTTACACTGAGTCTGTTGAATATAAAGATGATAATCCACTCACGTATGACGAAACGATGCAGAGTGCGGATTCCATGGACTCGAACTTAGTGTGAGAAAGCTAAAATGGATTCTATGGACTCCAACTCAGTGTGAGAACTTGTAGACTTACCGGAAGGGATAAAACACATAGGGTGTAAGTTGATCGTCGAAATCAGAGCTTTAAAGTTTATAATAAAAATGATCGAACCTGGAAACTAACTCTGACAATGATTTTAAGGCAAGCGCACCTATCGAACAGTAGTATAGTTTAGGCAAGACCAGAATATCGAATAACAAAGGAACCAAAAGTACTAATACTAACTCTCTTTCTATTATTTAGCTTAAGAATTAAGTGAATGGTTATCTAATCTAAATTTAACTATCAACTAACCTAAAGACGCAAAGACAAAAAGAGAATGAATTGGGGAAAAATAACTTGAAAGAAAAACCAATTGATTAAGACGATACCCTTAGGAAGAATCCACCTAGACTTCACTTGTTATCTAACACTGAACCAGATGATGTATTCACTTGACTTGATCCGTAAGATTCCCTAAGTTATATTAAACCTTCTCTAGAAGCAAATAACGTCTAACCCTAGGTTGATTAATTGAAATCTCTTTCTAATTAAAACCACTAGAATCGCATTAACTCGATCTATTGACTCCCATATTAGGTTTCACCCTAATCCGGCAAAATCTCGTCACCCTATCTCTAGGCGTGTGACCAACTCCGCTTAATTATGCTAGATCTACTCTTAAGCAGGGACTTTTGCTCCTCCACCTAAGCACATCCAACTTGAATCAATATCCCGGAAATATTAACGCAAGAATTAAGCACACATAATTAAGAACAAATCAAGTATTTATCATATAGTTCAGAAAACAATAACAAGATCTGTCTTAGGTTTCATCCCCTTCAGGTATCTGAAGGGTTTAGTTCATAAAAAATAAGGAAAACATCTCAGAAGAAAAGATAAAACAAAACATAAGAAATCCCTAAAACCCCCTGAAGGAATTGAAGGAGAGATCCGCCGTCTTGAGTAGAATTCCGGCTTCTTGAGATGGATCAACTAGCTATCTTCGAGTGATTCCCACAAATCTGACCTTTTCAGCTTGGCTGTTTGGTCTAGCTAACCGCCCTCCTTCCGGTAACACTTAGAAGGTTTATATAGGCTTTCGAAATATGTTTCTTCGCCCCTAAGTATCCAAATCTGAATGAAATTGCTCATTCCTGCGACAAGGACAAGGCCATGGCACATTCCCGTGTGGGTCTTGGCCAGGCCATGCTCGGACTTCTTTAATGAGGCACGGCCGTGTGAATCGAGATCAGGCTGTGTTCTAGTAGATTGACGTGGCATGACCATGTAGGCTTAAGTCCCGACCGTGTCGATTTCCTCTTTGGCCCAATTTGGTCTATTTTTCGGCCCGTTTCTCACTCTTTTCATCCTCGGGTGCTTTCCTAGGTACAAAACATGAAAACAAAGGATTAAGAGCACCTTTTTACATAAATCGAGGCTTAATTCATCCAAAAGCATACTAAATGTGGGCTTAAAATATGTTACTTTTATGGTTTATCAAATACCCCCACACTTAAGCTTTTGCTTGTCCTCAAGCAAAATTCTCAACTTACAATTAAAATGAACTTTCCGTAATTCATAATTCCTACCGACAATGTCTCATCATAATTCATAGATAAATTATACATGGATAATTTAACTCAAAGAGTCCTAAAGATTCAAACAATCAAAGTCATAAATTTGTAGCACAAAAACGTAGATGTCTCCCCTTATCTAAATAATTACCTTTAATACAAAACCGACAAGACTGACATCCTCACAAAAGATTCACTCAAATCACTCGAAGTGTTTAAGGTTCAAAATTAAGCACTCAAAAATCGAACCTGAAAAGTTAATCCCATAGGCTTGCCTGAAAATCAAATCTCCACCATTGTAAAATGAGATGATAAACAAATCATTTGAAAACTAATAATACAAGCTTTTTCTCCAAGATTTGGAATTTAATGCATAAGCTCACTTAATCACACAACTAATAATGAATATACTTCATTTTTTTTTTTGTTTTTAAGAACAAGTCAAATATTTGGAAAGAACTTTAACAACTGAAATATAGAACATAAATAGGCAACTGTTCAAAATCAACTCTCGACAAAAAAATGAGTCAAGGAGGATGGTGATAACAAATACAAAGGGTTTTGGGTTAATATTAGTGGGTGAGTCAACAAAAAGGGTTGTTAGGATCAACGTGGTTCACTAAGGGTTAATTATGAAGGCAGGCTTTTTATGGATTAAGTGGGTTAAGTCCTAGGTGCCTTAATCATCTCTGTATATCAAATCAAAGGTGTGGTCTCGATATGTATGAATGAGGCAAGTTCTAGAATAACAATTCAAAGTTGACACACTCATAACCAAAAAGTGAGCATGAAAAAGAATATATGCTCTATAAGGCTCAAGATCTCACAAAAATTATGGGTGTATTGATGTCAACCTCGTAAATTTCAAACTTCAAAGTAATATTCAGATTTAGGTTAACAACCTAGCAAAATTTTAATTCTGAAAAATAGGCTTATCATGCTTGATTCTCTGGTATCATAAAATTTTAATCATCAATGCACAATTAACTATGACTTACTCAAAAACATAAATCATCAGAAATTTCATCCTAATTAGTAATATGAGGAAATTACTTAAAAACAAGACTAAATTCAGGGATTTGAGAATAATAATCAGAAAGTTAGGCATTTTCTTGAAATAACTATTCACCCCCACACTTAAGATGTACATTGCCCTCAATGTACAACGATAGATATTCATTTTAAGAGAGAGGGAGAGGTGAAACTTCCTGAATTTGGATGGTTTCCTGAGTTGGAAATCGATAGGGGTGGTGGCTACTACCGAGCTCTGTGCTAGCTGAAGGAATTGGGGAGCTCGTAGAGAATTAGCCAGGAGTTATTAAGACACATTTAAAATAAACTAAATATATAAATAAAGATAAGAAAGATAAAGAAAAAGAGACTAAGAAGGAAAATAAACTAAGACTAGAAGATAAAAGGGCTTGAGAATCCTTATTGGTAGATGGTTCGTGAGGTGGGTGACTTCTAAGGTGACGGAGGTGCTGGCGGTGGCGAAAGTGGCGTGATTCCCAAGCAGCCTTTTGAACTTCTCATGCTACGGTGGTGGTGGTCGTGGTTCCCAAGGTGTGATTCCCTAGTAGCCTGAAGAACCTAACACTAAGAAACTAAAATATCTTAAACTAAATTAAGGATAAGATTGTCAAAGAGAAGGAAATTGAAGCCAAAGAGAAAAGAAAAATAGAAACTAATTGGTCTCAAAGACCCTTGGCTTGTTGTTTGGATGAAGCAGCCGACATGAACTTATGAATGTCGATCTCCCTAAGGAGACTATGCTTGCTTTCTTCTGCTTCTTTGTCATGGCTTTGGTGTGGCTTAAGGGTTTAGAGATTTGTTATGGAGAGGAGAATGTGAGAAAATGGGATAAGAAAAGAAGTGGGAAGTGGATGAGAAGGATGGGGAGGGGGTTGGTATTTAAATAGATGCTCAATTCTGGTACTTTCCCATGCCCGTGGACCGAGGACGTGTTGCTTCACACGGCCGCCTCGCACGGCTATGTGTTGATAAACCGTAAAAGTAACATATTTTAAGTCCACATTTAGTATGCTTTTGGATGAATTAAGCCTCGATTTATGTGAAAAGGTGCTCTTAATCCTTTGTTTTCATGTTTTATACTCAAGAAAGCACCTGAGGATGAAAAGAACGAGAAACGGGCCTAAAATAGACCAAATTGGGCCGAAGAGGAAATCGACACGGCCTGGACTTAAGCCCACACGGCCGTGCCACACCAATCTACTAGAACACGGCCTACTCTCGACTTACACAGCCATGCCTCATTAAAGAAGTCCGAACACGGCCAGACCACTAGTCACAGGGGCATGTGACATGGCCGTGTCCCTGTCGTGACAAAGAGCAATTTCATTCCGATTTGGATACTTTGGGGCGAAGAAACATATTCCGAAAGCCTATATAAACCCCCTAAGTGTTACCTGAAAGAGAGCGGTTAGCTAGGCCAAGGAGCCGAGCCAGAAAGACCAGATTTCTAGAGAATCACTCGAAGATAGCTAGTTGATCCATCTCAAGAAGCTGGAATTCTACTCAAGGCGGCGGATCTCTCCTTCAATTCCTTCAGGGAGTTTTAGGGATTTCTTATGTTTTGTTTTATCTTTTCTTCTGAGATGTTTTCTTTATTTGATATGAACTAAACCCTTCAGATACCTGAAGGGGATGAAACCTAAGACAGATCTTTTTATTGTTTTCTGAAGTATATGATAAATATTTGACTTATTCTTAATTATGTGTGCTTAATTCTTGTGTTGATATTTCTGGGATATTAATTCAAGTATAATGTGTTTAGGTGGAGGAGCAAAAGTCCCCGCTTAAGAGTAGATCTAGCATAATTAAGCGGAGTTGATCGCACGCCTAGAGATAGGGTGACGAGATTTTGCCGGATAACCTAATATGGGAGTCCATAGATCAAGTTAATGTGATTCTAGGGGTTTTAATTAGAAAGAGATTTCAATTAATCAACCTAGGGTTAGACATTATTCGGCTTCGAGAGGGGGTTTAATATAACTTAGGGAATCTTACGGATCAAGTCAAGTGAATACATCGTCTGGTTCAGTGTTAGATAACAAGTGAAGTCTGGGTGGATTCTTCCTAGGGCATCATCTTAATCAATTGGTTTTTCTTCCAAGTTATTTTTCCTCAATTCATTCTTTTTGTCTTTGCGTCTTTAGTTTAGTTGAATGTTAAATTTAGATTAGATAACCATTCACTTAATTCTTTGGCTAAATAATAGAAAGAGAGTTAGTATTAGTACTTTTGGTTCCTTTGGGATTCGATATTCCGGTCTTGCCTAAGCTATACTACTGTTCGATAGGTGCACTTGCCTACAATCGTTGTCAGAGTTAGTTTCCAGGTTCGATCATTTTTATTATAAATTTTAAAGCTCTGATTTCGACAATCAAGTTTTTGGCGCCTTTGCCGGGGAACTAAAATATTAAGAAAGCTTAATTTTTATTACTTTAGCCATATTTATTTTTATTTTTGAAATTAAATTTTATTTTTGTTTTTCTAAATTTTCTTTCTTCTTTCTTTTGTCCCTTTCAGGCATCTCTAGTTTATGACTAGAAGGAACCCGACAGGACCTTTACTTTACGACAGTGATATTGAAGGTACTATTCGTAGAAATCGCAAAGAAATAAGGCGAAGCCTAAACTACATAAACGAATAGCAAGAAGCCGAAATAAATACCACAGAAGAGATGGCTGAAAATAATCCGCCACCTCCAGAGATGGCCGAACATCATGCTCCACGTATGATGTATGATTATGCTAAACCTAGTTTAACATGAACTGAATCTAGTATTGTTAGGCCTACTATTGCTGCAAATAATTTTGAACTGAAACCTAACACTATACAAATGATACAACAGTTTGTTCAGTTTGATGGTTTGCAGGATGAGGATCCTAACACACACTTAGCAAATTTCCTAGAATTTAGCGACACCTTCAAAATAAATGGCGTTTCTGATTATGCCATCCGTCTTCGGTTATTTCCCTTTTCCCTGAGAAATAAAGCCAAACAGTGGTTGCATTCTCTTCTACGACGCTCAATCACTACATGGGATCAAATGACCGAAAAAATTTTATTAAAATATTTTCCACCGGCCAAAATGGCCAAGTTAAGAAATGATATCTCTTCTTTTGTGCAGATGGATTTAGAGACACTTTATGATGCTTGAGAGAGATACAAAGATTTGTTGAGAAGGTGGCCACACTACGGACTACCTTTGTGGCTTCAGGTCCAAACTTTTTACAACGGTGTGAACCCTTCAACAAGGCAGCTAACCGATTCAGCTGCCGATGGAACCCTGAACAACAAAACTCCTGAAGCAGCCTACGAGTTTATAGAGGAGATGTCATTGAATAACTATCAGTGGCAAGTTACAAGGACAAGGCCAGGCAAAGCAGTCGGAGTTTTCAACATTGACGCAGTGACCGCGCTATCAAATCAGGTGGAATTGTTACATAAAAAGTTTGATAATTTCTATGGTTCTTCGCAGGCACATCCAGTTATGTAGTGCGATGCAAGTGAAGGAGTGGTGAATCCTGAGTACCCACCCTACGGACAGGGCATGGGGAGCGAACAAATGAACTATATGCGTAATAATTTCTGATCTAACAATAACTCTTATAGTAACACTTATAATCTAGGTTGGAATAACCACCCCAATTTTTCATGGGGCGGTCAAAGAAATCAAAGATCACAACCATCCCAAAACTTCCAACATCAGCCCTACCCACAGGAAAAGAAGCCGAACCTTGAAGAGGCGCTAACAAACTTCATAACAGCCTCAGACACATGTTTCCAGAAGGTAGAAACAAAAATTGAGGCATTGTCACAAGAGTTCAAGGATCAATTCGGGCAGCTTGCTAAGCAGATTTCTGAGAGACCACAGGGAAAACTACCGAGCAACACCGAGACTAACCTAAGGGAGCAAATTCAAGCCATAACAGCTCAAGATAGTGAAGGGTTAGACGAGCCTAATACAAAAAAAAGAAGGTGGTAGAAGAAGATATGGTTGAGGTCAATAACAAACCGAAACCGGTAATCAAAGAGTACAAACCTCGCATACCTTATCCCGAAGCGATGAAGAGAGATGATATAGAGGAACAACACGATCCCCCTAATTTTAGGACGACCATTCTTAGAAACTGCCAGAACTAAAATCGATGTTGATTTAGGCGAACTTATACTCTGTATAGGTGACGAAACAGTCACTCTTCAAGCCCTCGATTCCGCTATAACATCGAAGAACCAAGGTGAGAGAGTCAAATCTATTGATAACCATATGGTTAACCCTTCTTTTCAGGAAGCACCACAAAAGGACACGATTGAACCTGACTCTAAACCCTATGCCAACAACATATAACTCATGAGGAACAAGGGATTCAGATTGATGAAATAAAAGAGGGGAAGACGCATCTGAAAAAAGAACTAGGAATACCCGAACCAGAACCAAAGCCACCCTACGAGGCACACGAGTTCAAAATTGGAGATCAGGTTTTTCTAGATAAAGCAGATCCACGAGTGTCCCCTTCTGATCCTAACACCAGCAAGGAAATCCATTTCAATGTAATCGATGTTTTTCTGTACAGAACAGTCGAGGTAAGTAACCCTATTTTTGGCACTTTAAGAATAAATGCTACTCGTCTTAAACTCTATCATGATAAAGGAGCTGCTAGCATGAGGAAGGACTATCAACTCCTAAAACCACCATGAATAGGCGAATAAGAAGTAAGTTTAGCTTAAGACTATAAACGAGCGTTTCTCGGGAGGCAACCCGAGTAGTAACCCCATTAACTTCTACATTTTCATTTATCTTATCTATTAAATTTTATTCTTTCTTTTTATCACCTAACTTTAAACTAACCAAGAACCTTTGTACTAACATGGCAGAGGCGATACGAATCAGACTCAACAAATTTTTGAAGTTCACAGACCCAACCACCCTAACACAGGCACCGAGAAAAGCCCATGGCCGTGCGACGCGGCCGTGGTCGACACTGACTTCTCAGAAATGGGCGTGGCAATCCGTCAAACGGGCGTGGGTGAATCAACACGCCTAGACACACGGCCGTGTGAGGCGACCGTGTGAAGCGACACGCCCACGGTCTACGGGCGTGGGGGAACATCAGACTCCAAAACTCTATTTAAACCACCCCTCCCATTCTTCCCACACCCATCCTCTTTTCTTCCTTTTGCTCCCCTCTCCATAACAAAGTCTCCAAACTCTTGAGCTACACATATCCATGACGAAGAAGCGGAAGAAGGCAAGCATAGTCTCCTTAAGGGAGATCCCTATACATAAGTTCATGCTGGTCGCTTCATCAAAACAACAAGCCAATGGTCTTTGAGACCATTTAGTTTCTATTTTTCTTTTCTCTTTTGCTTCAATTTCCTTCCCTTTGACAATCTTATGTTTAATTTAGTTTAATATATTTTAGTTTCTTAGGGCTAGGTTCTTCAGGCTGCTAGGGAATCACACCTTGGGAATTACAACCACCACCACCGCAGCCTAAGAAGTTCAAAAAGCTACTTGGGAATCATGCCACTTCCGCCACCGCCAGCACCTCCGTCGCCTTAGAAGTCACACCCACCTCACGAACCATCTACCAATAAGGATTCTCAAACCCTTTTATCTTCTAGTCTTAGTTTATTTTCCTTCTTCGTATCTTTTTCTTTATCTTTCTTATCTTTATTTATATATTTAGTTTATTTTAAATGTGTCTCAATAACTCCTGGATAACTCTCTACGAGCTCCCCAATTTCTTCATCTAGCGTAGAGCTCGGTAGCAGCAACCACCCCTATCTACACATCCTCCAAGGAATCCATGCATAATTCAGGGAGTGTCACTTTTTCCCTTCTCTTTTGATTATCTAATAACTGTTATTATCTATGTTTGTACATTGAGGACAATGTACATCTTAAGTGTGGGGGTAAAAGTGCCTAACTTTCTGCATTATTCTGAAATCCCTAAATTTAGTCTTGTTTTTAAGTAATTCCCTCATATTACTAATTAGATGAAATTTCTGATGATTTATGATTTTTATTGATATGTTTTAGATTAAGTCATAGTTAATTGTGCATTGATAACTTATACTTTAAGATACTAGAGAATCAAGCATGATAAGTCTATTTTTCAAAAATTTTAAAATTTTTAGGTTATCTACTTGAATTTGAATGTTATCTTGAAGCTTAAAATTTGCAAGGTTGATGTCAAAAACACCCATATTTTTTGTGAGATTTTGAGCTTATTAGATCATATATTCTTTTTCATGCTCACTTTATTGATTATGAGTGTGTCAACTTTGAATGGTTATTCTAGAACTTACCTCGTTCATACAGATCGAGACCACACCTATGATTTGATATACCGAGATGATAAAGGCACCTAGGATTTAACCCACTTACTCCACTAAAAGCCTACCTTCATAATTAACCCCTAGTAAACCCTTTTGATCCTAATAACCCTTTTTATTAACTCACCCGCTAATGTTAACCAAAAGCCTTTTGTATTTGTTATCACCATTCCTTTTGACAACCCTTATATCGAGATTTGATTTGATTTGTTGTCTAGCTATTATATTTATTTTAAGTAATTGATTCATTCCTTATTATGTATATTTGACTTGCTCTTAAAAAAAATCGAAGTATATTCAGTATTAGTATTATGAAAAGAGAGCTTATACAGTTAAAATTTAGTTATCAAAATAAAAAGCTCGTATTATTAGGGTTATTATTTTTAGTTGATGTAATTATTTATTATCATCTCAATATTCCTAGATAGGTAACTTATCAATTCAATCTCGATTCTAACCTTCTAATTCAGCCTATATCCATACCCTTAACCTAGCCCCGTTACAACCCTATTAAAGACATTTTGATCTGTGTATCATCTCATATTACAGTGGTGGAGATTTGATTTTCAGGCAAGCCTATGGGATCAACTTTTCAGGTTCGACTTTTGAGTGCTTAATTTTGAACCTTAAACACTTCGAGTGATTTGAGTGAATCTTTTTTGAGGATTTCAGTCCTTGTAGGTTTTGAATTAAAGGTAATTATTCAGGTAAGGGGAGACACCTACGTTTTTGTGCTACAAATGTATGACTTTGATTGTTTGAAACTTTAGGACTATTCGAGTTAGATCATCCATGTGTAAATTATCTATGAATTATGATGAGACATTGTCGGTAGGAATTATGAATTATGGAAAGTTCGTTTTAATTCTAAGTTGAGAATTTTGCTTAAGGACAAGCAAAAGCTTAAGTGTGGGGGTATTTGATAAACCGTAAAAGTAACATATTTTAAGCCCACATTTAGTATGTTTTTGGATAAATTAAGCCTCGATTTATGTAAAAGGTGCTCTTAATCCTTTGTTTTTAGGTTTTATACTCAGGAAAGCACCCAAGGATGAAAAGAACGAGAAACGAATCTAAAATGGACCAAATTGGGCCGAAGAGGAAATCGACACGGCCTAGACTTAAGCCCACACGGCTGTGCCACGCCAATCTACTAGATCACGGCCTGATCTCGACTTACACGGTCGTGTCTCATTAAAGAAGTCCGAACAGGGCCTGACTACTAGTCATACGAGTGTGTGACATAGCAGTGTCCTTGTCGTGACAAAGAGCAATTTCATTCTGATTTGGATACTTTGGGGCGAAGAAACATATTTCGAAAGCCTATATAAACCCCCTAAGTGTTACCTGAAAGAGAGCGGTTAGCTAGGCCAAGGAGCCGAGCCAGAAAGACCAAATTTGTGGAGAATCACTTAAAGATAGCCAGTTGATCCATCTCAAGAAGCCGGAATTCTACTCAAGACGGCGGATCTCTCCTTCAATTCCTTCAGGAAGTTTTAGGGATTTCTTATGTTTTGCTTTATCTTTTCTTCTAAGATGTTTTCTTTATTTGATATGAACTAAACCCTTCAGATACCTGAAGGGGATGAAACCTAAGACAGATCTTGTTATTATTTTCTAAAGTATATGATATATATTTGAATTGTTCTTAATTATGTGTGCTTAATTCTTGTGTTGATATTTCCGGGATATTAATTCAAGTATGATGTGCTTAGGTGGAGGAGCAAAAGTCCCTACTTAAGAGTAGATCTAGCATAATTAAGCGGAGTTGATCGCACGCCTAGAGATAGGGTGACGAGATTTTGCCAGATTAGGGTGAAACCTAATATGGGAGTCCATAGATCGAGTTAATGCGATTCTAGGGGTTTTAATTAGAAAGAGATTTCAATTAATCAACCTAAGGTTAGATGTTATTCGCTTCGAGAGAGGGTTTAATATAACTTAGGGAATCTTATGGATCAAGTCAAGTGAATACATCGTCTGATTCAGTGTTAGATAACAAGTGAAGTCAGGGTGGATTCTTCCTAGGGTATCGTCTTAATCAATTGGTTTTTCTTCCAAGTTATTTTTCCTCAATTCATTCTTTTTGTTTTTGCATATTTAGTTTAGTTGATAGTTAAATTTAGATTAGATAACCATTCACTTAATTCTTAGGCTAAATAGTAGAATGAGAGTGTAATATCCTAGATTTAGGGGTTATGTGTTCGTGCATAATTCATGAGTTAATATAGTTTTGTGAAGGCTTGGAATAATTAGCTAAGCTAGAATTTTTTTTTAGTATTTAAAATTTATTGAAGTGGATTAGGTGAACCTGACACTTAAGTTAATTTAAGTGTTAAATTCTAGCACATGAGGAGTTAGTGGCAAGGTGGTTATGTCGCTTGAAGGGTTGCTTGAGGGAAGTGGTTCAAGTAGCATGGATGGAATTTTGAAGACTTTATTTTATGCACCTTACATTAAGTGTTGGTCAAACTATACATATGGTAAGTTAGACTTTAGATTTTATGGTAAGTTGAATAATAGTTTAGGTAAGTTTGATGTTTGGGAAAGAAATCAATTGATTAAAGGATGATGTGAGAACATAAGGCATGATATAAGGTGTGTTGTTATGGAAAGTTTTGTGTGGATAGGTTTGACTTTGAAGTCCATGTATTTGGACGGTTTTGGGGCTTAGGGGGGAGTGGCCGAATTTTGGTTTTGTTGGTAGCTTGTTGGTGCCAAAAATTTCTTTTGGATGGTGGTCATATTCGGCTAGTTAGGAATGCTTTCATTTCTTGTTTTGAGCCATATCAAAAATCCCTTTGAACCTTACCAATTCTTCTCTCTAGTGCACCAAAGTGAACCATAGCCGAATGCCCCTAGGTGTTGTTGATTTTTTCCTCTTAGGCATTTGGCCGAAACTCACTTGGAACCTCCCTCTCATCTTTTAATTTTTTGTAACCGAAAAGAACCTCTTTTGTTCTCATCTTTCTTTTCTTTTCTTCTCATATTTGTTAACACTTACAAATCTTCTTTTACTTTCTTTTGGCCGAACCTCTTTCTTCCCCAAATTCCCTTTTCTTTTCTTCCATTGTTGCTTAAGCCGAATCCTCCCTCTCTTATTTTTATTTTCTTTGCTATTCACGTACTTCATTTCTTTTTAGCCACAAATCAATTGCTTTCTTCTTTTCAAAACCATAGCTGAAACTTCCCTTTTCCTTTTTGATTTGTCTTGGCCGAATATCATCAAGGATAGGTCTTCATTTGGTTATCTTCAATCGGTTTTTGAAGATAGGTAAGTGTTCATGGCCGTATTTCCTTTATTTTCTTTTCTCTTTTCTATGTCATTTTTCTTGAGGGCAAGGCCAAACTTTTGGGCATTTGTTTGCAAGGTTCTAACTATTATTAGGAACCGATTACTCTTTTAGGCTCTTTGGGACTTTGGAAGCAATTGATCTAAGCCTTACTTCTCTAGCAAACAAAGTTGGTAAGTCAAGTGGTAAGGACTCATGTCGATTCATCATTCTTTTAATGTTTGTAAAGCCAAAGGCTATTGAGATTAAGGTGTGATGTTGGCCGAATGGTTTTGCTTATAGTTTGTGGTTTGGCAGAATGTAGGACAAGGTGATCTAGTGCGGTAGATCGGGTCTTTGGATTTTAGTACTTGCGGTAGTGACAGGTGTGTACCTTGCACACTTTATAACTCGATATATATATATATATATATATAAATAACTAATCATGTTAATAAATTGGAAAACTATGAGATCTTGATATGATACCTTGATGGGTATAAGCAAGGAATCGGGTAAGTCCATTTTGATATGACTTTTGCAATATGGTGCATGATGATACGATTTATGATATTATTACTATGTGATTTCCTAATAAAGTATAATGGCATGATTTGTTTATCTATTGCATTGGTATGGGTGATTGAGAGGAGGGGGAAGGATTTGATATCCGTGTCTTTGGGACACCAGAGGTTTGGCACCTCCAGTGGTTTAGTACCACAATAATATTTCGTGTCTTTGGGACACCAGAGGTTTGGCACCTCATAGCGACTCGTCCCAGTGGTTTCGCACCACCTTGGGCTGGCCCCACATTTGATGTATTGGGATTGTCGCCAGTGATTTGGTATCACACGTGGGTTGGCCCCACACCTGGATCGTTGATATTTCGTGTCTTTGGGACACCAGAGGTTTGGCACCTCATAGCGACTCATCCCAGTGGTTTAGCACCACCGTGGGTTGGCCCCACATTTGATGTATTGGGATCGTCGCCAGTGATTTGGTATCACACGTGGGTTGGCCCCACAACTTGATTATTCGTGACTTTGGGTCACCAGTGATTTGGCATCACATTATTGGATATCGTGACTTTGGGTCACCAGTGGTTTGGCACCACCAGTGGTTTGGTACCACACGGGGTAGAAATGGAGTTATGGATGGCTAGGTTTGGGTGCATTATATATATATTGCTTGGTTATGATTTGTGTAAGCATGTTGCATTAACCGGGAGAGGGATTATGCACCGAGTCTTGGTGACTCACCTTCTCCCGTATCTTTTCAGGTGATTCATAGATCGCGGATGCGGAGCCGGATGGACTCGAGGTGGTCATGCAATAGAAATTCGGTTTTACACGGACTTTGGTTTGGGTACCTTATTTTATTTAAATTCGGTTTTCATATTTATTTGGATTTGTAATAAGGCCTTTTAAATTATGTTTTGAATTATTATATGCTTTGGATTTGATATTCTGAATATGGTTAATTGAATTACTTGGTTAATTTAATAATTGAGCCCAAAGTTTTCTAAACTATAAAAACGCAACGATTTTCGAAATCTTACCATCGGGTAATATAAATTGTTTGATAGTAAAAATTTCAACTTAAGTGTTTTCGACTTCTTAAATGATTTCCAAATTAAAGTTTCTACACTAAAATGCAAACGGTTTTCAAAGTAATAGTTCAGATTTTTCTTAAAATGGCATAAATGTTTTCTAACCTATGGATTGACAACTAAGCTTTAAAGTTTATTTATGGAATTTCAAAGTAAATTATCAATTTTTAACTTATTACATCTGATTTCTTCAAACCTAGAGAAATAAGTAGTTTTTCTTTAAAATTTATTCGTTAGCTCGTTTTTCTTCAAAATGTTTTCCTCTGTGGCATGCTGGATTCGGTCATGGCGCATTGACCGGGTTTGGGGTGTTACAGAGAGTTAGTATTAGTACTTTTGGTTCCTTTGGGATTCGATATTCCGATCTTGCTTAAGCTATACTATTGCTCGATAGGTGCACTTGTGATCGCTGTAAAATCAGAGCTTTAAATATTTATAAAAGAATGATCAAACCTGAAGACTAACTCTGACAATGATATTAAGGCAAGTGTACCTATCGAACAATAGTATAGCTTAGGCAAGACCGGTTATCGAACCTAAAGGAACTAAAAGTATTAATACTCACTTTCTTTTTATTATTTAGCCTTAAAGTTAGAGTGAAGATTACTTTTTAAATTAAATTGACGACAGCTAAACTAAAGACACAAAGACAAAAAAAGACGAATTGGAAAATAACCTTGAGGAAAAACTCAGTTGATTTTAATGATACCCTCGGGAAGAATCCACCTAGATTTCTCCTATTATCTAACCTTCAATTATATGATTTCTTTTACTTAGCTTGATCCGTAGGACTCCCTAACCTATATTAAACCCTCTCTCGAGGCGAATAACGTCTAACCTTAGGTTAATTAGTGGAACTCTCGTTCGCTTATAATAACCCCCTAGGACAACAGTAAATCGATCAATGGACTCCCATATTAGGTTTCACCCTAATCCGGCAAAATCTCATAACCCTATCTCTAGGTGTTCGATCAACTCCGCTTAATTATGTTAGATCTTCTCCTAGGCAGGGTCTATTCCTCATCCACCTAAGCACATTAGATTTGGATTAAGCAACATAATTAAGAACAAACTAAGTAATTTATCATATAACTTAAAAATCAAATAATAAAATCCATCTAGGTTTCATCCCCTTCAGGTATCTGAGGGGTTTAGTTCATAATGACTAAACAAACCATCACAAGAGAAAAGATAAAACAAAACATAGGAAAAATCCTAAAACCCCCTGAAGGAATCGAAGGAGAATTCCGCCGTCTTGAGTATAACTCCGGCTTCTTGAGATGGATCAACTGGCTATCCTCGCGTTATTCCCTAATTCTGACCTTCTCGGCTTGGCTCATTGGCCTCGCTTTCGCTCCCCTCAACAGGTGATACTTGGGGTTATTTATAGGCTCTTGAAACGTGATTCTTTCTCCCTAAGTATCCTTTTCCGACTAAAATTGCTCTTTCCAGCGTCAGAGGCACGGCCATGTCACACGCCCGTGTGAATTGAGACCTGACCGTGCTCAGATTTCTCTTGAGGCACGACCGTGTGTGGTGGGGTTGAGGCCGTGCGCTAGGTGTTCGTCAAGGCACGGCCGTGTGTACTTTGGGCCAGGCCGTGTCGATTCCGTGTTAAGGTCCATTTACTCCGTTTTAGGCCCGTTTTGTGTTCTTTTCATCCTTGGGTGGTTTTTTGGGTATAAGACTTGAAGAAAGGATTAAAAGCACCTTTTTATATAAAACAAGGGGTAAATCATCCAAAAGCATATTAAATGTGGGATAAAAATATGTTACTTTTACGGTTTATCAAATACCCCAACACTTAAGCTTTTGCTTGTCCTCAAGTAAAATTCTCAACTTACAATTAAAACGAACTTTGCATGATCTATAATTCTTATCAACATTACCTTATCCTAATTCATAGAAAATTCATACATGGATAGTTTGATTCAAAGCGTCCTAAAGATTCAAACGAGATAAGTCATAATTTTGTACCTTGAAAACATCGGTGTCTTCCTTCTTTTAAATGACTACCTCTTTAATTCAAAATCGACAAGGATTGATATCCTCACTCAAGATTCACTCGAATCACTCTAGAGTGTTTAAGGTTCAGAAAAAGGATCGCTCATAAGTCGAACTTGAAAAGTTAATCCTATAGGCTTGCCTGAAAATCAAATCTCCACCACTGTAATATAAGATGACAAACAGATCAAAAGGTCTTTGACAGGGTCGTAACGGGGCTAGGGTTAAAGGTGTGGATAAAGGCTGAATTAGAAGGTTAGAATCGAGATTGACTTGATAAATTACCTAACAAGAAAAATGAACTTAATCTTTAAACACTAATAGAACGAGCTTTTTTTTTTTTGAGAAATTGAATTTGAACATACAAGCTCACTTAATTATCGTACTAATAAAGAATTTTTTTTAAGAACAAACTAAGTATAATAGTATGAAGGAATTTTTACAATTGAAATGTAAACATAGTTAGGGAACTTGTTTAACATCAAATCTCGACAAAAAGGTAGTTTAAAAGAATTGGTGATAAAAAAAATACAAAGGGTTTTTGGTTAAAATTAGTAGGTGAGTCAATAAAAGGGTTGTTAGGCTCAACGGGGTTCACTAGGGGCTAATTATGAGGGTAGGTTTTGTTTAGTGGAGTAAGTGGGTTAGAACCTAGGTGCCTTTATCATCTAGGTATATCAAATCATAACTGTGGTCTCGACATGTATAATCAAGGCAAGTTCTAGAATAACAGTTCATAGTTGACACACTCATAATAAAAAAAAAGAGCATGAAAAAGAATGTATGCTCTATAAGGTTCAAATACTCACAAAAATTATGGGTGTTTTGATATCATCCTTATGAATTTTAAATTTCAAGGTAGTATTTAAATTTAGGTCAACAACCTAGCAAAAATTTTAATTCCTGAAAAACAGACTTATCATGCTTGATTCTTTAGTATTCTTTTAAATTAAACATCAATGTACAATTAACTATGACTTATTCTAAAACATGTCAATAATCATCACAAATTATTAGAAATTTCATCCTAATTAGTAATATGATAACATTGCATAAAAATAAGACTAAATCAGGGATTTGAGAATAATGAAGAAAGTTAGGTATTTTTACCCCCACACAATTAAGATGTACATTATCCTCAATGTACAAAGATAGATGATGACAATTAGTGATTAAAAGATAGGAGGGAAAAGTGTTACTTCCTGGGATTTCTGATGAGATCCTTAAGGATGTGGACAGTGTGTGGCATCAGGTGACTTTTTGCATTTCTCCTAATTGTGCTTTTGTGTGTTGTGGAATAAATGCTTTATTCTGCAAAGTTACTTTGTTAGTGATCTTTTTGATGAAAAGATATGGTGTTAGGGATGCTTGAATGATTGAATAGCCAATGATAAAAATTTGTAAAGAAAATAATAAAAGTTCAAATTTAAGTGGCATAAAATAAAGTCTTAAAAAAAATTAAGAAGATAAAATAAATTAAAAGGACTCAGATGTCCTCATCCATGGTTGAGTCCGGTGGTGGTGTTGAAATGTGGAGATGTTGGCATATTTGTTGGAGTGTCGCCTCCAATCCGTCAAAGCGCCGAGCGACATGTGTCTCGAACCGGTCGAGTCGAGTAGAGATGTCTGCTAATGATGTTGTTGGTTGGTATGGACGCTGGCTTGGATTCGCTGCCTCCTCTGACGGCTGTAGGACATCATCAGGAATGTCCTCGTCCTCTTCCTCGTTGATGGGTGTTTTTAGTTTGTACTGCGGAGGATCGGTCCCTCGTTGTTGTGATATCATCCTCATATGTAGCATGGTTTGGATGCCTCGAGGAGCCATGTTTCCTATCAGTGTGAGGGAGTTGATTTGCTCGTCGGTGCTGAGGAGGTTGAAGTGCCGAGATAGCCTTGTAATATAGGGCCCCATTGATAAAATTCCCTTCCTATGTTGCTCTGTCTAATGTTGAATTGCGCACGCCATAAAGTATGCCAAGTCGAACACATGTCCTTCAGACATGCAGGAAAGGAAGTAAACGTCGTGTTTGTTGACGACTTCGGTGCTCTCTTTTCGACCTGTGATGGTATGCGCGAGTATGGCATGAATGTACCGTAGTGCTGGAGGAAGGGCTGTCGCCTTAGATTTACTGGGGTTGTAAGTGGCCGTCGTGGGCTTTAGGTCGATCCAGCAGTCGATGGGAAGGCAGTGGGGTTCGCGGTTTAGACTGGCCAGTGGGTTCTCTGCTATGAATTCCGCCGTATAGAGGCCAAGAGCTGCTCCGAATTGAGGTACGCTCAATCGATGTACTGTGCCCCCGAGACAAAATTCTATAGTGCCTGGGTCGTTGAATTGAGCCATCACCGTTTGTAGCGTGAATGTAGAGCAGACTCGAGTGTGAGCTCGAGGTATGTAGGCTCATTAATTGAGAAGAATGTCTCCCATGGATCAGCCGATATGAGTGCTTGGATATCAGTGGTGAGCCCTACTTGCCCGACGGCGTCCCAATCAATTTGTCGTCCAGTGCCGATGGGCCTATCCCTGATGGCTTCGTACTGGTCCTCCTGAACGACTTGTGGAAATCGGAGGAACGGGTGTCGAATTTCGGTGCTTGCAGAAGAGGATCCGGGCCCCTTTCTTTTCCTGCTTGGAACGGCGCATTTCACTCGAGATGTCGACATATTTCCTGTAAATCAAATATAAAGCAAGTTTTCTAGTTCAACGAATATATTGGAAAATTGAGAATCATTATCATTCACAATTAAATTTTACCAATAGCAAAACATCAATTCTCCAAGAAAAGAACCAATCTCAAAACATGCAACAAAACCACCCTAACATGCATTAATAAATAAAAAGATGAATCAAACATTGAAAATCATGTTTGTTAAAGAAATAAAATAAAGCAACAAGAAGCATTCAAACAAAGGAAAAGAAATGAACTAAACACAACCATGTATAAACTAAACAAGAAATAGAATAGAATAAACAATATGAATCAAATTTTTAAACACAAACTTGACATAAAGGGTAAATATGCAAAAATGGTATGAAGATTATAAGAGAAAGGGAACCAGAAATGGTGGTGAATGACGAGCACAGGTGGTGCGCACGGCGGTGTTGTTGGGTCTGTGGTGTGGGCACGGCACTGTCAAGGCCGTGGTGCTTGGGTGCACGGTGGTGTTGTGGCCGTGTGGGTGGTTGGACTGAGTTTTTGGAGGAGAAACGGCGGTGGGGATGGGGTAGACTTGTTGAGTGGCTGGATTTTGAGGGGGGAATAAAAATTTAATTTTAGGGTTTGAGGTTTTGGGGGGGAAGACGGTTACTTTGTTTAAATAGGGAGGGGAGCACGGCCTTTCGCACGGCCATGTTAGATTTGAATTGCCCATACTTTTCGCGATTTCTTACAATTGGGTGCGCTTCAAAGGTTTTGGCACGACCGTGTGTCAATTCACATGCCCGTGTTCGATAAGAAAAGACGTTAGCACGGTGGGGTAACACGGGCATGTCGAGCCTGTATATGACAAGTCAGTAACCTTATTAATTTCACACGGTTATGAGGCACGGCCATGTTGTGCCCGTGTATTATAAGTCAGTAACCTCAGTAATTTTACACGGTTATCTAGCACGGGCGTGGTCTGGTGTTGCAGCCCGTGTTACCGAAAAAAATTTTACCCTGTTTAGGCACGGTGTTTTGTCACCCCCATGGTCTATTTCCTGGCTATGCACGGCTATGTACACGCCCGTGTCAAGGCCATGTTGAAATTTCTGCATTTTCCTGTTAGACTATTTTAGTGCTATGCTAGAAAAATAAAAACTATGTTAGTATGTTAGTGCTAGGGTTGCCTCTCGAGAAGCGCTCATTTATAGTCTTAAGCTAGACTCTCTCTATTTTCAGTTCCAAAGGATGGCTCATGGAGCATAAGCTCTTTTCCTATACCTCCAAAATCTGTACCGTTATAAATTTTAAGTCGGTGACCATTTACCTTGAATGTACCTTTAGTGGGATGGGTTACCTCGACGGTGCCATATGGAAATATTGTTTTGATCATGAATGGTCCTGACCATCTTGATTACAACTTTCTCAGGAATAGTTTAAGCCTTGAGTTGTACAATAGGACTATGTCTCCCACTTCGAATTGCTTTGATCTCTTGAGAAGAGCATCGTGGCGTCGCTTTGTTACTTCTTTGTACAATTTTGAGTTCTCATAGGCTTCATTCTCCTCTTACCTGCAATTTTGAGATCAGTATTTAAAAATTTTATTGCCCAAAAAGCTTTGTGTTCTAATTTGAACGGTAAATGACAACTTTTCCTGTATACAAGTTTGTATGGGGATGTCCCTAAAGGTGTTTTAAATGCTGTTCTATAGGCCCATAACGCATCATCTACTTTTAATACCCAGTCTTTTCTATTTGATTCAACGGTTTTTTCTAGAATGCGCTTAAGTTCTCGGTTTGCTACCTCTACTTGCCCACTAGTTTGAGGATGGTATGGGGTTACTGTTCTATGATACACTCTATATTTCTTTAGAACTTTTTCAAATTGGGTATTGCAGAAGTGTGTACCCCTATCGCTAATGATGGCTCTTGGTGTGCCGAATCGAGAAAAGAGTTTCTTGAGAAACTTAACTACTACCCTAGCATCATTGGTAGGTAAAGCTTCCGCTTCTACCCATTTTGACATGTAATCAACTGCTACTAGAATGTACCTGTTCCCAAACGAATTAGGGAATGGTCCCATAAAGTCAATACCCCATATGTCAAATATTTCACATGATAACATATATGTTTGAGGCATTTCATCTCGTTTAGAAATATTACCTATTCGTTGACATCGATCACACGAGGTAACATACCTGTGAGCATCTTTAAATAGAGTGGGCCAATAAAAACCTGATTCGAGTATTTTGTGTACTGTCTTTATGCCACTGTAGTGTCCTCCTGACGGTCCTGAATGACAATGCTCCAAGATCTTGTTTGCTTTTGTCTTTCTAACACATCTTCGAATTACTTGATCTGCACAAATGCGGAAAAGAAAAGGATCTTCCCAAAAATAATTCTTCACATCAGCAAAGAATCGCTTCTTTTGGTGATGTGTTAATTTTCTTGGTAAGATGTTAGCTGCTAAATAATTTGCAATATTTGCAAACCATGGTACCTTAGAATGTGTTATAGAGTAGAGTTGTTCTTCGAGAAACGAATCACTTATTTTGCCTTCACCGAGCTCTTTGATGTGTGGATTTTCAAGTCTAGAAAGGTGATCCGCTGCAAGATTCTCAGCTCCCTTCTTATCTTGTATTTCCAGGTCAAATTCTTGTAAAAGTAAAATCCATCGTATGAGCCTGGGTTTAGCAACAGGTTTGTTTAAAAGATAACGAAGAGCTGAATGGTCAGTGTAAACGACAACTTTGGACAATATTAGATATTGTCTAAATTTATCAAAAGCAAAAACTACAGCTAGCAATTCTTTCTCTGTGGTGGTGTAGTTTTCTTGTGCGGGTGTTAGTGTTCTGCTAGCGTAGTAAATTGGCTGAAAGTGCTTGTCTCTTCGTTGTCCCAAAACTGCACCTACTGCAAAATCACTTGCATCACACATTAGTTCAAAGGGTAAGTTCCAATCAGGTGCAATCTTTAAAGATGTTAAATGCATCTAAACATTCATGATTGAAATCAAAAGGAACATCTTTTTCTAGTAATTTTGTCAAAGGCTTAGCTATTTTACAAAAATCGTTAATAAATCTTCTATAGAATCCTACATGTCCTAAAAAGCTTCTGATAACCTTAACAGAACTAGGGGGTAGTTTTTCTATGGCTTCAACTTTTGCTGTATCAACCTCGATCCCTTTACTAGAAATCTTATGCCCTAACACAATTCCTTCTCTTACCATAAAGTGACATTTTTCCCAGTTTAAAATAAGGTTTGTTTCCTGACATCTCATTAGAAGTCGTTTTAAATTTTTAAGGCAAATATGGAAAGAATTACCGAATACCCAAAAATCATCCATAAATACCTCCATGATATCTTCTACGAGCTCATCAAAGATTGCCAACATGCAACGCTGAAAAGTAGCAGGTGCATTACATAATCCAAAAGGCATGTGAATGTTGTCTTTTCTTGATCTTCAGGAGCTATGGGGATTTGGAAGTAACCGGAGAGTCCATCCAAAAAACAGTAGTACATATGGCCAGATAATCTTTCTATCATTTAATCTATGAAGGGTAGCGGGAAATGATCTTTTCTAGTAGCACCGTTCAACTTTCAATAGTCTATACAGACTATCCAACCTGTGACTGTTCTTGTGGGAATCAACTCATTCTTTTCATTGGGCACTACCGTCATTCCTCCTTTCTTTGGAACTACCTGCATAGGACTTACCTAAGTGCTGTCAGAAATAGGATAAATTATTCCTGCATCTAGGAGTTTAATGACCTCAGCTTTGACCACTTCTTTCATGTTAGGACTTAACCGTCTCTGGGGTTGCACACACGGCTTGTATTCTTCTTCCATTAAAATTTTGTGGGTGCAAAATGCGAGACTTATTCCCTTAATGTTAGAAATTTTCCAAGCTATGGCTTTTTTGTGTTCTTTTAGTACCTTTATCAGTTCCTCTTTTTCCTAGGGTTCTAGTTCTGTAGAGATGATTACTGGTAATGTAAAATTGTCTCTGATGAATGCGTATTCTAAGTGTTTTGGTAGCTGTTTCAATTCCAAATTGGGTGGCTCTTTAATGGAAGGTTTCTGTTTTATTTCGTCGTCATTGTCAATTCTTTCTTCATTCATTTTTTTGGATGGTGATGTATTCCGATTCAGCTCATCATCCTCATCTTCTTCCCCCTCTTCTTGAGTTAGACACAGTTCCATCGTGTCGTTATGTATGATTTCCTGTAATGAATTTTGAATGATATGATCAGTAGTATCAACAAAATAACAGGAATCATCTTGCTCTTTAGAATGTCGCATGGCATCATAGATTTAAAAAATGATTTCTTCGTCTCCTATCCTTAGTGCGAGTTTACCATCTCCTACATCTATAACCGCTTTAGCATTGGCTAAAAAAGGACGCCCTAAGATTAAGGGAACATTAATGTCTTCATCCATGTCTAATATAACGAAATCAACAGGGAAAATGAATTTATCAATTTTTACCAAAACATCTTCAATAACTCCTCTAAGATATTTAATAGATCTGTCTGCTAACTGAATACTCATCCTAGTGGGTGTTGGTTCCCCAAGACCTAGTTGTTTAAACATTTTATAAGGCATTAAATTTATGCTAACGCCTAGATCAGCTAACGCTTTCTTACTATTCAAACTACCAATTAAACAAGGGATAGTAAAACTTCCTGGGTCTTTTAACTTGGTTGGTAGCTTATTTTTGAAGAATGCTTAGCACTCTTCATTAAGTTCCACTATTGACACCTCTTCAAGTTTTCGTTTATTCGTCAGTAGCTCTTTTAAGAATTTTGCGTACTCCGGCATCTGTGAAATAGCTCAACAAAAGGTAAGTTGATATGTATTTGTTTAAAAAGTTCAAGAAACTTACTGTATTGTGCATCAATTCGCTCTTTCTTTAACTTTTCTGGATATGGGATTGGTGGTTTCTTCTCATTGCGTAATGGTGTTACCACCTCAATTTCCTTATCATTTTCTTTATTTTCGGTTGGGATCTGTTTCTTCATGTCATCTAATTCCTTTCCACTTCTTAGTGTGACTGCTTTTACCTGTTCTGTTTCTTTAGGAAGATTTTCTGCTTGTATTTCAAAGATCATCTTGGAAAGCATTCCAAGTGTCTTAGTGAGTTCCCCAAATGACTCAGTAAATTTTTCAATTGATGCTTGTTGATTTTAAGGGTTCTCTCGATATCTTGCAGGTGTTTTTTTGTGTTTGCTGATTCCTTCGCATGGATTGGTTCCTTCTCTTGTGGATAGGGCTGATTTTGAAAGTTTTGAGGAGGTTGTTGCCTTTGATTTCCTTGGTTTCCTTGTCCTCCCCACGAAAAATTTGGGTGGTTCCTCCAACCTAGATTGTAAGTGTTGGTATAAGGATTATTATTAGATCGGAAATTATTACCTATATAGTCCATCTATTCATCTTCTGCTCCTGGTTGGTAGGGTGGGTACTCAGGATTCGCCACAGTTCCACTTGCATCGCACTGCATGACTGGATGTACTTGTGATGAACACAAATTATCAAGCTTTTTATTCATCATCTCTAGCTGTGTTGATGGCATGGTCTTGGCATCGATGTTGAAAACTGCTGCCGATTTTGTCGGTTTGGTCCTTGAAGCTTGCCACTGATAATTGTTTAATGACATCTCCTCAATGAACTCATAAGCTACTTTTGGGGTTTTGCTGTTCAATGTTCCACCGGCGGCTGAATCTATAAGTTGTCTCGTTGAGGGGTTTACACAGTTGTAAAAGGTTTGGACTTGTAGCCACAAGGGTAGGCCATGGTGTGGGCACCTACTCAAGAGATCTTTGAATCTCTCCTATGCGTCGTATAGTGTCTCTACATCCATCTGCACAAAAGAAGAGATATCATTCCGTAATTTGGCCGTTTTGGCGGGTGGGAAATATTTCATCAAAAAATTTTCGGTCATCTGATCCCATGTAGTGATTGACCCTCGTTGTAACGAGTTTAACCATTGTTTAGATTTATTTATTAATGAAAAAGGGAATAACCGAAGACGTATGGCATCATCAGACACGCCATTTATTTTGAAGGTATCACAGAACTCTAAGAAGTTAGCTATATGCGTGTTTGGATCTTCGTCCTGCAAACCATCAAATTGAACAAACTGTTGAATCATTTGTATTGTGTTAGGCTTTAATTCAAAATTGTTAGCAGATATAGCAGGCCTAACAATACTAGATTCTGCTATTGTTAAATGTGGTTTCGCATAATCGAACATTGTGCGTGGAGCGTTGTTGTCACCCATATCGCATGGTGGTGGGTTGTTTTCGTCCATCCCTTCAGTAGGATTGGATCTATCTTCTTCCTCTCTCCGTGTAATCTAGGGCTCGCCTGGTTTCTCGATGATTCCTACGAGCGATAGCTTCGATTTCGTTGTCGAATACCAAAGGTCCCCTCGAGTTCATAATTAAGCAACATAATTAAGAACAAACTAAGTAATTTATCATATAACTTAAAAATCAAACAATAAAATCCATCTAGGTTTCATCCCCTTTAGGTATTTAAGGGGTTTAGTTCATAATGAATAAACAAACCATCGCAAAAGAAAAGATAAAACAAAACATAGGAAAAATCCTAAAACCCCCTGAAGGAATCGAAGGAGAATTCTACCATCTTGAGTATAACTTCGGCTTCTTGAGATGGATCAACTGGCTATCCTCGCGTTATTCCCTAACTCTGACCTTCTCGGCTTGGCTCCTTGGCCTCTCTTTTGCTCCCTTCAACAGGTGATACTTGGGGGTTATTTATAGGCTCTTGAAACGAGATTCTTTCTCCCTAAGTATCCTTTTCTGACTAAAATTACTCTTTCCAGCGTCAGAGGCACGGCCATGTCACATGCCCGTGTGAATCGAGACCTGACCGTGCTCGGATTTCTCTTGAGGCACGGCCGTGTGTGGTGGGGTTGAGGTCGTGCTCTAGGTGTTCGTCAAGGCACGGCCATGTGTGCTTTGGGCCAGGCCGTGTCGATTTCATGTTAAGGCCCATTTACTCCGTTTTAGGCCCGTTTTGTGTTCTTTTCATCCTTGAGTGCTTTCCTGGGTATAAGACATGAAAAGAAAGGATTAAAAGCACCTTTTTATATAAAACAAAGGGTAAATCATCTAAAAGCATATTAAATGTGGGATAAAAATATGTTACTTTTACGGTTTATGAGCTTGCCTTACAATCGTTGTCAGAGTTAGTTTCCAGGTTCGATCATTTTTATTATAAATTTTAAAGCTTTGATTTCGACAATCATGTGTCTAGGCGTGTTGATTCTCCATGCCCATTTTTCAGACAGCCACGCCCGTTCTTGATAAGTCAGTGTTGTCCATGGCCGCCTCGCAGGACCGTGGGCTTTTGTCGGTGCCCGTGTTGGAGTGGTTGGGTCCGTGAACTTCAAAAATTAGTTGAGTCTAATTTGTACCGCCTCTGCCATGTTTGTACAAAGATTCTTAAGGTACACACGGCCACGGCCACGGCCGTGTGCAAGGCCCTGCGGCCTGGAAATCTGCACCCTTGGTTAGTTTAAAATTAGGTGCTAAAAAGGAAGAAAAGAAAGAATAAAACAGAATAAATAAAAATAAAAATGTAAAAGTTAATGGGGTTAGTACTCGGGTTGCCTCCCAAGAAGCGCTCGTTTATAGTCTTAAGCTAGACTTACTTCTTAAAAAATCAGGGAGGTTTAAAGGTTTGAATATCTTCCCTCATGCTTACAGTTCTATTTTCTTGATAATATTTAAGTCGAGAAGCGTGTACCTTAAAAGTACCAAATATAGGATTGCTTACCTCGACTGTTTTGTATGGGAAGATATTGTGTACCTTAAGAGGGATTTCTTCGTTTTCTTTTAGGTCTGACATGGTGATTCGAGGATCTGATTTATCTAACAGTACCTGGTCTCCTATTTTGAAGTGGTTTGATGTTTCGGTGATCTTTTCTCGGGGCTTCTTTGGTATCTCTTCATGCGGTTCCTGTTCTTCTTTAAAGTGTGTCTTCCACTCTTCTAATTTGTCGACCTTAAGGCTTCGTTCCTCATATAATTCTTCTTTGTTGGCACGAGGTACATGATTCAGCTCAGGTTTGTACCCTTGTGGTGTTTCCTGTGGTGAAAGTTGAACAACCTGGTTATCAATTGTTTTTACTTTCTCCTCTTCATCAATTATTGTCCTGGCCGGGCCGAGTGCTTGTAAACTGATCGATTCATCACCTACCTGAAGTATGAGTTCTCATGTGCTAACATCAATTTTAGTCCTAGCAGTTGCTAAAAAGGGTCTTCCTAAAATTAAGGGAATCGAATTATCCTCATCCATGTCTAAGACAACAAAATCTACTGGGAAAACAAATTTATCAATTTTTACAAGAACATCTTTGATAGTACCCCTAGGAATTCTAACAGTTTTATCAGCTAATTGAATGCTCATCCTAGTTTGTTTGGGTTTCCCTAGACCTAGTTGTTTAAACATTTTATAAGGCATGACATTTATACTTGCCCCTAAATCGGCTAATGCATTATCAATAGTTAGTCTACCAATTAAACATGGAATTGTAAAACCCCTAGATCTTTTAAGTTCCGTCGTAGTCTATTCTGTAACATTGCTGAGAATACTGCGTTTAATTCCACATGTGGCTCCTCGTCTAATTTACGCTTGTTTGTCAGGAGCTGTTTTAAAAATTTCCTCGAATTCGGCATCTGAAAAAGAGCTTCAAGAAGAAATAAGTTAATATGTAATTTCTTTAAAAGTTTAAGAAACTTACCGAACTGTTCCTCTGTATCGTCTCTTTTCATCGCTTCGGGATAAGGTATGCGAGGTTGGTACTTCTTGACTACTGGTTTTGGCTTTTCTTGTGTTACCTGAACTTTACCTTACTTTACCTAGTTTTCTTGAATTGGATTTGGTTTATCTAACCCTTTACTATCATGAGCTGTGATGGCTTGAACTTGCTCCCTTGGGTTATTCTCGGTGTTGCTCGGTAGTCTTCCCTGTGGTCTCTCAGAAATCAGCTTAGCAAGTTGCCCGAATTGATCCTTGAACTCTTGTGACAATGCCTCAAGTTTTGTTTCTATCTTCTGGAAATGTGTTTCTGAGGCTGTTATGAAGTTTGTTAGTGCCTCTTCAAGGTTCGGCTTCTTTTCCTGTGGGTAGGGCTGTTGTTGGAAGTTTTGGGATGGTTGTGACCTTTGATTTCTTTGATTGCCCCATGAGAAATTGGGGTGGTTCTTCCAACCTGAATTATAAGTATTACTATAAGGGTTATTGTTAGATCGGAAATTATTACCAATATAGTTCATTTGTTTGATCTCCATGCCCTGTCCGTAGGGTGGGTACTCAGGATTCACCACTCCTTCACTTGCGTCGCACTGCATAAATGAATGTGCCTGCGAAGAACCATAGAAACTATCAAATTTTTTATGTAACAATTCTACCTGATTTGATAGCGCGATTACTGCATCAATGTTATAAACTCCGGCTGCTTTGGCTGGCCTTGTCCTTGTAACTTGCCACTGATAGTTATTCAGTGACATCTCCTCTATAAACTCGGAGGCTGCTTCAGGAGTTTTGTTGTTCAAGGTTCCACCGGTAGCTGAATCGATTAGTTGCCTTGTTGAAGGGTTCACACCATTATAAAAAGTTTGGACCTGTAGCCACAATGGTAATCCGTGGTGTGGGCACCTTCTCAACAAATCTTTGTATCTCTCACATGCATCTTATAGTGTCTCTGAATCTATTTGCACAAAAGAAGAGATATCATTCCTTAACTTGGCCATTTTGGCCGGTGGAAAATATTTTAATAAAAATATTTCGGTCATTTGATCCCATGTAGTGATTGAGCCTCGTGGAAGATGGAAATAACCAAAGACGGATGGCATCATCAGAAACACCATTTATCTTGAAGGTGTTGCAAAATTCTAGGAAATTTGTTAAATGTTTGTTAGGATCCTCATCCTGCAAACCATCAAACTGAACAAACTATTGTATCATCTGTATAGTGTTATGTTTCAGTTCAAAATTATTTGCAGCAATAGTAGGCCTAACAATACTAGACTCAGTTCCTATTAAACTAGGTTTAGCATAATCATACATAGTACGAGGAGCATGATGTTCGGCCATCTCTGGAGGTGGCGGATTATTCTCTGCCATCTCTTCTATGGTATTTATTTAGGCTTCTTGCTCTTCATTTATGTAGTTTAGGCTTCGCCTTATTTCTCTGCAATTTCTATGAACGGTACTTTCAATATCACTGCCGTAAAGTAGAGGTCCTATCGGGTTCCTTCCAGTCAGAAACTAGAGGTACCTGTAAGGGACAAAAGAAAGAAGAAAAAAAATTAGAAAAAGAAAATTTAATTGCAAAAATAATAATAAATAATAAATATGGCTAAAGTAATAAAAATTAAGCGTTCTTAATATTTTATTTCCCCGGCAATGGCACCAAAAACTTGATCGTCGAAATCAGAGCTTTAAAATTTATAATAAAAATGATCGAACATGGAAACTAACTCTGACAACGATTTTAAGGCAGACGCACCTATCGAACAGTAGTATAGTTTAGGCAAGACCGGAATATCGAATCCCAAAGGAACCAAAAGTACTAATGCTAACTTTCTTTCTATTATTTAGCCTAAGAATTAAGTGAATGGTTATCTAATCTAAATTTAACTATCAACTAAACTAAAGACGCAAAGACAAAAAGATAATGAATTGGGGAAAAATAACTTGAAAAAAAAAAAACCCAATTAATTAAGACGATACCCTTAGGAAGAATCCACCTAGACTTCACTTGTTATCTAACACTAAACCAGACGATGTATTCACTTGACTTGATCCGTAACATTCCCTAAGTTATATTAAACCTTCTCTCGAAGCGAATAACGTCTAACTCTAGGTTGATTAATTGAAATCTCTTTCTAATTAAAACCCCTAGAATCGCATTAACTCGATCTATGGACTCCCATATTAGGTTTCACCCTAATCCAGCAAAATCTCGTCACCCTATCTCTAGGCCTGCGATCAACTCCGCTTAATTATGCTAGATCTACTCTTATGCAGGGACTTTTGCTCCTCCACCTAAGCACATCCAACTTGAATCAATATCCCGAAAATATTAACACAAGAATTAAGCAAACAGAATTAAGAACAAATCAAGTATTTATCATATAGTTCAGAAAACAATAACAAGATCTGTCTTAGGTTTCATCCCCTTCAGGTATCTGAAGGGTTTAGCTCATAACAAATAAGGAAAACATCTTAGAAGAAAAGATAAAACAAAACATAAGAAATCCCTAAAACCCCCTGAAGGAATTGAAGGAGAGATCCGCCGTCTTGAGTAGAATTCTGGCTTCTTGAGATGGATCAACTGGCTATCTTCGAGTGATTCCCACAAATCTGACCTTTTCGGCTTGGCTCCTTGGCCTAGCTAACCGCCCTCCTTCAGGTAACACTTAGGGGGTTTATATAGACTTTCAAAATATGTTTCTTCGCCCCTAAGTATCCAAATCCGAATGAAATTGCTCTTTCCTACGACAGGGACACGGCCATGGCACACGCCCGTGTGGGTCGTGGCCAGGCTGTGCTCAGACTTCTTTAATGAGGCACGGCCATGTGAATCGAGATCAGGACGTGTTCTAGTAGATTGACGTGGCACGGTCGTGTGGGCTTAAGTCCCAGCCGTGTCGATTTCCTCTTTGGCCCAATATGGTTTGTTTTTAGCTCGTTTCTCATTCTTTTCATCCTCGGGTGCTTTCCTGGGTACAAAACATGAAAACAAAGGATAAAGAGCACCTTTTTACATAAATCGAGGCTGAATTCATCCAAAAGCATACTAAATGTGGGCTTAAAATATGTTACTTTTACGGTTTATCATAAGTGGATCCCCAAGAAGAAAAGAAATATGGATGGTAAAGTGGAAATTATCAAGCCAGACTTGTAGTAAAAGGTTATACTTATAAAAAAATGTATTGATTATAAAGAAAACTTCTCTCTGGTTGCTATGCTCAAGTCAATCCGCATATTGTTATCCATCACGACAGCTCTCGATTATGAGATATGACAAATGGATGTCAAAATAGTGTTTTTGAATTACTATTTTGAAGAGAGCATCTATATGATGCAACCCACTGGATATATAGCTAAAGGGAACTAGTATAAAGTTTGTAAATTGCTTAGATCCATATATAAACTTAAGTAAACATCTCACTCATGGAATTAAAGATTTGATCAAGCAATCAAAATTTTTGGATTTGAGCAAAACATAGATAAACCTTATGTTTATAAACATTTAAGGGATGGAAAGGTGGTATTTCTCGTTCTATATGTCAATGACATTCTACTCACTGGGAATGATGTAGGGACTGCCATCGGTTAAACTGTGGTTAACCCAATAGTTTAGCATGAAGGACTTGAAAGAAGATAATTTTGTTCTAGGCATTCAACTCCTAAGGGATTGAAAGAAAAAAGTGATAACACTATCTCAGGATTCATACATAGAAAATATATTGGAGTGTTATGAATGACAAATTCAAAGAAGGGAAATCAACTCTTCGTATCGAGATTTCATCTTTCTTTGGAGGACTGTCCTTAAATAGCTGAAGAAAGAGAGAACATGAGAAAGGTTCCCTATGATTTAGCAGTAGGAAGTCTCATGTATGCTATGTTATGCACATGTCCAAGTATCTATTTTGCATTGGGGATGGTATGTCAATATCAGATGAATTCGAGACCAAGACACTAGCAAGAAGTTAAGCATATGCTCAAGTATTTATAGAGAACGAGAGATTATATGCTTGTTTATTCTAGAGGAGATCTTACTCCTATCAGATATACTGGTTTTAACTTCTAATTGTATAGGGACCGAGCAAATCGACATTGGGGTGTGTTTTTGTCCTAGGCGATAGGTCCATTGTGTAGAGAAATAAAAAGTATAGCTGTACTGCTAACTCCACTATGAAGGACGAATATATGGCTGCTTTTGAGGCTACTAAAGAAGAAATATGGCTTCGAAAGTTCCTTAAAGATTTTGAAGTCTTTATCGGTATGGGAAAAGCTATCACATTGTATTGTCACTATAGTGCGTAAAAGCTAATACCAAGGAGACGAGATGTAACACCCCAAACCCGGCCCATTTGCTATGACCGAATTTGAAATGCCACTACGGAAAACATTTGAAAAACTTTTAACTTAGAGTTAAAAAATAAAAAAATTTGTTGTCTTTACTAAAACATTGTGTAATTAAAGTTCCAAATAAAATTAAGTTGTTTAAAATAAAACATTTTCAAATAATAATATAATCAAAAATCCAACTTAAAAGATAATAAAAATCCTTAAATACTTAAAATGGCCCTTTTTACAATAACCAAATATTCCCAAATTCTGAAAATATAAAATATATAAAATATGGAATATAACTTCTGCATGGGCCACCTCGTATCCACTCCAACCCGGTCCAAGCTTTATGCATTACCTGAAATGTTGGTAAAAATTTGGGTGAGTCAAACAGACTCAGTGCATAGTTATTTCACATGTCTCCACACATGGGCTTGGCCCATATCCACGCATCAATCACATATCAGATGATCAGGCGTTATATCCACATAATTCCACATGTTGGGCTTGTCCCATATCCACATTGATCCACATAATTAGTCATGCAAAATGCATAAATATGCAACATGAAGCCCAACCCAACCTAGAGTCCATCTGTTACTCCTACCTTAGCAGACTCCCTGCCCAAGGCCGTGGCTAATCCACCGATCACATAGTGATCCACATATCTTACCTTGGCAGACTTGCTGCCCAAGGCCGTGGCTAAGCCACCGATCACATAGTGATCCAAATATCTTACCTTGGCAGACTTGCTGCCCAAGGCCGTGGCTAAGCCACCGATCACATAGTGATCCACATATCTGTATCCACGAGGTGACTCGAGGTCATCCTCAATCTACGGTGATGCACACAGCTATCATCCGCCGAGATGGGCACCTAGCCAACACCTCCCTTGATGAAGCACATAGCGACCATCAAGCGCCAATGTAGCACAAGGCTAACATCAGACCACGTACATAATGTACACCCTTTCCTTCGATAGTCACATCCCAAGTCCCATGCATATATGTGTATCATGGCAACATATCACTTGAACAATTATGCATCCAATGCCATCACATTTCATATATTCATCAATGATCATTTAATATAGTAAATCACTGACCTGAGTATTCGATCACCCTCCACGGGTATTCACAATCTTAGGCATTAATTCGGCTACCATTAACATCATATTACATATACATAAATATAACACATACACACAATCAAGAGACAGTGCGATAACTACGCACCTATTTGGCACAGTCGATTAAATCCCGAAAACGCCACTTGATTATGAACTCTGTTGAAATTCCTTAAACAACCCACATTAGAATCGGCTTTAAGCAATAATCCAAAAGAATGGCCCTTGGCCGAATGCTACACTTACTTACCTTGAAGAATCGAATCCCGAAAGCTTCTCCTTTAATGCTCCTTAATGTTGGCTACCATCACAAGAAACACATATCATGGCACAAGCATAATCGGCCATCCCTAAACCAAGGCTTAATCATTGATTCGACACACTTAAAAGAAAGAGAACCTACACCGATTGCTAGGATAGAAATTACTTACCACCTTGATGCTTGAAGAGACCAAATAAGAGAAAAAGGTTTCGGCTAAACCTTCCCAATGGTAATGGGATATTTGTCTAACACAAAGATAGGTATAGAAATGAGGTTGAGATGGTGTTTCGGCACTTTACTGATGAAAAGGGATTACGCCAAAGTGGAGGGAGTAGAATGCTTAGAGGATTTGGCTATGGTGTTTCTTTAAGGCTTCAAACCAAGAGAAAAGGGTACACAAAGAAGGCTACAAGATTCGGCTATGGGGTTTCCTTAAAGTTTCAAGCAAAGACAAGACAGAAAGAGGCTATAGGGATCGGCCAAGCCTTACCAAAGGTGATGACAAACTCGGCTATCAAAAGGAAAAGAAGGAGTTTGGGAAAGGAGATAGATTCGGCCAAACTAGGAAATAGAGAGAAGAAGAAAACGCTAGTGACCTTAATAGTCTTTGAAGTTTCGAACACAAAACAAAGAGAAGGGAAACCGAATCTAAATGGCTTATGCACAAAAACCACACTTTGATGGCATTAGGATTTCGGCACCACACTAGAGAAAGAAGAATAAACCCGAAAAGAAAACACCTAAACTCCTTAAGAGAAATTCGGCTACTCCCCTCTACTTACAAAACCAAAATGGTCATCAAAGAAATCCCCCTTGGCCATCCAACTCACATATTCATCACAAATCCCACAATTTCCTCTTTATTTCCTCCTAATCCTATTCCTTCCAAAAATTCGGCCAACTCCCCCCTAGTCCATGAAACCATCCATGTTCATGGACAAAATGCCATAGAAGAGTTTCCAAAACAACACTCCATAATCCATGCCTTTTGTCCCCTCATCATACCATTTTTCATTGATACCATACCTTAACTAAAAACTTGCCTTATTCCTTAGTCTACTATCCATAAATAACAAAGTCCATCCTTACCATAAGTAAAATTTGACCAACACATGCCATACAAAAATTAAAAGTCACCTTAATGTCATCCATGGGATTCGAACCTCTTCCCTCATGCAATAACTCATGCGCCAGCTCCACTTTACTACTTGCTCACTTATGTTAACATTGAACACTTAAATTAACTTAAGCATCATAATCACATGATCCACTTCATTAAATTCTCCATACTAAAAATTATTCTAAACCAATTAATCCCAAACCTTCACAAGACTATATTAAGCCCACAATAAAATCATACCTAAATTAACACAAGCAACAAGATGATACTCAAATTTTCCTAAAGCCCAAGGCCCAATCAGCCCAATCCTATTAGGCCCAATTTCGAGATGTTACAGTTCTACCCTCCTTAAAGAAATTTCGTCCTCGAAATTTCCAACTAACTAACAGTCGTACATCCTATCTCACCACACTACGCTCTTGCTGCGCACTCTGATCTTAATAAAACCAATATACTTTCTAGGTACAGTCTCCAAGTTCACACTCAAGGTTTTAGATACTTCACTAGCGATGGTTCTGACACAGCCATTTAGCCTCTACCGCGTCCATGACGACCACGTCCCCTAGAACTCATATCTAACGTCGCGATTTAATCTGACTTAAGAAATTTTATGCGTTAGTACTTTTGTTCCACTTGTTTATGCGCGAACAATTTTATGAAAAGAATTTTCAGGAGTAGTTCTTTCGATCAATCCAAGTTTCTAGTTCAAGTTCACTATTCTAGCTCAGAGAATCACACATTCACATTCATTCACATCAATAGAAACACATTCACTCATCCACAACATTTACCATGCTACTATGGGCATCCTTGTCCATTCCCAACCCAGGGGTAATTTCGTCATTTTTCCCTACAGGGGTACTTTGGTAATAAACTGGGGTAAATTCAAAAAAATCACCAAAAGTCATTTCAAAATTTTCCAAAATCATGGATATTTTTGAAAGAAAGATTTTCCAAATCAAGATATTAAAAAAAATTTTAAATTCAGGGGTTATTTCGGTAATTTGAAAGTTAGGGGCATTTTCGTAAATTTTCCCAAATCAGTGTATCTTGAGTTTTCACAAAATAGGGTTTTTGGATACTTTTGCAAAGTAAGAAAATCTTATTAAAATTAAGGATAGTATGGAAATTTTAGAAACCAAGGGCATTTTAGTAATTTTACCTCTAGGGGTATTTAGGTAATTTTGTAAATCGGAATCATTTTTGAAAAATTTTCAAAATAAATTTTGCTACAAATCAAAAGGGGTAATGTAGTGATTTTAAAAACAAAGGTTTTTATAAAACAGTATGGCTAGTCCCTTTCGGGTTTTAATTATCGAGTTTAGCCCGTGAATAAGTCCTCTTGGTTAGGGTGAACCGTAGCTACGCACCAGGTAGGATTCGAGTAAAGAGGAGGTGAGTCGCTAGGACTGCTTAAATACCAAGCTCTTACCGAATCCACTCCTAGACATGCGCACAATAGTTGCCACACCGTAACTCGGTGACTTACTTCACAGATTTGTTCGGTTGTTTTTAAGTCTTATGCATGTGTTTGAGTGCACTAGCCCTAGGGTTCAATAGATCCTAGTTCACTAATCTACGAGCCCAAGTATGCCCATATATCAATCATATAATAATTCACTCAACATTTAGAGGTACTTACCTGGTGGACTTCGGGTCGGAGATACAGGTGCCATGCCAGAATAAACCTGAAAAATTTGTGAAAGCCTATATTTTTGAAAAGCCCATCTTAAGAAAAAGTTTTTGGGCCCAAAACCCTCAAAGCCGAGTTTTGAACCGGCCTCTGATACCAATTTGTAACTACAAAAAGGATTCGGCTGGAGTGGAGAAAGAGAAAGGAAAAAGGAAGAAAAAGAAAGAGATTTCAATGGGAGAGGGATGTTTATGGCTTTGAACAAAAATGAAAGAAAGTAAAGAGGAATGGGGAGAAGGAAGTTTCGGGCAAGAGAAAGTAGAAGAAATGTGGGTTGAACAAGTATGAAAGAATGGAAAAGAAGTTGTGAACAAAAGAGATTCGGCCAAGCACAATGATGGTTTCGGTTTTTGTTTCACTTTGATGCACTAGGGAGAAACTTGCAAAAACTAGAAAGAATTTTCGGTTATGACACCAAAACAAATATTGAAGGCCAAAACTAACACCAAAAACTCACCTTATGTCTTCACAATCTTAGCCCTTAATTCGGCTACCATTAACATCATATCACATATACATAAATATAACACATACACACAATCAAGAGACAGTGCGATAACTACGCACCTATTTGGCACAGTCGATTAAATCCCAAAAACGCCACTTGATTATGAACTCTGTCGAAATTACTTAAACAACCCACATTAGAATCGGCTTTAAGCAATAATCCAAAAGAATGGCCCTTGGCCGAATGCTACACTTACTTACCTTGAAGAATCGAATCCCGAAAGCTTCTCCTTTAATGCTCATTAATGTTGGCTACCATCACAAGAAACCCGTATCATGGCACAAGCATAATCTGCCATCCCTAAACCAAGGCTTAATCCTTGATTCGGCACACTTAAAAGAAAGAGAACCTACACCGATTGCTAGGATAGAAATTACTTACCACCTCGATGCTTGAAGAGACCAAATAAGAGAAAAAGGTTTCGGCTAAACCTTCCCAATGGTAATGGGATATTCGGCTAACACAAAGATAGGTATAGAAACGAGGTTGAGATGGTGTTTCGGCACTTTACTGATGAAAAGGGATTACGCCAAAGTGGAGGGAGTAGAATGCTTAGAGGATTTGGCTATGGTGTTTCTTTAAGGCTTCAAACCAAGAGAAAAGGGTACACAAAGAAGGCTACAAGATTCGGCTATGGGGTTTCCTTAAAGCTTCAAGCAAAGACAAGACAGAAAGAGGCTATAGGGATCGACCAAGCCTTACCAAAGGTGATGACAAACTCGGCAATCAAAAGGAAAAGAAGGAGTTTGGGAAAGGAGATAGATTCGGCCAAACTAGCAAATAGAGAGAAGAAGAAAACGCTAGTGACCTTAATAGTCTTTGAAGTTTCGAACACAAAACAAAGAGAAGGGAAACCGAAACTAAATGGCTTATGCACAAAAACGGCACTTTGATGGCATTAGGATTTCGGCACCACACTAGAGAAAAAAGAATAAACCCGAAAAGAAAACACCTAAACTCCTTAAGAGAAATTCGGCTACTCCCCTCTACTCACAAAACCGAAATGGTCATCAAAGAAATCCCCCTTGGCCATCCAACTCACATATTCATCACAAATCCCACAATTTCCTCTTTATTTCCTCCTAATCCTATTCCTTCCAAAAATTCGGCCAACTCCCCCCTAGTCCATGAAACCATCCATGTTCATGGACAAAATGCCATAGAAGAGTTTCCAAAACAACACTCTATAATCCATGCCTTTTGTCCCCTCATCATACCACTTTTCATTGATACCATACCTTAACTAAAAACTTGCCTTATTCCTTAGTCTACTATCCATAAATAACAAAGTCCATCCTTACAATAAGTAAAATTTGACCAACACATGCCATACAAAAATTAAAAGTCACCTTAATGTCATCCATGGGATTCGAACCTCTTCCCTCATGCAATAACTCATGCGCCAGCTCCACTTTACTACTTGCTCACTTATGTTAACATTAAACACTTAAATTAACTTAAGCATCATAATCACTTGATCCACTTCATTAAATTCTCCATACTAAAAATTATTCTAAACCAATTAATTCCAAGCATTCACAAGACTATATTAAGCCCACAATAAAATCATACCTAAATTAACACAAGCAACAAGATGATACTCAAATTTTCCTAAAGCCCAAGGCCCAATCAGCCCAATCCTATTAGGCCCAATTTCAAGATGTTACACGAGAAACCACAAGAGGATGAAACATATTGATCGCCAGGATCACATCATATAACGCCCTCGACCTAATCTGATTCATCTGATCCGGATCTCAGGTATTAACCTTCTATTATGGACTTATTCAAAACAAGACATGCTAATTTTCAACATTTACATCTTATTTATGAGTACTTTCCAACTAACTTACAACTGGGTATACTATAGACGATCACAACCATAGTTCAAGACTTCTAATAGTGAGGACTTACAAGTGAATATCATAATTTAAATACATTATTCTATTTTTTATGCATAGTAGCCTTTAGAGATAATACTAACTAAAGTTGTATTGTCAACACATTCTGAATGCATAATAGCCCTTCCTACCACATTTGGCGTAATCTTGGCGTCATCTTTCCTGGCATACCCTCAAAAAGCTCACTTGTAACACAAAACACATAGGTAAGTTCGTGAGAACTTAGTGAGTTAAACTTCATTTACATGCATCGTTCCTATGCAATGCATTTGGTGAATCAATAATCCTCTCGTTTTTCTTTATTCTTCAGCTTGTCTATAGGAGTCCCATTCTAGAATTCCATTTTTTTTATCTTAGACATCATCCTTTAAATTGAAATCATGCTTTACCCTTCTCTTTCCCAGATTCAATGCTTACATTTTTTACCCAGCCCTTCTCGAGGTTCCTTAGATATTCCCATTCTAAGCTCTATACAGACCAGGTAATGTTATTTGACTTGATCTTTGAGTCCATTTGACCCATACCTTGAGTTTTGTGCATATCTTGGAACTTCCAACTTTTCTGTACATATCCTAAGACCATGCAAATCACACCAAGACTTTTTAGATGAAACCATTTCTTCAGAGTTCACCACGCGTACTATTCCTTCAAAGTTTTCCATATACATATCATTCTTCCATGAGTTTCCATACTTACCATTTTTCAGAGTTAGCCACTTATATCTTTTTTTCAGAATCCGCCATAAGTAACGTCCTTCAAGAATTATTCTTGGGAGCCTTTCCAGCTCACACCATGGGCATATCCCATTCTGTGGGTGTGTCGTGAAAACTTCCTCTATTGGGTTCGTCAAAGAGAATGTTCCTTCAACCAGCCACAAGGACCTAGGGAAATCATTTATTTTCCCTCAAGCTTTGGCACAGAGGCGTCCTTTTTTTTTCCACGAAAGTCTCCATTCTTCTTAGATCACCACAAAGGCTTCCGTTTTCTGACATGTTTACAATAGAGATTCACCTAACCTAACATTATGTGAGGTTTGCCCCTCATCATTTGGGGCACGCAGAAACCCCATCTGGCAATAACCTCCCTTTAGTTCTATCCATATGATGTCATAACCCACAAGTTATGGTCTTATACATTATGGTATTTCCATATGATGCCATAGCCCACCAGCTATGGTCTTACACGATATGGTGCCATGTGTAATACCTCTATTCCGTCTCCACTGTCGGATTAAAGTTACGAAGTGTTGCCAAGCTAAACAAAACATTTAATTTTAATTCAACATAGTTAACAAAATAAATTGCAAACATATACCAAATAAATCAATTCAGGATACTAATACACTTGTGAGCCTTAATTCAAGCTCATGGGGCCCTATACACAGTTTGAGAATAATTTGGGGTCAAATTGAAACAAATAAGAAATTTTTAGAAAAAACTGAAAATTGGCAAAACAGGGGTCACACGATTGTGTGGCCAGGCCATGTGACATAGCTTAGACTGAGTGACCGTGTGAACATTCAAACTTAGGACACATGGCCATGTCCAAGCCCGTGTGAGTATTTGAAATAGAGCTACATGGCCATGTTGTAGGTTGTTTGGCAGACCGTGTATGCATTCAAAGTTAGACCACACGACCGTGTGCTAGGCTATTTGGATATTGTTTCAAAAACAATAAATACACACGGTAGTGTGCTCCATTTTAACCCCTAATTCAAGCAAATTCATGCACCATTTCTTGCACACCAAGACATGCCATATGTAACACCCCTAGCCCAAATTCGTCACCAGATTAGGGCTACGTAACATTACCGAAGGATAACATCATACAACCAACATTTATTTATCAAAATCAAATCACAACATAAATCATAACAATAATATCCAAACTCATGCTTATAGTCCCTTTTATGAGCCCTCAAGGCCCTAAAAAGACATTAGAAACAAATTGGGACTAAATCAGAAACATATGTGGTTTTACGAAAAAAGATGCAAAATTTCAAACTGCAGGGGTCACACAGTCGTGTGGCCAGGCCGTGTGACTCATACGGCCGAGAGACATGCCCGTGTCCTAGGCCGTGTGGACATTCGAAGTAGGGACACACGACCATGTCCTAGCTCGTGTCCATGCCCGTATAACTCATTGACTTAGGTCACACGGCCAAGCCATACGCCCATATGCTAGGCTGTGTACCCTTCGAAACGGACTCACACGCCAGTGTGCTAGGCCGGGTGCTAGGCCATGTAACTGCCTGACTTGCAACCCTTAATAAGCTATAGGGGACACACGACTGTGTCGCTTGGCCGTGTGTCACACACGGCTGAAACACACGACCGTGTCTCTGGCTGTGTGGACGAAAAATAGGCCATTTTAAAGCCATTTTTCTCACCCAAAGACTTGCCACTTGCACAACCCAAATCTACCTATTTTCATGCATTCAAATGGCACTTATATATACATATACAATCTAGAACATCATAGAAACTAACAATTCAACCAATATGCCAAAATGGCACCTCAAACTCAACAATCAAACTTGACTAAACACCTACCAAATTCATTCATAATTCAAACCACCAATTAAACAGCTTTAATTCCACATTTTCCATAAAGTTCATATACCAATTACATGCACAACAAATACCATTATGACCATCTTCACATATACCATTAATCTTAATAACTATACCAAATGCCAATATACATTCAAGGCTACCAAAACTAACCATTAGCACTTCAAGGCACTATCTCTTTCATACCAAAACAACATCTCATAGCATCCTTATTGTTCATCCATTCAACTATCATCACTAAGTACTTAGATGCCAAAATGACAACCACTTTAAAATACCATATATATATATATACACATGATATCATATCAATTATATCATTAACCAAAATAACATATATACAAGCCACACATAATGGCTAATTTCATAAAACAAAGACACCTATACATGCAATTGTAACCATGACTCAAAATCGTCAAAATCTACCAATATAGCCAATGGATAGTGTGATGGATCTCCGCCAAGCTTCCAAACCGTACGAGCTTTCGATTATCTAAAAACATAAGAGAAATACACTAAGTAAGCATATAATGATTAGTAAGTTCATAATTCATAAACAAAGCTTACCATTTCAATATATATAAGCTTAAAAGCAATTTATGAGATAATCCAACATAACTTGGCACAAGCCTAAGCAGCAACAATCTTTCAAATTAGATAACCACATAACTTAGCAACTCATTGCAAAACATAATAGCTTTTATGCACATATCTTATAGTCATTCATACTTTCATGAATATGGCTAAGCATATTTAAAGCATCATCATTTCATATATGTTTCATACTTTCATAGCATTACTTATCGAAATATTTGTCGATCCTTTCCTTTTGTGTACCTATTGAACCATTAGAATAATATCAAATACTCGGGAATCTTGCACACTATGTGCTAACATATGGTCGAAACCATTACTTTGTTTTATGTCATATATATGCTCTCTCTCGAGCCATATGTGGGTCTACTTACACAAGCTGTCAGTCAGGACGTAGCTACACGGTGTTGCTCACACAAGCTGTCAAGTAACTACAACACATGCCAAAAACTCAGCCATCGGTACGATGTACAAGACCATCACCCAAATAGGTAGATTTGGTACCAACCCACTATAGCTGAATTTAAGCCTTAAGCTTATAAAATTATACTTTTTCCCTATAATTTTGAATCCATTACAATTTAGTCCCTAAGCATATAAAATGAAATTCATGCAATTTGGTACCAACCCACTATAGCCGAATTTTATTTAAGCCCCTCATAAGCCCTACATTTCATTTATTTCACAATTTCATTATGAATAATTTTCTAGTTTTCAATTAAATCCCTAATTGACAAATTCATCAAAATTCCCTTTACAGAAGTTGTTCAACTATATTCAAACATTCATTTTCATCCATCAAACATAAAAAACAACTAATATAAATTCATGGTAAAACCCTAGACGTTTAATAGTTTTACAAATTTGTCCCTGGGCTAGCTAGATTAAGCTACAACGACTCCAAAAACATCAAAATCATTAAAAACAGGCAAAAATGCAGTTATATGCACTAGAGAGAGATGGCCGAATGTTGAAGCTAAAAAAAGGTGGTGTTTTCTCCTTAGAAAAAATAGCAAGAAGAAGATGGACAAAAATAATGATTTTGTTTTTACTTATTTTAGCTTTAATTATTAGATTACTTATATAACCTTAAGTAATAATCATTAAAATCATTAAAAAGATGTCCATCTTTGTCCACTATTAATATTAATGGTCTAATTACCATTTAAGGCCACTCATGTTCCAATTTCATAGTAATTTGACTCCTTTACTTGTAGAACTCTAATTTTCCACCTTATGCAATTTAGTCCTTTTTATCGAATTAAGCATGCTAATGATAAAATTTCTTAACTAAATTTTTATACGGTACTACTATCATACTGTAGATAATATAATATCAATAAAATAAATGTTTTGTTTTCAGATTTGTGGTCTCGAAACCAATATTCCGATTTCACTAAAAACGAGCTGTTACAACTCTCCCCCTTAAGAAATTTTCATCCCCGGAGGTCTTACCAGAAAAGAGATATGGATATTGCTTTCTCATAGCTTCGTCGAGTTCCCAGGTGGCCTCCTCAATACCATGAAGTTGCCAAAAAACCTTTACTGACAATATGCTCTTATTTCTCAATTCTTTAATCTCTTGTGCCAAAATTCTGATCGGTTCTTCGTTGTACGACATATCAAGCTGAATCTCGACATCTACCGGTGAAATAACATGTGAAGGATCAGATTGATACCGTCGCAACATAGATACATGAAACACATTATGAATCTTTTCTAACGCTGATGGCAAAGCTAATCGATATGCTACTGGTCCGATTCTTTCTATGATCTTATACGGCTCGATAAATCGTGGGCTTAGCTTTCCTTTACGACCAAAACAAAGAACTTTCTTCGAGTCCAATACTTTCAGGAATACTCTTTCGCCAATTTGAAATTCAATGTCTTTGAGTTTCAAATCTGCATACTATTTCCGTCGATCTTAAGCTACTTTCAAACTATCACGAATTATTTTCACTTTTTCTTCGGTATATTGAATCAAATCCACCCCATGAATTTTTTTCTCACTGAGCTCAGTCTAATACAAAGGAGTTTGACATTTACAACCATACAAAGCTTCGTACGATGCCATCTTTATACTAGAATGATAATTGTTATTGTACATGAACTCAACCAACGGCAAATATTTCACCTAGTTGCCACTGAATTCTAACACACAACAATGAAGCATATCTTCAAGTATTTGAATTACTCACTCGGACTGACCATCGGTCTGTGGATGAAATGCAGTACTAAAATGCAACTGCGTACCTAGAGCTTCCTGTAGTTTGCTCCAAAATTGTGATGTAAATTGCGGATCTCTATCCAAAATAATAGAAACTAGCACACCCATGTAATCTGACAATCTCAGAAACACAAAGTTCAGCTAATCTCTCAAGAGAAAAATCTGTACGTATGGGAATAAAATGTGCAAACTTCATTAGATGATCAACTACAACCTAAACCATATCTTTCTTTTTCAAAGACAGGGGTAAACTTGATACAAAATCCATAGTAACACGCTCCCATTTCCATTCAGGTATCATCACTGGCTATAACAAACCAGAAGGTACTTGATGTTTAGCTTTAACTTGCTGACATACTAAAAATCTCAATACAAAATCTAAAATCTCGCGCTTCATACCCAGCCACCAATACATCTGTTTCAAATCACTATACATTTTAGTGCTGCCAGGATGAACGGACAAGCTACCACAATGAGCTTCATGCAAAATTTGTCGAATTAACTCAAAACTCCTCAGTACACAAATTTTGTCTCTAAAGAGTAAACAATCATTGGATCCAATCTGAAAATCTGAATCAGGAGTTGATTCACACAATTTTTGTTTAGCTAATAGCACATTATCACATTTCTGAGCTTCACAAATCTGTCATAAAAACATCGGTCTAGCTTGTAACTTAGCTAAAATCAAACCATCATTAGACATTGTCAATCACGTATCCAATGCTCGCAAAGAAAATAGAGACTTTCTACTCAGAGCATCCGTAACTACATTCGCTTTACTCGGATGATCATCAATTATTAGATCATAGTTTTTCAATAGCTCTAGTCATTTGCACTGTCTCAGATTTAAATCTTTTTGCAACGTTAAATGCTTCAAGCTTTTGTGATTTGTGAAAATATGACATTTTTCGCCGTATAAATGGTGTTGCCAAATCTTTAACATAAAAATAATAGCTGCTAGTTCCAAATCGTGCGTCGGATAATTCTTTTCATGCGGCTTTAACTATCTGGAAGTATAAGGTATAACTTTGTCTTCTTACATTAAAACACATCCTAAACCATTTAAAGACACATCACTGAAGATCACAAATTCTGTACCTGATTCAGGATGAACAAGAACTAGTGCCTCGATCAACAGTGCTTTTAACTGATTAAAACTTTGCTGGCATCTCTTAGACCACTTAAAATTCACATTTTTTTGTAGTAGTCTCGTCATCGATGTAGCAATCATAAAAAATCCCTTAATAAATCTTCTATATTACATGGTGAAACCTAGAAAACTTCTAACTTCAGATATGTTTCTCGGAGGTTTTCGATCAACTACAGCTGAAATCTTGCTCGGATCAACTTTGATGCCTTCGGCTAATACGATATGTCCCAAAAAAATAGACTTCTTGAAGCCAAAATTCACATTTGCTAATTTTGGAAAATTGTAACAGCCCGATTTAGGGACTAGTCGTAACGGTGGTGCGAGACCACAAATTCGAAGTAGTAATATGAGTTTTTAAAGTAATTGAGATGTTTGAATGATGATATGAAAGTTTCATGTAGAAATTTTATGGAAATTTCCATTAAAGGGTCCATTAGGACTAAATTGCAAAAGTTGCAAAATATGAGTTTCTAGAAGCTTTTTGTATTAAATAGATTTAGAATATTAATTAGAAGTCCTTAAATAGCAATTTTCCCAAATTATAATTTTTGGACAAAATTGGACATGAGTTAGAAATTTGTAAAAGTTTAATGAGAAGGGCATTTTGGTCATTTATCTATTAAATGATTAAAATAGGAAAAATATGACAAAAATCATTATCATCTTCTTCCTCAAGTGCCGAAAATTGAAGGAAGCCATAGCTAGGGTTCTTCAATTTTTCAAGCTTGCTAGTATGTTCATCTTAGCCCCGTTTTCAATATTTTTCGTATTTTTGGAGTCCTCGTATTATGAATTAGCTATTTTTAGCTATAAAATGAGCTTAGATGCATGTTCAAAAATCTACGCATGTATGACATGTTTGTAAAATGATATTTGTGGAAGATTATGAGAGTTTGATGTTAGATAAACATCTTTTCCTTAGTGAATTTTATGGAAAATGATAGTATGGACTAATTTGTAATAGTTATGAAATTGGTCATACATACTAGAAATAGTGAGAATTGATGATTGTTGTAGTAGAGAAAATGAATCAGCTAAGCATGACATTTAAGAAAGTTGAATGCAAATCATTTTACGAGCCTAGGGGCAAAAATGTAATTATGAGAAAGTTTAGGGGCAAAATAGTAATTTTGCCAAAGTATGAGTTAAGAGTCAATTTAGTCAATGTGAGTATTAAATGATCTAAATTATAATTATAGATCAAAAAAAATGAAGCCCAGATCGAAACCGAGGCAAGAACAAAGCTAAGGACTAAATTGCACATCTACATACATTTTGTATATTGAGGTAAGTTTGTATTATTTCTAAGCTTTATGATTACTATCATTGAATTGCTTAGTATAATGTACATTATTACCATAGAAATGCTTAATGCTATGTTAAATAAAGAAATAAATGAGATTAAGCATGAGAAAGTCCCGATTGAAGTTGAATTACTTAGGATACTCGATCTACCACATGAGATAAGAAAGTCCGTATAAGACCAAGCCAAGGCATGGCATCGGCAATCAAAAAAAAGTTATCATGTAAGTCCAAGACAAGTCTTGGCATTGAAGAGTTATTATGAGATGAAGGCCCATGTAAGCCCAAGCCAAGGCATGGCATTGGTGAGTCTCCAAGCAAAGTTGTCATGTAAGTCCAAGACAAGTCTTGGCATTGAAAAGCTATCATGAGATAAAATTGCCTTGTAAGTCCAAGTCAAGGCATGGCATTGGTGAGTAACAAGGAAGATTTCAAGTAAGTCCATGCCAAGGCTCGGTATTGACCAGTTCATGAGTAAAGATACCAAATAAGACCATGTCAAGACATGACAATGGTAAGTTCCTAAGGGAACACACAATGAAGACTTTGAGTAAATCCATGTCAAGACATGGGATCGGTACCAAGATGAGAGATCCCATGTAAGACCATATCAGGATATGACTTTGGCATCGAGTTATATGGGGGATGAGATTTAGTCTCCTTGGTTATTCATAGAAATTCATCGGGCAAATGAGTAAAGCTTAAATGAGATAGCAAGAAAATTAAGTAAGCAAAGCTATTATCAAGTTGGAAATGAGTATTATTCATGTTATGAATGATGAATTAGAGATTGTGATTATTTAGTAAAGTATGCTAATCTATGTGATCAAGTGATACAGGTACCTTGTTTACCTCACGAGCATGAGACTAGTAAGTATCATGAGATATGTAAGAATCAGTAAGAGTAAGTAAGTTTAAATAGCTGAAATTATGATGCCAATGTTTATGCCAAATGGGTTATGTTAAACAAGTATGATGTTATGTGAATTTTATGCAAACTTACTAAGCTAAATGCTTACGTCTTTTATTCTTTCTTTCCATGTAGTCCTGCCAAGCTAATCTCGTGGATCATCGTCATCGGAGCTTGGAGCACACTATCAATTGCTATTTTGTTATAGCCAAGATGTTTATATTAAGTATGGCATGTATAGGAACATTTCATTTTGAGAATATGTCTAAAAATATTAAAAAGGGCAAAAGTATGGGCTATCAAGTTTACTATTCTTTTGTATATGGCTAAGTGATTGGCCAAGATTGACTAAGTATGTATGTTTATCGATATCAATGAAGCATGTAGTTTTGTTCATGAAAGATGTAGTAGTTTGAGTTGTTGGATTGATCTTGATTTCAGGGTGGCAATTGACTTGGTAAATAGCTTTCAAGTGCCCACATGGATAGACACACGGGCGTGTGTCTAGGTTGTGCGTCCCCTGCACCTTAGCAATTTAAGTTAGATTAAACTACGGGCTAATCCCACGGCCGTTTGTTTAGGCCGTGTATGACACACGGTCAGAACATGGGCGTGTGCTTCAGGCCGTGTGAATATAGTCAGTGTCGACCATGGTCTAAGTCCACAGGCATGTCAAGGCCGTGTGAATCTAGTCAGTGTCGACCACGGGTGGAAGACACGGGCATGTCTAGGAGTACATGGGCGTGTCCCAAACCACATGGGCGTGTGACCCCTGTTTTAAGGAAAAATTTCCGATTGAGTTCCGAAAGTTTCCAGATATGTGTTTAATGCCTCGTAGGCCTATGAGAAGTATGAGTTGTTTAAGAAAGTGAGGTTTTTAAATTCAAAACGAAATTTTATAGCTCGTAAATACAAGTTTAAGCAAGTTCAAGCATAGTAATGTCTCGTATCCGGTCCTAGCCTCGGACTCGAGTATGGGGTGTTACAAAAATAGTTTCTTTTCACGTAGGGTCTGTAATACAATTCTCAAATGCTCAGCATGCTTAGACTCATCTCGAGAGTTGATCAAAATATCATTGATGAAAAATACAACAAAATGATCTAGATACGATCTGAAAATTTTGTTCATCAAATTCATAAATACTGCAGGTACATTAGTTAAATCAAATGGCATCACAAGAAATTCATAGTGTCCGTACATGGTTCTAAATGCAGTTTTTGGCACATCCATATCTTTAACTCGCAGCTGATAATAACTAGAACGTAGATCAATCTTCGAGAATATCGTTGCACCTTTCAGCTAATCAAATAAATCATCAATTCGCGGCAATGGATACTTATTCTTGATTATAACTTTGTTGAGCTAATAGTAGTCGATACACAATCTCATTGATCCGTATTTTTTCCTAACGAACAGAACCGATGCCCCCTAAGGTGAGAAACTAGGTCAGGCAAAGCCTTTATTTGTCAACTCTTGCAGTTGTGCTTTCAACTTTTTCAACTCAGTAGGAGCCATTCTGTATGGTGCTATCGATATCGGTGATGTTCTCAGTACTAATTTAATAGCAAACTTAACCTTTCTGCTCGACGGTAATCCGGGTAACTCCTCCGGAAACACATCCGGATACTCACAAACCATAGACACTGATTCAAGTTTCAACTCAGATACTTTAGAATATAGTACATATGCAAGGTTTTTCACCATTCTGACACTTTAATACAATAAGCTTTCATCTACAATTCACAATAGCATCATGCAAAGTTAACCAATCCATACCCAGAATGATGTTAAACTCATCATAGGGTAATAGCATCAAATCAGCCGGTAAGTTATAAACCTGAATCATCAAAGGACAATTCTTGCAAACTCTATCAACTAACACATACTGACCTAGAGGGTTTGATACTTTAACCACGAATTTGGTGGACTCAACAGGTAAACTCTTACTTGACACTGGATTCGTGCATACATACGAATGGGTTGATGTCGAATCAATCAAAGTAGTAACTTTAATGTAAGAGATAGAAAAAGTACCAGTAATAACATTTGGAGCAGAAGCTTCCTCTCGTGCACAGATCGCATAGGCTCTAGCTGGTGCTCGTGCCTCGGACCTCACAATAGAGTCCTTAGTCACATTACGAATATTATCCATATTTCTAGGGTTCCTCGGCGGTCTCCCTCTCACAGCTATATTACTTGGTCGGATAGTCTGAATCTTTTCTTTTTTTAAGTAACTTAGGACAATCCCGAATAAAGTGTTCCTATCAACCACATCTAAAATAGGCCCCATCTTTCATTTGGCATTCACCATAGTGTCATCGTCCACGTCATTGACAATTAGGCTTGAGCTTTAGAACTCACATGTTCTTTGCCTCGATCTCTGCTAGAACATCCCACTGAACTACTCGAACGATTATGATGTTCTTTCGATCTCTTTGATGATGAATGATACGAATTCCTTGTTGATCTCTTTCTCAAGTCTCTAGCTTCAAAATCAATTTTTCTGCTCTCTATGTTAAGCTCCTCGGCTTTAAGTGCTCTATCAACAAAAACAATGAATTCTTTCAATTTGAGAATTTCAACTAAAATTTTTACATCTTCGTTTAACCCGTCTTCGATCATTTACACATAACAACCTCGGTTGGAATACATTCTCGGGCATACTTGCTCAACCTGACGAATTCTCTTTCATATTCAGATACTGCCATATGACCCTGTTTAAGCTCAATGAATTCTTTGCGTTTTTGATCAAGAAACTTTTGACTAATATATTTCTTTCTGAACTCAGTTTGGAAAAATTCCCAATCTACTTGTTCTCTCGGCACAATAGAGACCAATGCATTCTACCATTGATAGGTTGAATCTTTCAATAGAAATACGACACATTTAACACATTCGGCCGGTGAACAAGATAGCTCATAAAAAACTTGAATCGCATTCTCTAACCAAAATTCTGCTCGCTCAGGATTATCTTCAACTATAGCCCTGAATTCTTCGGCCCCATATTTTCAAATTTTATCAACATGTGGCTTATTCAAATGTGAAGGTTCCAAACCTTGATAAATAACGGGGATCAGTTAGGGAATAGGTGGGGGTGGAGGTCGTTGAGCAGCCAGATTCGTTCGAACAAACTCAATGAACCACTCACTCATCATCTGGAAGGAGGCTTCCTTAGCCTTTCCTCCTTGACCCTCAGATACGGGCCTTGAATCACTCGATACTGCTCCGTGAAAGGAGGCTTGCGCATTACTTTCCACTTTATTGGAATCGGTTTGGTTGGAATTCATTACTATATTAAAACATATTTCAAAACGGGTTAAGAGATTTCACACTATTATAGGTTATACAATGGCATGCATTTCTTGTAACACCCCAAACCCGGCCCATGCATTATGACCGTATCTGACATGTCATATGAGAAAATGTCTTAAATCCTTTTGATTCATACTAAAATAGGTATTATTTTGTTATAATCAAGAAAACAAGTTTGATTTGAAATATTTGATAAAATACTACTAACCTCGAAGGTTGATTGATAAATCGATAATTTGAACTAGTGATCTTATAAAACCTTGACTTTTGAAAATATCGTTGATAAATCGAGAGAAAATTTTGAGTTCAAATATTTGTAAAAGTTTATTATGAAATCCATTTGTTAATCTATTTTGGAAAACCTTTATTTATATTTTTAGAAAAATCCCCATTTAAAGTAGTTCAAGTAATATAATAATTACGTCAAACATAAAGCAAAAATAACATATTCCAAAGGCCTTATTACAACATAAAAACCCAAAATAGTAAAAGTAATAAAGTAAACGAAAATAGAAATCTAAAGTTTAAAAACACCATTTCTGAAGTATGCCCTCCACCGAGTCATCCATGGCCCAAATCCACATTACTGAGCATTACCTGCAAGGGTTAAGGAAAAGGGGTGAGTTACTAGAACTCAGTGTATAAACCCCTTACCATTGTCCACTGGGCCTGAACCCGTTTAGCATTATCTTGGGCCTAAGCCCATTTACATAATGATATTAGTATGACATGTATGCAACCCAACTCATCCATCCAATCACACCCCCGTACCAGCCAATCACATCTGTGGGGATCAAGTCAACCCACCCCGCCAATCACACCAATTCGCAGGCAAGTTGCCATTTATAATATTTTTGTTGTGGCCAAGCCACCGAAATCATAAGTAAACATAATAATAAACATTTTTGTGGCAATGCCACCAGGCTACACTTCTCTTCAACATTTTTCCCAACCCATGCAATATGTAACATGCAACATACATAATTAAACATAATATTTACACATATGTACAACAATCATTAATCCAATATTTTATTACGGTGAATCTACCCATTATAGCACTTTGTAGTTTGGCCCACTACGGAAATCTAGTAAATCGGCCCATAAGGGCATTTTGGTAATTCGGCCCATAGGGGCATTTTCGTAATTCGGCCCATAATGGCATTTTCGTAATTCAGTCCACAAGGGCATTTTGGTAATTCAGCTCATAGGGGCATTTTCGTAATTCGGCCCATAAGGGCATTTTCGTAATTCTAACAATTTAATATCGATTTCGTCAAATCTATGGAAATAATGTACTTTAAGCCAATTTCTCGTTTTATGCCGCTTTTATGATTTTTAGTCGTATAATAATAACAATCTACTATTCAACATGTTACCGAATCATGAATCTACGGGATTACGGTGTGAGATTACACACCTGATTACGGTAAGTATTAAACCCTCTTGATCGTCGGCACCTATGACAACATAATACTCGATTAACTCACACAAGAGGTTTTTCTTAATCCAAATCAAAATCAACGATCTAAAATACTTACTCTCAATATCGTGAACGACCACGATTTGTTTATTCTCACTGGATGATGGACCACAACTAGGTGAGAAATCTCGAATCGCCGATACTGCTCTACGCTTGAACTTAGGAGTAGGAATCGCAAATCCACCCCTTTAGAGTTCTTCGATTGCTTTTCCTTTCAACTCGGTTCCACTCGCCTCTATTGGAAAAAGTCTTAATCAAAGCGATATTACTATATATCAAGGAAAAAGGGTTCGACTTACCATTATTTCTGTAGAATCAATAAGTGGAGGATATCGAGCGATTTCGTCCCTAACAATATAATCGATTAGCCAACTTTCAATCCGATTAACATAATAACCGAGTTGTGATATCGAATGGATTATGAAGAGACGTCTTACCTTAATCGATGATGATCCCGATTCCCACCGATTGGCTTATGACTAGAGATGAATAGGCAATGATGTGGTATTCGGCCAATGCACTAGAATACCGATTTAATCAAAGAAGAAATGTTCAACTTGCGAGATGGTGAAGAAAAGATGATCAAAATTTGGCTATAAAAATATGGATTAAAGAAGAAGGAAGAAAGGTTGAAGAATTTTGTGAAAAGAGATGAAAAGATAGAGAAAGGGATCTTAAGAGTTTCGGCTAAACAAGAGAGAAAAAAAATGGACAATTGTGCTAGAGTGATTCGACCATCCAAAGAAAATGAGTAAGATTGGTTTGAGGATTAAGGAAAAACAAAGGAAAAATATGATTAAATGGCATAGGAGTTTCGACCAAAACAAGAGAAAATGGTGTACAAAATTGGCTTTAGAGTTTCGGCAAGGGAAAAGAAGAAATTGTAAGAGAGCAACCAAATATGCTAGAAAGGAACAAGCATTTCACACAAAATTACAAAATGCCTAAAGGAAATTCGGCTACCAAGTTTTCCCCTCCCCAAAACCGTGTATACCTTACCAATAGGATCAAAAACTGACCAAAAACACTTTCCAAAACATTCTCCCCAAAACCGGCCAACATAACCCCCTTCTTGCTCCTTTCTTTTACTCCTTTCCTTACACTCCCCCCTTACCATATTTCCTTAGCCATCTTTCCATAATTAAAAAGTCTCCCTTACCAAAAATACATCCATGGCCGACACTTGGGATAGGAGTACAAAAATAAATCCAAAATTTGCAAAAGATGGGATTTGAACCCCTTCCCTCCTTGCCATATGCTCATTTATGCTAGCAAAATATGCACTTATTTCCTTAAGCCTTGATGCCATTTACCTTCTCTCCTTAAAGTGCTTAAGCACAAAAAATTTTGCTAAGGCCCAATTCAACCCCGAGCCTTCTTAGGACTCCTAAACATACACAATTAATATTTTTAACTAGCCTAACGCAAGCAATAATGCAACACATAAAATTCTAAATTTCAGGATGTTACATTTCTAGACTCACACACACTACATTCAGTCTGAGAATTGCCTAAACCGTAGCTCTGATACTAAAAATATAACACCCCTAGCCTAATTTCGTCACCGGATTAGGGCTACGGAGCATTACCGGAGGATAACGTCATACAATGAACATTTATTTATCAAAACCAAATCAGAACATAAATCATAACAATAATATCCAAACTCATGCTTATAGTCCCTTTTACGAGCCTTCGAGGCCCTAAAAAGACATTAAAAAAATTGGGACTAAATTAGAAACATATGGGGTTTTACAGAAAAAGATGCAAAATTTCAAATAACAGGGGTCACATGGCCGTATGGCCAGGCCGTGTTACACGGCCGAGAGACACGCCCGTGCTCCAGGCTGTGTGGACATTCGAAGTAGGGACACACAGCTGTGTCCCAGCCTGTGTCCATGCCCGTGTAACTCATTGACTTGGGTCAGACGGCCGAGCCATAGGCCCATGTGGTAGGCCATGTACCCTACGAAATTGCCTTACATGCCCGTGTGCCAGGTCGTGTGCTAGGTTGTGTAACTGCCTGACTTGCAACCTTTAATAAGCTACAGAGGACATACGGCCGTGTCACTTGGCCGTGTGTCACAAATGACTACGATACATGCCCGTGTCTTTGGCTGTGTGGACGAAAAATAGGCCATTTTCAAACCATTTTTCTCACCCAAAAACTAGCCACTTGCACAACCCAAATGTACCTATTTCCATGCATTCAAATGGCATTTAATATATACATATAGAAGCTAGAACATCATAGAAACTAACAATTCAACCAATATGCCAAAATGGCACCACAAATTCAACAATTAAACTTGACTAAACACCTATTAAATTCATTCATAATTCAAACCACCAATTGAACAACTTTAATTCCACATTTTCCATAAAGTTCATATACCAATTACATGCACAACAAATACCATTATGACCATTTTCACATATACTATTAGTCTTAATAACTATACCAAATGCCAATATACATTCAAGGCTACCAAAACTAACCATTAACAACTTCAAGGCACTATATATATCATACCAACAACATCTCATAGCATCCTTAATGTTCATCCATTCAACTATCATCACTAAGTACTTAGATGACAAAATGACAACCACTTTAAAATACCATATATATATATATATATATATACACATGATATCATATCAATTATATCATTAACCAAAATAACATATATACAAGCCACACATAATGGCTAATTTCATAAAACAAAGACACCTATACATGCAATTGTAACCATGACTCAAAATCGTCAAAATCTACCAATATAGCCAATGGATAGTGTGATGGATCTGTGTGACACCCCAAACCTGGCCCATACGTTATGACCGGATCTGACATGTCACATGAGAAAAACATGTTAAATCCTTTTCATTCGTACTAAAATAGGTATTGATTTGTTAAAATCAAGAAAACAAGTTTGATTTGAAATATTTGATAAAATACTACTAACCTCGAAGATTGATTGATAAATCGATAATTTTGAACTAGAGATTTTATAAACCGTGACTTTTGAAAATATCGTTTGATAATTCGAGAGAAAATTTCCGAGTTAAAATATTCATAGAAGTTTGTTATGAAATCCATTTGTTAATCTATTTTGGAAAATCTTTATTTAAGTTTTTAGAAAAATTCCCATTTAGAGTAATTTAAGCAAAATAATAAGTTCGTCAAACATAAAGCAAAAATAAAATATTTTAGAGGCCTTATTACAACACAAAAATCCAAAATAGTAAAGTAAACGGAAATAGAAATCTAAAGTTCAAAATAAAACACTATTTCTGAAGTATGGCCTCCACCGAGTCATCTATGGCCCAAATCCACGTTACTGAGTATAACCTGCAAGGGTTTAAGGAAAAAGGGGTGCGTTACTAGAACTCAGTGTATAATCTCCTTACTGTTGTCCACTGGGCTTGAACCCGTATAGCAATATCTTGGGCCTAAGCCCATAAAGCGTAACCTTGGGCCGAAGCCCATTTACATAACAAAACATATATATATATATATATATAGATGTGCAATGTATGCAACCCAACCCATCCTAGTAATCCATCTGGTACACACCACCCGTTCCATCCCATCACACATGTGGGGATCAAGTCAACCCACCCCACCAAATACACCAATCGCAAGCAAGTTGCCATTTATAACATAATTGATTGTGGCCGAGCCACCGGGATCATAGTGAATCATAATAACAATCATTTTTGTGGTAGTACCACTGGGCTACACTTCTCTTCAACATTTTTCCCATCCCATGTAAAATTATGTAAATGCAACATACATAATAAAGCATAATATTTACAAATACAAACGACAATCATTAGTCCAATATTTTATTACAGTGAATCTACCCATTTTAGCACTTTGAAAATTGGCCCATTAAGGTAATCTAATAAATCGACCCATAGGGGCATTTCAATAATTCGGCCCATAGGGGCATTTCGGTAATTTGGCCCATAGGGGCATTTTTGTAAATCTCATAGTTTTAATACTGATATTGACAAATCTATCGAAATAATGTAATTTAGGCCAATTTCCCAATTTATGCCATATTACAATTTTAATCATAAAAATAATAACGATCTATTTCCAATATGATATTGAATCTTAAAATCTACGGAATAATGGTGTGAGATTACACACCTAATTATGGTAATGATTAAACCGTCTTGATCGTCGGCACCTATGACAACATAACACTCAATTAATCTAACAGACGAGATTTTTATTAATCCAAAACTAAACCAAGCGATCTATAATACTTACTCTCAAAATTGTGAACAACCACGATTTGTCGATTCTCACCAGATGATGGTCCACAACCCGGTGGAAAATCTCGAACCGCTGATACTGCCCTTCGCTTGAACTTAGGAGTAGGAATCGCAAATCCGCTCCTTTTGTGATCTCCAATCACTTTCCCTTTCAAATCGGTTCCACTTGCCTCCATAGGAAAAAGTCGTAATAAAAAACGATATTACAATATATATCGATTGTTTAAGGGAAAAGGGTTCGGCTTACCACTATCTCCGTAGAATCAACGAGTGAATAATAACGGGCGATTTAGTCCCTAAAACAATCGATTAGACAAATCTATCATTCCATTTTAACGGAATAAACAAATATTGAGAGATATCGAGATGAACTTTAAAGAAATCCTTTACCTGACAATAGTAGATCCAACTTTCACCGATTGAACTTATGGCTAGAATTGAATCGTCAATGATGTGGTATTCAGCCACCCACTATAACACTATGAAAAAGTATTGGTCACAACATGAGAGTGATGGAGAGAGTGATGTTTCGATAAAGAAACAAGGTAGAATAGTTGAATAATGATGAACTCACATATTTGGCTAGAAAGAAAATGAAAATGAAAAGAGGGATATAAGGTCACTTACCTATTCGGTCAAGAAGAGATTGTCCAACACGAAAAGAAAAGAAAAATTGAAGATATAGGGTGATAATAGGTTTGATTATGGAGAGAAAATGGGCAAGAAAGTTTGATCACAAGATAATGTCAATTTAAGAAAAGAGAAAAGGTTGATGAAAGGATCAAAAGAAAAGATTGGATGGAGGAAGAGTGCCTTGGTAGTTTCGGCTATCAAAAGAAAATGGCAAGAGTTGGTTGAGGGTTCAGGCAAAGCAAGGGAGAAAAATGAACAATTTGGACTAGGAAGTTTCAGCCAAAGCAAGGGGTATGTTTCGGCAAGACAAAGAATTCGGCAAGACAAAGAAAAATGAACAATTTTTGCTCTTGAGTGATTCGGCAAGAAAGGAAAAAGGTTTGGAAAAGAAACTCAAAGTTTTCAAACAAAAGAAAAATACCACTCAAGCACCAAAACTAGCAAAATGGCTTGCAAAATTCGGCTCTTCCTCCCCCTAACAAAACCGTGTACACCATACCAAAAGAATCAAAAATTGACCT